>JACDQD010000010.1:13871636-15071636 GCA_019843655.1 Lethocerus indicus | reverse complement strand
ATTCGAAAACGATTACAGAGCCGGATTTAATTCGAGAGAGACAATAATGATTCGAGTCAATAACGCAATGCTTGAATTCCTACAGAACCTATCGTCATTTGGCCGGGGTCTATTCGTATCCGGTTCCGGCGAGTGTCAATCCCAAGCGGTCTTAATCAAGTGGTAAAGTTTGCCCAGAGAAAACCCGGGGCACTGCTCCTAAAGTTTCCCAAGTTTCGAGCAGCTATTTGAAAACGATTAAAGAGTTTGTTTCTGGCCCCTGGGTGGCGGTTGGGGGGCAGCGAGCGTTCTCAGAATCCGGTCGAGTTAATGACTCCGAGAGTGGGCTGGCTCCGGCAGCTACAAGTGCTCACCAGCACTCTCTACTCTCTCCCCATTCACTTATATCTCCCTGGCTTTCCTCCCGCAATAGGGACGCGTCGTTATAAGAGCCGACACACATAATTACGGACGAAATTACATTTATTAACGCAGATTGAATTAAATCGCGGCCTCATTAAAAATCTTGGATTATGCGCTGGCTTCTGGTAACGGGGCGTGACAACCAGAATAAAGCATGGGGTGATATAAATTTTGTAAAAAGGCAATTTCCCGGAAAAAAACTAAATCATACACTGAAAATTCATGCTGTGGCCGCATTTTAATTATAACGATGTCTGTCCATTACATTATGTATTATGAAAGATATGAGACGATTCTGTCTCAATTTAAGAATCAATTAATAAAAGTAAAAAGTTACACAGTTTGGAAACACGGGTGGCTAACAAAAATTCCTTAAATTTCTCTAACTCGTGTACTCAGCAGATTCTGCCCGACAACAATTCAGAAATTCCGTGTTTACAGGTTGTAATTTCGCGATACAGTTGTTGAAATGATAAAATCTTCACAATATGAAAACTGCTTTCTGTTATTAGGTGAATATATATATTTTTTGCCCGGAAAATTCAATTCTAGCGGTGGTACACGGGCGGGGTAGCACGCCACTTGGGCAAGTCGCGTTGTACGCGGCCGTAAATAAGGGAAGAGCGTGACGAGGGGTCTGAAAGCAATCGGCCCGAAAAGTAACAGGTACATCCGTGGGATATATTGCCGGGGGCGGCAGCCAGCGTCCACCGTGACCGGGCAACCAATTAGGAGCCGGGGGACAACGGCCCTGGCCCTAAGCCCCCCTCGGCTTAGCTTACAGTGGGTGATAAAGCCCCTGCCGACAATCCCAACTCTCCCTCCACTCCGTGATCTCCTTCCCTGGTCTAACTGTTTCTAGATTGCACTCGGAAATAAATTTAATTACGCGATATTTCAACATCTTAATTTGAGGACTAACAATATAAATATAATTGCAATGTCAGGATTTTCCATAAGCAGACATTGCCATTCCTGTGATTCGATGCCGAAACATAGATGTTCCAACTTTTCGAAATGTGTAATAATAAAGATAGGAATGAATTATATTATATTAAAATGACTACGTCCACTGTGTGGGAAGAGAGTACATGAAGAGCATAATAGAACAAAGAACTGTAGGTTCATGATGTTTCTGTCTCCTTTCGCTGGTTTGGTCTTTTGCTAGACCGGTTTCGGCTGCTCGCCATCTTCAGTAGCGGTGTTCGGCTGCTCGCCGCTACTGAAGATGGCGAGCAGCCGAAACCGGCCTAGCAAAAGACCAAACCAGCGAGAGGAGACAGAAACATCACGAACCTACAGTTTTCCAACCCCTCGCAGACCACAAAACAGGTATATCAAATTAGAACAAAGAACCTCATAGAGCATTTCCTCTATCAGAAATCGTCCGTCACCCCTCCTTCCGGGCGGTTTCAGCTTTAGTTTGGCCTTTGTACCAATATCCGGCCTCCAATCTGATGTCAATCAATCGTTTCGGTAATTGGCTTATGGTTACTGCCCCTTCCCCTCTCTCCCTCAGTGTCACGGGGGACGGCGTCAGGTTATTACAGGTCCCTAAATGGCCGTTGAGTCCGGCATCCGGCATCGCGGTAATGTCTCCCATTGATGGGACCCGCGAGGATTATTCACCAATTTGAATGACCTCTAATGAGTCACCAGAAAAAAAGTTCAGCACTTGAACTTTACTAAATATCATAAGGTAAATGACGCAGACCACTGCGAGGGTTTACATGAAGGTGAAATGTGACGGAGTTATTATTGCGATATTCTGCACTAACTTATCCCCTGGCTTCCAGCCTCCGGCAGTAGCACCCACTTAGTGTGTTTGAGAATTACTAGATACTTCAATTACAACTTACGTCATTTGTCCCTTTCTATACTCAATTTATAACCGAGTGATATTCAACATGGATTTTTATTAAGTATTCATTCTCTCTGGAGGCTTAGGAGTGGACAAGTTAATTAATAATCTTGTCTGAACGTTGGTATAAATTATTACAGGAGGGTTGATTAGAATGCAGGATTATAGTGTACCATTATTATAATGCCAAGTAGTCGGCTTTTCCACCGGTTCTGTACAAACCTACCGTGATTAATAAATCAAGGATTAGGTCTTGGGCAAACTCATCATCTCGAGTATCTCGTTATTATAGTTATTTTAATTTTGTAATTCCCGGAATTTCTACCCGTTCTGTTCAACGTATTATTATCAAGTATAATTATTTGGTATTACGAATTAAATTCATTTCGATACTTTAAAAAGCCGGAGATTATTTTGATAATAAAAATGTTGAATTCACGAAAAATATTCACTCAAATGGCCATCGCGGCTTCTGTCTGTCCAGCAGCAAATGATAAACGAGCTTTAGTTTCTCATTGTTTGTCGGTCCCAGAGACCGCGCATTAGTGTGAGCCGATCCTAAAACCATTCCGTTTATAGGGTTAACTCGGAACTCCACTTGGCCGCGTGTATAGCCGCCAATTAGAACCGCCCCCCTTTACCAACCCCTAATGCCGGTTGTTGGACGAAACCTGGTGGAACTCGTAAATTATCCAATTTTATTTGGCCCACTGACACTGAGCCGCAGCCCGCGCAATTTGTCATTGCGTCGGCCCTCCGGCTGTTGATTAGTGTATTTGTGTTATATAGTGTACACCGTCTATACCGGGGCCCTACCTGAACGGAGGTGTTACCCATCGTGTATTAACAGTGGCACGTGCATGGACTGTAGAATGACCGATTGAGATCCACTCCCTGTATTATACAGAGAGTTTATCAACTATCATCAACATAAAACTCGAGAAAGCGAAAATCCTAAGGGGATTTGTTGATCTACTCTACAGTCGGACGCTGATCCGAAACGTCGGAAGCAGACAACACCCGGGACGAGCCCAAGGGAAAAGTTATTATTCTCTGGAGCTAGTTGTTATTTCCTAAGTATATATATAACTCCACTATATCTTCACTGACTAGATAAAACCCTCAAGGAGGTAGTAGGAGGCCCAATCCCATTTAAGTACCTCATTATATTACTGATGGCGGAAAGAGGAAATAAATCGCACAAGGACGTTGGGGAAACCTGTTCTGGTTATGAAGAATTCTGATAGGTGCCCTTAACTTTGCAAAGTGGGGACGACGACAGGTGCCGAACACGATTATTTAGGCTATTATAGTTCTTCCATAATTGGAGTACATTTAGGTTATTGTTCTTGACGTCCCTGGTCAGTCATCCTGTGATTTTATTATATAATAATCTATTATATAATCCATATAGCACAGTGAGTACGAAAGAATTTTATGGGCCATTAATGAATGTGTATTAATCATCCTGGAATAACTACACTTAGTTAACATTTAAAATGTACGAGATGTTGTTAAACTGCAGATTTTAAATTGTACTCTAATTTATCGATTTACGAATTGTATCTAATTTATTAGGAACCGAATACAAATGTCTATTTAATTTAGATCCTATGAGGTGTTGGGGAGGTTTGTAAAATCTAATTTGTACTGAAGCGTTGATTGGGATAAATGAATTAAACCGGCGTTCCCTACCCTATATCAACTCTAGCGCAATTTATGTTTTGAAACGTACGACCAACATAAAACTGCTTTATTGGGAACAGGGTGCTTCACCTAGACCCGTAATTAAGTTGAGGGTAACTTACCCATCAGTTACGAGGTGTATACGAATCATGCCACTAGCTTCGGTTAAAAGATTAAAATTTCGATTGAGATCGCGTGCAAATTCCGATATTAATTGACAAAACCTCGTCCTACAGATAGGCCCTTCGGCAAATTAATTGTAACAAATCTCGGAAGTTTGTTTTCCGAGTTTAGAAACCCGCCGGGAATTTTGTTTTATAAAGCCGGCGTTCGAGAGGGTTGATTAAATCGAAACCAATTCCCCGAGGACTCCCGTTTTAAAGTTAAAGGTTCCCGTCCAGAATTTCCATCCGAGATGGATTCGTCTCACGAGCAAAATATTTACGGGGCGGCGGCCGGTCACGTCCCCCTTCCGGAATCTCCTTCTTCCGTCAGGAGGAGGAGAGACTTTACGCCGATCCTTTTTCCTTCTGTATCCCGGCGGGCTTTAGCCGAACGGCAAAACCGGGCGACGCATTTCTCGAGTTTACGTCCCCGGGTCGTAAACGCCGGGTTAGAGCTCGCGAGTCGAATAACGAAGCGGAAATACAGGGACCGGATCGATTGTGCCGCTCCAAGAGTTTTTCTCCAAATGGGGGACGTTTGATGAGTACAGCTTAAAATGCAAATTGGAACCGAATTAGATTCCTATCCCGGCATTGGAACTATAGGAAATAAACTATGACGCTGGAATAGTTCCGGTCGCGGCAACATTTCTTCTGACTTGATAAGCTGGAGAATTAAACTGAATAATCCTGGGGGTGGGGGGATTCACATAGAATATTCAGTTTAGAGGCACGTCTTTAAAATAAAAATCTTGGGAAATACTTATAAAAAACTTAAATTGAAACAATTTTCTTACTATAATAAATAATTTCACTGGAATGAATTCAGTTAAGGGACCTTTGTCCCAATAATTCATTACTACTGAACGACTCACCGCTATTATAAAATATCCGAGAGGTTAATCGACAAACGGTAAGATCGGCAGTTTTGATCTCGTGGCCTATTCAACGTATTATGTCGTTATCGTAGGAAATCGTGTCCAACGCGCCGCGGCGCTACGTGATGAAATTTGAATTCCACCGCGAGAATTTCCGACGCCGGCAAAAAGAGAAAAGCTAACGGTTCGGAAAGCAACAGTCACGATTTCCGCCGGACGTGTTTCGAAATCGGATAGATCCGAAACATTTTGGGCGAACAACTCGCGCGCAACTCGGCCGGGCCCGACAATAGGACCGTAGAGCAATAAATATTTCATTATTCGCCGCCTTTTATTCCCGACCTTTCATTTGTCCTGTCACAAAACGGCGAAGTATGACGGCGGAAATATCATATTCCACTATTATTATATTTACCTTTATCGTCGATATCCAATATTACCGTGCGAATCTCCAATAATAACCACTATTTTTGTCCGTTGTGCCTCGGAGCCGGGACATATTTCCATACGTCCCGTTCCTATTGGTTGTAATTATGTTGATCCGTGGGACAGGTCACAATCACAATTGAAGTTATTTATGATACAGTATTAATTAAATGCGACGGTCGGATTATCTTCCTCTATATATAGTATAGTTAGCAACGGGTTTCATTTTTCTTTGTTACTTTACTAGCTTCATCTCACCCCCTGATCACTGAATATTCAACTTTATTCTGCCTGTTGCAGTAAACACTAAACTTCTAACGTCTTCAACTTAGATATATGATATTAAATCCTGCTTTGACATAACTTTTCTTATTTTCATCGCGACTGTTTGAAATAAGTAATAGTTATTTCGATCTTATGTCGCAGCTCGCCGGCGCTAGACCGGTTTCGGTTGCTCGCCATCTTCAGTTGCTTTTTCGTCGAAAATTAGGGGGTGCCCGACGCCCCCCTACGTGACCGCATTTGACTCCACGTCGGACGTGCCACGATTTCCCGCCGACGTGTCCCGAAAAGTGAACGCCCTAACAGTGATACTGCGAATTTCACCTGCCGACCCGGGGCGAGTTACCCCCAATATCGAGGCGGCCCTGTTTTTAGCTTAGAAAACGAAATTTTTTAACGTGTACAGCGTGCTACGTTGGGAACTCTACCTACTCAAGCAGCTTGTCGGGTAAATTCAAGTAGAAAATATTCACGAAACATTAACAAGCTAGGTGCATTTATATTCCGACGCTGCATATATTACTGACATTAAAAAAAAACAATTATGGAATAATAAGTGTGACCTATTCATCCTTTCTTCATTTACAAATGGTTTTCGTGTCTTTTGTTCATTGGTCCAATGTATACGTGTTACAGTCTATTCTCAGTTATACAGAAAGCCCTAATACACCTTTTTAGGGCACAAATTTGCATGACTATATCACGAGTTCTATGCCCTTTTTGATTAGTACAATTGTATGCGTACTGTATACGAAGGAAGGCTCATTCAAATTCAAGAAACTGGAAAATTCGTACTCTGAATGAATTTAAAAACGTTCGTACCGCCGTAGGAATTTTACATGCAAATTTACTTCAGGAATTGTACCTTAGTGTGTGCATTGCCTTAGAACCTTAGAATTGTAAACATCACGCTTATGACATTTATGATTTTAACAGGCGTAAATGAAACGCTTAATTTATTCATTCCTAGTATTGTAAAATTGTAACTGTCATTCCTATTTAAACGAAAACAAAGAGTGATACCAGGATGGATATCTGATGAGTGGATTTCATCAGTGTGCAAACTATAAGGTGTTTATTCGTACAGATATATGACATATATATGCTTATTAAAACAGTGAAGGGAGAACATGAAAAAATCTTATTTTTTAGCCATCTATACTTGGAAACGATTAAATCTGTAACATTTATCTTCTTCGTTTTCTCGACGGGAGGGCCTGATATTTTGCCAAGATGTTTCGAAGTAACTACCGCCTTCAACATTATAATGGACTCCTGGTAATATTCTCCCCGCTTGCCAGATTTGCCTGCCAGAAAATAAGTTCCCGGTGGTGGTGCGGGGCGGGGAAGCGAGGGTGAAAATATTTTCCCCCAAGTGTTTATCTATATTGTCTACCAAAATTTCGGCCAGTTTTATCTTCGGAACAAGTCCAAAAATAACGAATTGCCGAAACATATTTCTCGGAGATTCGTGGTAAAATCCGTTACCATTCAGCGTTTTGAAACATCTACCGTAAATCGGTTGTCGACCCGTTTGTTCTTATCAGCGCTTTTGAAGTCATTCACTGAGTGTATCGACCTCCTACTCTTCTTATTCGGTGGGAATTTAATTTATGATCGGGACAAATATATGTTTCTATATAGCATACAGTAAGCTATATGAAATTATTTTTTATAAATGACGATGGTAACAATCGCCAGTCTACCTAAGAGAAGAGTAATGTTATGAGACTGTAGTTGGCCTCGTACGGTAGACTGGTTCAGGATTCATAGAAAAAAAATATTCGAACCGCCGTTGATCCTTTCTGCAGAAGGATAAGCCGATTATATTTTGACATTCCTTTTCAATACGGCCGCGTCTTATATGAGGAGGTGGCTGTCGCGGCCCCTTCATTATGAATTCCGCATTAATGGGGAACAATTTCGGTGAAAATGGGTTCGGCGGCGTCGTGAGGTTGCGGGGGGGTGGAGGGGGTGTTCGGTGAAAGGCGGTCTAATATTAATTGAGAGCAGGGGGGAGAGGAGCAATGAAGAGATAACACCGGGGGCTTAGTCGATGCTCACAGAGAGCCAGGGATTTAAACAAAACGTTTATTAAAACGACCGTGGACTTTGAGGTCGTGGAGGGGCTGGGGAGGGGAGCAATTAAAACGGATCAGCGTCGCGTAAGAAAATTTGTGAATTGATCGCTCGACCCAGCATCGAAATTTGGAACTCCCCTCCTTTATTCTTGTTTTTATGAAAAGTTCTTTAGTGCAAGTTGAACTTTATGTTGGAAACATTGAATTTATTGTCGCAGTTTTAGAAGTCCCGGTTTTTAATTAATTTTCGTCCCGGAGTTAAAAATGAAAACGTTCGGAATTTTTTTCGAGGATCGGTAACTAACCTTCGCTCTGGTTATTACGAAATGGGTTTTATATTTTATGTATTATCACGTGTAGAGTCGCATACCCTACTAGAAGTATCCCACATTTTGAACCCAACATATAATCACAAACATCAGTTTGTTGGAGCTACTGTAGGTGTCGAACCAGGATAATTACAAGCGTTTAACAGGCGGCGCCGAGAATTTGTCAGTCGCGTCTGAAAACTCGGCATCGGATCGAGTTTCTCTGGGCGGAAAAGTTTTCCCTGCCCGAGTGAGTCATCGAGCCGTCGCCGCCCGAGCCCGGCAAAACTTTCAGAACTTACTCCCTTTCATCGGGAGAACAACAAAAATAAAACAAAACTAAGAAGGGGGAGAAGAACAAGCCGAGCGACTCTGAGGTAGCCGCCTCAAGCGTCGCGCCAAACCGCGTTTCATTCGGTGAATGAAATCTCTCTACCTTGCTCTCTGTTTCTCGTTAGTTATAAAAAATGAAAAAGGAAAAATGAGACTGAGAGGACAAAAACCGCGGTGGGCGGGGGTGAAAAAATCCCCGGCGGCCCACCCCCTTCCTTAATGGCAAAACGCCTACAGAAAATCCTGGCTCTGGCCAAGGCCTGTTTTATTTTCTTCCCTTTTTTTCCCTCCCAGTATTATTCGTCTCGTACTTACTGCAAATCTACTTACGCTTGATGAATCCGACGGAGACTCGGGGCATTAATTCGAATTCTGGCCGGCCGAGATGGGGGACATCTTCCCTGTCATTCCGCTTCAACATTTCACGCGGACGACAGGAATCTAGAGGGGAGATTTTAGCTTCGCCCGCACTTTACGGGCAAAACATGACATTCGTTCACTCTGAAAGTTGTTTTTTTGAATCAATCTTTGTGACCTGACAGCCTCAATACAGAAAAATAACTATAAACATTGATTCTGTAACCCAATCTACATTGTGTATTCACCTCAATGGAAATAAATCCAACAATTGTTATTATATGTCTTAATGAGGTTATGACGAGATATGACGACAGACTAATTCAGTAACTACGAATTGACTACGACGGCTTAGATTACATGATTCGTTTCAGACATGAATTTAAAATCAGTCATCTCGCGGCAAATAAAACATTAACAGTTGCCAAAATTCTTCACGCTGGCCCTTTATCACAACTGAAGATTATTCTGGAATCGTTACAAAGATAATTTCTGCATATCTTCTTTTTTTTTGTTAAACTGGGCCCCTCTATTTTCTTGTCTCTCTTCCACAGTACCCGGTGTCCCCGGGGCAAAAGCCCCCGACGACCGACCGTCGGACCGTAAAGCGTCGCGCCGCTTTTTCAGTTTTATGCCGTCGCAATAAAACTTATTATTGCCGACCGCCTGTTATTATTTCAGCGGGCTGGGTGCTATAAATTTTTCAGGTCTCAGGTTACGGCCGGCGGCCTACAAACGACATAATGACGACGAAAAATATATTTTCTCCTCGAATTACATTTGACCCCCAATTTAAATTCATCTGGCAAACTATAATGAGAGAATCGTCTTCTAAGAACTACCGATATATTAGAAACATTTTTTTAGAAAAACATTTGTTACTTCTGTTTTCTCCAAACAATTCTGAATAGTAATTATTACGAACATTATATTTGTAATATACACACAATTTTAATATTGTTATATAATTAAATTAAAGTGGTAAATATGGAAATTTAAAATAAATACACAATTCAATTACTCGACGGTATATAACGCGAAATTTAATTAATGAAATTGAGTAGTAGTAAATCTCAGAGTATTTGTACGGTGCCGCTTTTTTTTAACCTTTTATCTCACTTCCATTCTGTGAAATGAATAATTTCAGATCGGGAATCAAATTGGGAGCTAATCGTGTCTTAATCAATGAGCGGTCGTGGAGGTTGGGGGAGTCTCACGGAAATCCAGTTATAGGGTTTAATTTGCGGGACTGAAAGGTTGCGCCCAACCAATTACAAGCCCGGTGTCCGAATTTTTGGGGAAAAGTTCAATTCCGGCCTCCCAATAGAATTAACGCGTCCGGAAAATGTGAAACCGCCGCTTTCTGAACTTAGAACTGAGCCTAGAAGTTTACAATTTAGTGTTGCACACTTAACATTGATCCGTTAGTATAACTGCGCTGTTAATCGACATCTCATAGTTCATAACCTTTAATTATAACATTTATGGAAACCCATACAGCCTCTGTACCTCTAGAATTTGAACAAAATTCGAGTCATATAGATAACAATATAGTTAGAGATTATACCGTCTAAATCTCTTTTGCATCCAAAGATATAATTTCCTTGACCCTAATTCCATTATTCCAACTATCTCACCTAAACCCGTCTAGGTTGGCAAAATATGTAATATAGACCCAGAAAACTGTCATTATGCCATACAACTGCAATTCAACAAAGTTCAAGTTCAAGTTGAAATAGGAGAGCCATAATCGCGGACGTTTTTCAGTGGCTGGAACTTCTTGGAATCGGGAATTATATTCGAATGGAAAAATGAAACGAAGAACAGGTACTCCTCGAATATAATACCCGTTGGCTTGTATTCGGCGAAAAATGGAAATAAGTCGTTTCGAGGGTTTTTGTATTTTCAAGTAATCCTCTGATGGCCCAACGAATTCTCAAACGTTTTATAGGGCCTCGGTTGGCTCTCTCCGAGGTGCAGCCCGTTTATTTGTATTGCTAACTGTACTTAGCTCCCTGAAACCACTTAAGCGTTAATTTCAGAGCTAATGGAACTTTCGCCGCCTCAGCAAAATCTATATAAATAAATAAATTCGGTAGAATACAAAACTACTTTCGCGCCAAATGGAGTTTTAAGGAGAAACAATCAGTGAAATTGTATATGTAGTAAAGAAAATGAAATTCTATGAGTTTTCTTGAATTGATAATTTCTATACATTTTGAGTATTGTCACTCTATTCTTTACGCTCAGGTATTGGATCCTAAGCTGTACTGGTTAGGTTTTTTTAAACTTTTACAGTTGTTACAGGATACTCTACTTGTTGAACCGTCCAAATAGAAATTCGTCTACATATTTGAACTTTATTCAGCAGTGACATCAGGTGTATAGATCCAGCAACAATGACAATTACACACCAGTATATAGCACTGAAACAACATTCCCCCAAATGCTTCGGCTTTGACAGTACTCAGGGTTGCCGCCGCTGAGATCCTTATTCATTATGCATTGCATGGTCTCGAGACCATTATCGGAAATTATATTTGTATTTATATCTTTCTCTCCAGTAAGAATTGGCGAGGGAAATTAGCGAGACTCTCCGTGACTTAGTAAAATCGTAAAACTTGACCCCGAAGATCTATCATAAAACAGCGGGCCGATAAGTATTTTTCAGATCTCGTATGTCCATTTAGGAGTGGCCTCACTCCAGCGCGTTGCAGGCTGCAGGATATTTCAAGTGGACCGCAGGAAAATTATACGACGGGAAGTTATGGATGGGACATTCGGATTCCGGCCGTTCCGGGGGTTCTGCGTTTTTCCCCCCAACCCGATGTAGTAAACGATCGCCGCATTGATTTATATTTTATTTGAGGCCGGTTACCGCGGAAAAGAAATTCGGACTCGGACCCGAAAGGGGTATTGGATTCATAAAATATATATTGAATTATCATAACGCTTGCGATAGGTAAACAGCCTTAGAAGAATGTGACCATGAATCACAGCCAAAGACATGCGTAAACCCTCACACAACGCTGCTTTATAACAGAGGTATTTAACTAATACAATTCCTAAACGCTACACCCATGCGATTTCTTATTTATTTAAACAAAATTGAATTCCATTAACAAAACAATACTTTCAGAGTTATACAATCGATGTTTATAACGTTATATCGTACAGAGTTATTACGTTTTTGTAATATTTCCTCACATGAACACATATGCGAGTTAAGCTTTTACGACATTTTGTTAACTGTTAATATAAAGTTGTAAAACGTTTGAACATATAGTCCCAAGTTCGATATCGATCGACATTGGCAGGGGCCGCAATGCTAGGTTTATGACTTGAAGTCATAAAACCTGGGGCCCCCTAACAGACGGCATTGAGTCCCTCGAAGCTTATCTCACCGGTGGCGTACCCCGCAGTATTTATTAGAAATGTGTACTATCGTTAGATAGTAAAACACTTAGGGACCGTTCAGCGAATTATGAAAGGCTATTGGGTATCTACAATATGTTAGGTAACTCGTTCAGAATATTTTAATTATGTCTACGCCTGTAGTATATATCAGAGCGATATATTAAAGAAAAGGGAACGGTAGATGAAGTTTTTGTGGGAGGAATTTCCAGCGTTTCGGTCTTAGAAGTCCCCGTTCGCCCTGAATGAACATGATAAGTTATGATTTCCCTGGAGGTCCCGTTTCACACGTTCGGGATCCGGTTGGGAAAAAACCTATGGCATGTTTTCGTCGCGGATTGTCGGGCACTATCATTAATCGGACTAATTGAGATAGATAATTTTCCATTCCAAAACGAATAATTTCCATTATTTGTGACACATTCAGCAGTCATCCAGCTTCTCACATAGATGAACTCAGTTATAAGAACCCAATGCCATAGATTATTTCGACGAGATTTGGACATTTCCAGCCTGTTCTGTAGGGCCCGTTTAGAAAACAGACGCTTGTAAAAAGGTCGGCGGTAATAGTCGGGCAGGAGAGAGAAGTGGCCCTAAACTGCAGAGCTTGCTTCGATCGTCCCATCCACCCTCAGACAACCCAACACTACCCGTCGCAACTTGTAAAACGGCGGCGGTGCCTGCGATCGGTTACCCGCCTCTGCATGCAGCACTCGGTCCTATCACTGGCAACGTCCTGGTCACCTCCGTAGAAAACCGCCCGGATATCAGCCAAAATATGTTCAATATTTCTCCTTCTGTTTTCTAATATTGTTACAGCAAAAAATTTATTTTTATGAGAACTTTTCTTCAGCTGGGACTTTTAAGAAAAATGTGTATCCTGTCAGAGAATAACAAGAATATTCGAAAAAATACTTGTAATAATAAGTGTAGTAAAATATACTTGCTGTATTTCCCGGAAGAGTATATAAAAAAGTAGTTCTTGTAGTTAATTAATATTGGATTCGTCTTTAACGTTTACAATTTCTTTTTGTTACAGGTTTTGCTGTTGCTTGAAGATACGTAAGTAGAAAATATATTTATTAACTGATTATCGAGCAGAAAGTTCACAATTTAAAACTGCATGGGGGAAGAGTTTATCTTTTAAAAAAAATTGATACCATCGAAAAAGGTTATTTTTCCCTAAAAATGTCCATAAGATTGTAATGTTATTAGTACGGTCGTTTCCGCTTTATAACGCGCTTATACGACGGCAAGGGAGAGAATTCGTCCGGTCTCCTCTGCCTAGGACGAAACAATGACGAAGAGAATATCCGTAGGCGGAAGTTGTTCGCGGAGTTAAATTAACCGAGCCTTGGCGCATTAATAAGACGTTTATAAGGGGGAGTGTGGGACACTATTTTAAGCTCGGGTCTCGAGTTACGGGGCAATTTCCGGTCCATGGCCCGGGACGGATTGACCCCCCTGCTGGGAGGTAGGCCCGCCTGGACGAGGAACAAGTAGTTGCAGCGGGAAGTGAGACCGAAGAAACGGGGTGGAGCAGGAAAGCGGCAGAGCGAAAGAGACGCAATCAGACAAGTCAAGTTCTGAACAATACCCTGCTGGTTTTTACCCCGTGACCTGAGAGAAAATATAGTGAATTTAACCTGTTCCGCTTCGACTCTAATTGACATTATTTTTATTTTGTGTTCAACATCGAACATATTTACTTCTTAATAATATGTTTTCTTAGTAACATGTCTTAAAATTACAGAACTGATACATCCTATAATTGATCGGAATCGAACAGATTTAGAAGGTTTGGGGTTTATTTAGATAGAATGATTAACCAATGCCAATAATTAGAGTGAACTAAAAGTTGTCTCGAACGAATGCTCCTTCTTAAACATACAACATTGTTCAAATAGTTTATTCAATAATATGAAACGGAATTACGAACCGAAATTCTGCTTCTCACTTTACCTTCCACCTCCCTTATAGATAGGAAATAAGTTAAAACTTTAACCATTACCCCCGGCCAACCGCCCCAACTCCACCAAGTCAACATTTGGTTCGAAGCTAGAGTCGGGGCTTAATCCTCTGAGATAGAAGCGCCGAAGCAACAGATTCAGTTCTTAATAAAATGTCTGTGCAATGAATGGAAGATCTGAGGCTAAACGAGAGTTATCTCTCGGCCCTCTTTTTTGCCCCCCCCCCACCCGTTGGGGGCACCGAGCCAATTTTTCTTTTCCTGCTGAGCTTTCGTTCGTCTGATGGCTTCACTAACTTCTGATTTATCGCTAAACATTTTTCTTCGGTTAATACCCTTCATTTCTTTTTTTTAATGTCATCCTCGCGTTACACTAGGGAAGAATCCATTATTAACTCTCTGGTTAATTACATAATGAAACTAATATTTTGCAGCCTTTTATTTATAATGAATAAAATAAATACGACGGATATTATTTCCTTTTTAAACAACATGTATATTGTCTGTCTGAAAATTCAGTATGGCCGTGAATGAACGGCGCTGTTGATACTAGACCAGAAAGACGTGTCGGTTATGCGGGTTCAGTATCAACGCCTGAATGATTCTGAATTTCAATTCCTCTATGGAGTAATTGTGAGGTAAAACTTTTTATTTTGACACTTTTTATAATACTGGTTGGTAAAGAAGTATGGCTAGAAGTGATAAAGGTGTTGAATATAGTTAAGTAAATTATTCAGGATTCTAGTTCGGGATATTTTATTTTCTTTCTTCTCATAAGGGTCAAGTGTACAAAGTAGGTGCAAACTTTTAATTAATTAAAGGACGAGTTTTACGGCCGACCAACGCGTTCGTATTTATGCGCCGAGAAGGGCTTTCTCTCAACTTCGGACCGTAAGACATTATTTACAGGAGCTAATTTCGCCCGCGCAGGTACTGGGGGGCTCTCCTTGAGGAAGAGGGGTCGTTGTCCAACCCCACTACGCGAATCGGAATAGCTTTTTTTTTGTTTTTGAACTTGCGGAATTTAATTTGGGTTTGTAACTTTTTCTCATTGCCCCCGCGGGACTCGTCGCCTCTTGACGGAGGCCCGTATATCTCAATCGGACGCTGCGCCATTATAGCGCCGAGTTGATTTATTCGAATCGCCCCCTAGGCGCCAATTAATAAAATTGGGGCTGTTTCAAAAAAAGACCCAAAATTAGGCATTACATACAGAAATTACGTATTTCATGTTTTTTCTGCGGTAAAAGTTTCTTCACCACAGAGTAAAAAAAGAATATTTTCAATTTCTAGGCCAATTAATTTATCAAATTCCTAATTAATTTTATAATGGGCTCCCCCAAGTAGATTTTTTTGTTATTTTCTTATTGATTTTGATTTACAATGAAAATACTTTGTAATATTATCACTGCGTTATTAAACAGGGTTAGTAATGTACACCGAGTTTTCTGTCGGAGTCAGAAGCTCGCAATCTAGCACGGTAGAAATTCTTCGCATTGTTTATACCGCACGCGAAATTAATATTCGTTCTTTCTTCGCTCTCATTTCGAATGTCTCCGACGGCAAACAGTATCGGGTTCAAAAACGCGACAGATAATGTCATGTACCGGCCCCCTTCTCTCGCCTTTTGCAATTCTTGTTATTAGTCTCATTTACCTACGGGAATCCCTTTGATCCTGAATTGTTTGCTCCGCAAGGAAAGATTTGATAAAGGACCCAATTAAGCAAAGAGCAGATAAAAGGGAGTGTCACTGGCGCTTCTTTTCTTTAATTATGCGATCGACCCCACTCGCTGTCAAAGCGAGAGAACTTCCCGCGGGACTCCTGCCCCTCTTCTCCAACCACAGTCCATTGAAATTAGGCTGGGAAAGATTCAATTAGATTCTCGGGTGGTGGGGGTGGAGAAAAAGAAGATATTAAACATTTTTTCGTGATAGTTATAAAATTTCACTTGTATTTTTACAATGCGTATTTTGGAATGATTATTCTTTCCAAGTTAATATTTACCTACGGAATGGAACGCTGTACCAGTTCTACGAAAGTCTTATTTTCGGACAGGAAACTAAATTCAGACTAATTTAGTTCATTAGAATTGAGGAATTATTCCCTACACCACTTAAAATATTCAATAACAGCTCGGTTCACATTAAGTATTTATTTAATTTAGTTCTTAAAGAACTAAATTAAATAATATAATTTTAATTATTTTTCCCGTTCATTCATCCGAAGGATTATTTCCCCACATAGTGCAGGTATAAGGGCTCTCAATAGCGAGAGGAAAATACGTAAATGGAGTTGGGTATGAAATAATGGGAGTTTGATTCGAGATTGGAGCGTCACCGGTAATCGGGTCGGAAGTGCGACCTTCCGGGCCGCGTGAATTATGCCGGAATCATTTGCAATAACCAAGTCCCAAGCGGGTAGAACTTAAAACGGCGGTATTTCGGCCGGCTCAGATTTTTATAAACACAATCGGATATTCCCTGGGACTGAAGAGTGTTGAAGCGTAAAATACATTTTGTGACATTGTAATTCAATTTTTATTCCCAAAAATGAGACAAGTTGTAGCATAAACCGTTATGTTAAATATTTTATAAAATCATCTCGTCCTGATTGCAATATTACAGATCGAAAATTAGTTTCTTCAAAAAAGGTATTTGAAACCACCGATTATATTATTAACCGGCGATACCAAATGTTTGGTGACATTGTATACCTAATTACATATATAAATTTATTTAGCTGTCACTTGCAGATATTGTAAAGAATGGTTGAAGTTGTTTCAAGGCGGAAATAGTAACAATATATTAAAGTTATCTCAAAAATCATAAACTTATATATATTTCAAAACTTATTATAGCCGGTGGATTAGTTGTTGTATTAGTCAGAGTTTTAATATTGAAATTTTTAAAAATTTTCGGAAATTTTCGTCACCGATTGACTCCCACCCGTTGTATATGTGTGGTCAAAGTGTAATCGGGAGAGGTGGTATTGTTCGGAGAAACTAATTTAGCGGGCCACTCTGTCCAGTGGACCGGCAACAGAGTGAAGAGAACGCCCAACTCATGCGGAACATCATCGGAACACCTCCGCGACACCGAACGCCGGAAAATTGGAACTCGCGACCGTTGTCCAAAATGGAAATTAAGCCAATGTGTGTGGCTCTCATTTTAGGTTTTACCGCGCCCAAGAACGAAATTGCCCGGGGGGTATATTTGAAGATGCGACGAGCGTGTAACCTGTACCGTTCACTTTAAATTTCACAAAATCATTTAGCTGTTGAAGTAATGGTCGTTTTTACTAAAACAATATATATACATAATTAGGTATATAATGCCAGCAAACGTTTGGTATTGCCGGTCCAGAATCCAGTCCAGAAAAAGAAAAAAAATTTCGATCTATAACACTGCTGACGCGACTAGGCGATTCAAAGGCCTTTCAGAAAACCAAAAAGCAATCTAACGGGGGAATACGCGAGTGGAGTTGAGTGCAGAGTGGAGTGAATCCATCGGCTGGTCCATCGGTAATTCATCAAGCTGAATCTCTGAACCGGGCACCACTGTTTGGCGGAATAAATAATTAAAATACGTAGAACGTATTTTGACAGCAGGAGTTTCGAATCGGAAGCACTCTCTGGTAAGCGTTTACCAACCTATTTGCGCTATATAAGAAACGGAATAAACTAGAAAAAATGATAATAGTTTTTAATTTTATATAACCGGTTTAACGTGGACCATTCATTACATGGAAAATATTTCATTTTAAATTGAGTTTGAAAAATGTTTCCGGCTATAAATACATCATGGAATTGGCATTTTAATCAAACTGTGCCAAGGAAGTTCTCCTTTGAGAAACGTCCGGAAATCGAGAAAATTTCGAAGTTGAGAAAGGGTTCTACCCTCTTAAAAAAAATGAGCGCAATATTTCATTAAGCGCAGGCCACCTGCGCCACCCGCATTTTAAACTATGTCGCCATGGCTTAAATTTGTAAACGCTATCTTCGTATTTAATGATTGGATAATTTGTAAGTGTTATATGAAATTTGAAAGTGGGCCTGCATATACGAAAAGGGGGATATTTTTAACGGGGCTGAAGGTGTGAGTTTGACCGTGTTAAAAATCAGTTAGAGACTCCCCTTTCTGCGGGAGACACCAAAGGCCGTTGTAACGAATCGCTCTATTGTGAATGAATAAGGAGACAGTTTGATGTTGTTGAGGTGGATGGTTGGTCCCATCAGGGCTTGAAGGCTTATCTGTTCAGCTAACCCCGTGATAATCCTCGGGCGGTTAAGGCCGCCCCCGACCAGAGATAAGGGAGCCGGCCCTGAAAGCTATCTGATGGCGGATCCATGGCGACTCATTAAGGACCCACGATCATAGTCTTATCGCCCGCTCAACACGTTATAAACCCGGACAAATGGCCGTCTCTAACCAGTCCCCTCCTCTTTCACTTAGTCACCCGTTGCAATTAATTTCTGAGCGCCAATTTTTAAAGCTTCTAGATAATTGACACCTTCCTGCTTTTACTTAATATTTGACAAAAAGGGTAACCCCGCCATTGCCAACTCCAAGTAACACGTCTCTCTTAACTACGCTAATTATAGTTTTATAATGTTAGTATAGTTATCCGTTATATAATATATTTATAGATAGGTTTCGGCTTTTACCACTCGTCACTAGCGTTCCGTTAGTAATATGGCGCGTCATTATTATTGTAAACATGGCTAATAGCGATAAGAGATAACTGGGTATTCACTGCATTTTTACTGCGATACGTTTTGCAGTAGTTTGAATATAAAACCCCGCCTTAAGTGTCTAAGTGTCTCCCGAACATTATTTGTCCCTCCCGGTACCTACCAGATACCGCCGCACAAAAAACTAGTGGTAAGCCCATTAAAAAATTGCTATTTCAATAGCAGCCAATAAATCGACCCTTTCCTACATTAATAGCCATCGGCTTTTGAAATTTGATAGTGGGGATATCCTTTTGCATGGAGGCCTTCAATCGCCACAATGGGTGGCGTCACTGAAGTACTTACTTGTGGTCTCCCACGATCAAGTCTTATCGCTCCCCTTTTCAGTGGCTTTAAACACACGTTATAAAACCTGGCAAACGACCGTCAAATGTCCTCGCGATGCTTATCCTAAAACTGTGCCCCCTTATTCATACCACGCGCTCTTGTTTTTTATTGCTTATATATCTCAATGTACGAAAAAGCGCGGGTAAAATGTCATAGATAGATGGAATTCTGTGTTCTGAACAGTCATTAGCAAAATTTGGCCTAAAATGTAGTATTGAGACTGCTGAGCATTCAAAAAATGAGGAAGACCCAACAATATGTCATAAGAACTTAATTACATGAAGTAATTATACACCTAATTATAGTTATATATAGAGTCTTTTAAATAAGGTTCATTTAAAAAATAAATTCTGGCTTGAAACATATTCAACCAATCCTGAACAGATTGAAAACCAGGGCAAGAAAGTAAAGCCGTAAATGTGAAAATCCATTGGTATCCTTCGCACTCCTTAAATTATCGCGCATTTGGGTTAGACTGGGAAAAACTCCGCCTATTTTTTTTCTAATTTATATATCGTTTGTAATACAATTTTTCTCATAAAACTGGGGCTATTAAAAGCGGCGGGCCACAAATAATTTGGCGAGCCGTAAACTCCCTTATTGCATACCGGGCCTTTTACGGCGCCAATATCGGCTCCCAATAATGAAGGCAACATCCACCCCCCACCACCCCTTCCCTATAAATGCTTTTACGACCGTCGTCCCGAAGATTAATCGTCGGATTTATATATATTTTGACAGCCATCTTACTGGTTATTCCATTGTAATAACGCCTGAGTGAGATTACCAGCGGTGTAATATAATCTGATTCCAATTTCATATTTCCAGGGCGTATATTTTTAACGAACGACGAACTCGGCTCGGATACTCGCTAGGGTGACATTGTAATTTTTACTTAGAACTGTATAAGATATGCAGTTGTACACTCTTTCACTATCTGTCTTAAATTATAGGATTAGTTGTATGACTTTAATATGGGAAAAGTATGAATTGCCCATTTTATTGAAATATACGATCAAAATGAACCAACAACGATGGGCAGGAATAAATTAGTTCACAAGTCATAGAGAAGCGAAAAATAACTGAACAAATAGATAATTCATGAGCAATAGTTGAATAGTTCGTCTAGGTTAAGATTTATACGTCTAAATTATTTATCTTTATCCTGTTATTTATCACCGTCACAGTGATTGTCTAATGTGAGGGTTTGGAAAATGTAGGAGACGATGAAACGGAGTGGGTAAATTCAGTGTATTTTCAGAGTCGCATAGAGGATAATGGTGGCTACCCGGTCTAAATTTGTACCACTCGGGATATCTCAGCGTCAATTCAAATGCATTTTATCGAACAATACGGGCGCCAGTGGGACAGGTTAAATCAATTTCGAGGGAGGGTTTACCGAGTTTATATTTCAGTTAGTAGGCTGATTAGGAAATATCAGAGAGGCCGGGACTAATGGAAAGGGAGGCCGGGCGGGGGCCGCCTCCGCCGGACACGGCTTTTCCATTTTCCGTTCACTCCGTCCCCGTCTGGCCCTTCTCGTCTCCGGTCCAGAATGCGGTACCGTACCGCCTTCTAAATTCGGTCGTTAATTCCAGAAACACCCGACGGCTCTGGGATATGTCCCTCTCAATTAGCGCTCCCGAAAGTCCGGGTAGGGGCAGTCTGGAAATTATCGGTATTTGTTTTGCCGCATCTATCCAATTTGGTATATAACTCACTAAATGTGCGGTAGGCATTAGACATCAATTCATTTTGTAACTTTACAAAAGATGACAATATATTATGTAAAAAAAAATTAGATTAAAAATTTAGGAAACGTTTAGGAATATTACTTATATAATCTTTGTATTAAACCTTAAATAATTAACAGCCCATATGAAATCCTTATTACTTATTATTAATGTTTACTGGACTCACTGAAGAAATGTTGAAACCTGCAAAATAGTTTTCCATGCAACACGGAGCCATTCTTTTAATTTTAATTGCAGAATTTGAATAACCTTTGTTTCTTAGGATTTCGGCTTCTCGCCATCGTCGGTAGATATTTATACGTTGAGACAATTACTTGTGTCGCTCTGCTACCGGTTTTACTGAAGTGACCATATGACAGTCAATATTAATTTCGGTTTTAGTACATACGTGTATATAAAGATATATAAGGGTATACGCGAAAGAAATAGCCCGGCGTGAACACTCAACGAGAGTTCGGAGGTTTTTATTCGGCGCTTGACGGTTAAGATGTATCGGTTTCTGAAACCATTGAACCCTCGCCAAGTTCAATAAGTTCCCTAACAAACTGTTCAACTCCGGAATCAACAGCACCAGCGGATTTAGTTGACAGGTATTGTGAGATCGTCTATAAATCCTGCCATAATTTCGTTGTTGGCAAGATGAATGTCCAGCTGTTGAATCAAGTATATATAAACAACTAGAATAATTTATATAAACGGTAAAATTAACTGACCAAGTCCCCACAACCTCGATAAAATTATGAAAAAAAGGTGGTTGTTGTACAAACATTTAAAAATACCAGATTTATTATTATAACTGTTGTAAAATAGTGAAATTTGGAAGTCAAGTCTGCGATACCTATAACTGAACAAGTCATAAATCGGCGGACTAGTGATCTTCATGTACCTAGTTTAGCAGACTGAAAAGACATTCTCGTTTCATCATATTAAAAATAGATATAATCTAATATATTTTTAGATATTTCATGCCCTTAAAATACAGTATATCTACGATTATTATATATGGTGTTGTTGATATTATATTAAACAATCAATCAATATTATATTGGAACGAAATTTCCTCTGGTAATTTTTGAAATCCGGTTCTAAGGGATAAAGTAGCACTCAATTTTATGGCATAATAACTACATCCAATATAACATGATCGGTACAAACCTGTAAGTATAAACAACGATGAGTTCAGGGGTTCTTTGGGCTAACGTAAACGGAGAAGGTGAAACGGGTATACGGTTGAGGAGGTCAATTATTATCTGTTAATTCATCCGGGATCGAATGTGAGCCCCGGGAGGGTAACGGGATCCGGGGGGCTTATATGGGCCGCTCCGGGGTATGGACAGAGCCCCAGGCCTGAACACAGTTCAGGGGCACCTGTCTCCGACAGCCTCCCTCTCCGGTTACATTACACTGGACCCGACCGATGTTAATTGAATAGTGCCACTTGAAATTTGATCCGGAAATTAGCCCCTTGAAACCCCCCCCCCGGCGCATATTGCCGTAGGAACTATTGAGGACAGTTGTAATCACACAGTGAATAGTCCATAGCCAACGTTCAACTGAGACCCAATTCGTAATTCGTATCAATTTGGCTCGTCTATGATTCCACTTCAATTGCTCCTTATCCCAAAACGGCTCTCGCGATTGCCACTTATATTTAGCACTTTTAATGGGCTGTAGTTATGGAACAGCCTACTGAACTGATCTGCCGTCTTTTCACGCTGGTTTAGCCTGAACCACAGCAAAAGATCATGTAGAGGGGACAGAAGATCGATAAAACTATGGTAGTCCAAACCTTCGCAGACCACATAACAGGTATTCGAATTATGGACGCACCATAGTCCACATACATTCCTTGAAATATTTAAATGGATGCAAAATCGTTATTAAAAATAGTTCATTTTACGTGTAACAAAAATGCAATGCTTTTACGTACATGGATTCGTGTTTGGATAAATCCATACTACGATAATAAATAATTTATTTAGTAAAAAATGCATGAAACAACAGAAGGGTGTAAAAGCAATGTGACATTTACTGTTGTTTTATTCCTCGGAAAGTCCTGGTGTGGTATTAATTTTCCAGTCCTGCCACTGTGCAATACCGCTTCTGGTTCATGTACGTTTCTGTGACAGAAATACGCGATGTATAATTATCGAACATACATCGAAGTTTAATTCATTAAAACTTCTCCAACCGTATTTATCCCCGAATGCATATCGGTTTATTACTGTTTAAGCGAGTTATGCAGATTTCTTGTTTATCGCCCTTTGGTCTCACCACAGCTCCGGGTTTTAACTATTTTATTTAGTATGAGTTGATTTAGAGCGGCGATATTACCGAAATGTAGCAACTCATTCTCCGTTAGAAGAAGCTATGTATTTATATACTTCTCTAGATGTATTTTATTAATCATACATACGGCATATGACGACCGACAGTAAGGCTAATCGTCGCTGTACGGTGAATATGTGTTTTTGCCTAAATTGGATTTAAAACTAATATAACTTTATCTGAACCTAAGAGCATATTTCACACCGCAAAGAGGAATAAAGATTTAATTTACGTGCCTAATATGAATATAATTCTATTTTTTACAAACGGTATTGTTGATGCTCTACATAAATTTATTTTTGACTAATGAGCAGCACGTCGTATTAGAGTTACAACTTGGGGCGTATTGCATGTTTTGCGTGGCCAATTGAAGGGGTCCGATGCGGGATGCGTTGTCAGTGTAATAGGATAGGGGTAAGGATAACAAGGAGGGTGGTTGTGGGCCAAAGAAGTGGGAAAAGGCCGCGGGGATATCGACACCTCCCGTCTCACCAGTCACCCCACTTCCAACCCCGAAAACCCTAGAGAACTCAAACAAACGCAGGGAACTTTATTCTCCTCCTAAATATTTCTTCGGTCGGCTCTTAACAACATATTTTTTTCTCCTTCATACTTAAAATTCACTTCAAATAATTATTAAGTTCTTAACAACATTGAGTCATAATATCAATCATTAATTTGATATTCTTCCAGTTTAGTATATCCAGAATACTGCAGTTTCCGCAACCCTAAGACAAAAATTGTAATTTTCTAAAATATTAATACTTAATTGTAACTATATGTCTCCATTATTACTGATTTCGATTTCTCGCCATCTTCATTAGATCAGTAAATTAGTGCGCTGACTACGAAAGTTGGTTGTGCGTTGATGCATCCTATCCGTACAGTCACTGTTCATGTGTTTTTAATGCCGAGTTTATATATGACTTTCGCCTGTTGATTGCGCTCCGTTTTTGTTTGGGGCTCTCAATGTTTGTTTTCGTTTGAGTCGTTTTAACTAACACGTAGCTGTTTTGTCACTCCGATAACTTGTATTTGTCCACTGGCTAGACTACACCAACGGATAGAAATTAATTTATTCAAGAATTGTTTTTATTTTGATTCGGTACCGATGGTAGATTTTTCGCTTTGATAATTAATTACATGTAAAACAAACTACAAATTAAGTTGTAGAATATAACTTGTAAGTAGTGTCGTGGTGTTCAGATAAGGCCGGGACCCATGTGTCCGTCGCAGTAACTAAATTCTTCACGAATTTTTTTTTTGGTATTAGCTAGGCCCCTAAAAGAAATATTTAGCGGTTCCTCAAATATTCAAGTCGCGAGCCCCAGGAAACTTTGCACTTAGCGCTCCAAACGATGGCCCGGACGGAACCGAGGGACCAGGAATTAGGGTACGGGTCGAAAAGAGGAAATTTGCATAATTTATTAGAGTTAACCGGATGCTCTCTGGGACATAAAACAAGGGTTGAGGAGGGGGGAAAGGGTTTTTTTCCATTATTATAATGACCCTGGAACAGAAGCCTCGTAACTCGAGTGGCTTCCTCCGCCCTTTAAGGGATCCCTGTAAACGAACTTATTTTACTTCCCGGGATAAATAAGACCCGATCTTTTCCTAATGCTTCGAGACGAAGGATTACCAAATTCAATTCTGCCAATCTAAGATCTGACGAGCGCCCTTCTAGAACATGGAATGAGATTGTCCCGTAAGTATCTGTACACACCGATGGAATAGTTTGAACTTACCTTCTTTTCCTTACAAATACTAATTGTAGGATTGCGATATCTCATTACCAGATAATTTTAAAAAGAATTTGAAAAATAAACTAATACAAAAAAATTTACTTAGATATACGAGGGGCTGCTTTGTTATTTTCCAAAGCTATTTTGTATACATTTTTTTACATTTTATAAAGTTTGGTATTTTACTAAGAAAACAATCCCGCACCTCATGAAAGTTCATTCTCCATCCCTGTCCTGAATGAATTAAATAAAGTTTCAATGTAATTAGCCACTTTTCGTTTTCAACTTTTCCTCGGTTCGTACAAGGAAAAGGTAGAACTAGTTCACCAGGTGTTTTCCGGCCCGACCATTTCCGTCGACCCGCTTTCCCGGTAGAGTGAAATATCCGCCGCGAGAAACTTCCACCGGCCTGCCAGCCGGACGAGAGGGTGAGAAAATCAAAATGGAAAACTATCCTGGTTAGCGCGGTCAAAACGGGAGCCAGCCGCGACTGGGCCGGTCCTCTTTAGCGGCCGTAAAACTGGACACTGCCGCCAGTGTCGGAAAGTTTAAATTAATCCTGAGGCGTTCGGAAAAGGGGAAATACAATATATATTCCGGCTTCCAATTAGAGCGCGGTATCGGCGTTGAAAGTCCCCCAGTTAATCTCGGACGATAAATACAATTCCCGCTAATAGTCTAGACAAACGCAGAGGCTTGCAATTCTATATGAATTATAATTGTAATACTTTTATTTTTAGGATTGTGGTATTGATTCTGGTACTGACTCCCCCCTGTATTTGAAATTAATATAATCAGCACATTTGCAGGATCGCCGAATCCGAGTCGCATATTTCACTTGTTAACCCCATCCTGTGGAAGTAATTAATGCGTTTGTTTGGCTTATAGGAATCTGCAAATGTGACTAATGGTTAATACAAAACCAGTAAAATATATTTGCTGCGTTTATTGTGGTCTTGCTATCCAAGTCGTCAGAAATGAGCACAATTTATTGACAAGATTTATCTGAAAAATAATTCTAATTCATATTAATTTCGTAAAAAATGTCGATACTTGAGAAACCCAACGCATTCAAATCTTGTGGATGATTATTTTCAAATTTTTTCATTTATATTCATAACACCGAGAAGTTATGGTGCAAGAAATTCATCCTTAAATATGGACATAAATATTGGAAATTTCTTTTGTTAATGTTCTGCATATTTTTCAACATACTTAAATTTTTATGCCCGCGTTAAATTACTTGCGTTCAGAACCAACGCCAAAAGCAAGAGTTAGGGATTGGTGACCGTAAAAAATGTACCAGTTATCCGACTATTCCGCAATAATATCGAAACTTAAAATCGAGCCACAGTTCCGCGGAACTATTCCAGGCTCTCGGATAAGAATGCGCTTAACGTCGATATGTCATGAAATCTATCAGCGGCGTCTCTCTTCGAGGCCGAAGACGGAATCTCGGCGCTACACCGAAGGTAGAAACTGAGCCGGTTCGTTTCTGGGTGTCGTTAAAAGTTCGGGAGGCCGACGATCGGGGCTTTATGGGCAAAGCTGAAACTGTGCTCGCACAACTTGACGCTCGCAAACCTCTCATGTCCATTAATCTCACACCGACGGCCCGTTGTACGGGCGACGACGGCAATGTTCAATTCGAAAATGGCGGAAAATTCTACTTTTTGGCGTTCGAATATTTTCGCATAGGCTAGACCCGATTCGGCGCTGTTAGTATTTCTTGTGGTCGCGTTAGACTCCAAAAGTTGTAATAGTCGGGAGACCTAAGGTAGGCTTCAAGGCTGAGGTACGTCAGAAAATAATGTAGACACCCGAAAACACACATATTTGATACACGTATTGTAGATAGTAACGTAAACCGAAACAGAGAAGAACCGGTAATCAATTTCTTTCTTGTCTCTAGGCAAATTAGGTTTATAAGTCTTGTATTTCGAAAGACTGTCAATAATTGTAATGCGTCTTTATTGAATATTTCAAAAACAGAAAATCTATCTGTGGTCTCGTTTAATTTTTGTGACATTCCGCCACGTTCATGTAATGTAATGCATTTCAAATTCATCAACCGAGCTACTTTGGGCGGGTCAAATTTTCGACAGTAATTATACGAAATAAATTGCAGGAAGTGAGGTCGAGCCATTTGAAAAGGCGCACTCTCCGAGGAGGGAGGTTTTCAATTGAAGGTTTTTCCCACCCTCCTTTTCCCGCTAACGAACTCACTGGTTCTTCAATTGAGGTGGACAATAGAGGCTATCCGTGTCTTAGAGGCGGAGTGGATGTGGGATTCCGATCACGGCCCCCGGGGGCCCGTATTGAATTAGTAGTGTCGGGCCCGGAAAACCCGGGGCCGTCGTTACCGGCACTATTCATATGCTAACTGGAGAGGAGGCCCGCCGAGCACCTTTTTGTCTAGCAATAGAATGAAAATTCCGCCTGGAATGAGAATGCGTAGAAATTTAACAAAAGCAAAACCAAATATACCTCTGAGATCGGGTGATAATAAATTATTTTATAATAATACAAAGGATAAAGCAACTGTAAAACAGCGATTGCTACAATAAAGTTCCGAAATAATAGTTTTTCTTTATCCTTTTTTTTATTTTACTTAAATTTTATTCAGATTTGATTTCAGAATTAAATTTTACGATTAAGTCCGCAACTACCAACAATTTATGATTGTGCACGTTCACTAATCTCATTTTATTATACACGCTTAAATCCTTGAAACGTGTGGAAATAAATTATGGTTTCCTATAGTTATAGCAAGGTTCTATAGTTCATATTTCAGATACGACTAACGAAGAGTTTCAAATATTTCACTAGTCGTGATTGATCGTAACCATCAGGTTTCTCTGCGGCTATTACAAGCACGAATTTCACTACCGGCCAGTCTGCAAAAACTCATCTAATTTTCAATTCAAATCCACGGGAGGGGAAAAAATTCCCAACAAGGCTTTTGACACAGGCCGCGAGTGGCGGGGGGGCTGCCCCCGCCAGACGAAAAAGCCGCCCCCGCCCTCGCCCACCCCGAATAAAAACCATGCCGAGGTCTCTGAAAGGAATTAAATTCAGATTTAGGCGTTCAAAAGCCCGTATAAAAGAGACTGCTACAGAAGGCGAGGAAAAAAGTGTGAATTCCACACCGAACCCAAATACGGGGTTCGGCATCGGAATGCCTACTCTGAACAAAAACCGCGTTTTTTTTTCAGTACATTTCATTTAAATCGCTTTGAATTAGTTCTTTTAAATGCTACATTTCTAGCATTACTTTGATTATACATAATAACAGGAATTTACATTAGAAAACAACTCTAATTAATTGTACTTACGCTGTGGCACAACCGACGAATGGTGGAGTGTTATGATGGAAATATACTGGAGAAGTCCTCTCGGTGATAGCGAAAATTTGAAATCATCATATGAATAAATAGGCGAATGGAGACATACGTTCAAACAACAGGTGAACAACGTACAAAATTTCCATGAAGAATAAACTCACAACTCCTCATTCAGGACAGAGCTTTTTATTTTTATAACCGAAGAGTTATGCATTTCTTGGTTCTCGAAGTTTTATTGTCACACTGTGTATTAAAAGTAAACAGTGATTTCTTTTCTCTCTTTTCTTATGGATATATATTATGATTTATTTATCTAGTTTGGCATATGAAAAATGGAATACTGCTTGATGTCATCCACTCGATATTTTCTGGAAAATTCTATTACGGATACGGTAGTGCAAAACCTTTTATCGAAGGCGGACATAACGTATTTGTGCGAGCTATGTCCGACTGACGTGGAGGTTTTAGAAAATTTAAAACGAATAAAATAAAATATGAGACTGGACAAAATAGATGTGGGTACTTATATAGGGCAGTAATTTTTTGGGAATTCGGGAGAGAAAAGAAGAACGGCAACAAAAGTTAAGCTCTTTTGAAAATGGGACCGGGTACCGAACAGAGAGGAGAAACTGGCCGGATGATTATCTCGACGGAAAAACCGGAGGAGCCGAGGACAGATTGCTTCAATAAACTCCGCCAAAGGCGTACGCGAGGGCTGAATCTTATCTTAGATTGAAGGCGTTCAGTCGGCCGAAGGGGCGACTTATCCTGGCCGAGGATCTGGGCTGGAAGACTCTAAAATTGGCGCCGGGTCTTAACCGGCAGGACGGGGGCCCCTCTCATCAGCCCCCATGAATGCTAAAACAGAAAGCAAGGTGGAGTGGGGCGGGTAGAGGGAAGGGACCTCCTTCTCTTTCCCACTCGTATTCAGACTTCAAACGAGTCTTATCTTGGCCCCGGTACCGGGGAGTCTCAGACATCGATTTTTTACCCTTCCCGAGGATGTTTTCCAGAGGCAGAAGCCCCGAGGTGTCTACTGGCGTTGGATGCACGGCTATCTCGATTAAAATTGAACAATTTTTTACGAAGTAGAAACTCGAATAAAAGTGTATTCATTCTATTCGTTCACGGAATATTACAGTGATCATAATCCGCGTTTTCATTTTGCCTTCGCAAACTGTTAACGAATTAACGTCCCAAATGTTTTTTTGTGTTTGCATACTATAACGAGATGAGTTCCAATGATGATCCTCTCTCATTAGACACCATTTTCATCGACTAGTGGGTGTAAAATGCTCTGGCTTCTAACGCTAATGGAAGCATGTGAGTCAGTGATGTTCCAGTCAATTAGTTTTTGCGAAACAGGAATTATCGTTTTACAATTTAGTGACTTGTAACATGAATACACGACAATACTGAGTTATGTTATTTAATGCGTCGATTATTCTGATTTATTTTTTATGTGAATACTTTTTTACAAAACGGTTGCACTGACATTGAGAAACAGGACTATTGAGTTGGCATCAGATTTCTTTGCACCTTAAGAACAGATTTCTGCTTCAATTTCTTAGCTAAGAATTTAAGAACCCGACTATATCCTTGCCGAAAAGCCTAAGCCGTCATATGCGTGTGCTTTAAATTGTTAATTCTGAAAGCCCCCCCCCCAGCCAGCTACCCAATTTACCTCCGGATCCCGAGCCTAAATAATGGAGGCGGCCGTTTGCCGGCAGATTATCAGTACACCCGAGGCCCTCGGTTATAGCTCATATCCTCCTACTCCCTCTTCGCTACTCCAATATTAGGCGCTACGAACCCAACTGGTAAGGCAAAATTTAAGAAAATATTCCAGGGATAAATTAAAATTGTCGCCCCAAACGAGGATCTAAAGTGGCGCTCTGAGATTCAGAAGAAAAATTCAAGGTACCTCTGATATATTTGTTCCTGTAGGTAATTTCTCCTTATCCCGGTTCATCAGCATCATCCGATTCAGAGAATGTATCTTCAATTGTAATTTCTGTAACTCACTTAAAAGTGAACCTACAAATTATTATTGACAAGTTATTGCAATCATTCCTATGTTTCCGCCGCTGTGTTTATATCACAAGAACTCACAGGAAAATTGTGTCTTATTAAAAATTAGGACCCGCTCTGTTTTTATTTCGAAAGGCTCGACCGAGGTTGGTGAATTAGAAGTAGACATTTTATACTTAATTTTGTCCGTCAGGGACGTGATTTGAAATTCAATATTGCAATGAATGTAAATGTAAGTGAGTAGTGAGGATAGAACCTGATGTGCATTAACTTTTGGACGGGCCCGTTCAAAAACGGAGCCTCACTCTCCCACTCTGTTACTTGCTAATTTGAATTCTAAAGTCATTATAACGGACCTGTTTTGAAAATGAATCGCGGCTTTCCGCCACCGACGGAAGCGAATAGTACACACTGGTCGTTAATAAAAACAAACTGTTATTACAGTCAATTCTCAATTTTGTTGGATACAGGAAATATATGTCACAATTAATTGCGCAGTGTTTCCCAAAATCGGCAGATGGGTTGCACGAGATAATATTTTGAGGCCATAAAATTCGACTAACAATTGTAACATAAATGCGATGTTTCTGGACACGACCATAATTTTATGATTATAAAAACAAAAGTTTTGATTGCTTTAAGTGACCATTCAAACAACCGTTTCTACAGATAATAAGATAATGTCCAACGAGTTTAAATTTTACGATAATCAGTCGTAATTATATTTACGAAACGACCTATTGGGCTTAATGAGTTAGTACCATTGAACGAACGCTTATTGGCGGTCCGAGGTAATACAACTCGGAGCACTTTCTGTCATTAAATTTTAGACCATTACAAAACTTCAACCGGGTTTTTTGACGAAATACGAAAATTAAAGATTCGTGTACCGCACCTGATTGTAGTATAAATTTAAATAATACATTTTTCCCCAAAAAATGTTGTAGAAAAATATAAATCACTATTGAAATAATTGTGATTCGAATTAAAATTCGATTACACAATTCCGATTAATGATTCATAAATAAATGTTGTTGTACCGATGGTGAACTTACAGGCTATCGTAGATATTGGTATTGAACCAATCACGATATTCAGCGGAACTGGAGTATTACTATTTTGCCGTTACTTTTCTTTGCTTGGTCCAATAATTCCATTATGCTACAGTCGGCGGTCAGCAACAATGCTGTCCGGCTCTGCAGTTGGGAGGAAATAAATCAATCGCATCAACTTTCTATTAAGAGGTTAAAAAAAGGAAAAACTCTGTTTGTTTGTTTTTTTTCATTTCGAGAAAGAAAATAATTGCCTCCGAGAGTGCACTTCAACTGGGTATAGTGTCTTCTTAGTTAGTAGTAAACGTAACCATTTCAAATAATATTAGATCGATTTATAAAAATTTCGAATTAAATGGATTTTCTGAATCCCTTTGTGAAGAAACATTCGCGGTAATAAAACCCAATACGGATGTTATTAAGAAGGATATTTATATTCATAGCAATAAACAATGAAGAAATAAGTCATACACTTCCTTATAGAGAAGTACTTACAATTGTGGTGCATATCACAATTTAAAATAATTTTGAAGAAATATATATTTCGTATATATGACCGTCGTTAAGTAATAATTTGGCTCTGTGATTTTTGTGAATAAGATCTTTTGTAAATAAAATTATAATTGAATCATTTTTTATTTTTGATGTTTGACGTTCATCCACATTAGAAAGTTGTGTATTTGACAACTAGAAACCACGCAATGAATTTGCAAAGATGAGTTCGTTTTCTCTGGGATATTGAAATAAATAGAATATTCCCAGACATTCTTTGCTGAGCTTCATAAAACAGTGCAGTGATTAATCATAAAATGTCTAATATTGAGTTTTTAATCCTGCATTTTCTGGTTCAATATTTAACCTGAATGAATCAGTAGACGATCTAATGCATGAATTATAGCCCCTTGTCCTTGCTTCCGTTTAATATTGTCTGGCTTAATCTACAGTTTTCCGGTAGGCGGTGATGAAGGCGTTTTAATTGAAATCCTCGGCGGGTAATTACATGAGCGCGGGGAGACGGAACACGCGGCTTGAGTCATTAGACAGGCGGCCTCTCTCTCTCTCTCTCCCCCCTCTCCTCCCTCTCCCTCTCTCTCTCTCTCTCTCTCTCTCTAGTTCAATTCTAGGCCTGTATACGCCGGGCATATTTTATCACAGGCAGGCACCGTAATCAGTGCTTGATCAAGGCGCACACATCCTCCTCCCCTTACTGAGCACACCGCGCATTAGCATAAGTTCATATTTTAAGACCTCTTTTGAAGCGAATAATGCCCAAACGCCCTATTGGCGCTAAAATATTTTACTCAACTATGACTACCAAATTATGAAAATCTATGAGAGAGATTAAACACGTTTTCTAACTTGTGATTGAGGAAGACGGCCAGATTTATAGTTGGAATAGTTTTATTACACGATTTATCAAATGTCACCAAAATGTAATACGGAATAGCTAATAATAAACGGAATTAGACAAAATTCGACAAAAAATCAAATGATAAGTAACAAATTATAATGCGAGAAATCAAAGCTTCTCCCCATGCACTTATCGTCAATGAAACTATAATTTTAACGTCAATTTTAATAATTAATTGAGTGCAGGCTTTTTTCAGAATGGGATTTGTTCCCGAAATAGTGATTTAGTAATGGCGTTCAATGCTGTGTTCGGTGGAGGGCTTCAGTCGGCTCCTTGTGGGACATAGAAAGAAGTCGCGTTGTATGCGGCGGCACTGTGAAACAGAACACCGTCCCGGCTACGGCAATCGGAGAGGGAAGTGGGAGGAGGCCCAAAGTAATAGGAATAAGTGCACTGGAGTAGGAGTGGGCGGCGGCGGGAGACATCAAAGCGGCCCATGTCACAAGAAAAGGGCCGAGCCATGCTAAAACCCCGGGCCTCCTCCCGCGTCCCCTTTACAGTAATCCCCCCTCGATACGCCAGCCAGCCACCCTTAGGCCGCCGCCTCCGTAAACGGCCCTTGTCGGGGCCACCAATTCCGAGATGTAAACAACTGGGCGGCGCGAGAATTTGTCGGATCTGTTTCTTGACGACCTGGATTTTCGTGTTGAATGTTGGCATACGAGATGTTTCCGGATAAAACGCCCGCATTTAAGGAATCACGCACCCGGATTTTCGTATTTTATGATGGAATTTACAAGTTACTGGTAATATTAACTTAATTCCTAACCTACCATAGGAAAATTTACATCATACGCCCGAAGCCACTTGCTTTATTTCTTCTCATGAAAGGTTACTCTTTTAGAAAGGCTTTTAGAACTGCAGAAATGGTTTGTTTAAACATTCTCCTACAGTGTTAAACGGGGTTGGTCATGTTTTCTCCTGATTGTTGCCGCGTTTAATCTCATTCATTGAATTTGGATGGATACAAAACGAAGGATCCACTCTTTGGAGCCGATTTAAATTGATTAAATGTGTACTATAGAAATATATAGAAGACATAATAGTTCTGAATGTCAGTAATGAGTGCATTGTAAGGTTTAGAAACTGGAGCGCCCCCGCCGGGATTGCTCCCGTTTTTATTTTGTTCCGATATTTAACTAAAGGAAATTAAGAGCAGTTCCAGAGGGAGCTGGAGCCGAGCCCCTTGAATAAATTAATGGTTGTCGCAGGGAAGAGAATGCATAATTTTGTTTCCTCTCGCATTTGTACTGTTTAAATCATCCGAGGATTTTACCAACCTCTTTGTACCTGATTTCATCCTATGAATATGAAATCGAGTCAGTGATTTACGGGTTTTCCTTTTCATTTCCAAAAAAGAGAAAGGGAGATGTAACCGGGGAAAAAATAGAGCCAGTCTCAATTACGACGTCAATTCGGCAGAATTAATTCTCGGTTGAAACGATTCTGATTAAATGCGACGTTAATTAAGCTCATTTTGATGCGGGAGCGCCATTCTTCCTGCTTAAATGAAGATCTTCAAACTTTGAAAGTGATATGGCAATATTCGCAAAGACGAGAAGGCGGTGTGTAAATATTACGGATTTCAAAGTTGTCTTATTTCCGTAATAAAAACTATGTTTGTATTTCTTTCTATTAGTTTATACACCGCTCATAGACTTCTATTTTTTTTTCAAATGATAAAATGCTAGATATACTAGTTGCGAATATTAATTTTTATAAAATTAAATTGTCGAATACAATTCAATTAAACTACTTGGTAAAATGTTAGCATGGGACTTGATTCTGGGTCCCGACGGAAGTTAAAATAGTCTATTAAATGTGCATGCACGTTTGTTACAAAGGAGTATGGGGTACACACAAGAAATTCACTTTCCTCGGATTTGGCATATTTAAAATGGCTGAAAATATTTATTGTCGGGGTTCGTATCTCAATTTCGAGAGTGTAGGGTTCAGATTCTGTTTGGGTAAAATCCATAATAGGGAGTGTAGATGATATGGAGGTGATTGTGGCGTCAGAATGTTTTAGTATATGAAACGCCGAGAATTCCTGCACTCCTTCTGCAGCCGGAGATTTCATTGTTCATCCCCTTTAAGAATTCGGCGAGAGTTGGAGAACAAACGGCTCTGAGCTCTGTGGACGTTTCGTGATTTTACGCACGTAAAATCGGGGCTCGTCCCCGACCCCTTCTCAGCATTTCATGTATGGAGATGGATGGGAGACCTCGGGGATAATCGGCAAGGCAGTGGCAATTTTAAAATTTGAAACTATGAAAATGTTTAGAGTTCACAGATAGACTTCTTGTTTTAACGTTTTTTCGAATACGTAAAGTTTATATTTTTAACATGTCCCATGAAGGTTTTTCTGTCGGATCCCATTGATACATTTAATGTCTTGATGTCATTGGAGTTATTTAAAGGATAGTGCTGAAGATCCATTGTAAAGCGGCCTTTTCAGATAGGACCCAATACCCCCGAAGAATATTCCTAAACCGATTCGCCTGTTAATCGGCAGCCAGAGATTTCATTGTTCATCCCCCCGTTAAGAATTCGTAGAGTTGGAGAACAAACGGCTCTGAGCCCTGTGGACGTTTCGTGATTTTACGCACGGCTCGTCCCCGACCCCTCCTCAGCATTTCATGTATGGAGATGGATGGGAGACCTCGGGTATAATCGGCAAGGCGGCGCGAATGTAAACAATATCGATCGGACATCAAAGCCTGCGGGATTAGCCTGCGGGTCTGATTATTCGGGCCCGCCATTAGCGATGGGGGGGGGGAGATCGCTTCCTGAGGCTCAAGTAGGCTCCGGCCCGCCTACGCGGACCCGTTCCGGTTCCACAGTCATCCCCCCCATGAATTATTCCCATCCAAATGACGCCCTGAAAGACCGGGTCGCTCTTGTCCCTGTGTAGAACCGATTGCCGCAACTAATGTTCCATCTATATTCGCGAGTAATAATTTAATATTGCACCAATAACCGTGCAAAAATGTTGTTATACACTAGACTTGATAGTTTTCCCTTATTAGATTAATAAGTCTCTTAGACACGTTGGTTGACAAAAAACAATTTACAGTAATACCAGGAACATCCGAAACCGGTCTAGCAAAAGACCGAAAAATTTTAGCTACCAAAAGCTGGAGAATTTAATATTTAGAATTTAGAAATTTATACCTCCTAATATTATCTAGTACCGTGTTTATATTATGCAAGTTATAAAATACCTTGCGATTTAAAGCTCCCTTAAGACTAAGCTTGTTATGATAGGCTTTGCAACTCTTGCAAGATCAAGGATGTAAGCCGATCAGCGTCTTAAACTGGTAGAATAAAAATGTTTGAGCGAATTGCCCTGGAGCGCTTAAAAACCTAATACTCCGTTTAATCGTTGATAGGACTTAGATTGTAAAGCAGTACTAATCAGGTACTCACTGATCCATTTAAATAATGAATTTAACTGTATGCAGTCAAGAAAACACTGTAGATTGATAATGAGAGAAAGAAGTCAGTTGTCTGTAAATCAGAAGTCTATAATTCGTTTTATAATTGAAGCAAGAAAAAACGATATCACGGCGTACTCGATACTAAACCCACATGCCACGCCTGTAATCAGGGCAGCGACTACTTTTCGTTCGTACATCATAATTAATGTATAATACTTTTCCTGTCAGTTATAAAAGAAATATCCCTCTATAACTTCCTCTGTTTATAATTCAGTAAAATATGGAACGTACAAAGTTTCTAATGAGCTGGATGAGATCGTTAAAAGAACAATTACAGTTCAACTCTTGACGTTGTCTGATAAATGAGTTCATTCTTTTAATTTCAATTCCACAAGGAATTAATTTTCAAATTGATTTTTTTCTCATGAAGTTTTTGAAGTATGGAAATTCACCGTTGAATAACAATAGCTCATTTTTTTATTTCAATAAATTTATGTCCTTTGAGTTTTATATAATTTTTTATTATTATTTTAATTTACATTCTTGAATCATTGATTGAACTTCTGATATTAGATTTGCCTTAAACATGCATGCATTATGAAGCACAACATTTCAATTAAAAAGTAGATTACGAATGTAAATGATCGTAAAAATGTCTGGACGATATTAATAGAAAACAATTCTGCATAATATTATACTTGCAACCTGGTTGTAATGTCATGAACCCAGTGTGGTAGTGGCTTCGACTCGAGGACAACTTACCTAAAATAAAAAAAAAGTATTAGATTAATGTTTAATTAATTTTTTATAATGCATTATAAAAAAGATGTCTATAAAGACCAGAATACTGTAGCCACAATTGTTTACATATGTGTCATGTCGAAATTCAATTATTAGATATTAATTAAAAGTGAAATGTCAGGAAATAGTATAGTACTGTCTCAACTTAAATTTTCCTCTTTATGGAAAAATTCATTCTGAGGTCTGTTAAGTTGATTCTCATCACTTAGGCTCGAGGCCCATTCCTTTCTTGGTCATTTTAGTTTGAAAAGTGCCTTTCAATTTTGTCTTCCCTGGAAGCCGGAAAGGCGTCACCGGCCTTTGTTGGTCCTGAATGGATTCGGAACCATTACGAAATCGTTAAAACCACTCTTTCTTTTACCGCCGGTCACCGCGCCTTCCCCCCAAAAAAACTCTACCGTCAATTCGCGAATTTCCCTCGTACTTTACATCTCCGCGAGGTGACATATTTGAAGAACAAGTCACTACCCCAAAATCACACTATTAATGGGGTAATCTGCTAAACTCAAAAGTTACTTTTAGCAATTATAAGTTTACTGTTTCTTAGTAGCTATCCATATTATTGCTCTGTCAAAGGAGGAGTTGAAATATGTGTATTATTTTAAAGCCCGTTATAAATATGTCATTATTATGTGGCAATTTCAAAATTTGAAACTATGAAAATGTTTAGAGTTCACAGATAGACTTCTTGTTTTAACGTTTTTTCGAATATTAATACGTAAAGTTTATATTTTTACCATGTCCGATGAAGGTTTTTCTGTCGGGTCCCATTGAGACATTTGATGTCTTGATGTCATTGCAGTTATTTAAAGGATAGTGCTGAAGATCCATTGTAAAGCGGCCTTTTCAGATACGACCCAATACCCCTGAAGAATATTCCTAAACCGATTAACAGGCGGGCGATAAATCTCAGAACGATTACACTTTTGCGAGGACATTGAATTTTACTGCAGCGACTGAGAGAGAGTGAGAGAGAGAGAGTTCACAGGAAAACACTGCGAAGAGAACAAAGCCGAAATTTGCGACCGACCGTATTAATGCCACTAAGCGAAGAACAGTGTCCCGCCGATGGCGCAAACCCGTAATCGGTTTACGGCCCAAATGTGGCGGCGAAGGTTGGCTTATATCGGAAATTCTGAACGCCTCGGGCCAGACACCTAAGCTCATATTCGACTCGCTTCCTAACAAGTTAATCTTTTGCCCAGCGCTGATTGTGTTTATCGTCGTAAAACTAAACGAATTTCTTCGCCCTCTGTTTTATTTCGTCCGGTTATATAAACTGACATTCCCATTTGAAAAACAATGCTTGACACAACTATGCAACTCCTCTGTAAAGTAACTGGACTGCCATGTAATATACGTATTCTTCACTCGACTTAATATTTACTACATTTAAGATTTTAGTAGTCGTAACGTTAATCAGCAGATGTAGAAAAAATTTCTACCCCCTCAAAAAAATTAATAATAAAATTATGTAAATATATTTGAATGTGAATCTGAAGGGGCATTTGACCCGTTATTGTAAAATCAATGTTACGCCAACGTCCTCTTAAGTGCATCACCTCCTGTGTCATTTCCCAATGACAAAATATATTTTCCTAGAATCGATTAAATGAGTGGACCACACTAGTCGTTGGGACATTCTTTATTGTCCCTACCACCGGCACAATTATCCTCCAATTGCAAATTCGAACTCCTGCTGAGTTAATGAGGAAGACACTGTCGATTCCGTGCGGGGGTGGTGGAGGTATCCGTGGAAATTAGCGGGGAATGCAATCAAATGGAGGTGTTTCTCGGGGGGCGGCAGGTGTTCGGGTCCCGGACGAATTACGGGGGCGGGCCGAGGAAGGTCCCCCACTAGTGTCGCCTATTAGGGGGCCCCCAACTCCGATTTAGGCTCCCCCTTCCCGTATCCCATTCTCCCACTAACCCGTTCCGCTCCCCCACTGCCATTATTGTCTCCCGGTTTCGGAATATGCCGCTCGTCTCAAGCACTACCGAAGCCGAGAGTCTGACAAATGCTTGTCCGGAGGAACAGGATACTGTTTACCTTTTTCCAGGAGTCCGTCTCCCTAATTAATTGGGCACTTGCGCATATTGAAGCGGTGAGCAGTATGTTCTAATAGTATAATAAAATATATATACTATATCGAAAAATATTAATTCCAATATGAACTCTACCAAGAACGTGTACATTCAAAATTTCATATTTCCAATTAGCTAACGAACTAATGGAAGTCCATTCCGAAAGATGACAAGGTACCTTTTATTAATATTTCTCATAAATGAATTTATCAAATCTCCATGATAAGTCAGACATTGGGGGTATTTATTTAGCGTTTCATCACTAACTTGTTCCGTTCTATGCTAGACCGGTTTCTAATGTAGCATTCCGTCAGTATCGTAGTGAGTTAGTTATGCAAGCCAATTACCGATAGAGCGATCTAATGTATGAACGGCATATTTCATGAGTAGTAATTATAGAGGTTTCTCTCTGGGTGGTTCCTCCCACCATCAACACAGTACGCCCCCGCGTCCTGGAAGGGTTTCTCCGCGTAACACGTCCCATATTTTGAAATTTATTCCTTTAACGTTTCCTTCTTCAATCGTCCCCCAACCCCGCCCCTCCCGAGACGATTTTCGCACACTTTAAGAGAACCACTATACTTCTGGAAAGTGTTCGGACGTTGAAAAATGGGCGCGGAAGCGTTGAGAATAAAAGTTTTATTATGAAATTCGGACAACTTCACCCGCAACAACCGTACATTTAAGGCGAACTTCTTTTGCGGGTACGTGGACCGAATTATTTAATAATTTTATCTCTACTGGGAGAAGTGACTGTGCGGGAAAGTAAACGAAAACTCACGTATATGCGTACATATTGAATGTTTATATAGTCTCTTAGTTTTTTTAATCACAATCAGAGGTGGATTACATTTGATATATTCCACAGGTTTATCAGTTATTTTAAAACAAATAATTTCCATTATCTTATTGATTATATACTACTCTGATTAAGTCCAACAGAGATAAGTTATGTAACGGCTAATGAGACATGGAAAACTTTGGTGGAAATAGTCTGTACAATGTACCTTCGAGTTTTACTGTATATCTGCGTGTACCTGTATGTGTGTACGTACCATTAAGCCTCCCCCTCCCCCCTCCTCTCTCGGTTTTATCTACTTTCGCTCTACCTTTTCGCCCGATTGTGTCGGCCATTGTGGCGGGCTGCGGGGGTTACAAAGCGGGCGCCGGTGGGGGTGGGGGTTGATTAAAAGCGGCCCGTGTCGGGGCTAATGTGACGTGTGCAAGTGCCGATACAGCCCCTCCCGCAGGGGCCGGTTCAATTAGCGGCTAGCCGACGTTCCCACTGTCCGTGGCCGTGGCACACGGCTGGAACACCACTAACGCCCATCATCCGGGCTGCCCTCAGGACCACCATTCTGACCTTTGCCTTTATCATCATCCGCACCCGGTGGCAGATCTTAAATGTATTCCGGATGTGTCCAAAATTTGCATTTGTGCTTCATACGGGCATCATTTTATGGATCATTTAATGAACCCTTCAACTATTTTGAACTTATATTGTACTTCAAAAAACACTCATGTTTATAGTTTATAGTACATAAAAATTATAAAGGGAAAAGTCAGTTTTAAAACCGTATCAATAATATAGAACACATTTGTATTTTTTTAGAAATCCACGATTTAATAGAATTAAGTTTTTGATAGTTTTAGAAATACTGTACATTTTTTAAAACTCGCTCGTCTGGCTGTATGGGTGAATGTTGTGGGTTAATTTGATGATACTTCTCTGCTATGTTCGTATTGGATCCGTCCTTTCGCTGATGTTGTCCTGACATACTAGGTACTGATAAATTCAGTCTGAATTTGTGTATATAAACAAAACATCTTCGTAACATTCGTAAACCTAAGCAAGTATACATATACACTTCTTCTATTTTTCCAAATTGTCAGTGAATACAAAAACACATTAGAATAATTCAGCTTCAATTATGGTTAATCAGTGAAAGACGGCATTAAGGAAATTTCCAATAGTAATATTGGGACCCGCCTAACATGGTTAATTTATTTCAAGATAAATCTCCGCTCAGCTACGCTGACTGTATTATCACCCTAAAATTACCTTACTTTCAGCTTTATCGCAGCTTTTCCCGGGTTTAATTCCAATTAACAGTAATCCACTGTAATCTTCTTAGTCCTCTGATCAATTATTCTCGTTTTTACCCTGATCCTGGACTGTTCCATGCAACATATAACGCGCGCACACACACATATATTATCTCTTAACGCTGTTTGAAGTGTAAAAGCTAATATAATTTCCATTTGTGTCGGGATATCTGATCAAATCAATGGCCCATGGTTTTTTCATCAAACGTGAAAACAACAAGACCTAAAACGAAGACCGTAGGAATTCATTAGACTGGGCTTTAATCCTCTGCATATTTTATAGGTTTCGAAAATAGAGGTGTACCCTGTTAAGAATTTACACTTTGTTTCTGAGCTCCTTCAAAATCCGGGTCTTGCAAATCCGTCATCGTTCATTAAAATTCGCCATCCGCCGCGTTGTAGCATCTCAAGTATCGCTTAAAAATAGCTAGTTGGCGGAAAGAATGACGAATTTTGATTTTATGTCTGTAAATCCCCCACTGATTGTGGCCAATATTCTTACATCACTGTTATAATTTCAATGCGATATTTGGCGAGAAAATGTACACACTTGTATATCTTTATTATGCCATGTTTTAATTTATAAGGATCAGAAAAACATTCGATATTTAAAGGACTGTTTATAAAGAAAAGAAAAAATTGATTTAACCTAAGTTAATTTTCAGTCAATTGAAAATTGAATTCACCGTGGGTGAAGCTCAATTAACTCTCTGGAAATTCTTTGGAACATAATTTATAAACGCTAATAACCACCTCCTTTTATTTTACGACCCGCGATCGTCGCCTCACTTTATGAGTTTGAACAAAAATAAAACATTCTACATTCGGACATCCATGCGATAAATTCAAACATTTATCGGATAATTTATTGGGGCGGAGAGGGAGGGTGAGAGAGAGTGAGAGAGGCGCCGGACAAAAATTACTCCGGGACGGTGAAAATAGGGAGCACTATAAATTGGGGGTAGTGTAGGGGGTTGGGTGAAGTGGGGGGTCGTGCGGTACGTGACCGGCACATCTGCCCTGTACATACGCCGGCACTTAGTCAACGGCCAGGCTTCAGATGCGTCTTCATTACAGGGATACGGCTTTCAGCCCCACCCCAGTTCGCCTCCACCTACCAGTGACGTTCATTTCCGCCCATGGCTCACTTGCCGCGCGTCTCGTACGTTTAGCGCCGCGAGATCCGACGCTGAGTTTCCGCACTGTACGCCTGAGGTGCTCTCTGTGATGTACAGTCATGGAAAACGAAATAACGCGTATGTCTATTTATTATATATATATATATATATATATATATATATATATATATATATATATATATATATATGTATATATATAGCTACAGTGGAAATTACGCCGAGACCTTCAGACCTCAGAAGTGCAAGATTATGTACGGATAAATACAATAAGCTTAATGATTACAGTTTTTCATTAGATATATGTAATTGGATTTGTAATTATCTTCACGCTATTGATTCTCTTAGGATTTGTTATTGAATACGACGTTTTTAGCACTCATTTCAATAATTAAACTTTAGATCTAAAATATAAAACGAAAGCTAGTACAATTTCAATTGCTGACAGGTGCTCCTTTGGCACTGATATTACTAATGTTATATTTATTAATTATCGGCTAGTATAGTACAAAACAAGACAGATATTCTTCCAAAGTACCGTACGCGAAGACGTTGAATGCATACAGCCAATTTACTTTCTGGTAACGCATTAACTCACTCAGTTTAAGTAGTGATTGTCAAGATGGTTTGTCCGGAAATATCTCACTCTATGAGTGACGAATTGCTTGAAACAAAAGATATGACTCGAGGACCCGCGATTAAATATATTTAATTTATTGCATTTTAAGGCGGTATTGATTTATATTATTTTCCATAGAAACATTCTATTCTATATATGTCTGCCCCGTCTGTTAGGTTCCTAGGAAAGTCTGGGTGGATGGAACTCCTTGTGAATGGAAGCCCAATAAGGCAGTAGTTAAACCTAAACTGGTGCCCCTTCCCTCCTTTGGATCGACCCCGTCGCCCCATCTGCTAGATTGGACACGCTCTCGGGGGCTCTCTGGTAGCGCCGGTTAGGCCCCCCCTTTGCACCCACTCACTTCACTCGCCGCCCCAGTCAGATTACCGCCACAAGCTTCAGTTGGCAAGGAGCACCGGGGCCCCAATACCGGAGTGCCCATGAAACTTAACCTTTCGTCCAAAGGGCCCGCCGATCGTGAGGGGGGGCGGGGGGCGGTGACCCGGACCAATAGCACTGATAAAGCGCTACTTATAGTACCTCCGAGTCGTCCCAGTAAACCAGTAGACGCGGTCTGAATAGGGCTACTAAATGTCACGGAGCCGTTACTGATAGTTACTGAGCACAGGGGAAGGTTTTCCTCCGTTCGGATTCAATTTATTTGGCGACACAATGGGTCGGCATGTGCGAAAGCAATACACTTTAGCAACATCATTAAAGAAGGATTTTCAAGTCCGCCTACCGCTTCAACAGGGACGCTTTCACTGTTCCTCTATGTGACGGATGTAATTTAGGCGTTATATATAGCTCCACACTATATAATTAATTCCTAAATTACAGCTCAAGCGGTAGGTTTATAACGCAGTACGCCACCTCCTTTAGACCGCAGTTTACACTTTTTTTTCGAACGTCCGCGCATTGTAAACGGTTGAAATATTTGCGCAGGTGGGCCGAACCTGGATGTAATTAATTGCCGTCGGGACGTCGGCCACGCGCCGATATCTGTCGGGACGATCGCCGAGGCCAATTTCTATAAATCTCTATTAGAAAATTCGCGATATATCTTGCGTTCATCGGGGCGGAACGGTTTTATTCAGGGTGTGTCCCCCGGCAGACGTGACTCCTCGGGCGGGGGTGATTTATTCCGCGGCCACCGCCGTATCCATTTTAATGGGTGTCGGATAGCCCCGGCCAACGCCGATGTTGACCCCCCTCCCCGTCCATAAATAAGTTCTGTCCCTGATCTCATAGCCATACTGACAACGACCGTAAATTATTAGTAATTAGATTTCATTACTAATATTTAAATAACTACTTTACCACTTTTTAACAACCGTTAATCTTCTTCAATGAATAGGACATTAGATTCGAGCCTGAATATATTTAAATAATTTGTATTTGATTTAACTCGCGTTTTTCATTTATCATGCAATGGACATTTGTGAATGGATGATATACAAAATTAAGGTGTACACATTTATTTTTTTATTGTCATTACAAGGTGTTGCCCGTATTTACAATTCCGGATGTTTCAACCATCGGCTTGAACACAATCTTTTCAGTAATTTAGTTCAGTACACGTCCAAACGAATAATAATAAAAATGATCGTATTATATATCCAAAGAGCGAAGAACTAGGCTTCAATCTTGTACACCTCAATAATTGTACAGATACGCACTGACGTTCTTGTGTCCGTTCCTACCTGTAAACGTAACACCACCATTAGTATCTTATGAAAAACAGACTGGACTTTATTAAAGAGTCGGGACATTACCGTGAAGACCCTGATTAGTGCCACAGTATGTGGTTTGGCGATGTTATAAGAGAAAAATGAACGGTTGCAGCTGTTCCAACAACAGCTGTCCAAAGCATATTGGATTAATAAAGCGAAAAATATTTCTTTCATTATTTTTAATATAATATCAAGTATTAAAAAATTAATAACTAAATAATAATAAGTTATTAAGGATTATAATATTTTGGATTTTGCTTACCTCAAGATGTCTCTGTCTTTTCTCACTAAAATATTCCTAACGAAACTTTCTAACTTATTAGATTTGTTCTTTCATAAATTTCTATGTTGTAGAATAAATCTACATATCGACAGAACGTTCACTACATTTTCACAGTTGGTCCTGAATATTATACTCGTGAGAATTATTCGAAATTAAATCTGGTATTGCCAAGAAAACGTGGACGACGTTCCCTGATCTTCTTTTAAGAAACCTGACGTCTCTGCAATTCAAATTAAATTATAACGTGAGCGCACGAACTTGGCGCCGTTTAATTAACATTACTCCTTAATTAAATATGAGTTAATTTCACGAGCTTGTCCGGACGAATGGAGAAAGCGAGAAAAAATTCATCTTCCTAAAACTATGAGAAGTTTTCGTTTATACCAAATACCAAAACTCGTTATCAAAGTACGAATTTATATTCGTCGTAAAAATGCACTTTTGGTACAGCCCACGTTTTTTGTTGGTTTGGTGTTTGAGGGGTGGGTATGCCGCGGTTAAAGGAGAAAACTTCTTATGGCCGAAACTTCATTAAATGCCGAAGTTGAACAAAAAAATTAACCTTGTTTGGAATTTACATCTCCTCTTTTTTCCTTCAGTTCGTCTAAAGCCGCCTATAAAAATTCGACATTTTATTTAATAAACGGGACTTCTCTGATCGATGGTTCTCGTATAATCGAAAAATGGACGGAATTTGCATTTAAATACTTTTTCCATCGGTTCCCCGCCCAGTAGAGATTTAATAACTGTCGAAATTACCTCCAGTACAATATTGAAAGGAAAGAGTTCATGATTTCGATAGATGACAACCATAATCTCCTGTTAAAAAATGTTTAACAATCTATATGGATATGACTAAATCTTATAGGCTAGTAGATAGTTTATACCGTTCATAAATCTGACCAATATATGAATACGTTCCAACATAGTTGGCATTATAGTAAAACATTTATTGTTACAATTTATTGCTCGTTGTGAAAAAAGACCTGTCTTCACAGCGCTCAACAGGATAAAAATAATTCCGCATATTTAATTCTCTTATCTATATATATAATTATACTATACTATAGTACAAATAAAACTACCGCAGCGCTTTATTGCGGATAGTGGCAATTTCATATCGTCCTACAGTTAGGTGGAGCAGAGTTGAAGACTTTCATGAAAGGGCTCCAAACCGGTATCGAACTTCGAGTAAGTTTAAAGTGGATGTTTGACCGCCACTAAATAGCCCTTTTCCTTTCACCGAGCTTTATCCCATTGTATGTAATTCCGCTACAAATTGATTTTTCACGAACCGACCGTTTTGACTCCCTTCGGCCTTGGCTAAATTAATTTATTCATCTCTGTTACAGAAAAGATATGATCTAATCGTCGAATTGAATTCCGATCGCAATTTCTCTTAGCATTTCTGTCTTAGGGTAAAAATAATTCCAATTTTATTATTTCTTATCTACCGGCACATAGGGTAAATATACAGAAAAAATCCCTATCTTATCCTCACCGTTAAAGTCTGTAATTTGTCCTTTAAATCACTATTCTTTCGGATTAAGCCACCATAGATACAGTCAAAAATAGGCCGGGTATAAATCCTGTTCCGTCATACATGTAAGGATTAGTTGACGAAAACTGTCTAGTAGCACTATTGCACTGCATAGTATTGGTTTCTTTCATAATTACTGTTTTATTTGTCTCTCTTTTTTACATGAAACGGATATCAGTACGTTATTTGTTGTCGTACAGAATAAATGGCAAAGTATAGTTCGTTATTATTATTATAATGATGTTTCAAAACAAAAGAACTGTTTAAGTGGAAGAAAAATGTGATAATATTTCTGGTACTTGATTCCCCAATCATGTTTCTGACCCATAAGGGCAAGTAACGACCTGCAGCTTAAAGAGAACGCCACCTTTTATTCCTTGTAAATATCTTAAACTGAGACATACCTATTTTATTCCGAGTGAAGGGGCGGTGCGCGGACGCAGCGAAAAGAAGGGAAAAAATGGAATATTTAAGAATTCATTCAAAGTCCTAAAAACGACAAATTGAGCGAGTGACTTGAAGTGGTCCCCCTTCGGGAGGGGGAGGTGCTTCAAATTGTAGAAGGGACTGTCATCACAATTACAGCGCGGAGTTCTCCCCCGGCCGGCGGGGCCAAGCCGTAATGGAGGCTGGAGAGCTGCGGGGGGGTAGGGCCTAGAACAAAAGGGACCCCGGTGCTTGCCACTGGGCCACTCGGCGTCGACTCCATTGTTCGCGACACTCGAGCGCCCCCCCCCGGCCCCAGCTCCAAACAGGACCTGGTAATTGGTTCGGGGCCCGCACCCTGGAAATTAGCAGTGGGCCCAACCCCACAATACACCCCATACCAAATATTTTTAATGAGAATCGATCGGTTGTATGATTTACAAACGGGAGTTAAAGATCGTTCGAACGGCGGTTTCAGAAAACCTGTCCGGTTTCAGTCCCGTCGATTACTACATAGGTTTTTCTTTAACTTTTTTTATTTTCCACAACCAACTTTACAGTTATAAGTACAATTGATACATTTATATGTTTTCACGTGCTTGTCTCGATATAGAAACTTCCCAATGATGGCACTTTTTGACGTGATTTAACTACTGTCCGAGGTCTCTGGGCCACTGGGGTTTAAGCCGTGGTGGTGGGGATAATGGATGGGTAATTGAGAGGAGTGACTGAACGAGAAAATTAGGATGAGGAGTAAGGCGGGAATGGAACTTGTGATGTTGAGGTCATTATGAATGCTGTGATTTGAAACATACCAGGGAGCATTAGGGATGGTTCGAAGAACTTTCGATTGGAATCTCGGGATGCGAGCGATGTCGGATGTCTTGGTGGAACCCCATAGTTTTATACCGTTTCTCCGTGTCGGTCTTAATATGGCTTTGTATATTGTGAGTTTGTTACTTAAGGTCAATTTTGATGTCCGTTTTAGTAATGGTTTTAGAAGTCCAAATTTGCGGTTTAAGTCGATTCTTTTGAGTTGGGTATGGTACAATCCACGTACTACATAGGTACAGATTACAGATGCATCGACATGTTTTATTATAAATGTCTCAATAAAGTAATTAAATGTATGGAAACATAAAGTCAAGAGAAGAATGACAATTATAGAATTTACATTGACGCCATTAAAGAGATTAGAACGGACAGATATTAAAGGAATGTTATCATTTACTAAGTTCAGTTATTATTAGGTCTATTAGAGAGCAATGTTCTATCACTACTGTAGGGGGGCATTTTCCATTCTGGGCATGTCGGATGCCACTACACCGTTACTGTTTGTCACTAACAGATTAATTTAATATATATTTTCTTTAATTTTCTCGTAGCCGTTGCAAGGTTTCTGAATTTGAACTGAATAGTTTAAGCGACACAAGATAAGGAACTACAGTGTGGTGGCAGTCGGTTCCTGTACATGAGGGTGTTTAGTGGAATAGAGGACTTGGTGGAAACCGTTTTAATCTTTGGTGAGGTGCTGGGGGATTCGAACAGGATGAATATTCAACAATACAGGAATTGGGGCCGGTTGCGGGGGAGGCGTGAAATGTTTTGTAGCGGTGTCGGAAAACGGATTGGATGTTGAGGTGGAGTACGCCGTTCTAAACATAGCAACTCGAATGGAATATCACTGTATTCCCTTTAAGGACTTGTGGAACATATCTTCCCTTTGTATTGAACCACAGACAAAAATTCAATAAATGATAAGGATCGCAGTAATTAAATTATAGTGTAGAATAACACTCTCCGATTAACTAAAATTAACAGGATTAATACAAAAATAAAAATATTTATTATGCTTTTTATTAGGCCGTCTAATTGGTCACTCAGTAGGCATTAGGTTAGGGGATGTTGCACGAAACTCATTTTTTATCAACAATGAATGTGGGACACCCGGAATTTTGGTATTCTCTTTGTTTGGCTATTGTGTAGTTGTACTTCGTATTCTCATTGTAGCTAAAAATCCCCTATTGACGTTCGCGTTAATCAGTTCGCATGCAGGTTCATCACATACATACAGGTATACATAAGCTAACACACATATTTTAGCAAACCAATACGTGGTTCTCCAATTAATTAACAAATTTTCTTTATTGGAAATGGATTTCCTCTAATTTATCATTCGTATAAAAATGTAATTGTGCAACTCATTATGATAAACGAGATTTGGGGACATTTGTTGAACATTTGCGCGATGAGGTCTGGTTCAACTCTTAGACTAATTGCCAATTAGCCAACTGATAACTGATTATGCACGGAGTCTGGTTTTGAGCGCTCTGACCCAATAATTCCTCTGATTTCGATTGTGAATTAATTACCGCCGCCCGGCGTATGATCCTTGCGCCCGCGTGCGGAATCTGCATTTTGTCGAATCACCGTAATTATTTGTCAATAATATGATTTAATTTATGTTTTCGAATAACGTTTTTGAATATTAGGAATGGTAAGAACATTATTGTTCGCGAGCTTAATATTTATAACAATTGTAGAGTGTCGGAAAATATTCTCGAACCCGAACGGTCGGTCCGGAGATATCAAATCTGAGGGAAAACAATACCCCCGCCCCCTTTAAAGCTCTCAATATATTCTGTCTTCTCATGGTAATATCGCAGAAAATGTCAACTTTCGATCGGTTTATGTTTCCCAGTATTATTCGCCTCAACTGCGACGAAACCAGCGAGAGGAAACGGAACCAGCGCGGTGCACCCTCCCCATTTACCTTTCGCGAAACTGCCGGGCCGCGACAGGAATAATCCCCCTTTGCACAGTCATCACACCGCCTATTCGTGTACGGACTGCTGTATCGCACTAGATCACCCGGGGGCAGTAACATCCCGCCTGTAACATTCCGGTACTGGGCCCGGCAGTTAATCCGGGCCGCGATTAGGCCCGCCCGGCGGTTACAGTAACGGCGGCTAGTTATGGAGATGTCGCCGGCCATAATAATAAATAGGGGGACCCGTCTCTGGGAAAACTGTCGGCGGTGAGCCGGGTTCGCAGTGCGGGCGGTCACAAATCACTCGCCGGTAGTGGTAGAAGTCGGGTCACCACTCCGTATAATAATGCATAATGAATCGGCGTCGCCCCCCACCCCCACTGCTGTTAAATACGGATAGCGGCCTCGGCAGTTACGTTTGACTAATGTTAAACAACGCTCTAATTGAGGCTGTCCCCTGCAATCAGCATAATTGGGTCGGACTCAATTAAACTGCATTCAGCCGGCCCGGGAAGCTTCCTCCAGAATGGCCCGCACGAATTTATTAGCCCCCCGCCATCACCGCACTAACTCTTTTCTTTTAATGAATTCAGAGGACGCGATGAAATTCAAACTAGGCGACAGCACTTGCGATAACTGAGTGAATCGAGTTACTAATTCATGTAATAAAAAATTAAAATGTATTTGAATATTAAATTATCCCCTATCGTTTTCTCCATTATCAATTTTATATTAAACCTAATTACGAAGAAAGTTTCAACACCGTTTTTTAGATAATATCCATTTTTTCATCCTGTCCGAAAAGTATTCTTTCCTGTAAAGTAACTGTTCCATGTCGGAAACTGAAGAAGACCTATAAAAAATGAATTGAAAATATAGTATTGTCATTTGAAAGAAATTTCGGTATTCAGCCTCCGGGAATCCAATTTGGGTTAGTTTGTTAATGCCATTGAATTTTTCCTTATCGCCTCTTGTCTGGTAGGGCCCACGGCTTAATGGTTAGAGCAATCAAATTTGAATTGCAGATATAGGAATGCGGTCAAATGGAATTGAAGTTTCAGAGTTGTCAACCCTCGGCTCGCTTCCGCCACTTTCAATTTTGCAACAGGTTCGGTCCCCGACATTCGGATCCCAACGGACTTCTAGACGATTCCAATGTAGTTATTTTCCAGCAGGTTTGTTAAAACTGGCTGTTAGGTTTAAAGGGGAACAAGGAAGCGAGTTCAAAATTCAATTAGAACAATTGATCGAGGCCCATATTTCGATAAGCCAACTTAACAAGACTATTCTCCAAGAGGTTTTAGTTTGGAGCGTGTGTCTCGTGTCCGATCAGATCGTTGAAACAATTCGATTTAATGTCACTAAATTATTTATAAGTTTAAGAACATATATTTCCATATTAACCTTATCTCCGCCTTAACGTTATTAGAAATTCCCATTCCTTTTCTTCCATAAGTCACTATCAAATGTTCCAAAGCTGTGTGTTCCCATATCCCTACACCCTAGAGTCATTAATACTCTAGATGGGGGATCGGCCCCCAATTATCCACTTTACAGGCATTATCCACACGGCACTGGATCTTATTGTTGTCCGATAGAAAATATAAGGAAGTTATATAAAACGGGTTTGCTAGGAGTCATTTATCCGATAATCCACAGCTAGATATTTTTACGTTCATCAATGTGTCATCAATATGGCGACGAACATATATGTCGTATTCTTTCTCCGCAGCCTGGATGCAATAGGAATTGAGTACAGTAAGTTTAAAATTCAAAATAGTCATCCCTTCGACTGCGATTAAAGTTTCCCAACCGTAAGTTCCCAACCCGCCGGAAATACATAGACTTGAGGAAGGCTAAGAAAGCCACCCCCGTTTTACTTTTGTGCAATAAACAGAGAGAGAGAGAGAGGGAGAGGAGAAACAACTCCTTGGATTTTGATAGTCTTCGCGTGGGTCTCGAAACGTTCCAATTCCTACAGCTCCCCCCCCCGCCCCCGCACGCCTTTTCTTTTGTTTCTCACGCGATTACGACACGCCGATAAACTTTAGCCGGGTCCTTTCTTAGGACGGTCACAAAAACCGAAAGGCTACAGGGGGCAGGGGGAGGAAAAAAAAGGCCAGGTGTTTTGACGGCTCGATTTGAAATACGGTGTTCAATTTCAAATCCGGACTTTACGACTCGATCCCGATCCTTTCTTTCTTCGCGCCCAACACAATCGCCATTGTTTCCGATTGAGGGGTCGCGCTGTGAGTGCCCCGCGCGGCACTTTTTATTTTTGGGCCCCGATCGGAATTAACCTTATTCGGCCTTTTCTCTTCGACGAAGGGGGCGTTCTTCAAGCGGTATTGTTTATCGGAGCGTTTCAATAAACAACGCGAGGAGAAATTTCAAGCGACCACACCATCAGGTTACACATCGGTGAAAAACGATTTTCATTGTTTCCGTATATATTCACGATCTAATTTTTTTCATTAATTAGATGTAGGTGGTAATTTTTTTTACGGCCATTCGTAGCCTACGTTTTTGAGAAAATTTCTGGAAACTCGCGAATATACTCAGATAAAAACATTTGGAAGCGGGCACTTATCGCGCCACAGTTATTACACTTTTTTTTTATTACCGAGTTTTGGTGCCGACCCTAATTAAAAGTGCGGAATGGTTTCCGCCGGCTTCAATTAGGCGTCCCGGGTGTGTTTCTGAAAGCGGGCGAGAGTGAAAAAAATAAAAAAAAAAGTTGGGCCCAAAGGTGGCGCGGCCGGGGGTAACGAGCCTCCTCGATGTTCCCCATCTTTGATGCTCGTTAGGCCGGGGCCCGCGACCCACTTCACCGTCCGGTTGGTTAATTTTATTCTTAGCGGCGGCTTTAATGGGAGTCCCGCAGTCCGAACTGCTGGGGCCACCGCCCCCTCAATAAAGACCCCAGTAAAACCGCCCCCGGATGATCGCAGGGTGTACAGAAACGTGTTAACATTGCCACTACAAGTAGTACATATTTCGGTGTTATGTACCGTCCGATATTATTAAAATGACTTCGTAGTTTTCTTGATCAGTGAGAGGAGATAGATAATCGATTTTATTATTGCATCTGAGGTTTCGCCGCAGGAAGAGTTGGAAGAATCTTCAATAGCGTTCATTACAGCACTGTTACAGTGAAAAAAAAACAAAAATTTAATCTGAATCCTGCCATTCATGGATTCCTGCCCTTTCAAAATATTTGTGGTTCTGATTTGCATTTATGTGATAACTTTACATGTGACAAATATATTCCGAATAAGAAGTAACTATACGGTAATAATCGGCGTAATCATATATATATCCGAAGCAATGGAATTATAATTGATTCATTATTAATAATTAATTATTGGGAGTACACATTCATCGTCGGACCACCAGTTTATCAATACTTCAGGTACAAAGTTGCAGTATATTATTGATATCAGTATTTTAGTTCCATCGCCATTCCAGCAACGGTAATATCGCGTTGACAAAGTTTTTCCTACTAGCCATAAAAGTCTAGAAAGCGTCTGTCCGTGGTGCCATTAATTTGGGACACAACATGTCACCGGAACTGAAATGTGTAAGTTGTAAAATTGAACAAACCTATTTCACCTAGTAGTTATTTCCGTTTTTGTTAGAATTGTTGACAGTTTTCCAACACCAGGCGTTTAAACTTCTGGAAATGTCTTCCAAATAGTAAGATTAGGAAAGTACTGCCGCTTCAGAAAGTTTTCTCAGAAATACAGTCAATTTTAATTTTATTACTTTTCGTTCTACTTCGTTTAGTGTATTTTAACTGTACTTCGGGCATCATGGACTTGGAGAAAACAAATTTCTTTCCTTATTAAGTTATAAGTTCGGAGAGATCTTACAATTTTCGCTATAAATATTATCCGGATGTTTATTTACGCAGATTAGATTCCTCATAATGTAAAATGTGATGAATAAAATAGTTTAGTAGTGAATCATAGACAAATCGGAAATACCTCTGGTATTACAGTACTGTTCCGTTAGTGATTTAGTCAAGTCACCTGCTAATGTGACATATACAGAGCACTATCACTCTAACAGTCTATCACTATCACATACTATATATGAAGAACATGATGTCGGGAGTTGACATAACTGTGGATAGTCTGCCACCCCACTGGGTTTAAATTATCAGAATATATTATGGTACAGAGTTGCAGTTAAGGCAGTTTACGGAGTTATCAGAAAAGGTGAGACAACGGAGGCCTACCACCACTACTCCTACCTAACTTATATCGTTATATAAGGGAATTTGCAATTCAAATTTCTCCAAGTATTTAGGCGATTCCACGTAAAGTTCCCCCTACCTCCTCGGGAGCGAATAAACCATATTTTAGGAACCCACCAAACCTAGCCCATTTTGGCCGCCGTGAAAAGTGAAAATGTGTTAATTTTTTCACAATTTATATTAGTAATTCTTGTTGATTACTAGTTCTAAGAACTAGTAATATTTTCCTCGTAAAACTTATAGTTTGTCCGTTATAAAAGTGTACAGAGAAATCATTTATCCTAAAACACCGCTTAATCTAACGCCAAATAACAGGTGCTAAAGCACCTCTTTGCTGTTCCATATTGCACCGAAAATCAGGTTGTCCGTTAATTGAGAAATACCACCGTGATGAATCGACGGATACGACGCACAAAGCTAAGATTTATATATTAGGAGATTAAAGGCGCAGCGGGGCACCGTTCATTTCTAAGCTTAAAAGGTTCCTTCATCAGCTAAAGTGCGAAAACAATTTTCATCCCTATAGGAAGTGATAAAAACGGAACGGGGGAAAGGGCAGGAGAGGAAAGGGAGCTTTTATTGCAACTGGGCGCCGGAAAATAATCAAAATGTCGTTATCTGCACGAATCTCCTCGGAGGATAAATAAAGGAAAGCAGCAATTCGCTCCTACAATCCGAATTATGTAAAATTGAAAATTTTCCAAAAAATTACAGTGCAGTTTAATTTCACTCAGGCATAAGCTTTTTTCGATCGTTTTTTAATCAATAGATAGATATTCCAAAATTAAATAATGTCCCGGGTTTGCCGCTCGCCATCTAAAGTAGCGCTCCGTAGATTAGTGAAGTATGTTTGTTAAGCACGTTGGCTTCTCCTGAGTTTAATGAGAGTAAAAATAAATGTTTATGGTTCGATAAATTGGGTTACATATTTCTTCTTTCAATATTTCTGTGACACAACTGTAAGTTTCTTTAATTAACAATAATATTCGGGGTATATAGGCCAAAAGTACACTTAATGTCCCGTATGCTCCGAATGTATGGTACTAAATAAAAAATTAGTGGAAAATCCAGCGATATGAACTCGCAAATATATTATTTTATTTTATTTCATGATATCATATCTATAAAAAGGTGGAAGAAAAATAACAATATAAAAATGAGATTATTTCAGGGAGGGAAAGGGAGGAATTAGTGGGAGCATCCACCTTCATAATGGGTTTTAGTTCGAGTCTCACAATCGGGGATCGTTTTGCTATTTGAATTTGGACTTTGTAGTGTCCTTCAGCTCTGATAATAGGCCTACTTGGGGCGCTTACCGGACAACATTTGACCCGGTTCTCGGGAACGCAGATTGAACCGACGAAAGGTCGGGCAAGTTTAGGGCTGAATATACCCTGCACATTTTCGACCAAAGTGTCTTGAGCCCGGTTCCTTCTGGCTCCCTATTTCATTACGGCCGGCACTAATTACGCCCGGTATGAATCACTGTAATTATCAGCACGCGACTAATTGTAAAGTTCCCGACCCTACCCCTTTATGTGACTTTTTTCCTCCCGCCGCCCGTCTCTCACTCTCTCTCTCTCTCTCTCTCCCTCTCCCTCTCCCTCTCTCTCTCCTCTCTCTCTCTCTCTCTCTCTCCCCCTCTCTCTCTTTCTCTCTCCCTCCTTCCGTTCCTTTCCCTATCTTTCACACTCTATTCCCGCTCCACTAATTGTGGCGACACCTAGCGGCCACGTAAAGAAAGTAAAAACATTTTTTTGAAACAGTCGGAATTTTCATTTTAATTTTAACCGAAATTTTCTATTGAACCAAAGGTTCGACTTTGTATAAACTTCCTTTCTTTGTCTCTCTCTCTCTCCTCCTTCTCTTTCTATCTGTCCCTCTTACTAAATATTAATTCTTCAACAGTATTAAATCCTTTTCCCTACTTTCAATTAAATTCCGCTACTTGTTCTTTCATTTTATTGAAGTTGGTTGAAACGATGATTTTATTACACCGGGAAAATAAAAGAGGCGTATCAGAGACTCCTTCGTTAGGATAGAATTTCATTAAAGTATAGCTAGTGTAATTATTATATGTAATATGTTAAAATAAACTCTTCGAAAATTTACATTTCCGACTACTTGTAAAATATAGTTGTAGGAATCGAGCCCGCGAAACAAATTAGTCTAGAATCAATAAAATAATTCGTGATTTCGTACATGACATATGATTTCAATTTCCGAATTCAATTGAGTAAATATGTTCTTGGGTAATGGAAAGCGGAACTTTCGGTAGCGGCCTCACATATTTGCAACGCGATAAAGTTTTACGGCGGAATTTTCAGATTGTCGTAAGAGGGCGAAGAAAGGCCGGGAGGAAAACTCAACCCCGTTTTAATACAACATTTATTTACGAAACTTGTTCCGAATTGATTCAGTATTCATTTGATGCATTTTTAATTCCATAATCGGGGCCGGGACTGAAAACTGGGCCCTATAAAATTGCCTACGCTTGGGAGCTGTTTTACCGGGGCGCAAATATTTGATTATATTAGGCGCCGCATAGGTAGACATTGCCCTGTGCTCCTTAGACGCCGCATGGGAAATACACCTTATTCTTAACTCCATTTTGAGTTGTTAGACCGTCCAATTCACGAGCCATACGAGGTTCACCGACCCGCCGGGAATTGTAAATTTTCTTGTACTGAAACATTAATCAAACCCACCAGATATTTCGGCCTCGAAATTAGGTTTGGACCGGTGAAAAATGGATTGTCCACTTCTTTTTAAATTCCGCCCAGCATTATAGAATTTGGTCCCAGTACGCTTTGTAGACACTAATAAATATTATGATAGATGTAATCATAAGGTATAAAGAAATTTTATAATAATGTTGAAGAAAGAAATCAAGGAAACGCTGAAGAAAATTATAATTAGATATAACAGAAATGTAGGAACCGTGCGTATAGTTGAAAAATGTAATGTCGGATATATTGTGTTGGATCATTTGAATCGTGTTGTCCTTAGCAAAACTGGTAATATTTAGGCACATAGATGAGCTCCAATCAGGAATTTCGGAGAATCTTCCAAATCACTCTACTATCCCGATCTTTACTACTCGGGACATTGAATTTCTTCAGGAAGTTCCAGATATGCTCAGATTTGTATCCCGACAATTTCACCATAATCTCCCTTAACAGGGTTCATAGGTTATAGGACTAGTCCGAGCAATGGAGTATGATAAAGTTAAGGCACTACATAAGACTGGAGAATGTGACTGCGGGTTCGTTAGGACGGTAAGGGTCGGAGGGGGGAAGGGCTCATGTTTTATACAGTCGGTTTTGGTGGTGGTAGGGCGGAGTCTGTCCCCCATATTTGCATCTCTGGCTGTTTTACATGTTTACCGTTGGGAGGAGGGGGCGGCCGCCAGTTGCCCGTGTTCCTGCTTATTCTTTTTTTATTATTAAGTTCGGCCCGGGAGAATTTCCCGGCGGGGATTTTCGAGGTGGATTTAAAATTTGATCGTCTCCTCTGTACCAGCCGGCCCTCTGTGTCGGGTTCGGGCCGGCCGATCGTTTCCTGCAACCGTACTGAAATTATAAAAACGGTAACCGTTGTATTCAGTCCCGTCTGGACTGTTCGGTCTAGAGGTTGATTCAAAATTAATCGAACCCAGTAATACAAAGCGGTGGCGACAGAGTGTTCCTAAATCAGCCGTGATAGTTCCTTTTTTTAGTCCTTTTTTTACCCTTGAATTCTGAACTAATTCACTCTTCTTCGCAGCGAATATTCGTCAGGGAAATATTTCCTCGTTTCCGGAACTCTCTACTGGCGGTGAGAGAAACCTCGCGGGGGGAAAATCTTAATGCGTTTTTCGGGGGTAGTGGAAAAACCCGCTTGGAGAAAACCCTTCCTGCGAATTGTCTGAGCGCTGTAAAGTGCTCCCGTAATAGCGTCTCGGGCTCAAAGAGCGTTTCGATGCCCAGTGCTGTCAGCAGGTCTCTTCTGGTCTCATCGTAGAACAGGCAGTTTCGGGATGTCTAGATTTGTTTTCACGAACACCTAACACCTGCATGAAAACACGAATAAAAATACCTGCACGACAACGAGCTGCCATATTCTTGGCATAATTTCCAAAGGGCAACAAACTTAGAAATAATATCTCGAATAAAAATTCATGGAACCCATTATTCCAGTATAATTACGTTCTTATACTATTTCCCATAACTTTTTTACTTGAATTTTACCTAACCAGAAAATTCATTGCTGCCTTTACGTATAGGGTATGAGAGATGCAGTCGGACTGCAAAGGAACGCGTCGTATTCGAATTTATTATAATTACTTTAATATCAGATATCGTTTTTGCGACCATCTGTTTTTAAAGTTTGTGAAAGTAATTCCCTTCCACCATCGTAGGAAATAGATACAAGGCCATTGTACTAGAGTGCGACTCTGGTCCTATCGAAGTCTTTACCCAAGTACCAAAGTCCCATCTTATAATTTCGCTTTCGGTTATATTTCTCACAATTTAAATGTATTTAACTTCCTTGAAATTTACTTCATTCAGTTAGGTTGGTTTGGTGGTAGACGACTTTTGTATAACACGAAGGGTTTGAAATATTTTTCTCCCACCTGCACATTAATAGTAATAAACAATTGAAATTGTGCAAATTGCTGTATTAATCTGTGTACTCTATTGTGCAAATCGTTAATAAAAACAAGTCAGTACCTTATTCGAAATATTTGGGCCTACTTTGTAATTACGGCCATTGTGAGGAGTTGGAGGCTATTAAAACTGTAAACACTTGTGAGCGCCAACTGTTTTCCTGGCTCTGACTCATACTCGGTCGGGGGATTCACACTCCTTGAGTTTTACACTACCTTCTTATTTCATTTAGACCCACTTGTACTCGGTCTACTGCGCGCGTTTCTCCATTTCAAAATACATAGTTCAATTCTGCCCGCTGCAATCGCCGGTACTCTGTTCCCAATTGTGAATTGTGCTGTGGAGTATTGAAAATGCCGCATTAGTGTCGTTTTACTGAGCTCATATATTGTTGTCGCGATCACCTATGTTGGTGATATAATCAAAAAGCGCTAGCGTTTACAGGTGTTTATCGTGCAATTTTTGTGCAAACAAATTTAGAATTACTGGGCCGAGGATCCTTATCAACTGGTTAATCAGTCCTGGTATTAACAATCATCGATGGTAAGTGTTCAATAAGTTAAAAGTTGTAAAAATTTGATTTCGTCAAGAAGAGTTTTCCAAAATTTAAGTGAAATGTGCGTGTATTTCAGTTAATTAGTTTGTTGTAATAATAATACAGTAAGAGATTCAAATTTCCCGAATGCTTAGTATATCTGGCTTCTTTTTCTTTTTTTATTTGTACAATCAATTATAACATAATTATGTGTACAAGTGTTGAGTGTATGTTTCTCACTTGAATGGCTTGACAAAAGAAACCATCCAATGGCGGCACTTTTCACAATGCATGAAATAATTTATGGCTTGGTAAAATAAAATCTGGGATCTAAAAAAAGGATAATTGCTGTAAAATTTTCTGTATTATTTTTCCGGACTCCACTCAGTTCCCCGACAATTAAATCATCCTTTAACGGCCCCATGCTTAAAACTTTACTGCCGATACGCCCCCATTGCCTCTTCCTTCTCCCACGGGTGGAGAGCGCGTCGCTTCCATATTTCACGGTCCGACGAAAATTGCCCGTTTATGGCTTATAAAATGTAATCAAATCTGCAAACTGGGGTCGGCCGGCCACGTATAAAATTAAATTGTCCCCGCCGGAGCCCCGTAACGGGAAAACTGAGTTTTATTACTACGAACTCGGTACATATACCGGTCCACAATTTGAAATTAGGTGCTGCACGGGATAAAGGTTCGAAAACTGTTTAATGTGACCAATTTATTCAAGAATGATGCGAATATAATGTTTGAGTTTGTAAGTTGTTTACTGGTTGTGGCGGGGGGATGTCTTCGGCACTTTTGTGTCGATTTTGTGTCGGCACTGATATTGTGACATTATTTTTTGCTTATCACCATTCCTAACAACAAGTGGAGATGACGGTTTACTTGTTTTCCAGTCCACAATGTTTGTGAACTCCATAATGATGGAAACTCATAGGGGAGTTCATTCGGACGACTGCCTATCGTTCGTAATATCATTGTGGTATTATCGTGTCTTCCGAGATCGTAATCCTCTAAGCCCGCGAACACGCTGCATGTTTTCAGAGTTGGTTATTCTTCGCGCGGTATTATTAGGAGCAAAAAATATATCACTAGAAAAAACAGGGAGGTTCAACAGCCAACGATAAAATGACCGACAGACGATTAAACTTAATTTGTTTTCTCCTTCTGCTGACTTGGTCCATGTATAACGAGTTACGACTGTATAGGAGCGGGAGCGCCACTGTATGCATAATTCAAGGGACTGACGACCTCTCGCGAATTCGAGTAGAATTTCATCTAGTAAAACTTGACTCATTATTATTATTATTATTATCACAATTTCTTTTGTTAGGGCTTGAAAAAATGATACCGCTAATATTCGCTGAAGTTTCCGGTGACGACATTCTTAGAGAGCAACTTCCTGCCCCTTTGCAATCGCGGTGCTCATTATTTATGTTTATCACAAGAGCTGAAACTACATTATCATATAACTGTTTCTAGGTTTTAAAGTGCCGGGACGTTCAAACAGGTTATAGAAAATAAGGAGTGGATCGCAAGAATTACGGTACCAGTTAATTTAATTTATTAAAGGTTTTTAAGAATCGTCCCCTAGGTAATAATGGTGATCAGGACCCTGCGACAGTGATAAACCTTTCGAATCAGCTGAAAATTTTGATCGGTAGTATAATGCTAGCTCGTGCAAGCTGCTGGGATGGACAAATTGTCTAATTAATTTAAGAAAAACGGAAAAAAAGCCCGGAGGGAAACTGAGGAGGTTAGACTCATTTGATCGGGATCTAAGTAACATTAAGTAACCGGGGATGAAGAAGGACGTAGGTAATATTCGTTTCGATGGACGCGTCACTAAGTTGTAATTGTCCTAATAAGAAGCCGTAGAGAAGACTCTCGGAACTGGAGGGGTTTTCCTATTCAGGTTAAAATATTCCGGAGCTGATGAGCCATACCGGCGGTGCCCTTAGCCTCCCTTCTCCTCCTCCTCCTCCACTAACGCCTCGGTTAACTAAATTAAGTCCCGGGAGTGCTTTGTAATGCGATACATCCCTGATAAACCGAGCCTGCTAACCGACAACTTTCATCCCCTTCCACTTTGCAATGGATCGATCCCCCGGCCCCCGCCCACAACGGCGGTTAATTATTTTCTCCTCAGACTCCACACAGAGGGGCGATAAGGGATCGGCGATTAACCGAATTACTTTCTTATGCGGGGACGAACAGTGGTAAATTTTGGGATGCGGGGTACCAACCAGTGTTCTAGACTTTTGTCTCGACGCTACAATATCAAAAAAAGTGTATCAATCATAGATATCTTAATAGCGGTCCCTTTGCTAACATTGGTCTCTATAGTATGTGCAATCTATATTAACCTAATAGACAGATTCAGATAGGCAGTCTAATGAATAGATTCTGTAACGGTTTAAACCATTTAGCAAGTGTTACAACTGCGAAGTTTGCTGATTTCATTTGCGGCTCTCGTTGGTCCAGAAGTATTTTGATATTTCAGTTGGATCACAGTTCGTCCTAAATTGCCGGCCGTCATTAAGAGCGTGTTGATGATGTAAGGCCTTGAGTCGAGGCGTCTCCCCACTCCGGCAGATCGGGATTTCCTTGTAGCGTCACGAGCCGCGGTGATTGCGTCATCGGCGAGTCAATTCAGCGAGTGACGAGCGGCAGTGTGAGCCGCGGCCTCACAGCTCCGTCCCCCCGTTCGGCTGTATACTGTCCGGGTAGAGACATGGAGTGGGACGATGGAGGACGAGGACGGTCGTTGGACGAGGACGGAGAGGATGAGGACGAGGATGAGGAGGAGGAGGAGGAGGAGGCGCCGGGCCGGACATGGGCATGCACATAGGCGGGGTCAACGTGAGCGGCAGCAGCGGGATACACGTCGGGAACAAGGTCAGCCTTCATCAATACTTTATAGTCGCCGACCCCGTCAATTTGGACTTGCTCAAGCTCAACGACATGGAGAACACTCCACTTATGAGTGAGTGCCCTTTATAATTCAACTAATCAACGGTTGTCCAGCTAACGTGCAGTTGCTTGAACTAGCGTAGACTTAATAGCGCCCAGCTGACAGCAAAGTGGAAACCGTCAAAACCTATCCGCTGAGGTTACGTCCCAACAGGTTTCGGCCTAATTTCCTTACTATTCCAACAGAGACATTGAAAGCGCCCGTTGGTTCTTTCGATTCCTTTTATCTCGTACTGTGTGTTATCTGTACGATGTCAGACAACTTATGTTTAACAAAAATTAAAAACAGTACAGAGAAGTGTCGTACCTCTATTCTATACTTAGCGGCTCGGTCGGTGGACAGTGCCAAATATAAATAGCTCTCTCTTTTCCTCTTAGAACGAAAAGAGGCGTCGGTAGAAATGAATATTCTTCAACAATTATTCAAAAGGAAGGAAAAATTCTAGTCACAAAACTCGCTCTTCCACAATAAACTTTATCTTATACTGTAATCCTTATACTAGAGTGGGTCATTTCGAAATTTAAATATTAACCGGATTAAGAATCCCTTATTTATGAAAATATGTATTAAACTTATCGGCAATATAGAGTTTCGTCATTAATTTATGGATACAACTTGACTCTGATTCAACAGTTGAACTCTGAAGTTATGGCGGAAATTTAGTTGAGTGGTTAATGTCAAGGAAAATGAAGTGCCTGTATATGCCCACTGTTATGGCTGGTTTCAAGAAGAGATTTTTTGGTGAAGAAATTGGAAGATATTTTGACTTCGATAACAAGAAAACTGACAATTGTCTGGCACGCAATGGCCGCAGCGTTCGCTCTCTTATCAGGCCCAATATCGAGACGGTTCATAGCGAGAAAAGATTCTAATTTTGAGCGACGGATCTGTTAAACGTCGAAGATGCTTTCAGCGGAACTAGAATTTTTTTGGCACCACTCGAAATACTAAATTGTAATCAACCAAAAAATATCAGTGTTTTATTTAAATTCTGCACAGTTCGCTAATATTTCGATATTGGAATGTAACTGGAATGTATTCTGAATTAGCTAGGACAAAATTAGAATTAGCGTTGAATCTGTCATTCTATTCGTTCTATCATGTAAATTTTCATATGAAATATAACCTCAACCCCGGGGCTTATATTTAATTCTTTTAAATTTTGGAAAATAAAATGTGTTTTCGGTTACTGAAAGCAATGCCACGCAGCAATGAATCGGCAAAACGGGTTTCCAGCAACTTCCTGGGATTCCCATTGGGCCTTTCCGAACTGACGCACCTCTGAACGTGGACCATTCAATTTTTTTTTCTTTATAGTTTAATGATGTGTGACATTAATCCGAATCCAAGTAAAATTTGAATGAATTCCTCTTAGTATCCGAAATGAAGATGTTGGTATACAATTGACATTCAAATATCAGTTCGGTCTGCTAATGTTATATTAATTGCTCCAATTAGTACTGGTAATTATGAAAGTATTAGAGAAGTACTTGCTACTGATTATATAAGTAAGGATATATATATATATATATATATATATATATATATATATATAAAAAATTAAAGTAACTCGGGTTCATTGTATTGTTTCTATAACTTCCACTTACCTTATATTTCTTTGTACTTTGTTTGTTTGTTCCTAATTGAAGCATTAATGTCGGAGCTATATCTGTAGCTGTTCTTTGTCAGTCTCAGTTTAAAATGGCTTCTCGTCGCTTTAAAACGTCTAATGCTTGATATCTCGAGCAATTGTGATTATTACAAATTCGAATTAATGATTTGAGCGTTCCATGTATGCACACATTTTAATTATAGGAAATGTTTAACATGCTCGTAGATACATGTTAATTTTCCAACATAACAAGTTGTCGGGGGTTTTATCAGACCGTACAAGATAGGGCTTTTATTTTAACTGAATTAATATTTCCAAAGCGCTGGAATTCTTATTTTCGCTACAACAATTGAGTAACGAAATATATGTTGGATTATTTTGGATTAGTTTTCGGTAGAAATTCTACGAAGACAAACAAACAATGGGAATACAAGAAACACCGGTGTGACGATAGACTAGTCGGGACATTGAAAGAACGAAAGGAACGAAGGAGGAAAACATTACATGGCCATTAACTTTCAGCAAGATGGAAAACCGAAAACACATGTGATGCAGGGACCAACATCCGTTGTCTTCAACTTGGTGGGCCGCAATGGTGTTCGCGGCGATTTGGAATATCCTACCTCTTGCGATGTTCTCTTTCAACTCGCTTATTTGCTCCTTATAAGCCAGACCGGTTTTGGTTTTTCGCCATGTCGACTTCCGACGAAACCTACTGGTTGGCGTTTGACAGTAACTAGGCTCTATCTTCAGACTGCAATTAATGGAGATTATACGATCTCAATATATTGCGCATAATAAACTGTTCCTTTCGTATAACATTTCTCCGGATGGCAGACAATATTTAATCTACATTTGCATTTCGATTTATTTTTCTTCGAATAATTAAATTATTTTCCTTTGAATACTCTATAAAATTACTGTCTTCTACCCTGGTTATTTTTTTATTAATAATATTGGTTTTAAAGGCCCTTCATCTTTACTGGACTGCGTTAGAACATCATTATATAATTATTGGAACTGTACTAACTTTGCCTACAGCCCAAAACAGTCAGGCTAAAGATTAAGAATTAATTTAACATATTTCAGAGTGCCCTTGTTAGAAACGAGATCTGGAAAAGTGTAAAGTCCAACATATTTTTAGTTGTAAGAATTTCTCAAACATTTTTTCTCTGCGTTTATTTTACCGTCGCGACAACTGTCGCAGGAACTACGACAATTTACAGAAACCACCGGTTTGTAATTAACTCGTTGTGAATTTCTGATGAGCCTTCATTGCCATTGCCGGGCCCTCGACGCCCCGGCCTACTCGGCTGGGACAAAAATGTCCACGGTTTAATTAACAAACAGACAGGGTCCCCATTTCCCAGCACAAACTTTCTGTCCTTTTTCCTGGAACAATATCTGGAGGAAAAGGAGGAAATTTCATGTAAGCCTTGTACGAATTATGTATTTGTTTTTCCTTGGTATCTACGCTAAGATGTACAATTTTACCAATCAAATGCAATAATAAGATATTGAAACAAAATATTTTTACATTCATTAAAGTAGTTGTGAATGATTTAGAGGAACTAAACGAATGTATTGAATCACTAAATTGTATTCCTCTAATAGTTGTTAACGCAATTCTAGCTGTTAGTTGTACATGAATGGTTAAGCAATTTAGGAAATGTTTTCTTGTTGAATCTATACACAGAGAGAAACGCAAAGACAATATGTCAGAATGGAGAGGCCATTCAGCGCAAGCAGTGAATTCCCAGTATTGGAGAAGGGACGGGATCCTGTCAATCGGACTTATTCAAATTTATACTCGTGTCACTATTAAGAGCCTATCACATTTGTTGTACATATGTTTTTACACCGACGATATGTCTTCTATGCCAATAGATTTCCGTCGTAAAAACACTTGCTATTCGTTAAATTAAATATACTCCAATATGAAGATTAAGCGTGTTGTCCAGTTCATCCTACATGTATTTAATGTGAAACAAAGGTTTTAAAACTCCTGTCACCCTCAAACGAAATATGTAGAAATGTAACATGTCTTCGCCTAAACGTGCAGCTTACGAATTCTATTTAAAAATTACAATTTTTTTCAAGTTTCGGTCATACTTATATACTATTAAGTATATTAGTCCGGCACCGCTGCAGGTGAGGCGGTCAACTTTGTACGGTCTACTCCCTCCAACACGCGGACACGAAGAACGGGGCAATATAAGTATGTTGGGATAGTTCTTTAGGGACTGCCCCATACAAAAGCGGGCGAGCCTTCGGGGAGATGGAAGCCTAATGTCGAACGGCCCTTTCAAATCTCCCGGGAGGAAAACCGACCGACCGTCTGTAATATCATACATGTTTCAAGGCAACAGTATACCCCGAATCATGACAATCTCAATTTAATAGAAGGACTCGTTCCTCTAAATAAATAAATACATATATATTGAACTTTCAGTGTTCTGTACTATTCAATCAAACAACGTTACAGCCGTTTTAAATTATACTACTTTAAATTGAGTTCGTTCATTTATATAATGCAGCAAACAGTCAATGGGTTATATGATCAGAATATTGGTCACATTTTATCACTTTTATTTGTACTCATTGGTCTTGCTCTCCGATTGTGTGTATTTGTGTGTCTCACGGTCCCAACATAAATCTTCCTATATATTTTTAATTTTTTTTCCAAACTTGAATTCGACACGACTGGATCCTCGGTCCAATTCAAAGACCGGAAGATTTTCAAATTCCGTGCGATAAACCCTACTCTTCCTCCTCCGACCTTACTCGGTCCAATCTCGCCGCTCCGGAAGAAGTTGGTAATCGGAAGTGGAATCGTTAGAACGGAATTGCCGGAAGTTACAAATGAGCGGTGTCCATCCGAGAAGTTAGAGGCCGGAAAGACCCAGCCCCTTAGAAAGAGAACTTTAGTCCACAAAGACAATAAGTCGTGCCTCCGACAAGGATCAGAGTTTATATAATAGATTTCCCTTTTTTTGCATTTCATCTGGGAGAAAACTCATTCTTATGACTGCGCTATGTTTGCATTCAGAAAAAGAGATTTGTTCTTCTCGTATCACTGATTAGAATAATTTTGTTATTCGGTAATGCGCTGGAGCGCTATTCTCCAGATAAAAAGAGACTAGGGACAGAGTGCGCCTAAGAATAATGCTCGACGATATGGGTGTGAAAGCGAACTTGAGTCCATATGTAATGAATTTCGTACTGCATTAATAGATACATAATGCATCAATACATACTGCTAATCGTTGTATATTATTAATTGAAACATCCTAACTCTATTGTTTATATTTTCCTCATTCTTTCCAGTATCTTGATATTAATCGCAGAAAAACAGTTTTCTCAACGTTTTTCACTAGACGAAATCGTGTGGAACAGATTGGGTCGAAAAAACAAGAATTAGTATATATGTGTGTGTATATATATATATATATATATATATATATATATATATATATATATATTTACATATATTGGAAATATCTGGAATATTACAGAATTCGAGGATGAATAATTATTGGACTTTTTTTCATTCATTTTCATTGTTCCTCTAGAAAATAACGGTTATTTCTAACTTCCGAATGCTCGATTCGGATCGGTCGTAATTTTAGCCGATGGTGGGAGGGCGCGGGGCGGGTGTTAGTTCAATTGAAAAATGGATTAATGCTCACTATTTAATTATCCTTCGGACGCCGTCACGGGTTGTTTATCGCGGCCTGGTCTACACACCGCCAATATTTCAGGCGATCCGGCGTGAATTCGCTTTTCGGTTGACGTATTTCCCCGTCGAAATTGAAGGTTTATTATTTTCGAACGTCCAAACGGGGGGCGATTTACAATAATATTAAATCACCTTGGGCGGGTGGAAATGCTGCCTGTTTCGGACGGGGAAAATCAGGATAGCAAACAATGGGTTGTGGTGTGGGCGCCGTCCTTGTTTGCTGTGTTTGATTCATACCTTTTTTGCTATAGGAAATTTTTTCTGTACGTCCGAACCAAGCACCGCCCTCCTTTTTGCCGACGCCGCATTCAATTCTGCTGGTTTAAAATTATTTCATTATTATTATTAGTAGTACATCGGTCTTTTTTTAACAGATGTACTGATAAACGCTTCTCCTTAAATCATTTTATTCCCGATAACGTCAAGTTTATAGATAACGGATAATAAACGTGGTATCAGTTTAAACAGATTTTACGATGAGAAAATACCTGATAACTGTTCGACTCCAACGATTTTGACCGGTTAGATTCAACAGAAACATGGTATGTACAATATTTTCTGTTATTGACCAACGTCATGTTAAAAGCCTCACAAGACAGTATTGCGAATTAAAAAGTCACTTTCGATTTGATGACACTAATGAAGTATTTATTTATTATTTCACCAAAAATTAAGCGTTCTTGACACCTCACAAAATGATAATAGCGAGACCTAGCGGTAGTAAACGGTAGTAACCGTTTTGCGCGACTATTAAATTTTATGTAAATTAGATATCAATTTTTTTTCGAATGAGCCTAACGTGAAATTGAGTTGCTGCGAGGCAGACAAAGAAGCTTGTGTTCAGAGCATTCTGGCGACGACCTGAAGACGCCGCTCGAACCGCAAATTTGTTACGCGCCACGCTCGGATGACTTCGACACTTAATATTAATTAACAGTTTCAATTGAATTCTCCCGTTGGCTGGCCTAATCAGTTGGGGCGAATCTACGCTCGTTGTTGTTGCGGCGGTGAAACCGGGTCAAACTCAGTTTCGGCCCTATCTCAATTCGGCATCTTTTAGAACTGGCGAGTGGAGGAACAAGGAGCGGCAACCGCCGTGATGATAACGCGCCGCCCTCACGACAATGGCCTCCTCCAATAAGTCTTCTCGTCCCCCGGGCCGAAACGTCGCGGAATTAATCCACAGAAATATACGAGGCGTGTTTAAGTACGGGCCATCATTTATGTACAACGACGATCGTCCGTTTTTAGTTACTTATGTCATTTATTTAGTACTACCTGGCATTATCTTGGGGCTGTAAACAATTTCAATATCGTGTTCCAAACTGCAAATGAAAATGAATTTTGGGCGATCAGTACTTTAGTGTCCCCTCTCTATCTTACTAAACCATTAAAACTAAAAACCATTAAATTTATATGTCTGCTTCAACAAGCATTCAACTCATCCTGCTTCATGCATGTATATTCGAATTTAAATTTTCGGAAAAAATATGTGGCTTCGTATTTTACGGTATATATATATTGAAGGTTCCGAATCACCAGCGTATATTTCACTGGACGGACATCAAGTTGAAATTTAGCGATTGCGTCCCGTGCAGTAGTTTCTCTTGTGGCTATTCTTTCAGCGGTGAGATAAGTCGAGCTGTCCCAGCCGTGAGGACCGGCCTCAATAAGTCAGCCCACAGTTTCGGCTCCATTGTACCTGCTGGAGGGGGCTTCGATAAAACCTGACAGCGGCAGACCGGGCGAAATTAATTGCTCGTCAAGAAGATACCAGACCGCCCTTTGAAGATCCCGTCCACAATTGCCGCACTAATCATTTCCGTAGAATTGAAAATATATAAAATAATATTTGGTTCTTCTTTTTAGCGACTAGAGACTAGGTTTTCCAATTCTCTAGTCTCAAAATCGATTGCCCTGTACCCTATTATCATAATTTAAATCTTGTACCTATATTGACGCTCGGAAAAAAGTTGAATTCTACTCGAAAATGTTTGAATTTGACTTGCAAAAAGTCGAAAATAAGTTGGGAAAATTTACAAATTTCAATCTGTCTTGCAAAACGTTAAATTTGACTTGGAAATTCTATATATAAGTTAACAAACCACTCATTCAGATTTTAATTCATGAAAACAAATTTACATGGGTATATGGTCTACTGACTTCGGAATAGTTTAGAAGGACGGAAACAGAACGATGATTGACGTTTGATGAATGAGCTTTGCCTGTTAGCTGCCGGCAGGTAACTGCGCAATATTTAAATAGGATTTTTACGTTGGGACCACTCTACTTCGTGGCGTCCGGAGAAACCGAAATTTTGAACCAATTAAGGGATGAAATTTCAGCTTTGAAATGTGAGCTTGAGAAAGACAACTGACGGATGAATAATTCCCAGCGCGGCTGGGAACAATTACACTAAGAAGATTGGAGCGAGAGGGGAAAAAGGAGCCCGAAACTTTCACCGTCCCAGAGATAAGAACTTATTCAAATTTCATGTAAATTGTCCACCGGAAGGTCCCCATCCTCCCCCCCCCCCTGCGATTGTCCACTAATTTGTATCGCGAAAATTCCCCGCGGGAATCCCGAACTGCTGAAATAGTTGCAATATTAATTTATTGGTCTTGTTTTGAGTTTAATTCAAATGTTCACGAATTCCTGAGGACCGTATAACAGAGTCTTGGACCGACTGTTCACCGACCGGACGAAGCTTGTGCACAGTTAATTCATTAATCTTTGCACATACTTCATTCCCTATGTCCATTGGAACATTTTCGCAATATGTCTGATACATTATTGGCCTGGAAGTAAAAAGAAATTTGTCTTTATTCTCAAATTCTCAAACATACCTTTTAGACATAAACACAGTTTATACTCACTCATAATCTTTTCCTGTACATTTTGTATTATACAATAAAGGCATACCAAGTCCTAAATTATTATCCGCTTGATTCGCCTCATTAATTTTATTCATGATAAATATAATAGTTGTAGCGGGAATTCCTCTTGAGTATCGATTACATTAATCGCAATTGGTGATATCGACTTTGATCAGTTGCTTTTTCGGGTACTTGCAGCAACGCGGCTGACCAAGGCTAAAGCTCGCCACCGGTCAAATGTTATTATTTGGCCAGAGTGATTTATTTAATTTTCCCTATTCTTGGTTTGTTGTTTCAGCAATATTCTAATCCTGAGGTCGAACTATAAAGCGAAACTGTTTATTCGCTATATACCTGCATTCGCGTTGGATTGGAGCTGTATATGTTATAGAGCCGACGTTTGGTTTCGGTGATGTGCGTTGCCAACTTTTGTCAAATTCAAGTTCCTCCCTCGAACAGATTCGAAAGCAAATATTGAATACAGGAAGTGGGAAGAGCGAATCAACGTCCCAGTGAAATCGCTTTTCTCGGGGCTTTTCCTTTTTAATGTTCAGCGCCTGGTTCCGTATTAACTTCAAATTTCAGCTGTACTCGAAACTCCTTTCCTATTTCCTTAGCCAGCACCTATTTTTGTTACATATGATTTTATATTTTCTTAATATAAATGTTTAGTAAAAACATCGGCACACTTCAGACTTCGGTTAATCCCAACTTCGGTTTGATTTTTTTCATTCTGGTCAAAATTCGAGAATTTTACTCCGTGCTACCTGCTGACTTTGGTGAACAACTGAAATTGGCCGGTTCTTTCTCGTGAAACATCGTTAGTGATATCGAATAACAAAACGGTAGGATGAAGTCGAGACGGGTCTAGCTTAGGATTAAAAGACCGGTAATTTTCGCACTATATTCATTTGGAGAAAATATTATCTCTCAGAATATTACCTTTTTAACTTGGAAGGTTCGGATTCCTTTCGGTTTTCTGGCTAGTTTGGTCCCGACCTGCGCTCTCTGAGCGTTGCCCACAGGATTCAGCTTCGAAAGGAGATTCGGGGAAATATAAAATTATTCCAGGCCAAATTTACCACGGCCCAACGACGAGTTCTAAAACCTTGCACAGAAATTAAGCGTTGCGTCGGTTGAAGGAGGGGTGAGGTTTATCGGAGGCGTCCCAACAATGTTATCGGGCCGGTGAAAATGAGCTCAGGCATAAAAACCCGTATTAGAGCCGCCCCCATAATCTCTTCCTTATGTCCGGCGTTAACGCTGCATAATTTTAGTTTTCAGTGAAAAGCTTTTCGCTCTCGTTTTCCCTAGTCGGAGTTTCATAAATACCAAAATTTCGACCCTCCTTCGCCCCGTATATTTGCCAGTCCGTCTCCAAGCACAAGAATGAAGCAATTTTTTTTCATGTGTAGTTCAGCGTCCAATACCAGCAACATTTGCAAAGGAAAGCAGCTCCTAGATAGAAGCCGGTCTAGAATCATGACGTCCTGTTAAATAATGATATGTTTTTGATTGCGCTATTTGAATTCTACTCTTGACTTGGAAGCTGTTAAGGTATCCGCATTCAGTATGATATCGACTCGTAGATCCGGTAAATTACTTCACTTTGCTTGCAGGAATTTATCAAAATGCTCCAAGCGTAATTTTTATAGTGGCGCTTTGCCCCAAAATGAATTAAATGAATGGCCCCAACGACATTAAATATTTATACGGATTTATACGGTTTTTTCCCCCTCTAGTGTTTTACGAACTACGTGCACTGAGCTTGATATGAAATTTGAAGCCGTTAATATTTTCAATATTCTCCCGACACACGACGTGATTTGATTAAATTCCCGGACCTACCAGGTACGGCAACCATTAGCATTACGTAACTGAATTTAGCTTCCACTATCGGTCTAATGACTACCGTATTTTTATCTAAAAAGCAAATTTCAGTGCACAGTTTTTAAGAACTCGCGGGGACAATTATATGCGATGAAACGCGCTTTTAACAGAAAATGTACTTACATTTAAATTTGAATATCGAACCTGAGTTTAAGTCCAATAGCTACCCAATCTTGCGATTGTTATCGATAATGATATAACGGATACGGAAGAGGAAAGTTAATTTTATGCTAATCACGTTCCTTTAAGGTCAAGATAATCGTTATAATTTTGCAGAAATAATTATGAATGAGTTTATCGATTTTTCAACTAGTTCACGATACTTACCGAATATCAAGTGAGGGCACTGAAAAATATTATAGAAAAAATATTAGCGCCATTTTCCTTAGCAATTATCAAATAAATGGTATATATTTGCAAATTGGCTCAATGATTTCCGATATGTGAAGAAATTTGTATACCAATATTTGTCTCATGCGATCTACTGTTGGTTTTCTACTACAGTAGATATAAGCATGTTGCAGCATAGGAAAGTATACCACTCCGCAATTGAAGAATAATGAATCTTACTCAGCTGCTCATATAAATTTTGGAATTTCGCAATCGATAGTAGTTAATTTTTAGGAAAAATGACTAATTAATTATTCGCCTGGTATTCTTTTTAACCACAATTTTACATCAGTGAATATGAATGTTTAAGTTGGTACCGCCATCGGGAAAATCCTTGTAAAATGCATAATTAACGAGGGTAAATGCAATTAATACACGGCTATGCCTGGATATTTCAAAATATTATGAATATTCATTCATAATGTCCGTACATAAAATTAATGCATAAATATGTTTAAATCTACTTAATGATTCACCAGATATATGCCACAACGACCAATCGTAATGTCCGCATTATATTGCTGTTATAAGACACAATTATTAAACACGTTAAATGCGATATATACATATAATTATTTTTTATCCAGTAAAAGTTTGAGACTTTTGACGAGTCTGATTCCGGATTTAATTTATAGTTTCATCCCCGTCATGGCGGAGTATAATGTTGAGTTATGATAGTGAACACGCAAGTTGGAATTTGGAATTAATCGCTTAAAAAAAACCGAAAAAAATAATCCCTAATGTTAATAAATAAAAATATATAAGATTATAATGACTTTGCGCATCTTGCATTTTCCTATTTTATTTACCGTAAAGGTTTCTCTAGAAATGAGAAACATGAAATCATCATACATTTAGATGTATAAAATATCTCGGAAAAAAGTATAAAAATCGGACGAAACGTTTTATTTATATTACCTTAATACTCTCGACGAAATGCCCATATCTAAGGAGAGTGGGTTAGGGACAAGGAGCAATGGAAGGGGAAGTTACAAAGTCAACAGGATTGGGGTCGGCCATAGCTCGGTGATTAGAGCGGCTCGGCGTAAATGATAGGAAAATTGTCATTGAATTACAAACTTGAAATAGCATTATTGGATGTCTGACAATTTAATGACTGTTTCATTCGTCATCGGTGACAGAATGTGAGCGGTGCATAGAGATATGCGCCGTGGGAACGCATTGTACTCGAATTTATTTTCAAATTTATAATCATTAAACGAATATATCTCATTAACTCGAATATACTCATTTTAAATAAATTATGTTAATTTCTCATTCTGTTCTCTGCATTTATTTATGTCGCAATTGTGCTGATTGCTGTTATGCTCGAAATTTCTCATTTATTATATTTTTCCTACCAAATCCGAATGTACATACGAAAAAACGTCAGGGGTATTTCAGAGTAGGAAACGTCTAATTTATTGTAGGAACTACGCAATTCGGCTCGCGTTCTTTTGTTGTTGCACCATAATATTTTTAATTTGATAACTCCTGTAATTAATTCAGTTTCATAAACGGGTACAACATAAGAATAGTTGAGTTATTGTGGCGCGGATCCCGCGGGTTCGTTTAAGGCGTAATAAATATATTTTACGACAATAATGCTCGTAAAATCATTTTAGCTCAGAATGCATATCCATAATTCACAAACGAATTAAAGACCATTGTCCTAATAATCGTTGTTCAACATTGATACCTTTCAGCTCTACCACAAATTAATCCACTTCTATTATGAGCTATTGCGCAATATTTATTCACCGCAGCGTTTTTTAAATTTACCTTTGTTTTTGTTATCTTGTTGAGAGAACAACCTGATTGAAAACGACAACTTGATGTGAATTCCCACTTCAAACTTTGCGCAATACGGATTATTTGAGTGATAAAATTCAATAATTAATAAATGAAATTACATCTATTATTGCATACAGGTTTTGCGACGATTGCGACGTATCTAAAATTAACAATTACAAGTAAATAATATAGTTAGATCACTACTATGAATCATAAAAAATTTTTTAGTCGACGTTTCGCGCTTAATTTCGTGCTTAACAAATATTCTTCCTAATTTTGCGTATATGTAGAGTACAGGATAGTTGGCAATGCGGGGATGCATTTTGCAGATAATAAGAAGGCAGTATGAGCCAGCGGTTTGTGTGGCGGGAAAAGGGGTCGGGATTAATGCAATATTTACTGGTCCGAATCGTGGGCTAAGTATTCGACACAAAATGTGTGTGTCCACAAAATTGTGTGTACACAAAACTTAGTTGTCACCTGTAGTGAGCACCTTAGGGAACTGTGATTCTCCGGCGACTTACGCGGCTGTCACATGCGAATCGTACGTGGCCGGAAACCACGATATAGAATTGTCGTTTGTTCTTTACATCATTGTCAACGGAATGACGCACAATTAACTAAATTGTTGGCAGAATAAGTAAATTTATTGGATTCCTACTATTTTTATATAAATGATCGTATTAATCCAATTATTAGGTTTCATAAGTGAATTCTGGAGGCCGAGGCACGTTGATGCTTTGGCGCCCTAGACGACTCTGCCTCACATTATGCGGGGGAAACAGTGGTTGTTATTATTTATTATAGCCTGCATATTTATTATAATAGCGTAAAAATGAATAAAAAAGACCATTGACAAAATAAAAGTGATAATGAAATGGTCACCGTTTTTACGATAATTGCTGTTTTGGTGAGTTTACTGGGCTGACGCGTGCCGATCATAAAAGGCGGAAATGTACACTATGCATTCACAATATTCACTGATTAAATATTCTCGATTACAGACACATGAAAATTGCATACTTCCGAAAGTTATTTGGATGCATTTCCTGTAATGCAATGTATGTACAAATGTTTGAAGTCAATTTAAAACCAAATAAATGCTTGTATACAGCATGCCTCTGTTCTATCTAGACTTAACTCGCCCGGTCGGTCTTAAGGTACACACGTTTCGGTTTCGCGCCATCGCCAGTAACTGTGCAGTGACGGGACGCGTCGGCGGCCGACGCGTTCATTACCAAAAATTTGCTACTGATATGTGAATATAATTATTTGACTAGAGAAAAAACTCGAAAGAGTAATTATACCGAATCATCTCCAACCAACCCCCCATTCAATTCCTCCCCATGCAATTAACTTTAGGAATTAATGCACTTTTTCTTATATATGTATGCTAAATTTATGAGTCGTAATAAAATAGAAGGACAAAGTTTAATATTGTTTATTTATTATGTGTCTGTAAATAGTATTAAGTTTTTTTGAATAATTTAATCGCGTTTATGGAATATTATCCTTATTTTTAATTCCCCCAACCGACCGAAATCGAAAATAATAAATAAAGTTTTGACTCACCTATAGAGAGTACGGCTACGATGCCCATGCTGTGTGTTATGGGGTGGGTTGGTCACATGCGAGTTGTTCGGTCGGCGGGTGCCTACTGAGCCGGGGGTTGGTGCCGTCCTGCGCCCTCCCTTGGCCCCCACCATCAACCCCCATCAACCCCCTCCCCCTCCACCCCTAATACACACACAGTCTCTTCATCTTTTCCTCCCGGGGGGTTGTTCTCCGACATTTCTGACTCGGCAACCCTTTGCCGGCGGTGTTTTTTATCCGTTTTTTTATTTTTGCAAGTGCAATGATTCCTCCCCGGTATGTGTGTTGCTCTTCTGTCCCTTCTCACGGTGACCTCAACGTACAGACAGTCGACCAAGTCATGAAATCCGGGTTCTTAAACGAGGCACTGGTCCACAGGTATTCTCCAGTAATTCTCGTGGTCTAGAATAACATGCCAAGAAAGTGACACCAGTGGGTGATTTCATTAACTTGAGAACCATATCAGGACGATATACATAAAACAGTTGCACTTATAAGTTAGAAAGAAAGAAAATGCTTCTTCCCTTAGGAGAAGGTTTAGAGTATTCTAATTATATCTTAATCCGGCCAACTCTTAATCGACTCTATCCTTTAATCTTGAGTGTTCTTCCACTGCTGGCGTAACGAGAAACCTACACCGATCTGGCTCTCGACCAAATGGGAGAAAGAAGACTGATAATCAAATGAAAACAATGTATTCTCCATTTATTAGTTTATGTCATAACTCGATATAAAATTTAAAATTTACTTATCTCTAGAAATATATTAATGGGTCTCGAATCATTTCGAAATTGTTGCCAGCGTCCTTGCTCAAAAGTCGGCCCATCCCTGGTATAAACCATTAAAGAAATTGGAATGTTCCGCCATTTCCACCTTCTAGTTCAGGCCTCGCTCCCATGAGTCTCTTTTTCTTTTGACAATCTCAAAGAGTCACACGGAATCGAGTGCCACATCAAATTACAAAAAAAACCGACTCATATTATTTGTTGTTGGAAGAAAACATAAACTACCAAAGGGATAGGACAAGTGTATAAATATAGCATGGGAATGGGTAGACGAAATAGGTAAGTCGTTACATTCAGTGAATAATGCAAACCTAACCCTCGTAATAGAACGGTTGTGCAGAAATTATCTATTTCCTGTAGATTAATGGACACTTCCGGCATGGCTCGCTAGTGTAAGGGATCAACCGAATATTTCCCATAGTGTTACATTGCTATACTGTATAACACAAAATATGGCAAAACAACTATTAAACTCTCCTGGAGTTTAAACAGCCATTAAATTTAGGTTGGACGAAAATACGTCCCGATAATGTGGGAGATATAAGCATTGAATAATTAAACGTATTCCTGTGTTAATTATATTTTATATGGAATTAAAACTAAGTAAGCGTCGCTTATTCTATCCTGACTCGTTAATAAAACAGAAAGGAATTCGACATAGTGAACTTCAAACTGATTAACTGAAAATATTTCGATTTTCGATAAATTTTTGGGTGGGGGAACTGTAGTCGTGAGCCATTTGAAACCCCGAGAGGTTTATTTCATTATTTCCGCAGGGATTATTAAATTTTAGTCCCAGTTTCGGCAAAATGTATGCTCTTCGGTAAACCATAAACTCGTGGCCACCTATACGTCCTGTAAAATGTAGTAAATATCGAATTCAAGGTAGCAATTCACGGTTCGTTCACTGTCGCATGTGGAAAGAGAGATCTATTGGTTGTATGCAATAGGTTATAATTCTTTTAACTATTTTTATCAATACAGTGGGTAGCCTTTTAAGAAAATAATATAAACCAAACTGTTAAAGAGTGAAGAATATTGAACTATTTTTAAAATAAACTACTAAAATTAGCTATTAAATTATATCTCGTCGATTCCGCAAGAACTGATAAATATTTTTTAATAAACCAGCGCCAATTTAACGTTTATCATTAACCGGGGCGACCGAGGCTTCTGGAATCGCCGGGTACGAAAGCTCGATTGATTTCAAATTTCAATCTGTGCAATTCTGCGTAAGCGTGAGCACATCTGTTGTTGAATAACTTATGCTGCGGCCCCAATCAATGGCGGCGACCCGTTCTGCTTTTCCAGAATTCTTCAGCAATTTTCGGGCGTCAAAAACACTCAAATAGGCTAGTGACGTAACGCAGCCGGCAGGCCTTTTTTTAATTTTTCATAGAATTTTTTTTTCATACTTCATTTTTATACTACAATTGCGCTTTGCCGCTATGCGCATTATAAAAATATACTTTCCTGATGTAGTGATATTTGTTCTTGTTAGAAGTAAATAAAACATTAGAAATTAATCTCTGCTTTCGTTTTAACGGTGTCGTTGTAACTGAAGAGAGCTGGGGGAATCGACAGTTGGGGCGTCGAGACCCCCCCCCGGACATGACGCCTAATCACAATTTTTCATCTCGCTTCGTATTTTTACACGGCCTTCATCTCTTGATGAAGGGGAACCGCCGCCGATCTTCATCATACTAATTTTCGAGTGCCGGCCGAACAAAGGCTTTAAGGGGAACTGAGAGAAAAACGGAAATGGTACCGATTCAAGCCCCGCCCCCCGGAAAACGGTCTCTCAAAGTAAACGCACTTGTACTTTTTCTTACTTATACTTGTACTTATTTTTTTTCTCGGAATGCTTTTTCGACGACCGCAAAAAGCGTCGAATGGATTCGGAAGAGGCGGCCGAAGTGGTTCAGCCATTTCGGAACGATGGCCAATAACGGGCGATATTTTGACACGACGGATGAGGCAGGACCGCGGGTACGTTGGAACGTTTACATGAAAAAAATTGTAGAGGGGAATTCTTGGAGAGGACGGCTAGTCCAAATTCGTCCAATAAATTTTCTTTGTATACGAGGGACTACAAAAATTATAGTATCCACAATGTGGACATATATTATTCTCTCAGGGGGAGGAAAGTCCTGAATTTTGACAGATATGGTTTATTCCCTATGGAATCTCGCACGTTCAGTCGGCCTGAGCAAAATTTGTATCGCCGTTTGATGGTAACTAACTGAAGCTGTAGGTCGGAGCGGCAGGCTGCTACTGGGTGCTCCTTAGGAACCCGTTCTCAGCCCCACTAATTAGGATCGATAATTAATCATAATTTATTGTCAAGAACAGCCTCGCTAATTCCGAGGGACGTACGCAATAAATCTGCCCCCCACCATAAATTGGCCTCTCCCTAGCATTTTTCATTAGGCCTATTAAAACTCCCTTCGGTGGGGGGGGGGTTTAAAATGAAAATATCAAAATGTGAGTTGAGGAGACTGGAGACGTTACCCGAGGCTTGACCGTGATTGGTTTTAATTAATGCCGCCTCCAATTAATTAGGTAGGACTGCATTCCTCGAATTCTGAGCGCATTTACTATTTTGTCGTATATGATAACATCTCTGGAGGATGATTGCAGAAAAAAAAATAGATTATTTGTCCCCTACTAGAAAGTCGACGTTGTAATCCCACAGCAGTACTCTGCCGAATGATATAAGGTTCGACGGTCTGCGATAGCTCTTCAAATCGTGTCTCATTAGATCGCCGCCATATTTATGCTTCACTAGTCCACTTCCGGTGCCCGCTGTGAGTACTTGTGATTTGTAGAAGTTGAAACACAGGCGGTGTATGACTGAACAAGCGTGGAAACAGTAAATCGCACCTGTGATGGAATCCGAATTTCTCACTATAACATTTTCATTATTTTCTTTATCTTGTACAAGTGCTATATTAATGATTCTATTTCTAGCAACATTCCTCTATTTAACTAGTCATGTACTGACGAACGTTTTACAACTGCCGGTGTTTCACTAGTGGTGCAGGGGACAGAGTGAACGATGTCCGGTCTCTGTGTCCCCGTCCCGTCAGAAACACAACAGTGGAGGCGGCCCCAAGACACAACCTGTTTCGAACAGTCAACCCCCTCAGACCCACCTAATTAGCAATTAATTTCTTCCTTGGAGATTCAGCGATAAGGCGTCTCCCCCTCCCACCCTGAAGGCATTAAGCTTTTAGTAAGAAAAAGGTTTAGGTCAATCTCGACAATTTTTGTCCTCGAAATTTACGGATTATCGGCGTTTCTTTTTTAAATCTCTGTCGCAACATTGAATTAGTTGTATATCATAATTGGGTGTCCCCAATCCATTTGCTTCTGGTATTCTGTTCCTTTCGGCGGGGTACCGATGAACTAAAAGATTCTAATATATTGCTACTTTAATAAAATATTCCGCTTTGTGGAGGATACCTCTAGGACAAGGTACCGCTGGTATACGCTGTCTGGTAGACAATAAGCGGGCCGTCTCCGCCCTCCTATCCTTCCTTCTGCGTGGTAACAAGTGGCTGCCAACTGTAGCCCGACAGTTTCCATAATTCATCGCAGCTGGGGCATCCTCCACTATCATTTGTCAAGAGAGTTGCCGCGGAAAAAACAGAGGACCCGAGGATCCTAGGTGTATCGATGAACCCAACACTTTATCACCTAGATGATCAACGTACTTATTATTTTGTTATTGCTTTATTTCGCTCCGGACGTTGTCCTAACTGTTGTTTAGTTCATTCATTATTACCGATTATTGCTGATATGAATTCCCTCAGTACTGCATAACGTTTCAATTATGGGAGAATCATTGAATCGGGATCGATCCGGGGTTAAAAAACTTGTTCCTCATTTAGTCTCAATTAAACCACTTTCTCATTTAGTTTATCTTTAATTTTATTATTTCTTCTTCGCGAACCATGAACATGGTCCATAGCATGTTATCAACGCCACTGTACGTGGGAAACGCTTATTCCCATTTATAAGGTGAATAAGCCAAAGGAACATTTGAACTTCTACTTTTTTCAGTTTCTGCTAACGCTAAACATATATATATATATATATATATATATATATATATATATATATATATATATGTTTGTATGTATAATTATGGTAATACTGGTTCATTATATTTTCAATAACGTTAAGTTTAGTTCGCTTGCTTTAGTTGAATCCAGTAAATGCTTGAGGTTTAGTCTCGCTTTGCGGAACATGAAGGTCTTCCTGTCATTTAACGAGGGTATTAAGGCACCCCCTAATGAATACCTAGATGTGTTGACTCGGTTTACACGTTTGAGATCCGGCTAATTGGAAGCAATTTGGAAAACGGGATTAGGAGTGCGTCGCCATTGAAGATGATAATGAGAATGGTCAGAAACAGAGGCATTGCTTGACACTAACGATGTAACGCTGGAGCCTAACTAAAGCCCTTCGCCCCGTAGAAAATATTCAAAATTGAATAATATTGCACGAAAATCATTTAAAAATAATAAAATTATTCGTGTTGAACCACAATGCTCTATAGCTCAATATTTTATATCTAATTCATTCAAACAATTTATTATAATAGCATTTTAATCAGTTATGTTAACCACTAAGACTATAGGAAATTGCTGTTAAAAACGCAGTAAAAACGCCGAAATGTGCCTGGGACGAGAACAATCTGAAATTTTAAATCCAAACCATAAGTAAATAAAAAAATAATATCACGATGCTTCAGGCACACCCTCCGTATGACCGCTCTTCATTTTAATCTCCAAACCGCGCTTCATGGAAAATACGGGTAAATTTAGCGACTAATATATATAAACAGAAACAAATCTCCATAAATCTATATAATAAAATTGTTTGACAATGTCGACCGCTATTGAATATTGAAACCGTTTGACGCCAAGGGTGGCAAATTCAACATTTCCACAAGAAATGATAATTTAAAATAATCTATAAGCAAAAAATCACACTGTTCTTATGCTCTGAATTTAATTATTACTGGTGTCGTAGTAATATAAAAGGAAAGATGAATAAGAAATATGTATCAATGAAATGATAAATAAATATTCAGTATCAGTACTGGTTTAAGAAGTGGAATATGCAAATGGTGGACATAACTTTTAAAGGTTGTCTGTCAAGTTATGAATTATTATTCGATTAAATACATTGTCTAGAATGAAGTCGTGTTGTTTGAATGGTGTTGAGTGCGGGGGGGGGGTCTGTTCGATAACGGGAGGAACAGCGCTTGCAACCTTCGCGCCGAAGGTTACACATTTTGTGTACACTCTTCGACTTCGCCTATTTTTCCTCAGTGAAACTGGGCTCGATTTACGCGTCAATTCGCTGCCGCTCAACAATGCTTGCATTTCGCCCGAAATTCCCGTTCGCCTCCACCGTTTCCAGTAATCATTTGTCGGTTCATCTTTACTAGATTCGTGTGCTTGATTTGTTGTGAATATTGGTGCTGTCAAGTATATATAAAAAAAATGTGTTTCTTCAGTACAAATAAAATTGACTACATCTTTAAACTAATCCTGGCCGAGGTATGATATTGACTATAGCTTTGAAATTTCTTTAAAATAATTCGTGTGACTTTTCTCATATACCTTTAAATGAATTAATTTATTGTGCTGACCGTACTTTTATTAAAAGGACAGTAGTTGATTACACCTGTTTGTGAAGTTCAGATAGAAAAGAGGATAACTTCTTTTATCTCTTAAAATTCTGTTAAGTATTATAATAACAAACTTCAACAATATTTCCCTAGTGCTCATTGTTGCAATATACACATAGTTTTATGTATAAATAAATAAATAACTATATATATGTATGTGTGTAAATATAGTACAAATATAAATTTTTAAGTCACCCGGATTATATTGCTCAATATGTGTAATATATGATATAAAAAGGCAACTGACAATATGATGAACCTTGACCTTCATTCTGTACTTACCTTTATATTTCATCCTTCCTTTATTTTGATTAAAGACTTGATTGATGGCTACTTGTTGATTCCTTTTCTAGTCAGTATCTATTTCTTTCTGAACAATCCATAATACATTTGTCTGCAATGCTCGCATGATCATTCACATAGTTTTCTTTGTCTATTTGTTCCAACTTAAATTTTATGTTCACTACCTGTAGTGGTTGTGATTTTATACTAATGTGATACATGAAATATGTCTATTTCTTGAGAATTATTTTCCATAACTAGGTATTGAATAGTTTTCCCCCGATATTGTGTACAAATTTTGGAGTATTTATTTCAGCATTTGTCACCCAGATTGTTCAAACTTTGTTTTTATTTATAGGTGCCATGAAATAATAAAATGCATTGTCCATTAAAATATATTAATTTTTTTTATAATTTCTATTGACAATAAGTAATTCATCAACGATACAAAAATTTTACTAACCAAAAAAAGGTGCATCCGGGTTAAGTTGTATTCAAGTTTATTGTCTAAAATTGGTTAAACATACTATTTGGATTATCTGTTTGTAATTTTAAAAAATTAAATTTTCAAAATTCAAATTTTTTATAAAACAACTTTTTCGTATATTATAAAAATAAGTAATATAATAATTCTAGATCATAATACTTGTTTAATTATTGTTTACTATAAATAAACTTTTTGTTTCATACATTGTTTTGGTTCTGAGCCGATGTGGCGTGAATAATTTATGTTGAAAATTAATGATATTTACTTTTTTATTGATTAATCAGAAAAGTACAAAAATGGGTGGCTCTCATAAGTGGGTCATTGAACGACCTACTTTGGAAACCGATACAGAATTCGGTTAAGTTAGGATTAAATCGTTCGTTTAAATTTTTCGTTTAGATTTCTAAAATGATCAGTTATTTTGAACATTATAAAAAACTATATAATTGATTTTTCCGCTCAACATTGAATTTGCATGAGTGGCCTCGGAGCAATCAAGTAACCTTCCGTAAATTACGAGACTAATGTAATACACCTTGAGTTGCTTACTACAGCTTTACTCGTTCAATTTGAATGTACTTTATTCAGTAAATACCAATACTAATACTGTAGCAAAGCTATGTTATTCTGCTAGTGTTTACCCACACTGAACTCTCTTCTACTCCGATCATGCCTGCGCGATTTTCTTGTAAATCACATCTCAGTCTGAAGCAATAATTGAATTACACTGAACGAATCGACATTGCTATTTCAGCTTCTTTTCGACCTATGTCGGCAAAATAGAAATTGTAATTTAACGATGGTGTTAACATAAAGTTACACGAACTATCCCAATAAATATTTACGTCTCATGTAAGATTTATTTTATGTTACTTATATTGGTAGATTACTGTTCATAATTTGAGTGGTCTAACCGACCGGATTTGCTCGAAAAATCTTGACCTAAGTTTATTCTACGGTACAGTGCGCAATAGCAAATTAGGGTGTGGAAATAGATACGCGTTCGTATTTATGGGAATGTTAACCTCTAAATGTAGTATCATAAAATTTCCTCAATTATTATTCCTTGCTAGTGTATGAGAAAAGAATGAAAGGTATTATTAAAAATCACTATTCCTGAATTTAAGCATTGAAATCCAATATTGAGTTGGCGAACATCTTGTTCGAATTAAAGTTTGATCTTTCACGGTGTTTTTAGGAGTAGATCAAATTAGAACAAATATTGTCTTATGACAATAACACATTTATAAATTTTACAGTCAGGGTTTGAAGGAATTCGCTTCCAAAACTGATAGTACTAATCTATCTCTTGGGGCGCTTTATATTTTGTAGATAAAATAGTCCTTATCCAGTTCGGAAAGTTCTCCTAACTTCGTCGTCGTTATACACATTTACGGCGAATCTTTCAAGGCTTCATAAAATTACACTTTTCATGCGGTTTTATTTACAGAGTTGAGGATTTTCTGTTACCTTAATGTTCGGATATATTGTTCGGAAGGCCTTTATTCCAATTCTAATCGCTACCAAATCGATTCCAAAGACTACTGATTCATTGCGATCTCAACCCAGTTATACATGGCAATTATAATAACTTCAATGCTCTAAACATACAAAATAAAATTCATTATTAACTTTACTACTTAATGCTCAGTGTATTTAAGTATGTTTTCTTATAGGATTAATTTGCGGACTCTAAATTTCGGGAATAAGTTTATGATATTTTTTGTGCTACTAATGTGAACATTCACCATCGTACCAGATAACGATGGAGCGGTTACCTGTGGCTACGTTTTGGTAGGGTACTCACACACTAATACCAAAGGTGATTTATTTGAATTTGTATCACAATTTAATTATTCCTTCTATCTATAGAGAGTGCACGAAATATGTAGTAAATATTGAGAAAGAGAGAATGTATTCGCGGTTGTTCAGTCGCAGTAATCCCTCATCTGTGTAACAGTATATGTGGATGTACATTGTGAACGTTGTATTCGCTTTCAACAGTCCCGCCCTATCAGTTCTCTTTCTTGTTTTTAACTGGGCCGTTTTGTTTTTCAGTTTTCTATTTGTCGTCGGCTCGTATTCATCCCGTCCCTTTGCATTCGTGAGTGGCCGCCCGCATCGGTGTTACCGCCCCGGCCCCCCCCCCGCCGCCGTTTAAAAGCCCGTCAGCTGTGTCAGCTGGGTTCGGGCGGTCGCAGATGCTCGGGTGGCCCACTTGAGCCTAATCGACCGCCCGTTACCATTGTTTTACCTCGTGAGGCCTCCCGAGGGACAGGACCTAACAGGAACTCGTCCGGGCCACTTGTCTCCCCAGTAGGAATCCCTTTGGTTCTTCAGTTTCCGAAATATGGCTTACAGTTGAGCCAGTTTTATCCCCCACCCCCTTTCAAATCATCAGATGAAATTCGGATTATTTTTATTCGTTCTATCACGTTTGCGTTCTCTCAGGCTTTTGCATACGATTGTTCCCTCTCGGTGCCATCGTATCAACGGATATTTATTTAAAAAATTTCACCGCACTTGTATAATATGTAGGACCGGTGACCCCGCGGCCAGAGCTCGCATTAACTCTGTCCTTCGCCCGGAACAATTAGACACGAGTTGTTTGGCTCGTAAACGACGAGGAATCGGCAAGCTGTATAACAAACTAAATAGGATACGGTCGCCAGACAACAAGCGGTATCATCGATACAAGAAAAGGAAATTTACCTGTTCAACTTAAGTGTATTGTATAAAGGTTACAATTATTGAATTCCGTTTTATGATATTTATAAACACCAGTATTTGCTAATATAAATGTTCTAGTCATTGGACTGATGGGTATTAGTGTGACTTCATTATGTCTCGGACTATAAAAAATTACAAAGCTATTAGAATAGCTTTGTAAATTGTAACCCTGGGGGGGTTTAAACGGGCAGCTGTCGGGGCGACTATGCTCTATACTCCAGTTTAATTGAGGTAGACGTCTCTGATGTCGGAACGTCTATTGCCGCATACGACTCTCGTTCGCCCTTTGCACGGCAGGCTTGTAGGGCATTAATTGGACGTACTATACAAATGAGGAGCGCTGAAGGGCCGTTTGATTGCTTCCGAACTGTTCCCGTTATGGTCGACCGGCTCTGATAAGCACGTCGGGGTATTGTTTAATCGTCGGTCGCGCTGAGATCGGGTACCTCCGGTTAGGAACAGACGGGTTTTCTTTGGGTAGTATGTATCAAATACTTCGGCATTCCGAACACCACATAATCAGGCATTAATACATACTGACCATTAATAAATATAAAACAATTCAAATTAGCTTAGATTTCGTGTGTTCCTGTCTCCTTTCGCTGGTTTGGTCTTCTGCTAGACCGTTTTCGGCTGCTCGCCATCTTCAGTAGTGGTGTTAGTCACTTTTGACACTTGTCAATGTTTTTTTGGAACTCACTGCACTGTCACTGTCACTTGTACTGTAGCGGTTGTGTGTATATATACGTCTCTTGTTATTGTGTTTTGGGAGGTGTTGTTTGTCTCCTTTGTGTTGAGGGGGGAGGTTTGGGATTTTTGTTAATGGGCGGATTGTCGATCAAAAGTTATAAAATATAAACAGTACGGCAGCTAATAGTGATAGAGCCTGAAGGACTCGAAGTTTCCTCAACTAAGCCCAAGTCGATTGTAATCTGATCGAGACGGGGAATTGTACAGGGATGAATTGGTGGTCACTGGAGGGGACAAGTGAGTGTGGAGGGAGTGGTAGCGGTCTAATAGTGATGGATGGTCACTCCTGCGAACGAGGCACCGTCGAGTGTTCACGGCCTCATCGCCGGCCTTCCGGCCGAACCCTTATCCTGGGCACCAATCGCTCCGCCTGACCTCCTCTTCTCAGCCGGCTTTAATTCCAGGAGTGGGGCCGAGGGAGAAAAGATTGGAAGCCACCGCGTCCGCCCCCTAATGGGTTTAGCGTTCCCTTATACTCCCTTAAAAATAAAAAAACGCTTTGACCTCTCCAGCAGCCCCGATACGTTACGGAACAATTCCTCTACAGCGTGAAAGGAAATCATGTCGCCTTTGCGATGTTGACGCATAGAATGTATTCCTACGCAGTGAGTCGCTTCATGATTTATTACTTTCGCCGTGAGAATGTTTATTGAAGCCATGCGAGGTTGTGATTCGTACACTTCTAGTCTCTTTACGAAAAACCTATTTTTGAACCTTATATTTATTCCTTATTTATTAATGAGATTAATTTGTTAATACCTGGTCAAGTACTAAATTCGAGGTTTATTCAATTGTTATTCTAGTTCTGCAGTTCCTAGGCGAACCGTACGCTTTTCAACTCATTCTTGCGTAGGTATTCGCCAGGATATTAATTTTTTATGAGGGGTCTCTAGAGCTTGAATAGTTTCGGAACCAATGATGACATTTTTAAATCTGCAACTTCGGTCAAGAATTTTAAATTATTAAATCTTAGAAATTATGGAAATAGTTCTGAAGGACTTGTTTTGTTGTTGTCTTTATTTTTTTATATTTCACTAATTCGCGTGTCGGTCAAATGTATTTAACCCAGTTATAAATTTGTGACGTATAATTTTTGACCGCGACGTGAATTTATTCGGCGTTTAACCCCGACTTCCTGTTTTTTAAAACAGTATCGTCGGTATAAATGACCCCTGTTGTAGGAGCCGGCCCCTCCTCGACTCTCTAATACCTGGGAGAACCTTTGGGCACTCCTCGGGAGACGCACTTAGAGTTTCCATTGTTCGGAGCAGCGGCGCTCTCCTCGACAACGCAGTTCCTGCTCATTGTCCGGGCCCCTTTTAAGACGGCTGCCCACCCCCCCCCCGGCACGAGTTAGCGGTGAAACATCGGGCCAAAATTAAACAAAAGATGCGTTCCCGCTCTCCTCTCTAGAATTACGGTTTACTCGCCCAGTTGAACACGCGCACCAACACGATTCCCCGGAGTTAAGCAATGGTGCAGGCTAAAACAAATTTTCTACGTACTGGAAAATACAACAAAGACAAATGATAATTTACCTAAACGTAGAAAGAAAAGCTCTGTCGGTTGAATTCAGAATTTTATAAAGAATTATTGACTCTAAGGAACCCAATTTGTTAATTACTAGATACTTTGAACAGGTGTTTAATTTTATAATAAGGTATATAATTTTTAAACAGAATGTAGGAGGGGTATTCATATGCCATGTTCCATTCGGAGAAACGTTTTTAACATAAACATCGTTTCCTTATTCGTCTCGATATAACGATTGGATGCCAGAAAACACGCTTAGTATTTTATGACTTTAGAAGATTTCAATGTGGTTCGACTTTTGGATCATTGGTAAAACCCACACACTGTGCTGCCGATTCCACACGTTAGAAAATCAAAAACCTATAATTCAGATACGACTCATTGGCGCAGGCTATAATAAATGCGCTATTTCGGTTATATTTAATTCATCTGCGGTAGATTTTTCGACCCACTGAAGCATTAGCGAATTGGTGTCCGACCGGCTTCGTTTATATTTCCTGAAACGGAAAATAATCGGGGGAGTGATGAATGCGGTTTTTTTTTTAATTAAAAAAATTGACCCCCATTTCCAGATTTCTTAGAGTTACGGGCCATTGCGCAATATTCGTGAAACTTATATAATCATATATATATATATATATATATATATATATAGCTGAAGCGGTGTCTTATTTTACTGATTTGAAATGTTCGATACTGGAATTATTATCGTTTATTCTTATGATGTGTATCTATAAGCGTGAATTTTATTATCGTTCCTGAAACCTTTTGTTCTCTGTTACTGACGGAATTGCGAGAATATTCCAACTAACAAACGTAATTCTCTAAGCCACATTTTAGTGGATGTCCCGTATCAGTGTGAATATACAAAATAGTCTGGGGCAATTTTTACCGGGAACCTTAATCTGACGTTCTTGCGGGCCCTGTTTAATTATTCATCCTTCTTCATTTTTCGGGAAGATGTAACTGTTGTGACGCGAAGTCAGCCACTTTTCTGAACCTTAATGCCGGTTGACGCGGCTTATATTTCTACACTTCTATAGTGCCGCTTCATTCAACTTCTTGGGAATTCCGAGGGCGAATACAATTTATTGGTGAAAAGTAAATTTCTGTTAAAGTTAGTTCTGCGGGATATCAGCTTAAATTAAACGAAAAGCCTCGTCGATTCGTTCAGCTGTTTGTACTACTGCTTGGAGACATATCGACGAGTTCATTATTTATGCAGTATATCCATATCTGTTATTAGTTTCTTATGAACCAAGTTACAGTCGTTAGGTATAGAGGCAATAGTGTTAACTGACGGATCTGTTCCGCGTACACGGAAATCGCTTACACTTTTATCGGTTTATGACGAGATATATTCGGGAATTGAGTTATTCTCCACGCTGACTGGATAGGGCTTTTATAAGCCTTCTAGTTTCCTTCAGTCAATCGGGTTTGTACACTGTCCGGTCGGTGGTGTGTGTCCTAGTCAGTTGTGCGGACAGTCAGTCTTTCAGTTTTATTGTTTCGATGCATTCCAAATTGTCGAGACCAGTGGGCTCGGAGGAAGGGAACCAACCTTCCTGTCGAGTGTAGGGGGCGGGGAGAGAGGCAGTGGGTTGGGCGTTGTGCAGGTGTACTGTGTACGTGTTACAGGGGTCGGGATCTAACACGATGGTGATGAACGAACTGATAGACGGAGTGCTGGAGGAGTGTAGGCGGGCGATGGGGGCGGCCGGCCAGGAGACGCTGCCTCTGCCGGACGCCGACGAGTCGTTCAGCCAGCGCGTGGGGCCGCTCAGAGTTAGAGGCGAGTTCCGGTGCCGGGGCGGCAAGTTCGGCAACCTCGCCTCGGTCAGGAGGACCGGCGACACCCTCCTCACCTTGGACGAGAACAAGATCTCGATCAGAATAGAGATGGGCCTCGAGGAGGCCTACGTCTCGGTGGCCAACTACTGGGCGGAGGTCGGCCGAGTGGTGCGGGCCCAGGGCAGCCTGGGGCTTAAAGTTGAGCGCAACTCGGTGAGCGCCAAGCTCTCCCTCCGCCAGTCGGGCTCCGCCTACAGGGCCTACGTCGACAATGTCAGCGTCGACCTTCTCGAGGGGTTCGACGTCAGCCTCACCGGCCTCGGGGCGGTCAACGCCATCGCCGCCCGAATCATAGAGTGGCTCGCCCGAGAGTTCAATACCGAAATTAAGAAGAGGATAAGCCAAGTCCTCTTTCACAACATGCAGAAAGTCTTGGACAAAACCGACGTTTCCGAACTCGTTTCCAATTTGATTCGCTAACCGATTTGATACTACTACCGAGCGATCGGGATATTTTATCGATTCCGACGGATTATTCTTATCTATAGACCGATATATACCGAGGACGCTCATTACACGATGTCCAAATTAATATAAGTAATTAGTATTTCGTATTCTCTAAGACATAATATAACTAAGTATACATCATTAGGTATGTTACGATAGATGTTAACGCTTGAAGAATGCTCCGGTCCGATTGAACGCACTCGGTTCTTTATTTCTTTAATATTTTATTCGATCGGGATTGTTGATAGTGCTCCGAGCTAACGAATGGCCTATAACTTTTTTGGCGTGCAATATATATATTTGTGAGTTCCGTTGTTTATTGCCCCGAATACTGGAGCGTATAACTTAGGTGCGTAAAACAATCATTTATGGTCTTTGTATTTTGTAAAGACATGTTGTTCTTGCGCCGAACACGGGAATATAATCGTAAAAATTATTCGTGTTCGCGGCGTTCCTAGGAGCCCATTAGTGCCAATGTACTTTGTCGATGACACTAGATTTTATGATTTCATTTACCTTTATTTATTGGGATGACTTTACGGTTCCACCTAAAGAGAACTGGCGTATGATGGGAAAATGCTGAGATGTACAATATTTAAGTAAACCTCAAAATTGAAAAATAATTTAAAGATAAGCGGTTGTCATTTAAAGATTACCTAAGTTGAATAGCCAATATACCTTCGCTGTTACTTCGAACAATGTAGAACAAATTTCACTCTTTCTATTTTTAAATTTCTACAGAGAACGTTAGAAGTGGAAAAAACACAGCATTATATACAATACATGTAGACTGTATCTCAAAAGGTAATAATCAATTAAATTGCTTCAATTTTTCATAAAATATTTTTTACTAATTTAAGGAAAAGGAGTGGGTCACTGCCATCGGCAATATGACTAGTGAGAATATATAATGATTGCTTTAGAATATAAAGGTTTTTCAGGTATCGTAGTCAACAGTATGTTCAATATTTCTATTCATAATATATCCGCCTGTTAGGTTTTAATAGTATGGTATTAAAATTGATAGAAAAATGCGAGTTTGAAAATTTTCATAAATTTCAATGGCATGTTAGTAAAGTTAACTACCAGATAATATTTATTTGAATATATATATATATATATATATATATATATATATATATATAAAATAGCTCATTATTTTATCATATCCTTTTATTCTTCTTCTGTCTGAATTCTTGAACATGAATATAAAATTATGCAATCCATAGTGATAATTTATAATAAATACAATTATATGAAAGTACAAATTATTTTCATGTTTCAAATTGTGATATTTTTATTGTTATTCTATTTCTGCCCTTCTATTGTTATTTGTAGATATTAAAAAATTAACATTTGTAATTTGAAACTGGGTAACGCAACATATCGTTTGAGTATTCGATATTTGTTTAGAATTTAGGGTTCTTTCCAGTTAATCGTAAAAAATCAAAATCGGGCCTACAGTCCTTTAATGATCATGAAAATAGGTTGTTAATAGTTAATATTCATAATAATGATATAAAAATGTCATCGACGTATGTCATTTAGATTTAATGATATTGTATATAACGGAAATGAATAGATAAAACAGTATTTATTAGCTCTTTAATTATAAATACGTCTTTTATATAGTCCAATTACCACGTATCATATAACTCTACCTTACAACTGCACATCGTTTCTGTAATATATCCCGTAATTGTACGTTAAAATTATTGTGCATATAATTTGTTGAAACTGTTAGAATATATATTCCCGTTTTTTTATATATATTTTTATATGGTTTCATGTCGCTTTGTTATGCTTAGCACTGTATTGTTATAAACATGAAATACATAATGTTTTAATGCTGTTGATACTGTAACGATCCTTTAATACCGATTGGAGAAATCCCATTTCCACCATTCCTTCCAATGAAAGAAACGCCGTTTTTTAAGTATACAATTAGGGTAATCCTGATCCAAAATTATAATATTTTTTATTTTCAGAGGCAGTATGTTACTGTATAATACGAAAATTTATAAAACCTCTCATTTAAATTTCTCTTCTTTTATTTATGCATATTTAAAAATTTAGAACGTTTTAGCCCGCCATCAAGAAACTTACCAAGGAACAAATTTTACATGATTATGATTCTTCATTTTGGTAATGTAAAACTCAAAAGTGTTATCAGTGTGCTAAATTGAGCGATACCATAGCCACATAAATTCCTGATTAGATAGTTACGGTCGGTGCGGGAATTATTTTCGCCCGCAAACCAACAGTGTTTAAGTTTAAAATACCTGTTTTTTGGTCTGCGAGGGTTTGGATTATCGTAGATTTCGTGTGTTTCTGTCTCCTCTCGCCGGTTTGGCGAGTGACAGTGACAGTGCAGTGAGGATGCCCAAAAAACATCCAAAGTGCCAAAAGTGACTATCACCGCTACTGAAGACGGCGGCCAGCCGAATCACACGAAATATACAACAGTGTTTAACTTCTAAAAGCCTGGATGAAGACCTGAAGAGAAAATGGAAGTGCTCAAGTGCCCATCTCCATGGGGTTTACAAGTCGGGTAAGATTTCGTTAGACCAGCAGGCGTCTCAGCGGTCCGCAGAACGCAGTACCGCCCGATTACATCACTTCCCAGCGTTCGGACGGTTCGCGGGAATATGTTTTCCATGTGTTTATCCACAAGAGATTGGGCACTGTGCTCGAAAACGGGGAAAAATACACGTAACGAAGACCCCGCCTAGAAACCTTCATGGATGGAATGAATTGGAATTGGTCAATTTTAAACGACCATTCGCCGGGCAGTATTGAAAGCGAAGCGTTCACTCATCGGTCGTTACGTATGGCCACTAAATAACTGGTATTCGTCTTCTATAGATATGTTAGTGAATAATTAAAAAATAACGAATCTAGAAGACATTCGACGCAATGCGGTCTTGTGAGGTGTGTGCGTATCCTGTATAGCTTGTGCGTAGATGTCAAACACTCGACAAAAGCAGCTTCGGCTTAAAAGCGAACAGCTCCTTTGTGTCCGTAAGAACGCTTAAAACCAAGTTTTTGTACTTTTTCGACAACGCTTCCTTATTATAAACAGACGACGACAGTTCGTTGATGGCGCTATTATATCTACTGTAAGTTCTAGCACTGCACAGTTAAATTATATTTACTGAATCTAATACGACTTATGTAAATGTTTTATTAATTTGTATTCAATTATATTTATTTATTTTTTAGTAAAGAATGGAACTGACTTTCAAGAAACCTTGCCTCCAATCAACAGCCTTTCGGGAATTCTTGGATGTGAGATTTATTTTTTGCAAGTATTTGCTTACTTTTAATACTGGTGATACAGTCAGAAAAATACAGTTAATATCAAACATGCTTATTATACAGCTTACGTCAAGTAATACAGATAATAAGAGCGATTTCAGGAGTCCCTCAATTAAATATTTTGCTAGACTTGTTTGTATAGGCTGCTTGCAATCTTCAGTACCTACTCGCCAGTAGATTGCTGGGCAATAAAAATAAATGATCGCTAATTAAGAGCATATAATTAAACAGAAGCCTAATTGTGCTATATAATCACAAAGAATGTCGAAAAAAGGTCACTAATTATTACGTCAACGCTGACGTAGCAGCTTATGATGTCTGTCATTTGGGGGAAGTATTTCTGTTATCCACTATCTCTTGCAGTTCTCCGTAATACACAGCATGTACTTGATTTTCATTTTGTAGTGACCCAAGAAAATGCATGTACCCATGAGGGCATCGATGGGAGAGAAGCGATTTCGGGATGTTGGAAAGGTGAGAAAACATTAAACAAAATCCGCTATTTAAAACCAACATTGGACCTTTGTGTAGGCATCCTGTTTAGCCCTGTGTCCCCTTCTTACGTGTCCACAACTACAGAGCCTAGAAAAGGTTACTTCTTTGTTGGTCTATATTTTCTTACACAGTGCAAATGAGGTAGAATCCGAAGTTTGAGTCCGGTTGAAGTTCCGTTGTCGGAAATTTAAAATTTTTAAAAGATTTAAGTATTATTCAATTCTTCTTACTTATATTTAATTTTCTGTTTTGCTATTCATTTATTGTAGTATAGTATCCCTTATTACGAGAATACATTTTTTGACCGATATTATTAGAATTAGGAATTTTTAACCTTTCATATCCAACCAGTCGAAACACGTCTGTATCATTGTATTTGTAGCAGGTACTTTTTCCGGTGGACAGGGACCAGTTATTTCGTTGCCGCTGGACGATGAACATTGTCACAGTCCGAACATTTCTGGTAAGCCGAAAAGTCTTTAATTAATACTAAACTCATCTATTATATTATATTATAAATGTTTTTATTTGAATCTAGATAGGATTACTGAATATTGTGGTAATCGTGCCATTTGGCATTTAATTCATCGTTATCGAAAAGCTCGATTTTAATTTAATAGCTTTGAGATATTACAAAGAAATTAGCAGTAATCGGCTACCATCTAATTAGTTGAAACTGGTCATTTATTCTTTGGTAGGAAAAATACGAGGAATATAATTTTCGCTACTATTTAAATGAATCCTACAATCGGTTCACTATAAGTGATTACTGTCGCAGCTTGAATTTATTTCAGTGTTATGAATATCTCGTGTTTAATAGACGTTACGCGTTTAGTATTAATGGGTTATTTCATTCCGCAGAAGAACACTCGGAGAATCAACCGAAAGAATCAACCGTGGACGTTACTCAAGGTGAGTTTAAATATCATTTTAAATTATGATAATAATTTTCTAGCGTTGAATATCCGTTGGACATTTAGTGCACAATTATTAGTGCCAATTTATGCATTATACGAATTATGCACCTCTCTCGGGAATAAGCAATAATGTTTTGTACGATTTCAAGCAGATGAGGAAAATGATGAGGGAAATCCTTCTACCACTCTTTCTGTGGCCTTGCTATCTTCGGGTACTGATAACACTAACGGTAAGATATATATATATATATATATATATATATATTCGATTTATATTGTATTGCATATCTGACATATCACAATGAACATACAATTAGGTGTTAAGTATTATAAAAACTATTGTACAGGGTGTTCTTAAAATGGGAATGGCGACTATATTTATTAACAGAAGTATGTTATTATAAATTAGTGGATTATAAATTTAAAAAAATATTATTACTCTTGGAATCATCTTTTCGGCAGAATATAGTGCCGAGGTACATACATACAGGCCATTAATTAATTTTTTTAATTAGAAGATGGAGTGATTTCATCGAGTAAGAAGATCGATCAAGATTGGTGGAGTGGCAGTAAGTAAACTTTTATTCAAAGCTGTCGCCATTAATGCATTTGCTTTGACTGTGTCCTATGATGCAGTCTATTATTAGATGTGTTGACTTTCACTAACTAGTTCTGACAATTAATTGTTCAAAATGCACCATATACTGGCAGATAATATGACATACGATATGACTGTTTCGTTATGGTAGCGGATAAGCTACCAGAAATAAACGTTTTAAAGGTTCTCCTGGGTAAATATTTAATTATAATTATTTAAATATCTAATTATTAGATATTTAAAACTTACGTAAATGCGTTCTTACTTTATCCACTTGCGACAAATGGGGGTGAATAAAGGCAGCTTTAGAAATGTTTTCTATGTCCGATGAAGTACTAATCAACTTTGATACCTATCGTCACTATTGAAAAAAATACAAAATTGAGATGACAACAAATATTTTGAATTGGAATGAGCGGAAGCGCGCCCCTAATTTCATTACTCAAACATGGTTACCGGCGATATAGATTCAAACAAAATTACTACGTTCTTATAGTCTTTTTTTAGCGTATTAATAATTTTTGGACCTCGCCCACAATGAATTTTGAAACTTTGTCTCGCGCGTTACGCGTTTTATGTCTATTGGAAGTTTTTCGCCCAAAAAGCGTTTTTTCAAATACACATTTCTAATTCTCAGCAGCCGCTATCGAATGTGTCAGAAAATTTAGAGAAATTAGGAACCTAAGATGGAGGAAGTGTGGCGGTTGCCATTTTTTACCTTTACTCGCATATCTGGGCGTAGGCCAGGCCGGTTAGGCACCTCGGCACTAGATAGAGTTTTCAGTATTGTCTAGAGACATTCGCCATAAAATGTGACGAAAATGTTTAATTTCCACAGTATTTCCATATCGGAGGTGCCGGTGTATTAAAATCTCCTCACTCCGACGAGCGATCCGACCTCCGGTATCTCGTGGCAAATATTGTATTTAATCATGGCGCGGGAAATCTTCAACCGGAGATGCTCGGTGACGATCTCTTCCAGGGCGCTTTTCGAGTAGTCGGCTAGGTAGGACACCACTTTCTGGTAGAGCCAGTCGAACTGCCAGGTGCCGGTGATGCGGACGGAAATATCCTCGAGCTGCTCCACGCGGAGAGTGACGAGGCGGGCGGGGCACGTCCAACTGCCGTAGTTGAGCACCATCTCGAGGGCGATAGAATTCTTGCCGAAGAGGATTTCGGCCTGACCGGCCACCTCCAGGTAGGAGACGGCCGCTCGGCAGTCGGCGAACGAGAGCCGGAGGTCGGAGAGGCCTAGGTCGAGCGAGAGGAGTACGCCCTCCGGGACGGGCACGAGGGCGGCGTCGCCCGTCCTCACCACCGTCGACAGACGGCCCACCCTGCCCCCGCTACCCCTGAAACTGCCCCTCACCCCCAAGTATCCCCACCCCTTACTGAAACTCTTCTCGATGTCGGGCAACGCCAAGGTGTCCGCGTCGGCGGCCAGGATGGCTGCCCTCACTTTGCTCAGCACGGTATCCACGACGTTGTTCAGGTCGACCGAGCGCTGCGGGTCGTCGCTCGCCGCTACGCCCGTCACGAGAACCGCGGCCAATATTGCCCGCATCCTGTATAATCACCGAACGGCAACTTAGTATGCCGAGCCGGCTTTATGGAACGATCCGAAGAAATAGGATATCATTTTTTGTTCGAGATTGTTTTTCCCCCTAGTCCGTGTGCATTAGGTATCGTATAAATTGATCGTTTGAAATATATCGCGTTATCTTTATTATCGTCGTCATTTTATTACTACTTTAAATTATTACGTTAATGTGGTCGATTGAAAGGTAAGTTGAAAAGTTAAGTCGTGTCGTTCGGAAGTCTGTAATTGGTCGTTGCAATTATATATATTTTTGTGGGAGGTTTTTGTAATATTCGTGATTAAGAATAGATAAACATACGCGCGTTAAATTTTTATTTACACAGAAATAGGTTTTATTAATGTTAACTACATTTACGTATAATTCCGGTATTAGATATAGAATTCTGAAGATTATTCCGGAGTTATTCGACCTCCTCTAGTAATCGATTCAAATGCACAACTCAAAAAAATTCATTCGGTTCACCGCCGCGATTCGAACCGCGCGATTTCTTTCCGACCGTTATTAAACTAATCGGAACTTTCAATTTCATAATTGAAAGGTGCGAAGGAGCTCCCACGAGTTAATACGTACGAATAAAAATGATCCATCTTTAGTTCAATGAGCGGCTACGTGCGGTATGTCTTTGCAAATGTTATATTTAACCATAGCGTCCGAAATCCTCCGCCTCAGCTGATCCGTCACCTCGTTCTCCAGCTTCCGTTTCGAGTGATTGATGAGGAAAGTGACCAGTTTCCCGTAGAGCCAATTAAATTTCCACATGCCCGTGATGGTGACGGAGATGTCGTCGAGGGCGACTATCTCGAGTCTGTCGAGCCGGGCGGTGCAAGTGGAATTGTCGTAGACGAGTAGTAGCTGGAGGGCGATGGAGTCCGTTCCGACCCGGAGTCGGGTGGCGCCTTCGGCGGTAAAGTAGGATAGGGCGGCCGAGTAGCTGTCGAAGCCGGCCCTGAGGTCGGAGAGGCCGATCTCGGCGGAGAGGACGAGGCCCCTGTCGAGCGTGGTCAGTGTCGCGTCCCCAGTCCTGCTCAGAGTGGAGAGCCGGCCCACCCACCCGCCCCGCCCCGCCAACCTGCCCGAGATATGCAGGTACTTCCAGCCCACGTAGAAGGACTGCTCGACGTCGGGCAAGAGCAGCGTGTCCGCCTCGGCGGCCAGGATGGCGCCCCTGGCTTCCTCCAACAGGGCGTCCACTATCGTGTTCAGCACTACCGTGTGTCCGAGCTCGGCCTCGGAGCCCGAACCGGCCACCGCCCCCAGAATGGCCACCGCCAGTACCACAGCCCGCATCCTCACTCACTCCCGCCGGCCCTCCCTCCACTCCCCTTTTATATATCCACTTATCTCCCCTATTCCTCTTAACGGCCACTCCAATGATCGAACGTCCCTTATCGAAACCGGCTCGCGTCCTCTATTGTCGCCACTATACATTAAAATATAACTCCGTGTACCTTTGAATATCGAACATTTCCCCTATCGAAGTCTGTGTCGGCATGTTTACTCCAAACGTATTCTTAATTTTTCTTACTTGTTACGAGATACGGACCTTAATAATTTAAACATTTTCTGTTTTGTTTTGTTTTTTCGGTCGAACAGCTGTCGGCGATTTTAATAGAATAACGCGTATCGTATGTTCGGGTCCACGGGTTCATCTAACGTTTATAAATAACAGTGTCCTAAAATATAAAACGAGAAATACGGGGACGTTTCAATTACCGATGGCGGTATCCGACCTCCCGAGTTGCGAAAAATCGTATTGGAGATTCGGATAGATTGTTCCAGTTACGCTGTAGGTATATTATTCATCGAGAGAAGACCCATGAAATAGATATTTCACAACTCGGTTGGTAGACAGTTCTGAGAGGGACCACTCCCTCGAGGAATTATAATAACCGCAACTAACGCAATGCTATTGGCAATGGTGAGAATCTAAAGTTGTATCTCGAGCAATTGGGAATAGTTCACAATGGCAAATAGTGCGGACAAGCCATTCGATTTCTTACAAATGAATTTTAACTTTATACTGTTCGACAGATTGTTTTTTCGGGAAATTCTAATTATACCCCTCTATTTAGCGATTAACGTGAATAACGTAAAAATGTATAAAGTGTTTATTATTAACAGCGTCTGGGAAACGGATGATACAATTACCTTGGATTTTGTTCAATATCCACTTGGCCATTTTGATTTAATTTACAGTCAGTGAAACACATTTTAATAGATTCTTGACTCAACGGTCCTTCAACGGACATATATTATTATTCAATTAGTGCAATATAAAACGCCAGTTAATATGTCTTGATTTGAGAGCACTCGAGGATTCGTAGATTGCGCAAATCCCTCCTTAATTGACTCGTGTTATTAATTATGATATATAAATAATTAGATTTAAGTCGTCGTAAGTTGCTCTGTAATAAACATTTCTAAAATATTGTAACTGTACGAAATTTGACTGCTTAACTCTTATGTTTCCTTTACAGAAAGATTTTGCATATTATATATTTTTAGTTTCATAGGCCTTTCATTTTGTGATAGAGTATAGTTTACTTTTAAAAAATCGTCGAATACCATGCCTGTATATCTTTTAGGAGATTCGGTCACATGCTTAGTTAATGGCGCGCTCCGTGCGATAATCCAATCTGGTTAATCCGACCGGCCTCCTAATCTTAAAAATCCTTTTTGTTATCTTCTTATTGGGTGTGGGAAGTGCTGTGATAAAGTCCTTGAGATAGCACCTATCTATGTATCGTTGACTTTGTTATGATATTTGGTGTACACTAACTGACCAAAAAATATAATATATCGTTGTTAATAATGCCATCAATTTAATCGCGTTTATATAGTAAGTACCCTCCGTATTCTGAACTGAGAACTACCAATATTTTTACCGCCCTATATTATTGGCCAGGACTACTTAGTTGAGGAACCCTTCGGCTCTAGTAAAAATATGTTAACTGCCTAAAAATTAATTTGGCAGTGTTGCTGGGCCCCAGCTCCCGGGAAACGATAGTGTTCAACGAATTTCTGGATCACCTATTGCAGTCGATAAAGGAAGAGATGTTGAAGGAGGGGGAGACGACCGCAGAACTGCCTAACCTGAACTGCCCCATCAGGGTTTCGCTATGGCACCCTATAGTCCTCAAAGGGTTGTTCACCACCGAATGTGGAAGCCTCGGTGATCTCAGCACCCTCTACAGGTCGGAATAGAATTAATATATTACTATTTTTTTTCGAGAGATAGAGACACCAGTCTGCTAATTTTCCCGCCTGTATCTGAACCTAACGACCGTGGTACAGAAGATCTCCCATCCCACACATCCCGGTGTGTCTCTCAACCAATTTTGTATTTGTTCAATTAGTATTTATTTTTTACGCCGATAAAAAAATCCGATTATTTTTAGGCCTATAGCCTCTCTTTTGTGTTTTATATCTTGCGTTGATTCAAACGACCAATATTGTTATACGTTCTTATAGTGCCTTCACAGAATTTGAGCGTTTGAAGTATTATAAAAATTACTAATACAAAAGTAAAATAAAATTGTAAAACTTTTTTATGTTTGTGGGATCTACAGGTCGGACGATGTGATAGTCTCGGTGGACGGCGAAAGCCTGTCTTTAGGTGTTCACATGGGTGTTGAGAAGATTGAGGCTTCGGCCAAGTACAAGTTGCACTTCGCTAACAACTATTCTGAAGGATTGCTGTCCGTCACCTGCTCCTGTTGTCGGGTCTCGGCGATCGTATCGGCCGGTAAAAGATCCTTTGACAAATTTAGGCTCTTACACTTCTGCATCGAGGAAATGGGAGAGTTGATAGTCAAAACCGAAGGCCAGGGAATGTTAAACAAGGTACGTCTATTAAGGTTCCAACGAATTTATTTTATTTCGTGGTGCTCCTCTTCTTTAATCAGTTGACAATTTTAATTATAGCCAACGGCAGTCGAACACAGCGCCGTGCCGGAACCAATTCGGACCGATTATTTTTCTATATTACAGGAATATTTAGTTGATTTACTATGCAGGATTCTAGTCGCTTCCACGAAGAAATGGCCGGGAAAAGAGTTTTATAATTTTAGACCCACGTTAATAGAAGATGAAATGTCGTGATGGACAGGTTTCGATCCGGTCAGCAATACTTAATGCAGTCAAATTTTCTTAATCAACAGCAGTGTTGTATGCTTGTGTTTCTAAAATATACGTTGAACCCCAGGTGGCCGGACCGACCATTACTGTCATCTGGAACCAATTCCGAGATCTCATCAAGTACGGTTTGAGCAAAGGCTTGAAAAAGGCGCTGAAGAAGGCCATAAGGAAATTGGACAAGACAACTTTAAAGATCGAATACAATCCGGAGGAACAGTCCGACAGCGACAGCGATTCGTAGAGATCTTTAGAAAACGGATCGTGTTCCCATCTCGAATCGGCCGTCAATTTTACGGCCTCGTTCCTAATCATCAATTTGGATTCCGACCACAATACTCTACCATCCAGCAACGCTTTCCCATTGTAGATCACATTTCCTCCGCCTTTGAACTTGGACAGTACTGCGGAGGGATCTTCCCTGATACCGCCGATATCCCTGCACATCCTTCCACAGTTCTCCCCACGCTGATTACACATGCGTCCTTACTACCGACCCAAATCCTAAAATTATAACTACCAACCTCCAACAACACCTATCCAAAAACCAATCCTGGTGCAGGCGATGGAGAGTGAAGGTGAATGGCTGAAGTTCCACTCCCGCCTTAATCCACTCGTTCAGTCCCTCTCCTCTCTTACCCATCCATTATCCCCTCCGCGTCGGCTTAAACGCCACTGGGCTAGAGATCTCCTTAGTCCGAAGCCGAAAACTGTTCATGTGTCAAAAGTGCCATCATTGACCACCCAATAAAATCTTTTATCGAGACATTCACGTGAAAAAAAATACATTCAACATTTGTACCTATAACTATATACTTGATTCTACAAAAATAAAAGGTAAAAAAAATCGCTTTATGGGTTTCGAGAGACAGTGAACACTAAAATTCATAATCACACCGTTGTGCCACTATTGAAACCATAAATATTCCATAACATATTTATGAACACAATATATTCAATGCTGCCGAACTTGGTCGCCGATAGAATCGTTGTATCCCTGTTATTTATGCGATCTATACGTTATACATTCTGCCTGAGATCTTATGGTGGTTACCGAGCGTTGGTAGAAAACGACTTCAAGCGATTGGCGTTGACATTTTTTTTTAAACTATTATTATCTTATTAAGCGAATGATTTTATAACGTTTTATTGACTTATACTAGGGGGAAAAATATATTCTTCTAAGCTGTTGCTGCTGCCAACGAGGTAAAATATTTTACTCCCAATATACTGTAATTGTAAATTTAAAAAAAAATTATATCTCTGTCGGAAAATGAGTGGTTGAAAATAATTGTAATTGTAATGAAATAAAACATTTTTTAGCATTCCGCTTGTATTTGACTTATAGCGACATATTTTCCTAAGATATTCAGTTAATACCTTAGTAGTTGCTATCGCAACTGTTCTATGCGAGTGATCCGATATAGCTACCGGCTCGTCTTCAGCTTACAGTGACCAGCCCTAGTGACCGACGCGACGAACGGTAGATCGATCTACTGATGGCGAGCAGCCGAAACCGGACTAGCAAAAGACCGGACCAGCGAGAGCAGGCAGAAGATTGAAAAAAAAACCAGTGCTATTCTTAATGAAGGTAAATGGCTGTCCAGTAAATGGCAACCCATTGCATGCAACTAGATATTTACAACTAAAGTAGTACGGGTAATGTACAGATGTATCAAGTTATTGTGTTCCCAAGATAATTTTCGTGTATTGTGTAGCTGGTACTTGGTTAAACACAATTTTCTTCTCTTATCTATTAACTATTTGATAAAGTAATTGTTTGTAACACAATCGCTGCGCACTCTGTCAGCGTCAGCAAGACCAGCTCACCCGATAACTTGTTCGTCATATTTATAAGTTCATATTTTGCGTAATAAAATAAACAACCGAAATGTTACCGTTTACGTAGTTAAGTACATCGCACACAATGAATTATTTAATTCATAAGTATATGTAGCCGACCTATCCCAATTCCGGAATATTTACAAATCAAAGAGCTTTGGCAAAATTAAACTTAGTAAGTTAGTAAAGTATTTCATGTTTTTGTTTGTGTAAAATATTAATTATAACTATGTACATTTTACTCTTTTCCAATTTGAATGTTTCAACCGTTCCAATCCTACAATTCTAAAAAAAATCGCGTACCAATTGTAATACCACCACTTGAATTACTACTGTTTAATACGAATTATGAAGAACAAGAGTTCAAATAGAATTCATTATGTTAATTCGCTCAAAACTTGAAATCAGAGGTTGGTTGCGAGGAAGGTAGTCTTGGATGTGTGTCCAAGCGTGAACGGCGGTGGACTTGGTATGTCATCGGAAATTTGGCATTGAGAGGTTGCAACCCTTCAGGGGCAGAATGAAACTGTTAATAAGGTGCAATAATTATGGTGTATTTATTAAATTTAGTTTTAGATTGCGTTCCGTGCACATTCAATCGCTACTAGTGGCGCTCTCTGCGTCTAGTGGCGCTAACTAGACGTTATCGGCTGGTCAGGATTTATTTATTGATTTATATATCTGTTTTTTATTTTCGTTATTTGTTCACGGTACATTGAACTGAAACGATGAACGTATGGAATTGAATTTATCCGAACCAAGTCGCGATTTCGCATCCGAGCACAATGGTCAGATGACTGATTAGGTCGACCGACAGATGGCGTATCGATTTAGTTTATCGATTAGTGTAAGGGCTGCATTCGGAGTGTCGTCAGTGGGTGGATTCTCCCTCAAATCTACACTAGTCTCATCTCATCGCTGTGTCACTAAATATAATGTAGATTCACGATGGAACGATCGCTATCTTGATACATCTCGATAGAATAGCTCATATTGCGTCTGTCAAAAATCCAGTTATCAAATTCAGGCGGCTATTTTCCAATCGGAGTCACTTAAGCGCTCGGACTAATCGGCCGGAATTGTCTGAGAAGTTAGCATCGAATGGCCCAAAGTCGGTTCTGGTTTTTCGACTGGGCCTTCTTAAAACTTTATTAAGAAGATTTACACAGGGACGTTAGTCGGAGTGAAAACGATTTGGCGAGAAAACGAAGCCGAGATAATTGATCTATCGGGGGACTTAATTGGATTCTAATTGTGTGTGGGGGCACCACTCACTACTAGAATTATGGCCGGATATTTAATCGGGATCGTTGTGCTCACGGCCTCGTAAAATCCTTGGAATCGACATCTTTCGTATTTTTTGTTGAATACCCCCGTTGATGAGTTGTAAGCCGCCAACCACAGGAAAAATACGATCCGTTGCTTTTGTCTATACGAAAATAAAAATGACGACAACGAATGACCGGATGACTATTTTTCATCCGGTTCGATGATATATCTTACAATCGATAGTGCGATTTTCGATCTCCTGCCAACCGCTATAGGCCTATTAACTATTAACACAGGCGACAAGTTGCATAGATGACAGTGGACACGTTACCTCACCGTGCTAATAATTCAATACCAATATACTATGACGATGATCCGAAACCGATTTGCCTTAGGGAAAAATCGTGACGCTGGAAATTAAATACAGCCTAATGGATAGTGGGAATAAATTTATATGCAGCCTAATTTATATCAGGATTTTACGTATGTAACTTTAATTAGATACTGTGCATGGACAGCTGTAGGAATGAGTGTTTTTCGGGTAAGTATTTTTCTCTACCTTGAACCTGGAATCGAACCAATGTTGTGTGAAAATAATGCGGAGTAATTTTTATTCCCTTTAATTTCTGAATCCATTATCCGAGAATATTTATTTACTTCGAGGAAAATCGCTCTAGACAATACGATATTATAACGGAATAGTTTATGTTGAATAAATGATTACGAATTGTATCTCACTCTGTTCTAATTTTGAGCTAATGTAATTTAACCTCCGGGGAACAGCGGGACGCGGAGCTGGCTGAAGCTATTCATCCTGAATTAGTGTAGGGAGCGGGTCCACGGGTATTGCAGGACGCATCAAGGAAATTCAGGATAAAGCCAAGATTTTGAGCCTCCATTTATGAACAAGTCTTTCATAATTAAACAATTCCGATGGATTGAGCCCTGCTGTAGTGTTTCAGACCCAAATATACATTTTCATTTATAAATATTTATTATATACGTATATATTTGCATTTTGTTGAACACCCAGAGGATTAGTGTAGTTAGAATTAATTAGATATATGAATCTTCACACAATAATTTCTTTTGATAGGCAGTCGAAATCAAGCTACAACGTGGCTACGTTATTGCTTTTTTCTTGTACAGTAGTCATTACCTTTAAAGTCTCTTCCCTATTTTATCCTCTGTTTTAACTCCGTGTTAAAACTGCCAATTATCTTAAAACATTCAGCCCGTAACAATGATCATTATTACGGCAAATATGTCTCACTTTATTTTCAAAGGCGATTGAGTGAATTCTCACGGTTAGAAGATATACCGAACTCGTTTGAGGTGTACGAAATTAATTGGAGATTAAGTATAGAAAAAGGGACCAGAGGAATTTTCTGATTTCTCCTGGCGGTATATTGTCAAGGCTGTTACGGAAGAAACGTTTTTATTTAAATACCCGCACCAAAGTCTCTTTTTATTTATATCCCTTTCCCATTATGCAAATTTATAATATTTGAGTCGCGAATTCAACAGAAATAAAACGGAGTAACATCAAAATGGAAATGTTATACTAAATAAACACAGTTAAACGAGATGACAATTGAGGCCTTATATTTTAATTAACTTCTGGCGGTACTTCAGGTCTCGCAACAAAGGATATTATAAGACGATTCTTCTTCGGGTAGCTTCTCGTTGCAACGTCTTTCGTGCAAAATTAATTTCACCAAATATCTCGTGTTATTCATGATATATACACAATATAGTATATCTGGGACACTATTCTATGTTTACATACCCTGGGGAAGGGCTAATTTTACGCGCCTGATAACAGTTTTTCGAGTATTAAAAAGCGTGTTTACTATGTTCATACACAGTATACTGTATTCATAATTGTTATTTATAATAGCGTGAGTAAATGTCGTGCGCCCCAAGAGTACGGTGAATATAGACAGGTGTAGGTGGGTAGTGGTGTTCTGGCTGGTTGGACAGATCGATACGTGATTAACACCGCTCTAATCCGACGTGCACGTTTCCCAGCTGTCCGCCGGGGTTTTCACCGCCCCCACACTTACCCTACAACCAAATCACATCTCTTATTCGTCGCGAACTTTGATTCTTACCACTCCTTCGTTAATATTAATATCATATTTGTCAACAGAAACGAGATTTATAGGTGATGGGAATATAGTTGTGTTGTCGATAAATCGATAAAATTTTGAAAAGTTCGGCTCTGTTGCGTTCTCTTATAGTTGGACGACGTTCGAGAAAAGGCTTGGTTAATGCAGCTTAAATTTTTAAAAATAATTTACGGTGTAACCTCTTCTGTCTCTCCTGTCTCGTTATTTATTAGACCGAATTTCCACGCCAAAATCAACCCAACTTAAGACTAAACAGACCCGTGGATATTGTTTTGAGTAACTACCTACCACTACAATCAATCCCGTTTCTGTAGATTTCGTGTGCTTCTGTCTCCTCTCGTCGGTTTTGTCTTTTGCCCAAAAAACATCCAAAGTGCCAAAACTGAAGATGGCGAGCAGCCGAAACCGGTCTAGAAGAAGACCGAACCGGCGAGAGGAGACAGAAACACACGAAATCCACGCTATTCCAACCCCTCGCAGACCACAAAACAGGTATGTTGAACTAATCCCATTTCTTTTACAGAAGTATAGAAATGTAATTATTTTTTATTAAATGATGTGATAAACTGAATGTGGAAATTGAACTCATGCGAATCAAAAATGTTTTATTCGAGAAAATTAAATTACATCGTGAAGGTTAGGTTGTAAGTTATAAATCTGTAACAGAAATTACTTGCGCTTGCAGATATACACTTCCGTGTCCAATACCTTTTATGTATGAATTACAAACAACGGATCGGACTGTAGTCTTCGAGAACTCGGTCAACAATTGAAATTTTAGCGAAGTTGAGAGTGAAGAAAGTGTAATTGAATCTACTCGTTGAAGCGTCTGTCGGGGTCGTTGAGAGAATCGTGAATGTGTTGCGGGCTCCGCGGTTATTATCATCGGCCGGCTCTATAATACGTGACGCCGCCCGGAGAAAGCGTACCCGGTGTACACCTTCAAGTTTCCTGAAAATCCAGCAAGTCAACTGCTTATCCAGCGGCTCTCTGGACTCCTCATCATCGCGGATCTTTCTCTCGGTCGTCCGATATGTGCCCTAGCCTTCAGAAATTCCGCCCAGTAATCGCACGGGGCTGTTTTAGAATTTCCCCCTTCAGGAATAACGAAATTCCATTTCATAAATATTTAATATTATTTCCACTACAGCGGCAGTTATAGCAAAATTATTAATTGTCATCCATGTTCTAGGTGAAATACTGTCTCTCTGCCGTATGATATCTATTATACTCCAAGGACCTTAAAGGTTTTTTCTACTGTCAATATCATTCCAGTGGTAATGAAGCGGGAATCCTACGTTAAACACTGCAATTACTGTTATTCCTCCCAATATTACGATAATGAAAGTGGAGATAAACAAAAAAGAAACGGTATAGTTTGAAACCAAGCAGGCGTATCTATTTTCCTTAATATTGAACTTATTTTATACGAGCTAGCAGTTGGGCGGTAGCGGTAAAAGGGGCACGAGCGTATTATTAGCCGAATTGTATGATACTGAGAACGCTTTTAAAGGGGCAGTAAAACTGTAAGACTACGGTTTTAACATTTTTCTGCCAAGAAACACAATTATTTTAATGATTCGTCCGCTGCTAATGAGACTACGAGGCGGCCCCGTGGCCCCCGTTAAAGGACGTTTGTTCTGTCAGTTGGTACCGGACTCGGTATTTTCTTTAATTACGTCAACTAAATTCTTGCCACCTTTTGCGAGCCAACAAGTCCACTTTTTCTTCGCCGTATATTTTCGCCGTCCTTTTTGTTTCTCCCTCGCCGGGGTCGCTTTTAGCTGTTTCCTTTTTCAAAACGAATTGGGCCTCGGCATTCCTGTGCCTCTTTGAGTCACCCCCGCCCCCGCTCCCGCCCCTCATTTGCCCCCGGCGATCGTTACGCCGGCCGACTTTTGATATACCCTTATGAAAGGAAACTACCGCGGGAACACTCCGTTTTTTTTATTTAAAAAAAAAAAAATGTTATATCCGGAAGGATATTTGGGGACGGGGGAATGTGGCCTGAAATAGAACTCTTGGAGGTCTCGTAATGTTAAAAAAGTGTCGTTTATTTGTCCTACGTTTGTGCGCGGAAGGAAATATGAAATGTACATACCGTTGCCGAATCGGTTCAATTCTTTCGTAGACTTTTTATACACATTCATATTCGCATTGGTCGTGTGTACAAAGCTGCAATACTGAAGTTTATATTTATAAATGTAATTTTTACATTTCCAATTTCTTGTATTAAAAGCAGGTTTATAAGAACAACTTTGAGAAATAAAACGTAAATAGAAAAATATTTGAATAGTATAAGTTGATTTCATTATTTCAGAAAATCGCGACACCATTTCGTGAGGCTTTGGGGGGTGGGGGATTCGTGTTAAAACACGACGGCTGTAAAAATGAAACTGCTGGGTTGTTTGTAATTTAAAACTGGCGTTTATTTGTTATTTTTTTGTATGTGCTAGTGGAAAAGAATATCGGAAGATACAATATACATAACACGACCGAATCTCGGATGATATCCGATTCGAACGTTCAACTTTCAGTAGAGATTACAACGTAACTTATTCGTCGAATTTTTAAAAAATAAAAAAGAAATATGTTTTTACACTATACATGTAGTATATACAATGAAAATGAAGTACCCGTACAAAAAGAATGAAAAAAATAGGTGAATTAAAGTGACAATATTAAATTTGATATTGGACTTTGGGTTCGTTGGGAGCCGTGGAGGTCTGTTATTTACCACCAGCCACTGCCACCTGTAAATAAAACAAACAACATTATTTTCGTTTCCTTAATGTACATAATTTAAGATAAATATTCGAAATATAGAATTAAAATAGATTAGGATAATAATAATAATAATAAATTAGGATAAGTTATTTGACACTCATGATCATAAATATAAAAATTGTATTGGGATTATGTTTAATGTATCCTGTTTACTATAATATGACATCACCCTCTTCGAAGTGTTTTAAAAGGAATAGGACCGAATACAAAATCAATAATTACCACCTCCATAACCGCCGCCTCCGTAACCGCCGCCTCCACCGTAGCTCTTGATGCCGCCTCCGAAGCCGCCTCCTCCGATTCCCCTCCAGCCGCCGCCACCTCCGTAGCTCTTAATTCCACCTCCGAATCCGCCACCACCGTATCCACCGTGGCCGCCCCCGAATCCACCGCCGCCAAAGCCCTTGCCGCCTCCGAAGCCGCCGCCTCCGAAACCACCGCCTCCGTAACCTCCGTGTCCGCCGCCACCTCCTCCAAGGGATATGATCTTGATGATCGTCGGTCGGCCGCCTCCGTGGCCGCCTCCGAAACCGCCGCCTCCGAAGCTGCCGCCTCCGTACCCTCCGTGTCCGCCACCGAAGCCGCCTCCGCCGCCGCCTCCGTAGCTCTTCAGCCCTCCTCCGAAGCCGCCTCCGCCGTATCCTCCGTGGCCGCCTCCGAAGCTGCCGCCTCCGAAACTACCGTGGCCGCCTCCTCCATAGCCGCCGCCGCCACCGTATCCACCACCACCTCCGTATCCGCCGCCGCCGCCTCCTATGTAGCCTTTTAAAAGCGAATATTCCTTAGTGTCAGATGCGTATTCCCGTTGTGTTTAATATGTTGCTTAATATTTGCATTAACATTGGGAGGAATCATGGTTTTTCGTATAAAATATCCATTAATATAATAACATTTGTATGGTCGTTTCTCTGGACATATAATAAAATATGACCATTCATTGTAGAAGGCGAGGACCGAATATTCAATATATAAAATTACCAGATATGATAATCTGTTTGTTAATAATCATTTCTCGGTACTAAAATTCAGGTTATAATATATGTTTCAATCCGTCATGATATTTAATTTATATATTTTGTAGAAATAATCCAGTATGCGGCCTCATTAGAGTGGAAGAATCATTTATTCATTCTAACGACACTCTAAGCCCATTATAGAAAGTGCATAGTGCGGTAGAGATTGTAAACGCTATTTACGTAATTGCGCGTGACGGTAACCGAAGATTCGCCGGTAGTGCCTTTCTTTCTATACCCCAATCTGCGGAAATTTCGCTTTCGCTGAAAATATTACGGCCGAAGTCTTATATGGGAAAGGAGAAACTTATTATACAAATGCAAACGGGATTACGCTTTCGGCAATAAAGAAAAGAATTGGAATGTTTAATTTAATGGCGACTGGGTGTATTCTATTCCTCTTTGCGAACTGAGAAAAACAAAATCTTCAGACAGCTACAGAGCAAGGATACTGAAACGTCTCCGCGTCGAGAAGGAGAACTGTTTGAAAACATTATTGCATGCACTCTACAACCGAGATACGGACTTCAGATTCAACCCGATACTTCATCCTAACTGCCGGTCAAAAAATGTTTTGTATTACAAGAAACAAAAAGGGATTACATTGAATAACGCAGTGTTAATATCGTACTTCTGCAGTATTTCCTGTTGTTTTATTTATGAACTAAATATGACGATTCTATATAATTTCAAATACTGTTCGCTTCGGAGTGCGGAAGTTACGGGTCAAAAAATACTGTACCGCGTTATCGCTCTACTTGACATAAAAACTATCGATATAATTCAAATTTTTCAGTTAGACATATAACGGGTAAGTAATTTACGGTCGAACTTTTCTCAATAATTCTAAATTTCGTTTCAATATTTCCTTTGAAATTCGCAATCGAATTCACGAATTATTAGGCAACAGGATTTCGGCTTGAAAATTTTGCCCAAAATGGACATTCCCACCCAAATAATATCCTATATCGGTATTTTTATAATTACCCGACAGAGCTTCATGGACTGCAACCGAGAGGATCACCACCGTACAGAAGACCTGAAATCAGAGAACAGACTGGAATAGCATCCTCCCCGATTGAAAACCGTTTAGCGTCTCTGGGGATCGGCCCCGGGAGTGGTGCTTACCTTCATTGTTGGACGGGGTCGAGAGGACTCGATGCTGTCCATGTGGACGGCTGCCGGGTTATATACCCCGCGGCTTGGGGCCCCCACCACGGCGGTCGTTTCACAACCTCGCAAGCCGCCGGCGGGGGCAACCGGGTAGGGAAAAAGTGAAACCGAGGCGAGGGTGGTGAACCCCACGAGCCGGCGGCCCAAACTCATATCTCGGTACCGACATTATTCGCCCGAGACGAAGGGTGTGGAAATTGATTGGGCAAAGTCGAAGCACCCAAATTACTTCCTATATACGTAAAATTATTTACCGTAAATTTTCTGTCTCCTCTCGCTGGTTTGGTCTTCTGCTAGACCGGTTTCGGCTGCTCGCCATCTTCAGTAGCGGTGTCAGTCACTGGCACTTTGGATGTTTTCTGAGCATCCTCCTTTTGGGTATTCCAACCTCTCGCAGACCACAAAACAGGTATAAAATTATTTATTTGCGGAAGGTTTGGAATATCATCGGTAATTCCGTCGGCTAAGTCAATCGGCTGAGTCCTTACAATCCATCCTTCTACGGGTTATTGGGGTAATTCCTTCCATTTTCCATTTTTCTTTTTATTTATCAAGAGGCGCCGTTAGAAACTGCATTTTCACACACGTGTTTTCATTGGGCGCCAAATCACGGAACTCCAATCACCTCATCAAATTACTAAAAATATTTTCATTCGGCATGCCTGAGGTCTTACTCTATGAAAACTATAGAACTCCAGTCCCTGTTCTGTTTAAATGCACCAGACCATTAGTGATACTTTTACAAAAGGGAACGTCTTGTACGAGGTTACTACCACCTGTAATTTATTAAAAATACCTTATATTGCTAAGGAGGAGGCCTTATATTACTGAATGAACTAGTATCACGAGGTATTGAATTTTAAAATATTAACCGATTTTCAAATTATATTTGAACTCAATTTTCAATAACCGGCACCAAGTCCCGGCAGTTTTCTGTAATTATTGAAAAGAAATTTCCGGATATTGTTGCGAAACAATAGATTTCTTTCTAGGGATTCAGTCGGGAGAGATAAAACAATGGTATTAATATAAGCTCGATAATTAAACTATGTTGAGTCACAACCTTCTTTATGAAGATTGAACCTGCAAAGATTTCTTGAAACACGATGGATTTAATTTCAAATGTACAAATCTTATATTACTATCAGTTTCTTGTATACATGTGTAGAACATTTCTACTATCTTCGCTCAAACGAATGTTTATTTTATTTTCACTCGCGTTCCTGTATAAACGCCTGTCTAAACAGATCCGTATTTTAGGAAGGAAGTATAAAATCATTTTCGTTTGATGGTAGGCCTTGAATATTTCCTTTGTGTTTCTTTCCGCATGGGAAATCAGAACATCCTACGTCGTGATTGTTAAACCGTTGCCCTGTTCATTATAAATATTCATTCTGTACTTTTGAGATACGGGAAATCTCCTCGTAAACGTGATTACTGTAGGACAATGTTTTGTTCTCACTCGCAATTTTCGGTTGTGTTCTCCGCGGACAGTGTCCTTAAATGAAATGGAATGTTGCTGAACCTCTGGCGAAATTGCGAATTGAGATCTCAAGAAGGATGGTAGTAACAATAATAATTTCTTTTTCAATGCCATTAAATGGTTCCTTTGAATATGAACATTATGGTTGGTGAAAATTGAGGAAATCTTACTGGAGCTTAACTGTTATATTATTTATAGTTGGGCCGATAGAAATGAGTTGAAAATCATAACTGTTTCTCAGTTATTTCTTCGAACGGTCTCATATAAATTGTTGCCGGCCGATAACTTGGAGCTGTCAGCAATCGCTCCGGGACCTGATTGATAAACGGGGACTTACACAATAAAAAAATGTTATTTTTTTTTTTTTTGTCTTTAGAAAGTCGACGTTCTGCCACCGTTTTTAGGTTGCGTAAACGCGGGATGACGCACCGCCCAGTGCCGTCTTTGACATGTTGCAACCTTCGGCCCGGAGCTTTGTCAATGAGACGGACTCGCTCCTTTTAAATGTCCATAATTTTTACGTCTAATTACCAGTTTTGCGTATATTACCATTCGAGAGATAATAAAGTACTTGATCCGTATTGGAGCCATTTTTTTTTTTAATAATTTTGGTTTCTTGATTTGAACGGAGAATTAGGCCCCCGTTAGATGAAGCATGATATCTTGCCAGGATTGTTTGCTACCGGCCGTCCTAGTAAGACACAGAATATAAATATGTTGTAATATACGACGTTTAGGAAAATTTAAGAGAGAATTTATTTTTTTTTATTATTATGCCGATTTTATGATCGCTATCAATGGGAGCGCGATTTGATGAATCCCTAATTTAAATGCACGTAAGAGTTCCCATCACCGGTCCGTGGTGACAGGTGTAAAGCTGAAATGCAGTATAGTGCTCTATTGTCTATTAGAGTCGTTTTGACCAATGGCCTGAGTGCATTATATATGATATATATAATTGCATTTTGGGTGAATCTAATATTACATAACTTATTTCAGCACGTTTCTTTCTACAGCAGCGGTGTTTTTGTTTGGGAACATCTTTTTATTTTTCGGGTTAATTGCTAATGGCGGGCAGGCGGAAGATGAAAACAGAAATAATTCTTCGAACTGGATAAGTGTGGACGGCCTTCAGTGGCGTCAAGGTTACGAATCGGCGTGGGCTTCCCCGATCCGGTTTTCTGCTCATCTCCGCTTTCATTTGCCCCCAGACATTTGCCGCGACCCTCTGCGCCCAGCGCCCTAAATAATAAACCCGAACTGTCCAGCCGCCAACTAATAAAAGTAATCCCGTAATAAAAAATACAGCGCATTGTAAATAATGTCACGTGATTATGAATCAAGATGTGTCTATTCCATAAACCGACTGTTACCGGTTGGATATATTATTAAAAATACATTCCCAATAGTGACTTATAAGATATACTATTATAAAAGTGCTGTTGGAAATTGATGAATGCGAAATATAAAACAGGTTCATATTTCTTATTCCATTTATTTAATTCAAGGACTGAGGTGCGTGAAATTTGCAATTATTCGTCTGCATATAAAGTCGATACCAGTATACTCCCCTAAGAAATGATATCCTGTAGCGATATTCTGTCCGGATAAGCGAGGTTTGCCGTTAGAGCGTTTCGAGTAACCGCAAATCGCAACAATGACGTCGACTCGTTGAATGCTATTTACGTATCATCAGATCATTATACTTGGGAGACTTGCAACCCCAATCGTCGGATATCTAGAGTGTTGTAGGTTCCACTCTAAGTGGTTTTAGAGGCGGATCGATGAGTAGGCCGACTTGGCGGGCCGGGGCGGCGAGGGTGAGGTAGGGGGGTGCCCAAGAAAAATTAAATTCGGGTCACACTGGAGAGAGAGAGAGAGAGAGAGAGGAGAGAGGAGAGGGAGAGAGAGAGAGAGAGAGAGAGAGAGACCCAGTGTCTGGGGCGGTCTTCCAACGGTTGCTCAATTCAATGACCGTTGCCTGTGCGCCTTTCCCTTTCTCCCGGCTCCATCCGTCCGACGTGTTCCGGTGAAAAGTGAACGCCGCCCCAAACTTCCAGCCTTCGATCGACTACCGATCGAAGCAGCTCTGTTAAACTGCAGCTTTATGCAACCTCAATGCCCAGTTTCCTTATCAATAAGCCAATAATACCACCATCGAGTCAGAAGGGACTGTAAACCCTCAAGCTTCTTGGGATGAAATTCCAAATGAAGGGCCATAAAAGCTTTGACTCATCCTTAATGTCTTTACTTTAATAAAGCTGCTGGAAGTACATTGCAGTAGACGTTTGAGAAATACAAACACACGCACAATTAAAACGACGGGATATATTATAAATTTATAAAATATTTATAAATATCTTTATTTATTTATTTTTCGACTTAAAAAATTGCACCCGTGAGGCCGGTTCATACGGACGTCGAAAATTCCGAGCGAATTTCCTACCGCGGTTGCTTTTCATTATTGAATTTCGGTAATGGCAAACAGGACATGACCGGCATACTGTGTACGTAAGCAATCCAAATAGCGTTCAGTTTACCGAATTTCAACGGCAACTTGTTCAACGCGACTAAAATGTTAAACGCAGTGCTGAGCGACCGGCGTCCAGTGCTCAAAATTTCATAATTCAATTTGGATTCTCGAGCTCAACGGAATAAATAAGTACGTCGAGCGTACATTTTTCTCCTCTTAAAAAAATTACCGAATTTCTACTTTCATTACAATTAGAACCATTCTAAATTCTTTCCTTTCATTGAACACGATAGACTAATGGGTGTAATAACAGTCTAGTTTTTTCTAGACCCGCAGAGGATATTATAAAACATTCAATTACTAATTGTAACGGATAATGCAACACATGCTCAGCATAAAGGCCGTTCACGGCATTCGTTATTCGAATATTTTAGAAGACGCACTTTGAGAATCGATCAAACGCATTTCTTAAGCGATTTGTGCGTTCATTAATTCGATTCCGTCATGAAATTAGTTGCAGTATAAATTTATTTCAAGTTTGCCGATCGTAAATAATTTGCAATAGCAAGATGAGTCAGTAAACATTAAACAGACAAAAACTAAATTGGAACAAATAAAAAAGGAAAATGCAACCGCATTAAATTAACAGGATGTTTCATGTATTTAATTAGGATTAGATTTTATTTGTCTGGTCCCACGAATTTTCAAGGAATATTATCACTAGGCCATACTTTTTTCGAAGCCAAACGGCCCATGCTGGTGTTTTACCGGGGTCGTCCCATGAGATATATGGGTCTTCTTAGAACTGTGAACGCTCAAAGGATTCAATTTCATTAAAATGGTTTAAGGGAGTGACAAGATTCGTTAATTTGATTTTTTCCCCTCCGCCCTATTCTTTTCCTACCCTTTTCTCATCCCCCTACCGCTTTTTTTTTTTTTAATTAAACGAAGATTCAAAGTCCCACCTTCAATTCCACCCCGGAGTGCTGGATTTAAGTTTTCATTCCTGGCTTTTGATATCCAAACCATAAAGAAAGGATTATAAACTGAATTTGGGGAAGGACGAATAAATAGACCGGACCGGGATTCGGGGAGATTGGAATAGTTCCCTTCAGAATTTCTCGGATCTGAAAATATGTTGCCCGGTGACTGTTATACCAATACATTCAATACGGCAAATCGATCGTTACGTTTAAATGTTCCCTGTGAATTTTGGATATGAGATCTCCTCTTTGTGCGAATAATTATAATTGCCAGTTGTGGGTCCTGTTAAGTTGGGGAGATGGATCATAACACGCAAGCATATACCAGCCGTTTTCTACGGCCGTGCTTTAAGTATGTAGCGCTCGACAGGTGCCAGACCCAGCGCCAACAGGAGGTTTCGTAATTGGTCTGCGACCGGCATTCAAACACTCCATTATACGGCCGAGGGAAACTGGGCGAGGGTGGACAACAAAAAAATGTCAGGAAATTCGAATTTTTCGAACACGACTTTTATTGCCCAATTCGATAATGATGCGAGCCGCCTTTTTAAGGCTCCGGCGGATGGGGGAGGAGGAGGAGGGGAGGTTTTGCAAGGAGAAGAGAACACAAAAGTGGAAGAAAGGAAAGACAAATTGCATTGGCATTGCGATGTTTTGCAATTGGGACGCGTTCGGGGGGGAGGCTCTCCCGGGTATTCGTGGGAAGTTCTCGCGCTCTCCCCCTTTTCCCAATCCCTAGGGACTCGTTAAGAAACTGACTGCCTTCTAATTAATTAAAGTACTCGGCAAGGATTTCCCGGCTGACTCACGACTCTGTCCGGGAATTCGGAGCGGGGAAAACGAATAACAATTCGTTTAATTAACTATTAATTATTATAATTATATTTGGCTACTTCGAGGAGGCCTGGAAAGCAGAAATTAAAAAAGCAAATTGCCGCTCGTTCTGGTCCTCAGTTGATTAATGAAGACTACAGCAAAAGCTGGAACAGATTTTAACGATTTTCGTTTCTATACCTTCATTTGACGTCAGCAAAACAATACATGAACCTAATTATCGCCTAAGAATTTATTTTAGTATTCTATTCTTATGTATGTGTATGTCTGTTACACTGTGGAGGTTTATTATTTAGTCGTATTGTTTTGAGAGTATCCCACCTACCTGCGTTTAGCGCGGAAGAGTGGGACAATAGATCTGATGAATTTTCCCTTTTCTAAAAAGCCTCTAAGTATTCAGAGGCGGTCTCGGGCGGGCATGAGGGCTCTGAATACTCGATTGGCCGCCTACTACAGTGATTCATTCCCACTTACGCGGGATGAGCGGTGGGGTTAGTTGGAAGGCAGGGCGGGGGGGGGGGCCCGCTACTGGTTATAACTCTGCCAGCAAGTGGATTATGCAAATCGTTTTATTCTCTTTTTTCAGCGCGTTGAGCAACCGGCCGGCCCACAGATTCTAGACCGCAATCAAAACGGGACATTTCTGAGTACGTTCGGAATTGAAATCAGTCGGTACTGCGAGCCAAAAAGTCCGGCAGTATAAACTTTTCTCTATACACAATTTCCGGCTAACCTAAAATAACGCGAAACGAACTCGTACGTACAAATGCGCAGAGAGAACAAATTTGATAACTTCGCTAACCTGTTTTTGGATCAATTGAAAAAATGCTACTGACGATGGCGGGAAACCGTGACCGTCGTAGTATAGGATCGCATAAAGGTTTATGCGTCAAATACATTCGAGAAAAACACTAATTAGTTTTTTCTTTTACAGATACTGGTACTGAACGTTGGCAATGATTCCTCTCAGGCGATACTCTCCCGGATACCAGGGGTAAGTAAATCTTATTTTTTTTACATTACTTTTCATTAATCCTTTTTAAATGTCTATTAGTTTTCTAAAATAAATTTGGAAGTAGTTGGCCAATGAAAAATCCGATGATTTACCAGTGTATTGTTTTGAATAATGCGGTAATATTTTCTAATATATTGAAATTCAACGTTCGACTGGCATCCCTTATGCAATATCTGGTAAGGGATGGGCTTGTTCGTCTACCGAGCGCAAGATTTTGAATAATTCATAAATACGTTACGTATATCGATTCCATAAGCTAGAATATAAAAAAAAGAAGGAATCCTACTAGTAGCTACCTTTGTAGCTGGGATTTCGGCCCAGGATAATTATAGCTTTAAACTGTTAGCGAAACTGGTAATGATATTCAAAGCAGAAACTAAGTATTACATTCGAAGATGAAGTTCTAGTGAACCGCTCTTTTAAAAATGAAATTATTGAGCTTGTTACTGTCTCGACAGTTGGCGAATCTGGACAGTTGTTTTAATTTTGTTATGGAGCTAATAACCTTCATTCAATAAATTAACACTTCAAGCACACTTCCTGACAACCATGCGTTGAAAGGTTATAAAATTAAAGTTTGCCTTATTAGAAGTCTCAATCTCCCAAATAAACATCCGTTGTTCAAAGTTCACGCCACCCATTTCACCGTTTTCATTCGGGCCTTAGGTCGACAAGTTTAAAGGTGGAGGTGTTAGGGATGAATTTAAGAGGGTGGTCGGGGAAAGGGCAGAAAACTTGTTTTCTTGAAGTACTCAGTTATTTTCTTGAGGGAATCGACTCAATTTTGGTCGGGCTTGCTGTTGCTTTATTTTATGTGTGGGGGGCGTTACCGCTGGCGAAGGTCAAACCCGCTTCTGACCTCCCATTAAACCGACAATATAATCTGAATTTGATTTCGACCCATTGTATTAGACAAATTAACATGGAGAGTGGCTTTCCTGTCTCCTGTATCTGTTTTCTGCAGAAATTTTCCGCCGCCAAGAATGGTCTGGTAGTCGCGTATAATTTTATGGCATATTTCGAACTTCATTTTTCTTTGACACTCAATGGGCGTCTCTCACAGACGATTTCGGAATTGATTTTAGTAACCGTGTCATCAGCGAAGGAGTTGGACTCCAAAATACTGCAATCTCAAAAGTTAGTTGATTGAAAGAGTACAATATTTACTGGCGTATTTACAGGACCTGCTGAGTGCAGGTTGGTAAGCAACAGTCTCTTATCCGAGGGGATATAATCCGTCTTATTTCTGAGAGTACTGTAGGGGTTCGGTCGTGGAGGACGAAACTAATTGCGGGGAAACGAAAATGCAAATTCAGTCCAAGCGACGGCGGCCATTGATTAGAGGCGGCGAGTAGCCGAATAAACAGCCGGCCATCATCCGTATTCCAACCAATCCTGGTCCAAATTTCAATTACAAATTGTTCATTCAAATTCTGATCCCCCCCCCCCCGGGCAAACTATACCTTCGCCGGAGCTAATACATTCTACCGAAGGTGTGGGATAAAATTTGAAATTCGCAAATAAATAAACGGACATCCCACTTAATGTAAGTCGAAATCATTGAAATCTAATTCACGCGGATCAACTTCGTCAACAGTGATGCGATATACGTTAAGAGGTGTATAGTCAACATCAAATCAAATATCATTAATACTTTTTTTGATGTTATGGAATTTTAATTCCTAATAGTTTTCGTCGTATGTTATATTCTTTTTAAGATTCCTTCTGGCCGAAGAAGCGTGATATTCGATACGCTTTTCGGTTGGACATTTTAGAGGGGGCCGTTGAGCGTCTGGAGAGTGCTATTAAATAAATCAAAAGGCAAATATGTAGGTGGCCGGGGGCTGTCCCCATCCTGAGCTATCTGCCCCATGGGGGTCTGGACGACCGATTGGTCATCTCGGGATGTCGGCCAACACTCTGAATTATTCAAGATAAACTTTTCGCATTTCGTCCGATCCGTGTATATATACAGTTGTTTTCAAGCAGCCCCCCTTGACGGCTTGACGCTGCCTGAATTTAACATTTTCCACGAGCTGCTGTACAACTGCGTTTGTTCGCCCCATCCTAAGTACGGGAGGTTTATTGCATTTTCGGACCGAGCAATACCTGTTCAACATACTTGCAGTGAATATTTTTTTTTTTATATTTTTTTGTTACTGTGTGTTATGTAATTTACGATACATTCCCAAATTCTTTTTTGCATATATTTCAGATATTCTGTCGATAGTATAGAAATCAAAATACAAATTATGAACTATAGTGTTTGTACATTCGGTGTGCAAACGGTGATGATGAGCATTCTCGAAAGGGCGACAAATTTAATTCACACAATAATTAATAATAAATAGAAAAAAAAGTTTAGTAAAATTCGGCTGCACCGGAATATATTGAGGAAATAATACTGGAATATTGTGATTCAGCATATTATTGTTCTTTTATTTTTATTGTTTGTCCATACATTCTGTTCACGACCTCAAATATCACTTGATGTGCATTGTCATTCGCGTTCCATTGTGGGGAGGTTAGATTTCTTATTCGGTGAACCGGGTTGAAAGATTATTATCATTTGTTAATACACAATTAAACTACAATTAGATAAAAAGAAATCGTACATTCTGGATATTGTTCTTCTCTTTTGAATAGCACGAACATTGCTCTATATTTTCGTTAGGCAAATTTCCGCTAGTTCTATGACACAGTGTATAATCGGAATGAAGCAAGCGGGAGAATAGTAATGGGGTTTGTTGTGATGTACGATCGAAGTCCCGTATGCCGCTTTCCCTCTCGGGAACGAACCGTTGAAACTGGGATCGTTTCGGCCCCAGTGCTCCCAGTGTAATAATCCCGGCGCGCGCTATTACTCAGTGCTGTTCGGGCAATACATACAAGGGATATGCTTACAGCAGAATATGGATAATCTTTTAAAATGTTTAAAGGAGACGCGTCCGTTTGACTGCAGGGCGCGCTGTTCCCAGTAAAACTGCCGACCGAATGATATATTGGAGTTTCTCCGGTGATGCATGGCCTCTATTTATTGGTCTGACGTCGAGCTGCCATCATTAATTAGAAATGTAGCAACGGGCTATAATGTGACGACGAAACCGCGGTGCCCCATTGGAACGCGGTTACTTATTACGGGTTGTACTAAATATTACATGAGTGGAGGGGGGTATATATATCTTCCGTTCATTATTAGTTCTATTTCTTCTTCCCCTCTTCAGTAGCGTTCCGTCAGTAATTTTCAACAAACGCTTCTAATCTAATTAGAAGACTTATTCGAGCCACACATAGTCCTGAAGGACACGTTAGGGAGTTAGTTAATCAGTTCCATAAAAAGTAGCATGGTCACTGAGAGTGCATTTATGTACAACAGGACATCAATAATAAGTGAATACTCATTTAAATAATTAAGCTTCGATGGATTCCCCTGAATGAATTTTTAATTAATGCACGATATTAACACGGAAAACCTCTCATATTCCAACCATTCACGAGCGTTCGGGGCTTTCGCTGTCCCTCATACTCAAATAACTTGTGCGTCGACGTCATTCTGTTTCGGAGGTGAAACACGCGAAAATAATTTTGCACCCTGCAAAGCGAAGTTATACGTATATATACGTACGACGGCACTCCAGGTTATGACTTTGGATAGCCGTCTCAGATATTGTTATTGAGCAAATACGCGTAATAAAGTTTCAGTGGCGTAAGCCAATAGGGCGAGCATATCGTAAAAGCATATCTGGGAGCCGGCGTAAAATGTTTGGCGCGGAAAGTTCAATATTAGTGGCCAGGTCTCATTAAGCCCCGTCTCCGCTCTGTCCCGGGTTACACAAACCTCGGCGTCTGTTATTAATAAAACCGGGGACATCCCGTCCGACTTTCGGTACCCGGTTCTCGGCTTTATATCAACCAACCGCTTTGATATAAGAGCGGAAACTGAAATATAAAGTAAGGCAATTTGCATATTTATATTCTCGTTTAATCTCAGATTTACTGTCCGAACTAGAATATTCTATATTTAAAATTTAAATTACAGGAAAATTAATTAAATTGTCCATATAAAACAAAAAATTGTTTGCGTATACCGGAAGATTTCATGAATTACACCAATCCTTCGTCCTTGCTGCGTCCTTTTTACAGAATTCCGATTGGGTGGATTTTGAAACGAGAGGACAAGATTTCGGTAAGCGGAATTCATGCACTATTGAAGGTTTACCCCGCATTAAAAATCAGATAGGACGGAATTAGCTGCGGTATTTTTCTAATGATGACAGGCGCAGTGATAAATAACCCGGGCTCTTGGAAACACGCGGAAGAGAGGGAAGAATGGGTGTGTATATCTGAAAATTCCTGACGTATAATTAACAGCGGGAGAAGTCCGTGGATAAGAAAGTCCCTTTTCTTCCGGTGCTTTGACACCGAGCGGGGGTTCTTTTTTCCCTTAAGGTTATCCTGCTGGTTACCCGGAAGGCACAGAGCGGGCCATTCTACCCCCATCAAAGGTTTGCCTCCCCCATTCAAGACGCTTCCAACTCCCCGCATGTCCCGGCATTCTGTCCCCGGGCGATCAAACCAGAGCCGGAGAAAATTCATGCCTCCGTATATTCTTTCCCCTTTCAAAATTTACAATAATATTTTCCTATACAACCGGCAGCACGCGAATTCAACATTAAAGTCACCGATACCGGTATCGGTTTTGATCAGAATTGAAGTTGTACCTAAACTTGATGGCTCCAGAGTATATATTAATAATTCTCGGGAAGGATCCTCCCCTACCATCCACCATCTGCGGACAGGTTGATTTAGGTTTTCTGAAGCCCGCAAGTTGGTTCAGAATTTAATGTTAAAGAACCAATCGTCGTAAAATGTACACGTGTCACCTAAAAGAGAGACGAATTAAAACCGAAGGGAAAAGTTTCAGAACTGACTGTGAAATAGAAATTGTAGTTTCGAAATTAAAGTGAAATATATTTTAACCTAATTGAAGTGGCGCATTTCATCAGTAAGATGTAACCGAACAATAGAACAGATTTGTAGAATTCGTTCGTAAACATTTCGTTTCGTCACTCATTACAACGCCCTGTGTACGCACACGACTCTTTATTTCAAGGTCTCGAAAAATGGCGTTTTCGGTTGTAATATTGTTCCATGTCCCTATTATACGACTTTCGGTACTACACGTGATAAATCTTTTAAATTGCCATCGTAGTGTTTTAATTTTGTTATTTATCCTCAACCTGTCGGTTTGGGTAGCATAAAACTATGTATTTATTTATTACCGTGTGGTATCTATTCCTGGTGGCGGTTTTGAAAACGGATGCGTGCGAGTCTTGCCTAATATCGATAATTTAGTTATTCTAATTTCCGCTTCTTTCTGAGCAGCGTTTCCTCGCCCCGTTCGACACGCTGGGTGCGGAGTAAAGGGTGCGCTAAGAGAGAGGGAGAGGGAGAGGGCGAGGGAGAGGGATAATGCTAATGAGGGGTCGGTCAGAGTGTTCTCCTCTTCCGTTCCACCCTCCCGTTTATCCGGTTCTCTTTCTGCCGGTGGGCTCTTCCTCGGCTTGTTAACGGCCTCGTCAAACACTCATTAAGGGGGCCGGCGTTTCCCCCGTCCGGACGGAGTGACTAAGCCCCGACACACTGAGGAAACAACAACAAAGCAGTTCGACCGCTCAAGCGCGATTGCTCAGAGCCTGAATTATGAGCTTCCGCCGTCCGCAAGAGTATACGCTATTTTTCGTTGTAAACGCCCAACAATATATTGCCAGAGAATAGAAACGACTGAGTATAATAATAATTGTAGAAAAGTCTACTATAACAAAATAGATATATAATTTTGAAAATAATAATCGTATGTTTGATATTCCTACGAATAAATCATAAAAAAGGGCATAACACTCATGGCATGAAAGTGGTACAAAATGAAATACTATGTATATATTAATCAATGAAAAGTCTACAAAAAATATAACCTCGTGAATAATATCATTAAAATAGCGTGAGTGCTATTATATGTACTGTCGTGAAAAAGAACCACCGCGATCATAATAAATATAGCGGCCGACTCATTGTATTAAGAATTACTGACAATTGCGAAAACCAAAATAAGGGCCAAATAACCCAAATTTTTACCGCCCAAATTTCCGATTTAGATCGCAAGTAAATATTATAAATATGTGTTATTTTTCACCCATTAAAACTGATATGTTTGTCGATTTATTCTCTCTTTTCGGTTCGGTGGCTCGCGGCCAATACTGGACGCATAGCTCTAAAATAGTGAACCGAGTCTGATTCATCCCGATTGCATAATTGACACTTGCTCTCGCCCGCTGTTTGCCAAGGTTTCGACTTAAAAATTCATTGGGCTTGCAATATAAATGAATTCGCTTAGCGTACATCTCGAAACTGTCGATTGAATCTGAAAGTTTCGCTGAGCAGCCATTGATTTTATATTCCGTAAGTGAACAGAATCGATTGTATTATTTCTAAAGCGAGTAATCCTGATGGCAAAAGGTCGTGACGTTCAAAGTAGGACCAAATCAGTGGGATTTTTTTAAAACTACCCCACTATATCTTAGTGTCTTTGCTTTAATACTTTGTACGGCTGCACTTTCTATAAAGTTAATGGCTTAGTAATCGTGAGGCATGTTCCAATTTATGTAGTTGATCCTTGTTGTTCATTCTCTGGTGTTGGAGTCGCTGACCGCCTTACACGGTTAACAACCTGTGGAATTATTGATATATGTAAAGGGAAGGGAAAACCCATTATTGCACTCGTAGTCCGTTTGTTAAGCCTAAAACTTAGATTGAAAATCCTCCTGTCGCGAATAAAAATAATTCTAAATCTATGTTTTAGGTACGTGAAAATAAATTATGATTAGAAAGTGTGGGTGGCCGTATCAAAATTTGTTCTGCATTTAGAAAACGAAGCAACACTCTAAAATATCGCCGTTGCGAAACGTCGATATTACAGAAGGAAATTGTACGTCTCGGTACGAATCTTCGAGTGAAATGTAACAGTCCACCGACCGTATACTTTTAACCGAGCGGTGAAAGACACAATTTTGTAACTCGAAAATGTTATGCGTTTTAAACGGTCGGCCATTTTACCGCAACCGATCGTACAGAGGATCGGATGCATTTTACTTTTACCGGGCCGCCGGCGGACGTTGTGAAACTGAAATGCAGTGCCTAACGACCGGAATCATAGCCGGGACTGCGGCTCCCTCTCGGAAAGGCTTTCCGAGTATCAGCCCGGTCGAGGCATATTAAAATAGGCGCTGGACCGTGAGCAGAAGAACGGGAAATTAATAGCAATTGGCAGCGATTCTGCCCTTCTCGTTTGATGTAACGGTTATTGAACTCATTGAGACGAGCGTCAATATGAACTTGACAAGAAAAACCAAAGTGATCGTTTATTAGGGATACTTTTGTTCCTAGGAGAGGTGAATTAGACGGTTCATATGACTTTAATATGATACGATTTCACTTGATCGTAGGTTCTATACATGGTAGAGACATGTCTGCCTCTTAATAGCTGTCTAGAATTAACCTTACGACTAAAATTACCCATATCTATTCTACCAAACATAGTGTATCGACATAACGACACAGGAATAAGAGGTTTTTCTTGGTAATTTCTAATACTAAGTGGTAATTGTTAGCGTTTTAGGAAATAGTATAATATAAACAAATAATAATTATCAATAGCCAATACCACTCACAGTAGAAAACAATTGATGGTATTCAAGATACCTTTGGAATTTATCGTGCAATTGCGGCGGTCGTTACCACACGGAGGAACGAAAGTAAAAGTTGTCGCTGTTAAACAATTGTTTTGAACCGAGGGACAGATTTAATTGCTTATTTTTACGTCGCATCTTTTGCACAACGCCGCTACTAACAATGAGGGGAGGCCGTATCTACGAACCTCCGTGGGCGCTCACCGGAGGTATCGAGCTGTGGGCTTTAGAAAGGTGAATTCACAGCACACAGTCACAGTACACAGACACTGGCATAGGCACACATAACGGGAGATTCGGCCGGTCTGAATGAAAGGGAAAAGCAATCTCAGTTTCCTCATGGTTCACGGTCGCCCTGCTACCGCCAAACGAAATTAAAACCGTAACGAACCGTCGCGTTCGAGATGCACCATTTCGTTATCCCCGGTCGACTATTCCTCCCGAACAATGAAAACAGTTCGAAGTCACTAAATATTTTACGCTCAACGGTTTATTCTATGAATTTTATTTAGTATCTAAATTATTATTTTGTTGTAAGCTCAAAAACAGCATTCCTTTAGCGAAATATTATTCTCCCGTTTTAAAATCTCAACATACGATATTCATCAATGATTATGTATGATCTGTTCGTGAATTCTTCATTGGCAAACGACCTAAGTAGGTACAGCACACTACAAGCCGTAATCCGTTCAGCTCAGGACCAAAAATGAATGAATGGTCAGCATTTGTGACCATTTCATTTAAAGTTCTAACTTAAAGAAATAGCCTTACAGACTCGTGTTGCATATTCATGGTCTACTCTACTAACAATGAAATATCAAAATACTAATAAACCTGTAAATTGTTCAACCGTTTTAATAGGCTAATTACAACTATCAAATCCCGTCGTGAACTTATTTCATTATTTTTCTATTTATTTAGCGGCCTCAGTTCCTTCAACAGGCCGTTGACATATATTTTGAATGGAACTCGTTTAAATATTCCAATAGAGTAATACGGTATACACAATAGTTTTTTTCATTTCATCATAAAATATAAATGCAAACTGCGTTAAAAGGTTTTATAGCCCTCACATAATTGCACGCTGTAGGTATGAAATTGCTATTTTTAATATACAAGAGGCAGAGAATTCTGTGTCGCTAAGGAGGGACGTCCACATATATATTATGACACAGCGAGTATTCATTTAATTAAAAAGTAAAGGAAAGTAATTTTACACTTCATTACCTCTATTTTACGTTTAGTTATAAGCAAAATAATTTGCATTGTACCAAACACTCGTGTTTTACTCTGAACACTTTCAGTCACAGTGTTTAAAAGTGCCGAATAAAAGGGCAAACGACCGAAGTAAATTCCTGAAGTAACGAATCGTGTAAATTCAATTTTATTTTCGGTTTTACAAATAGGATCTAAAGGGAAGGGGAATCGTGCATTAAAGTTTATTGTATTTAATCCGCACGCGGACTGAAGATTCTAAAAAAAACATTTCGCAATCTCATGACTTAGGTTGAAATTTACTTGTAATAAGGCAGACACAACGGCTTCATCTTATTGAATTTCATTACGTATGTATCTTCTGTTGCGAGCTATGCGGAGCACGCACTTGGCCCTCGCCCCTGTCGTGACACAGGCGGCAGTACAACTAGCCAGAATTTGCCAATCGATTCAAGTGTCAAGGATCGTTCCAATTTCGGGTTCACCGAACCCAAAATTGATATATTTAAATTAACTGACCAATTTATTTTATTTACCCTCCGCTATATACTAGCTGGCTAAGCCGGTTGATGTAAACCAACGGCCCTAGAAACGCTTAAGAGAAAAAAAACGGAAACAATCTTGCGAGGAAATTCAAGTGTTGACCAAGAGCAAGTGAAGTTATCGCTTTATTTCTCTGCTAAGAAATAGACGAATTACCATAAGCGGAATACAAAATTTTTGCAATGGAAAATTTATTGATCGACTGTCCGTCCAAAATAAATTTATCATAATTTCCCTGAACTGAAACTGAAAGAACATTTCTGTGAATTGTTTCCGCCCCTCCAAATATTTATTTATTTATAATAATTAGAAAAATTAACATACACTACAAAGGTATTACTCGGCCATAATTTCGCATTTCGGACCCGAAATATACGGGATATATTTAGATTTTAATTAAACGCTATAGTGACATACAGTTGACCAGGTTAATTGGAAGTGTCGTTGTTTTCGATTAAATTTAACTTGAGCGCTGCGATATTTCCACGTATCACCGCCGTATCGCCGGTCATATTTCCGGTTCGAAAATAAATTTCACCGAAATACGAAAAGCGCGGACTCATTTCATAGAACACTCCGGTTGGGGTTTTCGTGGGCGCTAATTGTTGGTTCGCCTGTTACTGAATTAAACTCTGAAAATCATATTATATTTTTTGGCACAAGGGTAATTACTGAAAATCGGGCACTTCTAGATCTGAAAAGTGCTTTTCGAAAAAAATAGGTTCATTAGAAGACATATTAGATGAATCTTTAATTACTTATATGTTTAAGGCTGCTTCTAATCTTTCGTTGTATTGGCTGTTCCTTTTTTCGGTTTCTTTGGCGGTTGTCCCATATCGAATAAGTCAGGCCTTATCAAGCCGTTGTCCTGCAGGTAAACTCAAATTCGTCGCCCCCTAGGCCCCTATGACGTGGTGGTGGTCGGGTAGGCCGGACGCGGAGCCCGCAGTACGTATAAAGTTCTTTTTCTTTTCTTGGAAGCCAAAAAGGAGGGGCGCGGCGAAGAAACTTTTTATTTCGACGTCGAGCCCGCGTAAAGTCTCGAGGTGGAAAAAGTAGTCGCTTTCGGAGGATAGAGTTTGGGAAACAACTCCCCGGCCCACAATATGGCGCCCTATTCAAAACAGGTGAAAATGCCCCGCGGAAACAGAAATTTATTCGGTCCCCCCGCAAATCACATTACATACATTACCACACTCTTATATAAACTACAAAATAGTATTCTGACTTACGGCTGAACAACCGATCTTATACTCTGAATCACTAGTCAAATTAAAATTTTATAACTGTATTTTACAGAAATAGAAATTGTACCTCTGCATGTATTTTAGTGCAATAATTTTGACATTTTATTATATTTCCAATGAAATATTCTTTCAGCCTCTACCAGTTGAGATTGTGCGACATTGAGACAAAATTTCGAATATTGCCGAATTTTTTTTTACTGCGTCTGTCGCCCCGGCTTGTTGGTTTATAACAAATTTCCATTTCCGTTAAAACAATAGATAGCAGAGTGGCGTCCCGATGCGTTGTCTCGGTTTAATATATAGCTCGGGTGGAGACGCAAGGGAGAATAGAGAGGAACGATGTGCGCTGCTCGATAAGCCCCTCCGGCCGGGGAACTCGAAGGCCGAGCGCTTTTGTGTTCGGCAGATCTGATAAGGCGGCGGCAGAGCGGACTTCGCGGGGGACTTGGCGCTGTTATCGCGGTCGCGTAATTGGGACTTCGACAATAGGTCCCCGTTCGACAATTTCACGAACAATTGTTTACAGTTTCTCGCCGCCAACTGCGCCTCTTTCCAGTGTGTACAATACAAATTTCCCTGCGCCCCGTCTACGAAGTATCGGCGCGACAATGGACTTCGTTGACGTATCGATCTCACGAACAATCGTGTTCAGTTTCACTTTCTTGTTTCCGCAGAAATTATCACTCCTGTGCATATTTCATTGAACAGGAATTTCGAATAATTTTTGACTTTGCCAAGAATTAAAACGTTTTCAAATTCACAATCACCGCGAGCAGTTAGCCTGTGTCGGAAATACTTTCCTATTTGTACAGAGAAGAAATTTCTCTTGTGATGAACTGCTGGAAAATAATCATAAAGCTATAGAAGTTGTTCAATCTCACGTTTATCCAAATCTATGGCGACCTATTCTAGGTGTGTAAAGCTCATTTATCAAATTTACATAAAAATTAGCTCTATTCTGTATTCACTAACATAAGCAGGATAATTAACATTGAAATATATATTCAGATCTACGGAATAAAAATAATAATGTACAGAATTAATTATGTATAATTGTTATACTATTATTTTCATTTAAAAACTAAATAGTCTATGTTTTTATGGAAATAATTTAATTTATGATCATCATATTTGAGAGCGGCGGGTTTATTCCAGAATAATTTTATTGACGAGGCATTGAGTTTTTGGTGGTAACCCCTGAATTATAACGTCACGATCTATATTTATAGCTCCCAGTTCCAAGATCCTGGCTCATAATGTAATTTAAACATTTCGATGCAACCCCTTTCGCGATGTTCCCCACTGTGGGGGCGGAACGCGTTCCGAACCGGATATTTTTATTTCCGGATCGCCTGATTTTCAACCGTGCTTTCAGGCAATTTCGAATCCGGGTACGTTGCGAAGAAAAAGTAAAATATAAGATGAAGATAGTCTCGAAAACGAGTGCTGTAATAAATAAGACGGTAGTCGCGGTTAAATCAAATCAATGCTGATGTTAGTTTGAAATAACGACGTTTGTGTTGAATAGACATCAGTTCAACTTTGAGACTATCTAAACACATAAATTAGCGTGATTTAGTTCTCAGTTTGATCGATTCGGTCAACAATTTTGCTGAGGGAATTTCTCTAGAATCCAGTCTATAGTATAAGAATTCAGGAGTCGATAACGGTTAAAATTAGGATAGTTTGAAATATCCTAAGTTACGAGGGTATTTTTTTTATAAATATAACACATATAACTTCCGGGTATTCCGGTTTTATATATATTTTTATTTTATTCACTCTTTATTGTTACAATGTTTCGAATATTGTTCGCCGTGAGGGCGCAATTTACGGGCACTGAATGGATCATTTTAAAATTCAGAGCTGTCGCTGGCCGCCATAAGTGTCTGGAACTTGAGACTGGACTTAAGTGTAAGTGAAGTACGAAGTGAGTCTTGCGTCAAGGTACTTCGCACTCCTTTCACCCGGGTGCCGGCCAATTCTCGGCCTCCATTAGTCAATTGTTCCATTACTGCTTCCTATCCGCATGAGAAAATATTTTTAAGCGTGGGGAAAGAATGGAACTGTGGAACGAGCGCGGTTTAGCCCGGGTTCTACCGTCGGCGTCCACAATGGGCGAGATAATATCGCACCCTGATCCTTATCTGGTCTGTAATTGGTCGCGTGTCGTTAAGTGGCTGTGTATTGCTCATTTACACCACATTCCAGGGCGAAATAGGAAAAATTCCCTCTTGTAGTCGAAATTTTAATACAGTCTACATTTCATGTTTTAATCTTTTTAATTTACTGTACAACGATATCACTTAGGATATTCAATAATATATAGAATTCCTCTTTCCTCCTCGCAAAAGGGAAAAGCCACTAATCCACTTCTTATAAGCCATTCGTCTAGAAAATCTCACACGAATTTCAACAAAATATTGCATGGAAACAACATTGTCTAACACTAGCGGGCCTCAGTGACATAGCATGAAGTTTTTGATATTAGAGCACATAAATAGAGTGAATGCAGCCAATTTTACCCCTGCCGGGAGTACTCTGAAGAAAAAAGTTGAAGCGGCGGCTAAGTGTAACTAATGCTTTGGTACCATCCGGCAGTTCCTTCCTCAAACTTGTCTGTCCCGCCGAATCGTTTTGAACTTTCTTCCGTTACGCGCTTCCCCCGAGGGAAATACTGCGGGAGCAAAGTGAGATTTATATGTCGTTAGTCCGGCTCACGGATTTATACCGGTGAAAACCGAAACAGCGGGGCGAAGACTTCGCGGAGGCAGTAGAGAGAGAAAGAGAGAACAAATCGTTCGCGGGGAATAAATTTAATTCTATTTCGATTTATGGGCCGTTGGTGGGAGGGGGGGGGATTTCTGTTGTTATTCGTAGTTTCCGGCGTGGGTTCGAGAGGAGCGATACAGAACGGCCGATCGCCCATGAATAATGCACGAACTAAGGCCAACCTGCCAATTCGGCAACGTGGTATAATAATGGCAACAGTTGTCGGCTGTCGGGTATCGCAGGCTGGAAAATTTCAACCCGAATCCCCGAACTCTTCCATTGACGGACGCGTAATCTGGGATGATTCTTTTGAGCGAAAAATACGATAACATTCAATACAGAAACAGTATGACGCTGCTATTTGCAAACACTTCGCTCAGATATGCGTTTCGCTGCACGAAATGTCATTCCTGCAGACAGATAGGTTGACAACTTCTTTTCAATAAATAAATAGCGGACGTTCTGAAAGTAGAAACGAACTTCAAAATCCCAACTAATTAACATATTCAAATGTTGTGGGAAATTGCTTATAGGGTATGATTGTAATTATATGTTAATGTATACGGGGATTTCTGTATCTTGTCACCAAGCTAGGCCCGACAGGTTTAGGCTCTTCAGAAATGTCAATTGCGTTCCGAGTGGTCGGACACGTCGATTGGGCTTAAGCATCCTCGCCGCCCTTAGATACGCCCTTCGCGGTCGGCTCACCTCCAACTCTGCACTTAATGGGTCCGGAAAGTTGCTCCGAATTCTCGCGAAACTGAAATAGACGCACCGAGTTATATTGGGGTGCACGTATTCGGTACAATTTCTTGATTCGCGGCGAACGAAATCGGGATATAATCGACAATCGGAGCCCGGGGCCTTCGCATCGTGTGGCGTCAACTCTGCACAGCTTCCGCAACGGGGCAGGGGCCCCCTATTTCATGTCCGCCCACTTCCGGGCCGGCTGTTACACGGCTCGTTGAGCAGGGCGCTCGATCGAGCGTGTCTAATGCCTGATGCGTGCGCGTAAATAAAGTGAAAGAACCCTAACGTGTTACTCCCCGCTATGTGAAATTTCATCGTGCGTCCGGTGCAGAACGTTCGCACTTAGATAAATTACATAGTTATATAACACGATTACGAATCTTCTATTGTTTGTATCATTCATTTCTACGGGGCCGTTCGTAGCCTGAAACATTATTTAATCGGAGAAAGATTAAGATGAGATAAGGCGCGCTGAAAAATTATTGTATTTTGTGAAAGTCGATTAAAATATTGTCCACAACCAGAGTGCTTGGAGAGATTATTTTTTACTCAAAAATCAATGTTATAAAAGTATATTAGGAACAATATCATCGTGCGATCTTGTTTTCATATAACGTTTCTAAGGAAGAGTACACACAACACTTGCTGAAGCACAACTATAAGGAATATTTTCAGATATATTTAAATATGGTTATTAAATGGAACCATTATTATCAGTATAATACTTTGGTAAATTCGATAAGTAAAATGTGTCATCGGGTTGTCAAATTATATACTTTTTAACAACGAGACTGATTTGATTCCGATCTAGTTTGAACTAACCTAATTTCGAAAATTGATCCTTTCGAGAGAAAAATATTAAGGACGACCGAAGAAACAAAATATATAGCAACTGCTTCAAAACGCTATGCGTTGGGCAACTTTAGAGAGGGGCCTTTTATTAGGATCGGCCATGAAGTGGGTCAGTGAGTCACAAAGTACGAAACTTCGTCGCCCCCCAGCAGATGTACTGTATTTCCGAAATCTGATAATTATTGACTTTCGATGCTTCGCTATTTGTTGTTGGCTCACCCGACAAATTTATCCAGAAGACTTTCGTCACTACCAGTACTTGAAAGCGGGCCAAAACATCAATCAATAAAAGCGGGTGGTTGGAATTTTTAACAATTAAAAAATAATCAGAAGGCAGGCATAATTATTATAACCTGCAATTATTATTTTTCTTTTTAATCGATTGGGTAACATGTGGTCGATTATTCTTATTCTCATTCTATAACCCAGCAAATTTTGTTTTTAATTTAGGAAATAAAAGCAGGCATTTTTTAAGTAATGGAATTCCATTACATAGTATTCGGTGAGAATCCTAAATCGTAACGGACAAACATGAAGAAAAACCTGTTTAGGTCTATAAAAATTAGAAAACGGTTTAACATACCTGTTTTGTGGTCTGCTAGGGGTTGGAATACCGTATATTTCGTGTGTTTCCGTCTCCTCTCGCTGGTTTGGTCTTTTGCTAGACCGGTTTCGGCTGCTCGCCATCTTCAGTAGCGGTGTTAGTTACTGCCGAAACAGGTCTAGCAAAAGACCAACAGAACTAAGCCGAAATCGAACAAGTGGGTGATATAACTTCGGATATAACTTATTTAGAGATTTTGCTTACGCTTTCCATTCTAGAATTACATGTCACCGTCCTCTAGACTTCTCCGAGAAGGTAGTCCTGAGGTGTGCATTGTTCCGAGCCCTAATATCCGCGCGGGGGCGTTGTTTAACGTAATATATTCTCCAATTTAGGGCTCAGCCGATGTGACGGGTTCCCCGGGCTCATAAACCAAGCCCAGGGGGGAGCCGTAAATAATGCTTTCGTTTGACATTCTCGCTCAATGAGACTTAAAATATTCCGATAATATTATCATTTCGAATACAGCGACTGATGGCGGTCACAATCCCTCGTACGGGATAGTAGAAAAAAGTATGCAGTCAATATAATATACAAATATTTTTCTGGGGAGATTTTAATTGGAAATTCGGATTGGGTTGACGTGAAAGGGTGATTTCCCAGGTGGGGGCCGAGTACACCTACAGCGCTTTGAATGTAATTCAAATATTTTCTTTAAACGTAAAATGCAATTGGAATTAGCAAATGTAGACATCATCTGTAATCTTCTTACTGCGGTAACTATTTTGGGCCAATTATTCAGTTCTGAGCGACAGGTTGACGAGTTTTTATTCTCTCCAGTCTTTAGAGTTTGATCCAGCCGTTCCTTTTTGCTAGTATCTCTCTTAATTGCGGACATAAATTGAAATTTCCAGTAATTTAAATCGCTGTGTCACAGTTCAACAGTTCTGGAATCTGTAGAATCTGTCTGTTGGGAATTTACAGCATCCAGTATTGTGGGCTCGATCATCGATCGAGTGTTTGACCTGTTAATATGCCGCTGAGTGGGGCTGACACGGTGACACGCTGGAGCCACCCACCCCCTGCCTCCCTCACTCCCTCCATCGGTGCCTCCGTCACGGCTCCCCCTGCCCGCAGGTACTGACCTTGCGGAACGGCCCTTTCAGTTGCACTGTCGGCCCCAGCAGCCGCCGCATACCGCATTTCAATTACCGCCGCTTTGACTGGGGCCACCCTCTCACCCTTGTTAATGCCTCGTCACTGCCCGGTCCCGAGATAAAACACATTTCGTAATCCTTGATACAAGTGTTAGTTACTAAAATACAACGAAACCGAACAAGTTCTTCATTTTCAAAATAGGTACAACAATGAATTACCTGGTTTATATCTGATAAAAATTCCGCGTTTGTTTTTGGCATTTTTTTCAGAAAATGAATTTTAAACTTGTGGTAAGATCGGTTGGTGGTGTCACCAGCCCTACTGTTTTCTTATAAATACTAGTCACATGAGCAGTGTCTAATTTATTAATTTGTGTGTAGCTCTAAAGTTATATTGTTTCGACTATTAAGCTTTTGGCAATACAAAAAGGTGCTATCCTCTCTAGGTTTGTTTCTACGTGCCATTATACAATTGTACATTATAAGGAACATAAAGAAGGCTGAGCAATAAAATAAACTAACCCGCGTCACAAAACTTAATGCCTCCCGCCATGACCTGACTATTTCGGCCTTTGCGGCGTCTTCCACCGCGCTTAGGAAAGTCCAATATGCGACATGACGTTCGTTGTGTTACGCTAATAGGTCGTAAAGTGAGTTACGGACGGTTGTACAACACTTAATGACAATCCCGAGACCTGGCTTTCGCGTAACACTTGTGTATGAGCATACTTTCTGATTCTCGTTTCTGGTTTTTTTTTTCTTTTTGACTCGCCGTTTTGAGTTCACAATTCGGAATATGATTACCGGAAGAAAGGGCGAGGGTGAGAGTGGGAGAGCGGAAATGTACTTCACTTTCTCTGAAAGTGTAAAAATAATACTCGAACGATCGTTCTCCCACCTTTCATTGTGGATACGATAATGACCACTAGCCGTGTCGAAAAGGAAGCGAAAGAGTCGCCCGCATTTATCCACCTAGAATATAATTATTTAAATTATAATAATAAAAGTTATGGCGTCTTCGTAATGTAAATGTGTTCTGGGTTTACAATACGATTTATTAGCTTAACATACCTGTTTTGTGGTCAGCGAGGGGTTGGAATACCGTAGATTTGTTGTGTTTCTGTCTCCTTTCGCTGGTTTGGTCTTTTGCTAGGCCGGTTTCGGCTGCTCGCCATCTTCAGTGGCGGAAGGAGACCAGCGAGAGGAGACAGAAACACAACAAATCTACGGTATTACGATTTATATTTGAACGCAATTCATTGCAGTACACTGTTTCTATACTTAGAAGTTAAGAGAGCATTAAATTATAATTTCAAAAATTCGTGAATACAACAAGACGAGTTTACCTATAGTTTGTTGAAATGTTTCCTCGAGAATTCACCAATATTGCGTATTTAGACTATACAAATTATTTAAGACGGAAGTCTTGAGAGAATCTTTCTCCGCGATTTGACTCCCCGTTATTACTATTGGCTTTTGAACTAATATTGGCTATCATATTTCAACTGATTCCCCTCCCCCCTCTCTCGGGACTTTGGAATATTTGCCTGTATCCGTTCTGAAGGTCCATTAAAGCCCATTAAGGGCGCTGGGAGCGGGCGCTGGGAGCGGTCAAACCCTAATAACTCCCCGACTCCGCCCGCCCATTGTTCCGACCATTGTTTTACCTAGTTGGGGGGAAGGGGGAGAGGGCTAGGCTAATCCGAAAGCCAATATGTGCCGTGTTCATCATCGGAATTAGCACACGACAACGGCCAAACAAACATACTTCAAGTCCGGTAGATCTCACGAACTACGAAATTACAATACAACTACAAATTACGAAAATACAATTTTAAGTATTTCGGCCGACAAGAACGATGAGAAACACTCGCAGAAATAGTGATAGTAACCACGTAACCTCAAATAACATTACTATATTCCTATAATTGTTTAGGCTTATCAATTGAACAACATTCCCGGTTATTCTATACCCTCGCACCATAGTGCAATTCGCTCTGGAGTTACTAATTAAGTTGCTCTTGGCTACAGGACATGCTGTCCTGGACAAAAGACAAGTTAAGATATCATCTACTCTCTAAATATTTTAACTATTGATATACTGAAAAACTCGATTAATAAAATATAAATGCAATATATTAATGCATGTACACAATTTTATATATATACAGGAGTAGTGAAATATGTACAATATGTACGTTAAGTTACATGTTTTAATATATATTAAATAATTTTATTCTCCTTGCTCTCCAGAGCAGAAAGCAGTAGCTGGATTTTACACCACTTTTACCCAATTAATGAGGAACACCAAGACATGCGTATAGATTATATTTACTTAAATTGAGTTTCGAAATTACAAAAAGGCTGGAAAGGCCATCCGGATATTCAAAAGTTCTTTAACACTTTCGGCACTCCACTGGGACCGCGGTTTTCCCCAAGTGTTGTTCGCAGTTGTAATTTTCTCGAAGGCCGACTTTCGGCACCTCGCACTCTGTTTGCAAAATGGATCACCGCTAATCGCCGAGCGTGACGGTCGTTTCGAAACCACTTCAAATCGAATAATAACCGAGTGGGTAATTCTCAAATGGTCGGGGTGGGCCCGTCGTTTGATTCGGCCTACACGACGGCGGCAAGAAAGGGGGAAGTTGGCTCGGACGCAAAATGCTCCTGGGCGATTTATGTCTAAAATTTACGCATGGACTGATTTCACATGACACTTTCGCTTGAAACGACCACCAAGTAAAACCCTGATTTTGTATTGCCAGTAGAGAAATACTGCGGTTTGATAATGCGCGGAATAATGCGTTTGATAGTGCGCCGGTGACTCACTAGAACAAGAAAGTTATAATTTGTTTGCGGCATATCGCAACTACAAATATAGTTCGCACATATTGCATTCGGTGTACCGTTAGATAGTTGGTACCTAACATACAATTGCAGTATGTTGTTACTTCAAAGCTAACGTTGATGTGATCCTCGAATAAATCGCAATTTAGGTTCTACTAAATTATTTTCGATCTTGTTTACCCTCGGACTTGGATATACGCAGCTCGGATACAAGACCCGGATGACTATTTTCTATTTAGAATTCTTTCTGCGGACAACGGAATTCCCATTATCCATTGAGAAAAGTCCCGAGTTTAAAAGTCCCGTTGTAAAAGTTACAGCGGAAAGGAGTTGCCCTGTAAATAGGAAGTGCCACCCGACCTTCGCTGCAATTTATAACTTGAAGGGGAAGTAAAACCTCCCCCGGTTTCTGAATCCGGGGCTTTCCTTCGGGATTGTTCCCACGTCTACGAAGCAAATCCAATGTCCGCCTTCTGGACACAACGGACCCTACACCGAATTCTATATCCCGAGTTATGATTTCTTATTATTATTTTCCCCTCAGTAAATTAAACAAAAACGTATCGTTATTATTAAAACAATCAGTTATACTCGACTGTAAGGTCGTGGACAAACTTAAGTGGACACTTAAGAGTGAAGTTGGAGTAATAAAAGGGTGCATTGGTTTTTTGCACTTTGGATTTTGTTGATATTCGTCGGTTTGGCTGGACCATACAGTTATGGATCATTGAGTATGAAATGAGTATTTTCTTTTTTCATGGTCCTTTTTTTTAAATGTTTGTCTCTACGCCAGTATATATTTGCAACTGTGCAAATGAGCTTCATTTAAAAAAAAGTTGAAGAATTGGATAGATACGTGTAATCCGAGTATCCGGGAGCCATTCTTTTTTTTCGAACCCGATAGCTCTAGGGCACGTTCTATTGGATTTATTTGCATGAAAATTGGAATCGACGAACTGGTTTTTTGCCCGACACGATTCGCTCCTAGAGACGGATAATAAAAGTGGTAATTTCGTTTTTCGTGCATAAGTAAAATGCAACCGGAGAAAAAAATGGACCCACCTGAAAAAAATCTCCATCACTGCATCGCAGTCCCAACGGAGAGGGTTTCTCGATAATTTGAATTCTCAAGATAAAAATTACCATTTTTATTATTTAATTTGCTCTAGGGATATGATGTAAATTATGAAAAATTTGACAAGTCAGGCAAAATGTTTTTTTATTTGATCAGGTCAGGACTTGTTTTCGTTTTAAGTACTTTGAAACACCAGCGAGTAGAAAGTAATGTTAGGTCTCTGTACTTGTGTTCTTGTGACTATCTTTCAATAGCCAATATTTCTACATAGAATTTATTTCATAGTTGGAAATTTGTATTGGTTATTCAGCTGACATATAATGATCCCCTAACTGTGGACCGGCAGATCCATTGGCCGGGTGAACGTTGGCCAGTTAAATAGCGGCAACTCTCTACAGGTTTTTTCCCCCGAGTTGCCCAAGAAAGAAACGTCCTTTTTCTTCCTGGAGAAAGATGGTACGGAGATTATCAATTTTCGTCCCCAATCCCATTTAACGGACGTCGTTTTCTCGACAAAAAGTTGGTGGGGCTGAAAGCGATGGCTTCCAGTTGTCCGCGAATTTGCGGAAGATTTCTTGCTCAATTGAAATGACGTTGAATCCAGATTTCAGATAATTCATATTGACTGAAATGCATTTAACTCGTACGAGTATTAGGTTTTGTTTCGTCGAAGCACCAATCCTGCATTTGTAGGAAATCTATTGCCGTAATCTACAGATACATGAACGACTCCAGCGTAATTGTTGTAACTATTGTGTCCTCATAATAATCCAATAGAATTTTAATTTGTTAGAATCTTAGGAAGCGTCGCTTCCGCGACGCTTTCAGAATTGCGAAATGCTTTAGGCAAGAAGGGATCCAGAGGAAGAGTAAAGCTGCACTGAATAACAGATTAATGACTACCTGACTTGAGTATCCAAAATACTCAAGTACATCGAAATATTAACAATGGAATACTACTGAGAATGGTCAGATACCGAAACCGTTTAGCTCAGGATCAAACAGTTCGGCCGATCGACGAAATAGAACGAGGGTCCCAATACACTGTTGGGAAATTGTTTAATATTGAAACATTTCTATGTTCTCAATGTCGCCGGGTCTTCTCTGACCAGAATACCTGCAGTATTCTCGGCCGCACTTACTTGGTCACGGTGAGTAACCCAACTGGACGTAATCCAAAATTGTCGCTTGCTATATTGACACGGTTTCTTTCTCCGATTCTTTGGAATATTCTGAATTCCATTCGCCGGCCTTCACACTGTCCGAATTCGAAGTGTGCACTCAATTATTGGCATTCAAATTGAATAACCACATTTTCCCCCTCAGTGTCGGCTCAATTTTATATATCGTAAAGATTCCGATTTGTGTTTAACAGCGTCCAGTAACAGAGTATAACTGCACAGAAATGACTTCGTTGGGCAATTGCCAAAAATTAATACTATGTCAATTAAATATTCGAGCCGTTTTTCTCGTGTCGTTTAGTGCGCTATAGTGAATTCTCATTCGGAACTTTATTGTACCGTTTTATATTCTCCGGTCTCTCTTCCATTGTCGGAGGAATTTTCATTGCCCGGCGGTTGACCCCCGGCGGTCCGACCACCGCGAATTTATTGGGGCTTAAATGTGGCGAAAAAAATGGTGACATCGCCCGGAATGAAATTTTTTCATTAAAATTCTTTCCAGGTAATTTGATTTTTTTTTTGGGGGTAAGGGACAACAGAGAACAAATAAAATCTCTCCGGCGTGAATGACCGACAGGCACCTGTATGCTGTTACCCACGCAGTTGTTACCTACATACGATTTGTTTCAAATTTGTACCTCATTCCGGAATCAATATTCGCCATTATTAAGCATTATACGCTGTTCTAAAGCAGATCCTTATTGTATCATAAGTTAAATTAAACAATTAGAAAATTCTATAGAGTTAGACTTAAAATACCTGGGCAACTTGCTTAACTATTAAAATCAGTTCATGAAATGTAGTTGCTTGAAACATAATATTATGTTAATGGTAATTGTGCTTAATTATTTCGGCTCTCTTGGTAGTAATTTCGATGAAACGTCAGGAAGGGAACGAAACCATCCGAAACCTAATATTAGCCTAATTCATTGCCGGATGACAATTTTTGATTAATAACCACCGAAATTAATCAACGAATTTATACAGTACGTCGAACATGGGTCATTCATCTTCTCAATCGTGCGTCGTATAAGCAGATGAGATGAGCCGTACATAACGTCGGGACATCAAATATGTACACCCGGAGACAAATAAACGATGACGAATCGTTTGCCAAATGAACATAGATCAATTTTTTTCCTAATTTCATATTTTGATTGTTTCTATGACAGGTTCGATTTAACTATCAACATCTTAAAAATAGTGTGGGATCTGTAAATAAATGATTCTAGTGATTTGCTGTATCCACTCGGTTTCAGCTTTTCCCAATTGCCAGTAGCTTTCCGTCGATAAGATATATTCACTAACTGCGCATTTCACTGTCCGATGATGTTTTGAGGTGCGTAACATTGCTGATAGTATGACTGTGCATATCATTATATGACTGTCGGCGTTGTTCTATGATAATTACTGCTATTAGAACTCGTTTACGGGCACATAATCGCGATGGAGGCTAGTGGTAACAAAGTTTCAAAATACCGCCTTACCGTAGTTGACAGCGTAAATCACCCCCTTGACCGTTCGTCTTCCCGGTTGAGAGAAAAAAAAAACAAAATCGCTCGTTCAGAACTGGCCGTAAAGCCCGTTCCTTTCGCACGGCAATTGCAATTGCGCAATTGAAGGGGCAACTGTTTTTTTATGTAAGGTTTAGCGGGCCCCGCTGTTAGGCCGGCGAAAGCAAAACGAACCGCGGCGCGCTTGTTGGAGGTTTGCTGTGAGAAACACTTGTTAGAGTTACATTTGATTGTTTTCGAAATGTGAATTCCACTTCAGTGCAGTCCACAAAAATAATAGTGGAAATTATTTCACGGAAGGGGCAGCTAATTATAACGTAATGTTACTGTGTACTAATTTCGCATATTAATTCACCTTAATTCGCATTAATTTACCTGAATATACCTGAATTAGATTATCCAAGGTAATCTAAACGATCGAAACCTCTTAGAAAGCCAGTGTGATCGCCATAACTTTTAAGGTCGACAGGTACGCCTGTTTCCTATTTCTTACGTCCCGCCATCACTTTCACCGGCACGGTTATTGCAGTTGTGATTTTTGGGGCCGTATGATTTTTCCTTCTATATTGCATCATCGTCGTTTCGAATTTTTCGAACCGGCACTTCGATTTTCCGGCCGGTCAGAACGCCGCCGCGGTGCCGTCGAAAGCGCACACAATAAACTGTAAAATAACGACACCGTTGGAACTTTTAAGGATTGATAATATATCGTAAAGAAATGTATGAAGCGTCGGTAGAATCGTGTGGAGCAAATGTCATTATATTCAAGCCCTTCTGGGACTTAATAACGTACTACTACGTAACAATATCTATATATATATATATGACAGGAGGTTTCGTTTAGGGGGGCCCTTTGGGCTCATAATTTTCAGTAGATTCGGGGCCGCCGTGTTCGAGGCCTGGTATCCCGACGTAACAGCCTAGGGCCGCATGAAATATTCATTTCCCCCATTTCGGTATACCCTCACGCTCCACCCCCCAACCCCCACTCCACGCTTTTATTATCATCGCGACTATAAATTCTAATACACCTTTTCTCCGTCCCTCATCCGTACGCCCGTGCGTCTCCTGCCTCCCCCGTCTTGTGTCAAGCGACACAACAGGTCTGACTTCTGCAGATGAGTCACTCCGGCGGAATTATAAGAACGTTTCGCCGAGGCGTTCTGAGCCCCTCGAGATTATTTATAGGGATAAAAGCCGAAACAATGGGTCTACGACGTACCAGAATACGATTCCCCGATATTGAACTGAAGAAGAAGAATGAATCACACATTAATATTTGTCAGGCAATACGCTACTTTTTTATAATTATTGCCGTCCTGTGTGTACTCTAAGTTATACTCCAAGATCATAAAAAACTTTCGCGATCTCACCGGAAGTTATTTACTTATAATTCAAATTCGGATCCTGGAAACCTCAGCTCACTTAAACGTAATAGGAAAATATGAAATAGAGGTAACTGCATGTTTTTCGGCAGCGGTGCCGCTTTTTTCGGCTTTTATAATCTCCGTTGCGAAATGGGGGGGGGGACCGTTTGAAGTGGCGAAAGTGCGATAGAATTGGGCGCGGGTACGAAACAGAAGGGGAAAAGTGGGAAAGACCCAAAGGGGAGAACTTCGCACTCGTCGGCTTGGATTCTGTTCTGGAAAATCGTATTGGAAATACTGCGCACTCACTAACTTTATTTTGTTAAAGTGGTAAAATATTTATTTTGGCCCTTGGGTGGACAGTAGTCAGACCCTCATCTTATGCGGTTTACTTCCGGGACAAACCATATACAAATAAATTATATATAATATAAATAAAGAATACATAACGGTATTTAAGGAATCATTGGAAATGTATTCTAGATTCTAGAAGATCACGAAACAATTATGGTGAATGTAGTACTGGCACAATTTTATCGATAAAATTCATCTCTCCCAATTTCCCCCACACTGTGTAATATGATTAGTGACCCTCTTGTTTTAATTGCCTAATTAATGAATCGTTTTTAATCCCGGCCCGAAGCGCAGTTATATACGTGTGTCTAATTAGACCTAATACAGTTCCCGAAATAGCCTCGAAATGCTTTGTTGGAGATCGAACGCCTGGCTTTTATTTCGCCCAGTTCAAAATGCCCGAGTGTGCACAGCCTATCAATAACCTTTATTGTTCGGTCAAATTGACCTCTAATTTTACCTTCAATTTAATAACCATAGGTTTCAGTCAGATGAATGCTCAAATACTGACCTATTGTATGGAACAGTATTATTGATATAAAATATAAAAGTCCTGTTTTTTAACCTCCTCTTAGCCGTGTAATTAAATATTTAATAAACTACTTATATTATTCAGTTATAAATAGTCTAAATTGGAAAATTGTTGGTTTAAAACTCCGTACTCCGGGAAAAAACTTTATTTAATTATTATATTATACACAATCAAATTACACCATAGGTAAATGAAAACTGGAAATATTGACAAAGCAACCGAAATGATTGCGATCAACATGACCTATTTCCTTATACAGTTTAGTTCCAGCACAATATTTTAATCGAGACTTATTCGAAATTTGGGAAATATGTAAAACATTGAATAAAAAATCAAATTAGAAACTATATGTACTCAGTCGGAAATACCTGCTGACTCCAAGTCTTCTTTGGCGCAGTATTTCTAGATCACTAGCAACTTTATTTGTTCGACAATACAGTAGTGTAAGCAATGTAGTGGTGTGGGAGTTCTGTAAATTCGGATCTGTAGATTCGAACGTCTTCATTTCCTAGACAAGAGAGAGCCGACTCATCGAGAAAATCCGGTAATTTGATTCCCCCTCCGGGGGGTTCGGAGGGTAAATGGCAAGCCGATCATCGGGCAATGACGAAGGGTCGGTTGTGTGGGATTTACGACTGGGCTTCGAGAAGCGGGCTTGAGGTCGGGTCACAATAAGCGCTGGGGGGCTGGCAATGGTAAGGGGGACTTCCACCTTATACACGGGGCGCGGGTTAGGCCGGCGGAATACCGGTCGTAAAAAGCCGTGAAAAGTTTTGACGGCTTTTCATAAGGTCACACTCGTCGCGGGGCGGGGGGGGCGTGGGAGGATCCCCCAAATTCATATGTCCCGGGATCCTCGTAAAACTTATCTGCCGCCGGTTACGAGGCCGCCATTTCCCGGGGCCCGGGGCTCAACGGGCAATAAGCCGGCCGACGCTATTGCTCGTGGTGAGGCGCCTCGTAAAAAAATATTAAAAGCAATTCCCCCATTTCAATAGCCCCCCTCCCCACACTCCCGTCATTAATGCCTGCTTCAAGTAACGATGCTGCTGCGGTGCAACTGCACGCTGCGGTTTACGAGGCCGGCGTTAAAGCTGACAAAGCCCCGAAGGCCTTTATTCGGGGGATCAAAACCCTGAGCTTGTACAATAAACTTGTGATTTATATCTATCGCTCGTCGTCATCCATATTGAAGCGCGGCCCTTGTTATCTTCAACAATGAGCAATTTAAATAATGCTTTTACGGCCCCACAGCCCTGCCTACTTCTGTTTTACAGCCCCTAAACGACATTATTCTGCGCATTTTCTCTCTCCCTCCGCTCCCAGAAAGATAAACTATTTCGGTATTACGGAATATTATATTACTAGTTATCAGTGTTGGAAATTATAATTATAAAGTAAAGAGGATTTACGTTCCAGCCCTTGCTATATTGCTGGCCTTCACCTCCCCCATCCGGTTTCATATGTTGCCGCGGTTTTCGCAATTCGCGAGGTTTCCCAGAAGCCGAACACCCGCGAATGTCGAATACGTGCCCCGCCAGTTATCCCTTACTATCCCGTTAAGTTTTTATGTCTCTAGGTGTATGGCAAAAAAACGTCTTTCCGCTCTATCGCCTGGGTTGACGCCGTTTCCAGCAATATTGAACCTATAAATCCAGCTCCGTCAGCGTTATGACGTATTCTTCGCCATATTCAATATAATATTATGGTCTTTAAAACGTCGCATATATTGTGCCGGCCGAAGGTTTAATGTTCACGGCGTTGTTTATGCCCTCCCCCGGCGGCGGGGTGGGCGGGGGATTTAATATTGTCCCGGTATGGATCAAATGAAGTTTAAATCTCCCGGCACTAGCCACCCCCCGCCCAAAGCCCAGAAACCTACGCGCGTCGGGCTCTAGGCGGAACTTTATTAAGTCGGCTTCACATTTTATGAACCTGGTTTATGATTTTTGACCGAGCTCTACTGCCGGCCTAGAAGCCCATTCAACGGCGGGGGACTCCGAATTCTCTTCGGCTAGGATCTTGTAACGGCTTAATATGATTTGTGACTGCGGCCTGCAAGGAAAATTAGCTTATCGAAAGTTTCGTATTGGGCTAGCAGTGCGATTTTTCATAGACTTTCAGATGTGTAGCCTGCTTTGACAGATATTTGTGTACTTTTCTCCGTTCATATACCTTACTAATAACCATTCATTTACAATTTTAGGTATTTTTGTACATCTGTATATTATAGGTTCGTGTGTAACGATTGTATATTATAGCTGATATCGCTCGAAGGTTCTAAGCGAGAAGTTGTAATAAATAACGCGTGAATAATTATTTTTAATTAAATGTTGCAAATTGTCTTCAATATGTGGTCCTAAGGAAGAGCAGTATTGATTGGGGGATCGCTGCGTACTTGAGTCGTTGGGGCCGATAATGAAAGTTCCTGATAGACAGTTGAGAGACTATCCCTTTTCATCGGAGGTGAACGTCCGCCCAGGGATATTCTAGGGGGGAAGTGAAGGTCATCTTTGACCTCGGCGACCCCGTCTTCCCGCTTCCCGGTTTCCAGTCCGAAGGCGCCCGGCTCGTGACTTTAGCCCGTACCGAAAGTGAAGGAAAGCCTCCGCGCCGGATAAGTTCCTCGCCGGTCGGGGCATTGAGATTAACATCCGTCCGAAGGAACGTACGACAATACCGCGATATCGCTACCTATTCTCATCATATTGCTGACTTGAGAACGGTGGCTCTTGATATTCAATCTCTCTTCCAGCCATCACAATTATAGCCCTGTGTTCCTTCTAACTTTTATCTGAATTTATAATAAAATCACCTGTCGAAATTTCCTACTTTCTTCCTGAGTTCAGAAAGGTTTGAGATAGAACACAATTAAACTGAGATAGAGAACTAGCACTAAGTAATTTTGTATTTCTTTGGATTATAGTTGTAGCTAAACTACTTTTCGATGAGTTAGGCCTATTTATTATTCTTGTCATTTGAACTGGAGATTAGGAAGTATCCTGCGCCTATAATAAGGCCGGGGATTAAGAGTAAACTCGGCTTGTATAATTAAGTCGGCATTTAGGCTCTCGCCCTCCCGCCTCTATAGTTGCTCTAGCTGCCCCTTTTAAACCGTCTCCAGATTGAAATATTCATAGGAAACTCTGGTCTTAGCTCGGGACGCTTCTCGAAGCGAAGCCTGCCGACCTACAGCCACTTCTTCGCTTTAAATATTGAACCGAGGGGGAATTATTCATCCGGCCGGGTATTATTGGAGAAGGCGCCCAGCCATAGGGCGATACCTTACGGAAAGTCGGGACCTCCGAAACCGTTTAGGCCATTGATTTATTTATCTATTCCTTCTAATGAAACGGCAATTCGTAAAAGTTGCTCTGCATCTGTTGCGCCGCGATACTTACGGCTTGTATTCAAACAAAATCTGATAGTTATGTTAATAAAACCCGTAACCTGTTTAAACCTAGACGGATTTTTGGAAACTAGCAATTTGAAAATGGACAAATTTTTAATATTTTGCTGTTAATTTGAACGCTTGTTAGATTTAAGAGCAGTACAGTTTTTCTTCTAATTGTTGATAATATACAGGACCATATATTTTGGTATTTTGCCACTGTACGGATGAATCGTTGTGACACAACGCACAAAGCACTGTCACCGTTTTGGGTTTGTCGACATTTTCAATATTTCATCTTTTTATATTTTTAGAATAATAATCATTTAAAAAAATGTATATATTAAAACGACTAGGTTAGTTTATTCGTCAAAATCTATGAATAAGTTTGCTCCAATAAAAATTGAAACGATAAAATTACACTCCGCAAATTCATTCCGTCTTTTTAATGCGTTCAGAAATCTTATTGTGTATTTCAACTGAACAATCTCGCGAATTGCGAAGATAACGAGAGTGAAAACTTAAAATGAATAAAAGACCGTGGCGAGGGAGGGAAACCGTAATATTTCTTTCGACCGCTTAATGGAACTCGAAACGATTTGGAAAGATTTCACATCGAGGACAATTTGCCCTTCACTTCGCTGAATATTTCACAGGGAATCGCAAATTATCAATTGAGATTTATTGGTGGATAAATGTGGTGCAAGGTCCCAACAAGAAAATGTTCGACAACATTGTGTATTGTATTATTTAGACACTGTCGAATCTTTTTTTGATACTAGTTAAACGAATTTAGGTTGAGTAAAAGAAAGTTGAACTCTCCAAGCAATTACACTCGTGGGATTCCTTACGCCCCCTCTCCCGTTCCATCAATTATTCCGCGTACACTTTCGGATTCTTGTGTCATCATCGGAAGAAATCCGTTATTAATTATATATTTATTAGATAGAACTCGAATTGTCACTGACCGACTTCCGGTAAGACGGCGAGTCCCGGGATTATTCCTATGTTTGAAAACCACCCGAGTGGGCTCCATCGAAAGGGGCCATCCGCTTCGTGGGAAGCCCTCTTCGTTTGGATCTCAGAATTATTTTCATTTGCAACGGTATAATTGTAGATAGTATAAAATAATTAATACGCACAATCTAAAACGCTATTCGTTCGCATCGGATGATGTTGATAAAACATCAAATCACTAGTGTAAACCCTGCGATTCGTCTTCTCGATTAGTCGTTCCAACTGATGACAATCTTAACGGAATGAAATATTTTAGCTGAGAGCGGTCCCAAGCGTTAATGGGGATCTTATAGTGCAACTATGAACTGAAACTTCTGCAATATATTACTACGGCCGGGGGACGCCGCTGGTCCCAACTTCCTAACGGTACTCATTATTCGTTAGTGGGAACTATTCCATTAGGCCAAATGATCCCCTCTCCCCCCCCCCACTCAGATCTCTCTGAAAAAAAATATATATATGGAATAAGTCCTCACAATATTAAATATTTGCAGCTTAAAATTTCCCCAGCTAAAACACTACTTATTGGAAGGACCTCGTGTTTTTGAACAGTTTACGTTCATCATTATTTTATGACCCTCAGAATTAGTGCTCGTTTCAGTTCAGCAGGTATTTGTCCTTTTTTTTTATTTATTTAGTCAACGATTTGAGGCTCCTTCCCGAGGTAACATTTTCAGCGAACTCCATGGCCTAGAGCACATCCAAAAGTAAGTTAAAACGTTAAATACATTGACGGTGACAGCTCAGTGAGGATCCCGAAAAAACTTCCAAAGTGCCAAAGTGACTGACACCGCTACTGAAGACGGCGAGCGGCCGAAACCGGTCTGACAAAAGAACAAACCAGCGAGACGAGACAGAAACACACGAAATCTACGGCATACCCTAAACTCTCGCAGACCACAAAACTGGTATTATATACTAAAACAATAAACCTTACGCTATGGCACATGGAGACTTGAAATATGGAGTTAATTGTAACTATTGCAAGTAGGAGCATTTTTAATGCTTGGATATTAATAAAAACTCTCCATTCCTGCCGCCTCACTATGTGCTGTATACTAATAATATCGTTATGTTTTTTGTGTAAAAATATGGATAAGCGCGTTTGAAGTTGAATTAATAATTGGCAACTAATGCTGAAAATGGAAATAGACGTATAGTAGTGCCCGGATAATTTGACGGTAGGTGGCATCCATTTTTCGGCCGCTAACCATTGTTTCGTTGCGAACATTATCCGAATGAGGTCCAAGTTGCCTGTACCGGGGCCGCTGATTATATTAACGTCCGGCGGGAGCTCATTATTCAGTATTAGCATTAATGCAATTACTGCCCCTAGCCGGTTGACTGTGATAAAGCGACCAACTTCCCGGAACAAGTGTCCCGCCGTTATATATTTTATGACAAACGACAAGCGTTTAACAATTAAATGCAATTTTAATAAATCAGCCGGCAAAATTGTGCGGGCGCTAATTTGAATTTGGCCCGGTTTCACCGCCCGTCGCTGACGTGAAAACTCCTGCGTGAGAATCCGAATGTGAGATATTCGTTTCGGACTGAAATCTGTAAAAATCGTAAGCGGAAGGTTTTTCATCGACAAAACGTTGATCGATCCCACCTGATTAAGCAGGATTCGGATGACGAGAACTATCCCCATGTTTAAATTCCTACTACACATAAAATTTTTTTCAGTAAGAAAAGATTTCGATTCTGAATCCTGCGAACTGATAGGAATAGGCGCAGTTAAATAAAGAGTAGTGCAAGAAGAATCTTACTCGATTCGAATAAGCGGAAACTATAGATAATTTGAGGGTTTCTGAAATGTAAAAAGAGATATTGAATCTAGCATATCAAAACTTTATTATGCCGACCCCGTCTGAATTGTGTCCCTTCTGAAACTGCAAGTACAATGGCAATAACAAAAATAAATGTCCCCGAGTCTCCATCGACGTACGGCAACAAACATGATCTAATGACGTACACGACATCCCTGAGAGAGAGAGAAAAACACTGGAAAAAGCCGAATCCCCCCTGTATATTTCCCCAACAAAACCGGCAAGGTGGAGGGTCCCTACGGCTTGCTGTACGGGGTTTTTTATATTTTCGTTCAGATGGCCAACCTGTAAGTGTACTTTTGTAAATTACCATTGCACTAATGGAGATGTACGGCAGGTTGTATATTGTCCCAATAACTGAAGTGAAACGGCTAATTTAAGCTAACAGCTAACTGAAGTTATCTAGTATCGTGAAAAATTTTTAGCCCGACTAGAAACCGATAAGGGGCCTGCTTTAGGACTTTAAATTTTCAATTATTTATTCTTCAAATATCTACATTAAATTATAGTATCATATATTATTCATGCAATGACGAATTATTGATACGTATTTCTATATTTGTTTTCTTCTGCAACTGGTCTACAGTGTTGAAGGACCAATTTGTTTTCAAACAAGACTTGAAGGCATTTAACTGTCTGTTTATTGGCGGCTATTGTTTAAAGGATCGATCGAGGCCAAACCAATCGAATTAATCTGTTCACTGGCGCGTAGTGCAATTATGGTCGTACGTACGAACATTCCTTCCGGTATATGATCGGAGAGCCGGATGTCGCTTTTCTAAAACCCGTTTCGAGGTATTTAATTTTTCGATGGACGAGAAGGGCGCTGAAAGGGCAGGAAGCACTGTAACGAAGCTGTGCTATCTCTAGGCGAGTCGACCGTGTAAAAAGATCTCCGTATTCGGTCCATGCACAGTCCCTCGTTTCACAACACCGTCGTTAGGATGAGGTGAAATTGCGCAAGAGCCTATTTACAATTGCAATGGGCTCAATTAAAATTACCACTGTATGCAGATGACTCCTCTGTGTGAGGAGGAATGAAAAACAAGTACGCTCTCAGCTTTCCCTGTAGGCGGAATTCGACTATTATATCTATGGATAATGGCGCTATTGCGCGGTCTAGCCAAATGCCCCTATAATTTTTGTATCGCTGTCTTCACAAGCATTACAGATGGTCAACTTGATTTCAGTTTGCACCATGCGACATTACTGACAACGGTGATTGAACATCCCAGTAATCTTGTACTGTTATAGGACATTATAAATCATCTGTCTTCACTTTATTTGCTCCATCTTAAATATGGAAGCAGTGAGAGATGACATGAGGTAGTACGCACTGCAATCACTGAGGAAGGGGACACTCTAGGGTCGTTGAAATTATTCTACATTTCGGAAGTCCCGTAGTTTTTCAATATTATCAGGAAAACCAGATCCGTTTTTATGAATAATATCATTAATCTGGAATACCATTATGGTTTGATCCTAGACCGGTTTTTCGGCTGTTCACCATCATCATTAGCTTTTGCATCAGGTTGGTGAGGCACTTCATTGACTGTGGGGCATCCCGTCTTCAGTGCTACTGCACACAGTGTGAGATAAGATCACAAGAATCATAATTATGTGTTCGAAATCCTCTAGTTTTTATCATAGTTTTCTAGAGTATTTGTTCACTGGAACTATTACAAATTACAGGGGAATGTTAGGTAATTTCACCGAACGGTCGAATATGGCCAAATAAATTTTGCTTATAAATAATAATACTAATACAAATTGCAACTAATGTATTATAAAGCGAGAATTGTGATCGGAAACAAGCAGTTATGGAAAGACCGAAAGTCCACCATATGTTGGCTCGACGAGGAAAGAAGTAATTTAAGAAGTTAGTTTTATGGCGGAACCCACGTCGGTAAGTCTGGGCCATTGTTTCAACACAAGTTGCCCAGATGTTGCGAAACCATTGAGCCGACGTGCGAAGAAGATTACTCTCTTCACACAGACTATTCCCGGCAGTTGCTTCACTCCGTGATGCGGTTCATTGTTTTAGATTAAATCGGGGCGACCACATCATCTATCAGAATCAAGCCAGCAGGTAATAGTGGCGCATTTCGTCAAATAAACGTCCAATTCATGCATTCACTAGATAACAAATTATCATGGAATAGTACTGATCTTTATTGGCAGAGTGTATTAATTGTTTTCTGAATGCAAGAAGCCCAGTTGTTCAAAACATTGCTCGGGGTAAACGTAAATTTTTACTTTCTCTCTAACTAACTCCCGTACTGACGATGGCGTTATGCCGAAACCGCCCGGTGGACCGAAAAACCCGAGTGTTGAGGGCGGAAAAAACTTAAAACATTAATGCTCACGGTTCCCGACCCCACTTAAGCTTCTTTTTTTAATGAGTCGCCTGCACTTAACGACTTGTAGTGGGAAGGGGCGAGGGGGAAGTCAGTGCACTGTGCACTGTGAGGGTTCAGATTCCGGAGAATCCCATTATAATTAGCCTTCCCTTTCGTTGAATATCCCGGCCAAGTCGGTGGAATTATAAAACAGGGAAGCATCCCGTCAGCACTGCTGCTGCTGTACTGGTTTAGTCGATCATAATACAGTATCAGCGATTGTAATCGCTATATTCTAAATTTCGAGAATATTCCAAACCCTGTCGTACTCACGTCCCAACTAAATGTTTTATAAATAATTCGAAACATCGAGGGAAAATGAAATAACTGTTTTTATTTTGTAAGACAGACGGCTGGAGAGTGATATGAACTTACAGGATCAGTTTTCAACCTTTTTCCAATAATTTAATTCCAATTTTTTCTTTCACTATTTGGTCTTATGCCTAATCGGTTTTTGGTAGGAATCAGAAGGAATCAGTAGGTTTAACAGAAGACGGGAGTTCGCTAGAGTGATAACACTGTCGTCATGTTTAATAAACAAAAACATTTTTGTGGAGTTTTTTTTTATATAGAAACAATAAAGTCACCCCCGAAAAGAAGCATCTGTACTTCCCCTAGCTCAATTGTCTTTTCTCTCCCCGCAGTCGGGCACAGCGGTCCGGCTTATTGGCAATTCTCGAACTCGTTTACGGATCGACTTTCATTTCCAAAACCCCGAAGCAAATCCGGGGCCCCGTTACCCTGGAGGAAATCGACGAAACCTGCCACACATCGTTTCCGAGTCGCAATCCCGGCGCCGGATTGCGCAACGGGCCCGAGCTTCCGGGAAGCCGTCGTTCAAATTGGATTTGAGGCTTAATTGTCCCGGAGAAAGTAGCAAGTTGGGAGACCATCGCCGGCCGTTATCCACTCGACGCCCATTCCAATCCGCCTCCCTCCAGAATCTTCGTGCGAAACGATGCGTTGTGAAAGGAAACTATAAAAAAACAAAACAAAAAAAACTAGGAAATCTGGATCGTTATCCCGCAGCATAATGACTTCTGTCCAGAAGGTCAATTTTTTGTTTTGCCTTAATGAATTCACTTTCACCGGGGATTTGTAATTTCTGAAGAAACGGCGCATTTAATAATACATTAGCGATGGACGCCGGCATCGATAGCATTTCGTTAGTTCGGGAATATAGTGAAAAATGTTTTTGATTTCTCTTTCATCTGTATATTTGTTGATATGATTGTATATTTATATATGCATATAGAGTCTAAAGTTGCTTCCATTTAAATGTGGTACGGTTCTTTTGTATTTTAGTCATAAGACATACACTTACATTGCATCACAGTGGGACTGGAGTCTAGCGTACCTGTAATTAAGCATTTGAAACATTTTCCTCGGAAAAGGACTCTCGACATGTTTCATCGCTCGATGGTCACGATGGAAGCCCCGACAGTAAGCACAGGCACAAACTAATGAAACTCGCCCGCCTTCGGCTTTCATCTCGCCTGAGTTAGAAGATTTGCTCATTTCCTTCATAAAAGAAACTTAAGCTGGGACCTAAAAGGGACCATATTTTATTTCATCAGCCTACCGAAGTTCAGTCCATATTGTCTTAGCAGGACCGGTGTGTTGTTACAGCGCGTGCAGGATGCGGGCTTTTCCTTTTCTGGAATACGCGCTTTTCCTTGTTGCCGCTCGTTAATTCTCGTTTTTCCGCCTCTCACTTTCCTCCTCTGAGGGATGTTACCCATTGTGGTACAATTAACGTGGGCACTGGCACCCCTCTGCGAGTGACGACATTTCTAGAACAAATGCCCTCCTTCTGAACGTTAAGTCCGAAGTCTTTGTTCCTCTCGGAAATCCCGCTTAACAGTTCTGTTGCGAATATAAAACGAAGTTAGTAGACATTAATTAAACAATTGACAAGTGTCCGCCGTTCGTTAACTGTGCCCTATTGGCAAGCCCGGGAAGCAGCCAGCCTGGACTAAGTTGGGACCGCGGTTGAAAAATAAGTTCCGCCTTCCGCCTTTTTGTCCGCCCGGACTTTATTACTTTCTTAAGCCGGCTTGTGGGAGCCCAGAACAGAGAGCCAGAGCGCCGCACCAACTTGAATAATAGTCTGTGAATATATGAACTCTCGCACCGAATTCCCCTATGTAAAAACGCCTTTTGCAGTACATCAACGCCCCGAGTTGGAAAAAGCGGAAACGTTTTGTCCGGACTGTTTGAAATTCGAATAAGCGTGTCAAAATTAAAATCTTTTATATAATTATCTCATAACATGGTATTTATTATAATAACTAATATCTTCATTTTCATTTACATGTAGTGTACTAATTAGTGTAGCAAGTACTAATCTGATACATATATATTAAACGATTATATATTAAATATTAAGGAAATATTACCTTCTGATATTTGCATTTGATTTACTAGTTTAAATTCGTAATATTAAAAGTGGAAAACATGAAAGGAAGCTCTACAATTTAATTAGTAATCCACTTAACTATGTTATTATACGAAGCGTACTCACCGCATAAGATCTATTGATCTATTCCGAAAGTGTCAAGTTATGCCTTGGTCTTAACTAAAATATCCAAGGATTACCTTACAAATCTTCAACTGATATATTCCCTTAACTGTTCCTTGTTATCAGCAGTGTTATACATAACTATGTATATCCTCCTTATACATATACGGTAATATTATTGTGTCGTGGCGCGTTGCTCTCGAATACCGTCGCTATCTGGACGTTGCCCGGGTTTACAGTTCCCGTATTACTGTCGCCATAGAAACGGCGATCAAGCTTAAGTGCCGAACAGTACGCTCCGTTTTATCAGAGCTCGTAACAGCGACGAACGTGATTGGGGTCAGAACGAAAACACGGCGGATTACATCTGTAAATATTGTGAGCTATTTTTTGGCTATTTTTAGATTATCGTTAAGTTTTCTGCCTGATTAGCTTTCGATATTTTTGAAAAATAACGCTTGGATATTATAGGAATAATAATTATTTTGCCTGATAAAATAACTGCTACAATTAATGACCAACTTTCGGTGTCAATCTTCTAAAAAATTGTTATACGTTGAGTAGATGTTACAGTACAGTATGTAAACATTGAACGAAAATGCCATTTTATCCATTCAATTTCATGTGGCCTGGATTCTAGGTCAAGATATAGTAATAGTTTTTCCCATTTCCAACATAAAAAAAAATAAAATATTATTTAAATAAAATTAAACAACCATTAAGCAAGATCGGCATGAATAAGACTGGTATATTTGTAATTCCATTGTTCTCATTCTTAAATATAGTTGTAGCGGAGTTTTCTAATTGTTCAAGAGAAATATCGTTGGCTGTAAATCTTCGACAGAATCAGAGCCACCCGTTGCAAAGGGCGTGTGTTCGATTGTTGTCTCTTCCATTGACCAGATGGGGAAGCATAAATCGACGTTCTAAACACGCTGTGCTAATCACACTAGTTAATTAAACTGTTGAGGGAAAATCGATGACAGGAAGAGAAACGGTTCCCTAATGAAGTAACATAAATAGTTTATCGGATTATTATTACATTCTACTGCATGAAAGACCGCTATTCTAACGAGTGTTCACGTGTTACACGAACTAAAATGACCAGTCAGTATTATTTTTTCTATTCTGTAGCAAAACCACCCCGCTGCCGTTATTCCACATTTAGTCTATTCAAGGGGGAATTTTGAATTTGTTTTGAATCGAACAAACAAACGAGAAGCCAAAACCTGTCTAGGCTGCGACCAGATCAGCGAGCACAACTTCCTTCCGCGTCATGATAGTGTTTTATTATGAAGATATACATTAATGACGCAGCCTCGATTTGTACATGAGAGGAAATTTATACCGCCAGTATTACTACATCCGTTGTGAGGATTGTGTTTTTCAATTCTGCAAATAGTCTGCGGGTCATTATTTTGAAAGGCCTCGGGGCATTGAGGGGTTGATGCCGCTCTGTTTTTTCAATTAACTCAATTGGCAATAAAAGATAAACGGATCTGGGCGAAGACGGGTTGAGGGGGGCGATTGGACAGACATCGCGGAGCCCCAAGTTTATTGCCATAAAAACTGATGGGAAAACGCGAACGCGATTACAGACATTGGACCTAATTCAACGTCCGATTAGAACAAAACTGATCAATTTGTTGTCCTAAAGTCTTTCTCGAGATTATAGAAATCGACTGAAGTTGTTATCTTTCGTTAAGGAATTTTCGTCAATAATGATGTTTACTGTGTTGAGAAAAAAAATGAGAAATAGCAATTCATAATAGCCTGTGAGGTTTATTAAAGTTCAAGATACATTAGCTGTATCCAACATATTGATACACCCCCTTATATTCCTATCACTCGGTCTATATTTATATACCTTTACTTGGAAATCTAATACTAATTCCTATATTGCAACTCCTAAAAATTTCTATATATGATAGTTTTCTTATTTTCATTGCAAGCTATTTTATTCCATGAATAGTTCTACACCAGGGGCTTCTTCTGCGCCCCTGCTGCTACGGCAGGCAGAAGAGTTTTGGCAATCTACTGGATAGTATCACTATATCTACAACATGTGAAAATAAATCTATCTTTACATCCCAAGTACAAGTGAACGGGGGATACCACTTCAAATATATAAAAAGTGCCACATTCGAGTACGCTTCAACAAACCAGTACAAAGCAGTACATTACTCATAAATTATCTCTAAATGTTGACATTATAAGTTATCAATAACATTTTTTTTTAATTGGCGTTGTTCATTGTCGTGTGCACAGCCGGTCCACAAAAATCCACCGAGGGCATTTAGGGACTGAAGAGATAACAAAATAAAATTCTTGTGCAGGTCATTAAGTGGGACCGATATAAACTCGAACGGACGCAAACGTGAGATAAGTGTACTGCGACATGCGACTGTTTATCACAACAGGTGTCTGAATAAAGAATACGTTAAATACTTTCAAAAACAATTTATATTTACCCACAAATTAGGCTCAATCTATACATATTTTATCTAAACCCTATCTCCGTAAATCTGATTTCAACATCGGTTTTCCATCAATTGGAAATTTTAACTCAAGGAAAATATATCATCCGGAGTTCGGAGTAATTTTTTACGGAGGGCTGTGCGACCCTGCTATTGAAATACGTCTTGAAAATACCGGGCCGTCCCAGGAATCGAGGCCCAGTTCAATTCACAGGATTAGAAGCGCTAAAGATGATGGTTGGGAGAGTTGGAAAACCCCGGGTAAAATATGTCGGGGTAAAAGAGGGGCGCTAAAACGGTCTCTCACTTTCAGACGCCGGGGCGCAAAATGGAGCAGCCCCCCCGCCCCGCTATCCACACCATCCACTACCATCCAATGCGACAATGTGAAAGAGGGCCCTTGGACAAAAGATGGCCGCTACGCCGGCGGCTCCATTTGCTCCGAGCCGGCCGTAAACGCTTTGCCGTTTTAAACCCCCTCCAACCCCCCGCCCCCACAACCCCCTTTTAAAATCCGCTTCCTTCTGTTTTCGTTGAAAAAAAACTGTTCTTTTCTGTCCCAATTCATTAAAACGCGACGTCCGTAAATGAAATGTACCCAGGATCGATCCTCGCTCAGTTCGAACCGAACGGATTGAAGCGTTGATGGCTACGGGGGGGGGGAGGAGGTTTATGACATTGGATTGTCCGTTGAATCGGCATATTATTATCTTCCTGCACAAAATATCCGACCTGACAATAGACGAAGGAAACATTATAGGAAGTGTTGAAATCGATATCAACGCTATATACACCCTTGTAAATACAGTGCTACATAAATACGTGCTATGATATCTTGACCAATTTTAACCATAAATAGTAGCTACGAAAACCATAAATGCTAATATATTTATTTGAGTAAGCCAGCACAAAATTTATGTTAGATAATATTGAATTATAATGTACTCATTACCCAATTATGTGTATGGGATTTCAAAGCCATTGAGGAGGAAATTGTAGACACATAAACCATTTCAACTGCATATATATTTTAATAATCAAACCATATTTGGTTGCTTCCCTTAAAGAAACACTTTTTTTCTTAGCAATTTTCCTGGAATAGATGGCTTATTTGTCTCACTGTATGAGGGATTATTATTGGAAATAGATTTTTATAATCCAAAAATATAAACTAGTGGTGTTTGAATATTAGTTGATATCAGAAAATCCAGAAACTCCTACCTTGGAAATTATTCAACATTTTTAATAATATTTTTGAACTCAATGCCAGACTGCAAATAAAATGCATTGTCACTTTAAATATGTTCCAATATTCTAAAGTAATTTCAATTAGTTCTGTTTAAATAAAATAATTTACAATAATGGATTAATGTAATATTTTTAATAGATTATAGTGCTAAAGCCTTAATAATAATGTCCACATTAGTAATTCTGCAACTTCCACAAATATATGATATTTATCTAAATATTTTTTCTCATCCTTAGGGATATTGAATTAAAAAATTGAAAATAATTATATATGTTTCCTAAATCATTTTTGGAAATATTATAATATCTATAATGACTATTGTGTTGCCTTGGGTGATTAAACTGTGATAGAACAAATATTTCGTAACTAAATGATAGCGCTTAGAATAGACTCATATATAAGCTCACTGCTGGATAATAAAATAGAAGTTTTACAACTGGGTCAGAATGTAAAGACTCAGGGTAGCAATAAAATTCCCTATTTTATAGGCGTTCAAACGGGATTTTGTAGGGGAAGAAAAGGATCAAGACAGGGCTAACTCAGTTCTTCCCAGAATGAAATATATCCCAAACTGTTGTAAAGACCACTATTGGATTTAAAATGTTAATTCTTTGAGTTGGATGCAAGAATACAATTTTCATGTACAATTATTATGCCATTGACAATTAAATGGGTTAATATGATGCAAAAGGGTTAATTAATATAGCTGTAGGCAGTAGGGAAAAGAAATAATAATTTATTTGGGACTATAGAAATTTATGTGCGCGTCATCTAGCGGATAGTTATTGAAACGTTTGAGTACTCAATCGGTACATGCTGCTATCTTGCGAACGGTCGCCCAACTGTGCAAATCGAAAACTTGAGGCGGCAAATACGATATGGTTCATTCCTAATTTCTGTATGTGGCCGGTGGAAACCCACTGGATAAGATCTGAACTTAATACGCTAAAATTTTTACATGCCCAAGAATGGATAAGAATGATTGTGAAGTACTTTTAACAAACTTTTGATGTTGTAAAGTTAATCTGAAATTATTTATACCTTTATTGACTGACCAACCAAATCTCATTTTTTTTTCATTAGTCTCGGCATTACCAGAAACGTTGTCATTGTTCTCCAACCATCCTCAAAAAATCCCAGAAGAAGCCCTAGATATTCCAACCATGGTTCTATGAGATAATAATGCCGATATTATATTCATTATCCAAAAAGGATGCCATATGACTAAAATCGAGAATTATTAGATCAATATAATTGTGTATGATGCGTTAATTAATTATTTCAATAGACAACGGTTGTTCCGCTAAATAAGAGTTTTAAAATAAAGTTTCGAATTTTCAACAAATTGTCCCTAAAGTTAATAAAATAGCTGGTGTTGTTAAAATATAATTAAATTGATTTGAATCATCCTATTTTTTCTAATACTCTCCTCCGCTTTCCCTCTGTCCCTGCCTTTCTCTTTACCTCTCGTTTAAAACTCCCCCCACGTTATTTGACAGTCGTCCGAGCCCGTCTCCGTTTTCCAGCTTTTCACAGAGATCCAGCCGACTATAAATAAACTCCTAGGTCGGGAAAAGTTTTCCCAAGTCATCATCCTTGGGAACGCGTGGGGTTGGGGGTTGGGCGTGGGAGTAACCCCCAACAACGAGGGGCTCGATAAACCTAAATTAGAAAGCCCGAGGGAAACGGCCCCAAGCAATCCTACCTCCGCCTCTGCTACTCCCCGAGTAAAGTAGGCTTTAGTGTCTCTCATATATATATATATATATATATATATATATATATATATATATATATATATATATAAAGTTTATAGTATAAACGGCCTCTGCTAGGCATTCAGTAATATAGGCATTAAGTCATCAGGTTTATATGACCTGGTTTGTATTAATACAAGTAATAATTCATTTACCATAAGTACAGTGACAAAATGAAAGGACTAAAATGTCATTAAAATTATTTTCATCGCTGGAATTGTTATAAATAAAACAATACGTAACCTTAAAAAATCGGTATATACTGAAACGAACTAGCGTGAGAATTAAGTATCCGGTTCGATTAAGTGATTCATCGTTCAGTGCGTTCTCATTAAAATCTAAATTATTCTTCGCCCGTATTACAGTATTACATTTCGGATATTATTTCAGGCGTTTAGGGCCTTGTATAAAAATAGAGCGGTGCACTTCGGGCCGGGGGAAAATACAGTTGAGGCCACAAATTGGGTACAGGGCCGGCCTCCGCAAATCAGGTTAAAGGGAAACCCAATAGGGCGGCCCGACTGTATTTGCGCTCGGCTACCGCTACCGCTGCCAACCTTCTCCGGCCCGCAGAAACCGGCAGAACTTAACAGGAAATTATCTGGATTGATTCAATCTTACAGTTGACGCAATTAGAGACACAGTGATATCTCAATATAATTATCCAATAATAAAAATTTACATATGATATACATATTTTGTTCGCGATTCGGGAAACAGAGATTTATTTAAATTTAAAATTCCTCAAATCGAAAATTTCATACTACATTCATCGTATGAGAGATTCTTACACGTGATAACGATTATCAACAGAAAATTCATAGTACGGGGGGATCATTATTATGCATTATTGATTCGATTATTATCGCGGTGTTTTTTTTATTTCAGTATGTGAACCGGGGCTTGCGGAAAAAAAAGTCAGCATAACGAATATATTGGCGAGGGGAAATAAAAAAAAAAAAACACGGTCGGAACGATGAAGTTGAGCTTTAATTGCAGTCCAATATCGAAATACAAAACGTCACAAGGATTGTGAGCGTACCGTTTAAAGTGAAATTTGTCGTCCTTAATTTAAGCTTTTATTGGCCCTCGTGTTTTGTCGGGCCGTGGGCGAGACCGGTCTGATTGATGTATTGGAAAATGTATCCCGCGCCCCACCCCGTTAATTATACACGGACGTGTACTATCGCCGTTACACCGGTTAAGAATAAAATTAGGTTTTATCGACGTGCGGGGGCAGTTCAATATAGTTTTTTCTGTTTTTCAACGTCAAAAACCGCTCACCGGCCTATTTGAAATATACCACAATAAATTCAGACAACCAGTTGCCGAAAATAATATTTTAGTTTTTGCTTCAGCTCGTTGTGTAAAAATTCCGAATTATGATTCCATTAAGACATCTACTATCGGAACGTTAATTCTGTACTGTGTGAATAAATATCCACTTCGACCTAATGCACGGGATTACAACCGAAAATTAGAATTTTTAATGACGCGATTTATAGGGCAATCGGGGTGTTGGTGTAATGTCGCCGTTCTAATTGGTCGAAACCAGGGCTAATTGGAATACCCCCAATGGAATATCCCGCAGTTTCATCGCGGGTACCGAATTCAGGAAACGCGTATCGCTCTAACCGGTTTCAGGTTATCCTCTACCGCCGACAGGATCCCAGTTAATAATACAGTCAATAATACATTCCCGTTTATTGCTTTTTATTGCAACTGTTTTGTGAAAGTTACAACATTCAAAAAATCGATAGATTAAGGGAGTGAAAATGCGATGCTCACGATAAACTAATTCAATAGGCCTTATTCTTTCCTAAGGGATAATAAATCATTTAAATGCTGTGTCGCGCCTGTCGAGTGTAGTTTCAGAAGTTTTTTCGGTCAAGATATCAGCTGCAAGAATGGGATATAAATTTACGGGAATATTGCGTACAAATGAGGCGGCGATTTTATATTTTCGTTGCGGTCATAGGCAAGACGGGGCTGAAACGAATCCATGGCCGAAACTATTTTCACCCGGAACAAAGCCGCGTTGAACAAAGTTGCGTTGTGTGCGGGCGGGTCCCTCCCTCCCCATCCAGCCGACTGAAGCTGGCTACAGAGCAACGGGAATTTCGTATTCATACGTAAAAGGGTCAAATGATCAAAGTTGCCTTTTGTGCTACTGCTGGATACGCGAATACCGCCGGCGAGTGCTTGGCCGTTGGAGCTTGTCGAAAGCTCTATTTCCGCCTGCAACTCTAGCTTTAGTTTTTACGCTGTCCGACCTTTTCGACAACGGGCACTTCGGCTATCCTAAATGGGGATTTATTCAATTTTAATTAGACTATGTGTTCGTTCATACGAATACATCAATAGTATCGGAGAATGTAGAAAGGGTTTTGAAAAAATATTGTGTATACACTGCTCCTCCAAGAACCTGATTCACTTTTGTTCACTAACTGTTTTGTTACATCTATTAAATGTTATTGTTAAGATTTTCAAACATTTTCTAATTGAATTGCAATCTGATTAAACGTCGGGGAGCTAGATAACTCTATTACAATTCAACAAACATTAGTACACCAGTCTTCCCGTTTAGAACGCTGTCACTATTTCTTTTCGAACTCGAAAACATGTACTAAATTATTCAGCTATACATTTCCTGCCGTTCGGGGTAATAACTTTCGGTCGGACTGCTGTTAATGATGCTTAGAGCTTAGCTCTTGAAGACATCTCGAAATATAATACAAAAATAATCTACCGGCGAGAGTATACAGAGCTGTGGTCCGCTACCGCGGGGAGCAGGTGCTCTCTGACGGGTACCGAGCCGCCTCCTACATAATTCATTCCCGGGGCACGGAACAGTTGAAATTCACCCGACTGACAAACCCGAAGTGACGCGAAATGTTGTCACTACTATGGTAGAGCATACGGTAAACTGACGTTCGCTTAGATCTGCCAGCACCGAATTACATTAGAGCCGATGTTAGTTTGGTTCTGTTCATTTGTTGGGAACTATTGCCAAAACTGTTTATTAAATATAAACTAAAATATATAAGTCGCAGTCCATAAGTTCTGGTACTCATTTTGATCAATGACAATTATTATTACAGCGATTCAAATGTTCTTATTCCAGTATGTAATAATATTTGCAATGATGCATGTTTATTGGAAACATAACGGAGACAAATTATTAATACAATTGAGACCGGGCCTTCGATAGTAAGACTAACACGGCGTCATAGATACTAACCTGGACCACAGATACACATGCTCTTATTATAATTGGTACGGCGCTTTCGATACTAACCTGAACGACAGATACCGGCTGTAGTGCATTAGAAGTAATACGGCGCTTCTGATACTAACCTGAACGACAGATACCGGCTGTAGTGCATTAGAAGTAATACGGCGCTTCTGATACTAACCTGAACGACAGATACCGGCTGTAGTGCATTAGAAGTAATACGGCGCTTCTGATACTAACCTGAACGACAGATACCGGCTGTAGTGCATTAGAAGTAATACGGCGCTTCTGATACTAACTAAGAACTGAACGAACTGTAACTCTATAGAAATTATGATAATTAATCGGCTCTAATTATTAATCCTACCCTTATCCTCATTTAAGGTGATGTTAGTAATAATTATGGTTGTATATTCACTCGGTAAAGTTTTAATATAATGTTACTACAGTCAATTTATAGTATTGTAGGGCAAATCCTGATTGCATTAATCATGCGTAAATAAATAGGCTGTAGGGGAACCGGCCGGTATGTAGGCCGAGTGGTGGAAAGGGCTCATCAGCCCCTTGAAATCCCATTAAAGGTTTTCCCGAAGTACTATTTTCGGGCTCATCAATCGGACGGTTTATTTGGAAACGGGCCATAACGCTAACGTCCGCCCGGTCTAAGTCGGATTAGAGTTAAACCCCCAATAGACGTATAAACTCTTCAAACGGACGTAGCAATAAAGTTCAGGATAAAATAAGTAATGAGTATAATTGAGTACGATCTCCTGAAGGATTAACACCAACAGGTCTTCGAATGAACCGGTAAAGTAGAACCTACATCATAATAGATGATTTTCGGTATTGAGTTCTGTGAACGAATTTGTTGGCCATTCGGTGTGAAACTTTAATGATCATCTAGGGAATGAAGTAATATGAAATTTGAAGCCTTAAAAAATTACTTTGACTTCCAATTATACCCAGTCGAACCCAGATTAGAGTTTATGAATAAACCGCGCTGTCGATTTCAGAATGCCCCGACCGTAAATAGCCCTGCGGGAAATCAACTGGGGGATGATCTCGGCCGCGTTTCTAAATAATGAGAATCCTCCCTTCCAAACGACGTTACGGTCATCGTATTCAGAGGGTTTTATTCCCTCTTATACACGCTTTGTTAAAAAAAAAAAGTGGACCGATTATGGGGGTTACTGAAATGAATTTTCGTTCCTAATTGGTGAATAATTTCACTGAGACGGCTCTTGTACAATTTGGTGGTTTCAGACCGCAACGATATTATACTTTCGTTAGTGGCGAGACGCCCGTAACTTTCAACGCTCGTAAAGTTAAATCTCGTTCATTAATACATTGTTGGTGCTTAGTAAAATGGTGTAAAATGACTAACACCGCTACTGAAGATGGCGAGCAGCTGAGACCGGGCTAGGAAAAGACCAAACCAGCGATAGGAGACAGAAACACACGAAATCTACAGAGTTTTTAACTTCTGACTCTCCCTCGAACTGAAAAATCATCAGTTAATGCCAAATTCACCCAGCGAAAAAATTAGTTATGAAATAGAGATATACTTACTACGTAATTCGTACTCAACAACTGAGTGCTATTTATTCTTATCGCTATCAGCCTTTATAGTTTTTGTATTCTCATACATCGAGTTATTTATATTGTAATTGTTTTCACTGCCTCCAATAGATTTGTTATACCCTATTTTGACCATCGATTCCGTTTTGTTGAATTACGCAATTTCAGGGGGCATCGCTGTCCGGTCAACCGGAACAGATTGAAAAGTCCGCTCGAAAGTTTTTTTTTCTTCCTCTCCGAAATTATAATCCTCGCATTAATGGGTGGTCGAAATTGATTCTCCCACCCCTCCAGCTATAATTGGGAACCGAAGCGGCTTTTTTGTCTACCCCCAACCCCAGCACCACGACCCCTTCGGCCGACCGCTGTATAAATGAAAAGTCTAATTTTATTCAGCCAATATAAACCTCCCGTGCCATCTCCCGAGCAGGAGGCTTTATAATTAAAACGGAGCGTATGAAATGAACCCTCCCACCCCCCCTGGAAAGGGTTAGAAGTTTCGTGCAGATGGGTTGTATTTGGGAAAGTTGGGATATTTCACTTACTTCCCGGCGACACTATATAGGACAACACTATTCTTCTGTAATGTACCAATCGCAGCTGAATATATTTAGAATGGCCGAACAGTTCAGACGAAATACGCGGGACATTCATTATCATTATTCTTTTTTATTTTCCGCGACACTGCGATATACCTATTATGTATAAGACGGTAGAGGTAATCCGGTGGTGAGACTGCGTACTGCGCGGAGACGGTACAATAGAACAATAGAAAATCAGCTGATCAAGTTAGTGTGAACGCGGCCAGAATTTGTAGGACGCATATTGTATGAAGTGTTAGATGACGAAAAGTGGTAGTCCCGTCACAGGATGAATGCTAATTAATTTGATAATAATAATTTGCCGAACTCTGGAGGGGTGTGTCGTCCCATAATCAGCTGATTTTGCAGCTCCTTTTATGACTGCTCTCCGCGCTCTGATTAGCTGTCGCAACGGCAAATCAAAAAACAGAATTTTTCACACTGAATCTCTTCCTACTCTTCATTGGCTTCTCCATCACTGGTAGTGATCTGTGGCTCAGTGAAATTTTCGACTTTCACATGTCATTCCGTCGCGATCGTAGCACGTGGTATATTGTGGAATTTACTGTCAATAAAGATTAGAACTATTTAGAACTCAGTTTGAAACTCCACGTTCTTGAAGTGGAGGTTGAAATTCTAACAGTTTGATTAAAAGAAAGATATTTAAATGGAAAGGGGAAAATTAGTCAAACAAAGGGACGAATGTACATCAGATACTTGTATATGTATATGATATATATTACATAAAGCAATTATATAGAGCGCATTTTGGCTAAATGTAAAGAAAGTACACGAAGGAAATATACGACGCTTTTCGACATTTTCGGCATATTTTCTTGGCTCTGCAAATCATGACGTGACAAAAACAGAAATACGAGGCGGCACCGAGTATTCGGTTTTGTTAAGGGGGGGGGGCAGCGGACAGGTTTTAACTGCAGATCTACCATTGCCGACATTCCTGGCAGTAATTAATTTTAGAGCGAGACAAGCCCGAGTCTACACCAGAATTCTATAATTAATTCGCAGCCGGTGTATAACTAATGTAATGAACGGTTCGCACGTTGCTCCCTCTCTCCCGGCCAATCTTAGTAAGGCAATGTTTTACCTTATTTGTTTGTCGGATCAGAGATCTATTTTTTACATATATTTAATTATATTTAGAACACATAATCAAACCAAAATTCAGTAAATAACAATACAAAATACAGATATTTATTATTTTATTAATATAACATTTATTTAAAATAGTTCACATTATGAAATTGAATTAATGTGAACACTGTTCCCTGGAAGTGATTGATACTTACAAACTGTTTATAAATATGTACAGTACTTATAGTAGTACTATGGTCGGAGTCTAAAAGGCTTATTAAATTTAATTGTTGTTTTTATTTAATAATAAATGATAAATATGCTTACAAAAGTTGAGAAAAATTTTCGATAACATCGTAATAGACAGATATAGGCTTCTGATGTTGGTACAGTAGTACATCAACTTCGCATAGAATTGCTCATGGTTTTAAAAATTTTGAAGGGATGAATTTTGGACGTGCTATCGAAACCATTTTCTCCCCGGCAGTTAACGAGGTCCCGATTGAGCCGAAGGAAATATTTTTTCGCGATAACCCCGTCCCCTCCACTCGCCGCCGTTTCTCCGTCTCCTCCGGGATCGGACTTGGGGCCATCCCAACAAGACTCAAGTTCCGACCGTTTTTATGGTTTTTTATCCCGGTGTATACCTTCTTTGTCGACGGGAATTTTCTTCCACCGTCGAACCGCGGCCGGAAACTTTCCTCTATTACTTTACAAAGTAGTCGCCTCGAGTTCATGCCGGCTGTTAATTCAAATTTCCCAAGATACAGAGCGAAACCGGTAACGATGTGTGCGCACCATCGGTATGATATGAAACCAAAGTAATTCGCGACAAATAAAAAAACTGTGCCTGAATCGGTTTAGTTAACAGAAAAAAGCACAACGGGTAATGTTTCAAATAACTTTTAAATTATAGAAAACAGATATTTCCTGAATTATATAATTTCATGTAAACATGGCCCCGTAAATTATCAGATCTTGTAATATGATCAGGTAATATCGATGAACATGTACTAAGGGCTAGTGGTTTATAAAAGTGGGACGACAATTTTTCTGTTTCCATTATTTTAAGTTAATATATATATATATATATATATATATATATATATATATATATATATATAAGGTAAATTTAAAAAACAGGACAATACTAAAATTATGTAAATTTAATGAAAAGTGAACAGTTCGTGGCCTTTAATTCCAAATCTTCATAATTTTTATCATATTTAATATCGTTCGAAAAATCGAAAATTTGTATGTGGCTGTACAATTGCATTGGGAAACGGTAGGGAAAAGGGACAGGTACAGAGAATGACCTTGTTGAGTCCTCGGTCAAAGGCATTAAGTTGTTTCTTCGAACCCGGAAAATTGGATTAGAGGCGGTGTCGGTCCTAATCCAGTTAGTAACCCGATGAACACAAAAGGTCAGACGGACTTTTCTCTCTTCTTCTGTTTCACATCGCGAATTCGGACCCGACGGTAATTAGTTCGGGGTTTTCGAGCGAGGGTTTTCGAATATATTTAACATTCGATCTCGGGCCATGCCGTTTTAGAAAACGAGAGAGAACTGTGCCATAATACACAGACAAACAGAATAAAACATTAATATTGTGATTGTTTAACGGAAAACAGAGGTCAGTATATTCGACCAGAAATTATTAAGTTTATTATGAAATATTTTAGTACATAAAGATTTGAAAACGATATATGCGTTTTTGCCGAGAAGCTATGCCTGAAATAAATTAACAGTGCGTAATATTGAGATTATAAGTTGTGCCTTAATTTCCCCGTTGAAAATTCTTTATTTAATTGAATAACAATTTTTTTTGTGAATTGTGGGGAAATATTATTAAAGTTTCTTTAATGAACGACAGCTACATTTTTATTGGAATGAGACGGCGTATTTGATACTAACCTGAACGACAGAAGCAGGATGTCTTATTGTAATCCAGACGGCGCCCCTGATACTAACCTGAAACACACAGATACACGTCCTTTAGAAATAAGACGGCGCTTCTGATACTAACCTGAAACACACAGATACACGTCCTTTAGAAATAAGACGGCGCTTCTGATACTAACCTGAAACACACAGATACACGTCCTTTAGAAATAAGACGGCGCTTCTGATACTAACCTGAAACACACAGATACACGTCCTTTAGAAATAAGACGGCGCTTCTGATACTAACCTGAAACACACAGATACACGTCCTTTAGAAATAAGACGGCGCTTCTGATACTAACCTGAAACACACAGATTCCTTTAGAAATAAGACGGCGCTTCTGATACTAACCTGAAACACACAGATACACGTCCTTTAGAAATAAGACGGCGCTTCTGATACTAACCTGAAAGTCAGAGAAATTATTAACATAATTAATAGTTTCCCTCCACCACTCACTGATTTAATTTTACATATTATTTATATTTATTAAAGAAACCATAAATTATACTACATTAATGCAATGAAACTTCATCTATGGAATTCAAGCAGTACCGAAATATATGTGAATATACAAAGCTAAACGTATATGTGCATTGAAATATTGCAATTTAATTTCAATATAACATCTGTATGAGAGAAATGTTAGTCATTCGTTCTAAATTTAATATCGGACGACCAATGTTTACCGCATATTTTATAAATGATCTTTGGCCTTGCTTAAACACGAATATGCTTTTTAAGGTAATTTGGGAAGTTTTCTATATTACCAGTTTCGGTTGTTTACCTTGGTTAGGTGGATAAATCCGTGGTTATATTCCTAACGCAATGCTATTGTTAACGAGTGCTCGATTTGAACAATACAAATTCTATACAACGCAGAATTTTCTGCTAACGACTGTAGCATTTTGTCAGCAATACAACGAAGTAGTTGTAGTACAGTCATTAATCTCGAACTTTAGTGGTGTTTAAGTTTTCATGTTTATACTTCATCTCGTCATACATCAATTCATTTATTGATTTTTAGAGTCTGAATGTGCTAATTTTCGTTCGGATATCACAACGGAAGGATGCGACCCATCGGCTAATACTATTGTTAACCCAAGGTGTCCCTTGATAAAATATCAACCTGTATGTCCTGGTCTGCACAGTTTTAGCTATAAGGGTTTCTTATTTCACCCCCATTAATCCATTATTCCTTGCTGGTATTCGGAACCTCTCCTGTAACAGTTTTTTAAGAGAAAACATATTCTTCCCGAGAATTTACCCCTTTTTTTCAGTCGATCCACTTGCCTTACCGGGAAGAATTCCGGGAGTGGGACGTATATGAATATTTAGTCCGGGAGAGGTTCCAAGGGACAAGTTTGTCTCCCGGCCATAATGAATTAATAATGGGGCTCCCGGAAGGGTCGCCGGGGCCCACCTAGCGCTTTGTGCTCCAGTTTTAAAGCCCCCAAGTCCATTTATAGCAGAGCCATCTGCACTGGCGCTAACAACCGTCCTATCCCTCCGCTAGTTTATACACTCGAGTCGGTAATGAATTTGCATCCGTCCTACCGGGGCCGAAAGTGAGAAATACCCATTACTCTCAGGCCCATTTTAGCCTGGCTTACATTCACAGCTCTACCGAATATAGGATCCTCTTATCGGCTGTTGGATTTTTAGTGAAAACTTACAAGTAATTTGTTTCAAAATCTTATTTTTCAACGTATTAGTGTTTTATATTCCATGTTATTCAGACTTCTAAAGAATTTCACGAAATCAAATTGGAGAACAGAACTCCCGAGCGGATGTTGCAGCGATTTCTACATTGAGACACGTTCAAAGCGTAGACCGGGGACGGGGCTTCCTATTAGATAAACGGTTGGTTTCAGACTTCAGTTGCATAACACCCACGCCCCCCGCCACCGCCCACGCCAACCGTTCACTGGTATAAGACGTCATTCGGATACTTCCAGCGGTATTATATCCGTTGTTTTTGAAATTACTACTCGAACAGAGCGAATAAAAGGTATTGGGACTTAAGCCGAATATTCATTGTAGTTTAATTTTACTCCGATGTATTGAATCATCGACAGACTTCAATTATAATTAAATAATCTAATCCAAATATTAACATTCAATATTAATACGGAATTATTCCCTTCGCGGCAAATTTCAAATAGATATTATCAAAATGACCACTAATATTTCATTAAAACATTAATGAAATAATTCTTCCCTCATCAAACTGAGACTAATGCTATAAATGTTATGGAATTGAAATATTGTTATATTTTAGTAAACAAATAAAACATCAAAAGGAAAAATCGAGAATAGCGTTCATAATCTATTGTAACATTTTTAAAATTAAATGCAAATATAAAATCACGAATCGTTCGCTTTACTATTTATTATAAAAATATAATAAAAAAACTGATTCGCCTTGAAAAATTAGGTTATCATCGAATTCCAGATTAATTGGAGTTATTTATACGGCGGGTAGTAGAAGCGTGGGAGAAAACGGCGTGGGTGGTCTCCGTCACAGAATTCGGCCCCCACGCAACGCGGTGATGTTGAATTTATTTACGGATTTTAATAACGGCATCTTCCCTCTTCCCTTGAAATGTCTTCAGTCCTCCTCAAAATATCTAAGTCTCTTGCAAGGGAGCATTCATTTAATCGTATAATGAGGTTATTTTATACTTCGTTTCAAATAGGTTGTCAACAAATATTGAAATAGAAAGCGGTGCGTCTTGATGTATTGTTTTGTATGTTGAAATTTCCACTGTAACATTCGGCACGTTTGGAATGGGAAATGCGAGCTTGAAAAAAATAAACCGAAAACGAAATTTTAAAGAAAAACAAAGTTGAAACTTTATAAGGACGAATTATGAGCACGATATTCGGATTTTAGCGTGTTCACGCGACTATCCCGCATACTGGACTGATAATGTTAGCGCGCACCAACATTTCTTAGTTTTTCTCGCTATAAGCCAATAAAAAGTACAGATTAATTATAATTTAACTTGTATGTATCGAAATTTTTTTGAAGTAGAGTGGCGTACTTCAAACCGCATCAACCTGACATGTAGTAGCTATATTGATTTTAGCACGTGTGACGGGCCCAAACTTCTATTAGGAAAGGAACTTCTCCCATACTCTCATTATCTACACGAGTATAGACCCGACACTTCCGTCCTTTATTGGATGAATTAGATCGATGGCCACCATGTTTAGACCTCGATTTAACTCATCTGACGGTACGTTTCAAAATTTTTATATACACATAATATTGTGTAATATGTATTTTATTTTATTTCGAAAGGTATTCATTTCGAATTGTTGCAATATGTAATGACAATAATCTACTTTCAATCTAACGAGTGTGCGGGAATTTACGATCTTCTCTTGTTTAGCTTCAACTTCAAATTTCAAATCAATTTTCGTACCTTTCCCCACATAATACGGAGCTTATGTACTTTCTATACAGGGGATTATAGTGAAAACGGTGCGGCCTATCGGGCAGTGCCCGAACTGCTTGAACGGAAGATGTCCTGCATTCCTCAGCGGACGCTTCCAAGGATTTTGAACCCTGGAAATGAATGACATTGGGAAATGTATTAGTTTACTCAGTACTTTCCTTCAAGCCTCGGAATTTATTTATGCGAGCGTGACGCGGGCGAAAATGTTCACGCTTTCTCTGTCATTCTTCAACAGAATTCTCGGCCCTCACTGCAGTTGAGGCTGAAATATTTCGTACGCTTCATTGTTAATAATCGTTTCAAAAACGAACCGATATTGTTATGGCGCAGAAGAATCAGTCAACCAATTGACAATAAATTATCAGTACATGTTCTATTGAAGAAGGAAGGGAGAATTTGTGGGCTGAATCATTAAGATTCGTTTGGAATAGTTATCTATAAATAGCGGTAGGATTATGACATTTTCCACCGGCAGAGATCAGATTTTAGTATGTAGGCTTACTGTTTGATGGTATTAACATCGGGGTAATAAAAAGTATAGTCCTTACTTTTAATAAGTTTAAACGGTTTTTATGCCGAGTCATTTTAAACAAAATTGATATCACGACTGACGGGGAATTGACTGTCCAGGAGGTGGAGGTGGAAAATGTGTCGAAACTTGAGTCGATTCTAAGGGTTATCATTGCGACAAAATGTGTGAGGCTTAAAATAGTGCTTCGATGGTAGGAGGGGATGATAGTGGCGGATGATGGGAGTCCGGTTCACCTGGGGTGGATGGCGTTTTCACCTGGGTGGGACGAGGGGCGGGGGCGGGGGCGGGGTGATATTGATTTGAGTAGTGACGGGGTGCGCGTGCGCACGCGATCCGCGAGGCTCGACTGGCCCCCGGCTAGGACCGCCCCCACTCGCACTGCCGCCTCCCGCAACAGGTGTATATACCACCACCGCCGCCGCCTCCTCCACCACAGCCACTACAACTCCAGCCGCCGCACCGTCAACATCGCCTCTCAACTTGTTGAATACTTCCCTCACTCTCACACAAGTAAGTCCCCCAGCCAAACTTTACTCTTTCACTATGTTATTTTGCCACCCGTCCAACGCCGAGAATAATATCCGATCCCCGATAGACGACACTTAACCGCATACCGGCCTATAATTCTATGTATCCACTTTAAAATCTTCATTCCGCCGAAATATAAATTTATACGCACTAGATATACGCCTGGAAAAGCGATAGGCTCGTCTCGGGCCTGAAATAATTCGGCCGTACCCCGCTTTCGCTGCGCCAACTCTCGCACAACTTGTTGAATACTTCGTCCAAATAGAGCCACCAAAAAAAAAAAATTAATTTAAAATTCGTTCAATTAATAACAGAGTGTAATATTGATTTCACCAGTTGTGCCTCCGGAATTTTCCGGACGAAACTGAGCAATTTATTATGAAAATATTTATTCGAAAAAATTAAATAGAAAACTAGGTTGGAATATCACCCAACACTAATCAAAAGTACTGCTGAGTTTCATTGTATTATTCGCCAATGAACGACAGGTACTCATTTTATTGGAATGAGACGGCGCATTTGATACTAACCCGAACGGCAAAAGCAGGACGTCCTGTTGTAATCCAGACGGCGCCCCTGATACTAACCTGAAAAACACGGATACGCGTCCTTTAGAAATAATACGGCGCTTCTGATACTAACCTGAAATCATTAATATTTTCGGGACTGCCCTTTGATACTAACCTGAACGACAGGTACGTGTTCATTAGAAAAATACGGCACTTCTGATACTAACCTGAACCTCAGATAAATTATTACTATAATTATAAATGTGCCCGTTTTCAAAGATAAAAACCCTAATAAAACTGCGAGTAATTTATTATAAATTGTACACACAATTGTCGTCTTACAACAAGACCGGCTCTTTATTTAATGTAATGTTCAAATGTCCTCGTAATTTTAACTAATTAACTGAACTGAAGGCTAAGGGACGTAAAATTATAAGGGAATGCTGTTTACATGATTTTCGTTTCTGTAAATAAATCGCGTGTACTTATCGCGCGCTTATCCTGAAAAATACGACGTTTTCTAATTAAATAAATTATTCTCCATGAAACGATTTTGTCATCGGGGGCACATGAATTCCCCGTTTTGTTCAGGATAAACTTGGACGAAGACAATTCAGACTTGGTAGAAATAAATGAGGGAATTTTAAAAATAATTCCGATGCCCTGTTACAATTAATACTGAAGAACTTTCCCAGTTGAACGGTTACATTTTCTGGTCAGAGAGTTAAAGGGATCGTTTACACTCTATGTATATTACCAAACTGCATTATAAAAACGCCAAAACCACCAGTTCTCAGACACTTCAAGTACTTATATTACACTGCCAATAAAAGTGGAACTTATTTATGGATATTTCTTAGAATTACTCTTCAGAACGTTCCTCGTCAAATGTCTCCCCATGAAAAGTTACAACATCGCATTAAACAACACGATGAACGTTTCGGCCGAATTTATAGTGTAGCCGTAAAAATATATTTTACTTTAACAGAAGTAGGGAGATTCAGGATTAACTGCAACTATGATTTTCAGTATTGGAATTGTATGCTATTTTCAATGAATATAAAGTAATAATGAAGATTATTTTAACATTCCTAAAATCAGTAATAAGATTTGGACCCGCATAAATGTTACATAACATCGTGAATAACCGGTATCGCGAATAATAGTTTCACAATAATGGGTGTCTTTATTTATTGACGCAGAATACAATTTTTTTACAATGTTCAATTAATATATTATATATTATATTTTAATTTAATACAGATCAATACTCAGATTTATGTATAAAATTCAAATATTGGTTATTTTTTATTCACAAAACTTATGAGATTTATAACATCAGAGAGGGGTCACCTACATTTGGATATATTATTAGAGTAATAATAAAGGGAAACTCTCTGAAATTTGATAGCGGCAGTTTATTAAATTTCTACCGGCTCTTTGTTAATAGGACAATAGCTTTCCGAACAAGAATATTAAATTGAATTAGATTAAAATGGACATCGGCCGTTCATTTATCTCTCTTTCTATCCTCTTTCTATCAGTGAAATATAGAACAAAACTTGAGACTTGTAGTGGTTATTGTGGACATTATGTAGTAATGAAATGATACTGACGTTTGTTTTTATGGGAAATAAATCTAATCGAAAGAATGAATATTTTAATATATTTTATTTGTACAATCAAAATATCGTCGTCAAACTACATCTGAATTGAATTTTAAGCAATCCAATACCACTAAATTTGGGGTATATCACACCTGAATAGTTGATTTAGTGCAGGGATATGAATTATACGGGCAGACAATTTGGCGTTAGTAACCGCATCACAAATCTCACAATTGGTCGCCGACCGTAAACTACTATAAATTACTTGCCGCTAATCGACAATAAGTTTTGGGCCCAAGGCCGGGGGCTGAGGGTTCAAGTTAAATTTGGTAGTTCAAAGTTCGGGAAGGAATATGGCTGTGACGGCTGTTCGGAAGTAATTACCGAACATATATAAACGATACCCATGTATTTACCTTTCATCTCGATTATTTGATCACGCTAGAATTTATTCTTAAGAATAACAATTGTTTTTTTTTGGCGAAAATTAACTTGAAGTATCTCAACGATAGCGTTTCGTTTATTTATTTGTAATAGGGGTTGGAATTGAAATTCATGAGCATTATAATGACCGTGTTTTATAGCTGTATAAAAATTACCCATTATTATATCCCCCGGTAATATTAAAATTAATTCCTAATATAGTTCTCTGCGTACAGATATGTACAATAAAACGAGACTCGTTTCAGAAATAAAATATTCAATTGTCTCGCTAAAATATTTTGTAATTCGTTTCCTTAAATCCGGACTGTACAGGGTCCGATATAGAAGTTTGAACTTTTAGTCTTGGCCGGGTGTCCAATCAGTGAAGGGTCTAGCCGAAGCCCAAGCCGAAAAGGTACAAGAGAGAGAGAGATATATAAAGAGCTGAGGGGGCGCAAACCACTTTCATGATTAAAAACAGTTCTCGCCCAGCCAAGCCTGTGGGGGCTGTAAAAATTAGTTACCGACTTATCTCAGAGACTCGATTTCTTGTTTGCCCCAATACCGTGGCCTAATCGCGAGACAGGAATTACATCTGATCGTTATCAGATTGATAATGACGTCACCAGTTTGAAATGAAGTTAAATAGATAATGTAGTCATTGGTTCAACTGCGGATCGTCTTTACCGACATTTACGGAAATTAAACACCTCCTGAATTCAGAGATTAAAACCAGTCATTGTCAATTAAAAAATAAAAATTTATAATATATCATCGCGGTTGCATTTTTCGATGAGATTTTAATGAATCAAAATAAATTACGGTGAAAATTGCAGTCGATTACTCAGTATTTCTGTCTGACAGTATAATCTAATAAAATTTGAAAATGTCATTTTGCATCTCAATGAAAATCCAGTTCATTAATTGATTACTTATTAATAAATAAAATAGAACTTTGTCCGGAATTTAAATGCAGGACCCGTTTCCAGAATTACGGCACAAGACGGAATACATGAAAGAACTCATTAATGGTGTCTAATAAATGTCATTAATTATTTTTATTATATTGTTGAGCTAAAAGTCGCATTCACCAGGATTTTGAAAATGTATATAATTATCTTTTTGCACGGCATTATCATACGCCGGCAGTTAATTGAATCCGTAAATATTCTCCCCCTCCTCCCCCCCCACTTGTTTGATTTCCTTAAACTTTTGCCTTAAACATTTGTTCGGCTAAATAATACCGGATAATAGTTCAGCATTACGGCTTTAACAATTTTAATTCAATAACTAACATAATATTTGAAATAGCGTAAACAACGGCAATTCAGAACTATCCAAAGAATCCGTTCTTCGCTGTCTATTTTGAAATATAACCAGTATAATATTATATAAGTATTCGGGAATTTGATATATTCGCTTCTATTATTCGTTCCATATTACAAAACCTGCGATGAGAAGCGGGATTGTTACTAAGTGGTTCATGTCAGTTTATCTAACGCGTGCGAAGAAATGAACTTTAAGTTAGGTAAATCGCTGGTCTTTGTTTGAAGCGGGCGCGTCAACATAATTTTGTCCGTCGAACATCATTTGATTTTCGCCTCGGGTGGGAAAGAAAGAGGGGGCAGACGCCAATCGATATTGGCACCTGGCTCCAACCGACGTCTGGAGATTAAAACTTGAAACGGTTTTTTCCTTTTTCCGGGGACGGAAACTTCAACTGGGGCCTTCGTATTTTTACGAGGGCGCCCTCCTCGTCCCTCCATCATAGTTCGGGTCGCTTCGATTAATTGAAGTGAGTCTAATCCCGGGGTCGGGCGAAATTTAAAAGTTTCGGAACTGGAGTTCGGAGACCGGAAGTCTCCCCCATACCCGACTGAAATGAATCGACTAAAACCTCAAATTTGGACTTCTAAGACCATTACTAAAACGGACACCAAATTGACCTTAAGTAACAAACTCACAGCGTACAAAGACATAAACCGATGGATACACGGTATATAGAATTATGGGGTTACACCAACACATCCAACATAGCATCCGGCGATTCCAATCGAAAGTTTTTCAAACAATCTTTAATGCTCCCTGGTATGTTTCCATAATGACCTAAACATACCGATAGTCGACGAAGTCGGGAAATCCCGTTTCTTTAAGTTCCATTTCCGCCTTTCTCCTCATCCTAAACGCCACTGGTCCAGAGATCACCTCGGACAGTAGTTAAATCATGCCAAAATTCATTGGGTGGTTTCTTTATCGAGACAAACAAGTGAAAAATGTACATGTATCAATTGTACTTGTAACTGTAAAAGGTTAAAAAAAGAAGTGTGTCCATAAAAATAATATAAAAAATGTCAACAAATTTTATTGTATAGAGTACATAGGTGATATTAGCACTAGTCATTCTCTAATATTAGATTTCTGTGGGTTTGGAGATGTAACTGCAAAATTGTATCGCGAAGTTCTTGTATATTGGATGCAAATATTATTAGAGGCTGAAATTAGACTAATATGGAGCTAAAAACAAGAAAAAAGAACAGAGGTAGTTGACTCTTCTGATAAAATATGTAACGTTGTCTCTTTTATCTTTTTACAACGTTCAGTCTAGTAGCAGTAATAAAAGAATGCAGAAAAATAAGGAAGGGAATTCGTTTGTGTCCATTGGGTATATTAATATTAATCATTTTCCATAATGCTCGTTTATTCTGTACCATGAGGGAGATTAAAAATCAAGTTACGTTTTCAGTATCATTCTGAATATTGCGGCGTGCAAAATAAAATAAGTAAGAATTATAAACTGAAAATAAGGAAAGGAAAAGTTTTTTTCAGACCCGACACCGTTCTTCCGGTCGATCCCCCAATTAATTACGGAAGAGGGAATCCTTCCCCTCTGCCCCCTCGGTGGGAGCGGATTATGATTGCGGCAACAGAGGTATTTTTTTACTGAAGGAACGCCGATCCTTGATCGATGTACAGGTTGAAAAATGGGGGTATATTCTGATTTTTGTTTACGAACGCCGAATATCGATGGGCCCTCGCTTTTGTCCCGGCCTAGACCGGTTTTCGCTTCCCTTCCGTCTTCCGCAGTGTTCCATTAACGACAATTTTTGCCAACGTAACCGATACACTGTAAACGGCATCTTCCTTACGGTTAGTATCCAACAAGGCCGAAACTCTTGTTCACGTTCCTTCAGGTTTGTTAGCCTCAATCACAACCCCGGACAACCTACGCGACCGTATAATTGGTTATTGGGGTAGCAGTGAGCAAACATTGCCACCTTGCAAGGCTGGGTAATTTAATATCTTCGCCCCAAATATCGCGTCCACTGACCACTGGGGCATGCTGTTTGCCCAACTCCTTTATCACCGCACTGCTGATTGTACGATTCGTTGTCTGCCGAAAGGAGAGGAAAGGGGACGATAACCGCATTACCGCCGGTAACAAATTCAGACGGGACAGAAACATTCTCATCACTCTTATAACACCAAAAAATATATTGTAATATCATAAAGGCTGGTAGACCGAACGGATATTACCCTGAGGACGTGCTGTGTTTCAATTCATCTTATCTCTGCCACTGGGGTTGCAGAAACAACAATTGTGGAAACTCGATAGGAATTGTGCGACAGATGTCTTTTCCTAAAATCAAATTTAAAACATATTCGAGTCACCCGTGTAAAATATAAATCTTTACCGGATTTACTAACCCGGGGGATATTATGCTTATGTATAATAAATAATAATATAAGTTTAATAAATGAAAACTTTTTCGTGATCCGCGAATCTTTGGAGCACACTCCAATTTTCGGATATTGACGAATTCTGACTGTTGTACAAGTACTGTTACTTCATAAACTTTTCACTAGGTAACTATTTAATATGAGAATTCTAATAAGATTCCATAGAGACGATATTTGAAATTTCCGCATTCAGATAGAAAGAACCCCCATACGCGTCTCAAAAGAACAGACCTTAACCGCAAATTTGGACTGCTGAGACCTCTATTGAAAAAGACATCAAAACTGACAGTAGACAACAAACTTACAATTTACAAAACCATTTTAAAACCGACATGGACTTACGGAATAGAGCTATGGGGTTCCGCTAAGAAATCCAACATCGCCAGCATCCAGAGATTCCAATCAAAAGTCCTTCGTACCATCCTTAATGCTCCCTGGTATGTTTCTAACCGAACAATCCATAATGACCTCAACATACCGACAGTCGACGAAGTCGCAAAATCACGCTTCCTTAAATTCCACTCCCGCCTCTCTCCACATCCAAACCCACTCGTTCAGTCCCTTTCCTCCTTTACCCATCCACTATCCCCACCACGACGGCTTAAACGCCACTGGCCCAGAGATCACCTCACATTTTAAAACATCGTTGGGTGGTTTCTTTGTCGTGACTAACACGCCGAAATAAACACATGTATCAATTGCACCCATAACTGTATAGGTTGATTGTGCAAAAATAAAACAGTTAAAAACAGATAGAAAGAAGCCGGAACAATACCGAAAAATGAAAGCATATTCTGTGAATCCGACAGAAGCGTTTTACGCTTTATCAAGTGAGACTTGTAAATTGGACTACCACTTCATATATATGGCCTTGTAATGTTTTCAAACTGGTCTCCTCCGGACAATTGCCGGGGAACGCCGTTTAATCTTGGGATTGTCCGGCTATCAAAGTGTGATTAGCTGTGGGCCCCCGGCCCGGTTATTAATGGGCCATTTATCCTCGGCATTTCGGCGTGCCCACTGCCACTGGGGTCGCCGCCTTTGATTCGGCCCGGTCGTCCCGACCCTAATTAGAATCCCGAAGTCGACCGACTTAAAAACAATAGATAACCTAATCGATTCAATGTGACTTGATCGATCGATGATTCGCCCCGCGTTATTTGCCTTTCAGATGATATACATCGGTTTAACATAAATAAATTTCCACTGCCTTCAATCCACTCCAGTGTAAGTGCATTAAGCTCTGTAGAATATTTATGGCGTTGGGGAGAAGTCCTGCAGCGAAGTATCTATTTGATGTTATTTTCTTTATTGCTGAAAAATACGGAAGAATACATACAAGTTTTTATTTTTATTTGCAACAATAGGAATAAGAAAACCATATTATAGACTAGCATGACTGGGACGAATCAATTTTATTTATTTTCTTCTTTTACGCTTATTTATTGTGTTTCCTTTTTGTATCGAGAAAAAACGAGGCGGCGAAACGTGCCGCCCACAATTTGATTTAATAGCAGACAACACTAGAATGTCCTTTTATCTCGTTAAGAAGGAACGACAGGCAAATTATTCGTGGGGCAACCCGGAAGCCCCCGCCACTGCCGGATCGATACTCAGCCTTGTTATAACGACGTGTAACGGCCGTTTATTTTCTTCTGACCGAGAATATTCGATAGAAACGGAAATTGCCGCGGAGAAAGGCCATGTTTATCGTACGGGTGGTGAAATATTGGATTTCCATTAGTTTGAAGGGGATTAACGGGGAAAATGTATCGCGAGGTTCATATCGGGTGCATCAATTTCTCAGAAGGTGGGAATTTCATAAATTAATTCACTCGGGTTGGATAGAATAGGTGTTTGTTCTAGTCGTTCACTTTAAATTGGAGCTAAGAAAACAACAAAAAGTCCGAGGTTCTATGTGTGGAACGTTATTATGATGTTCAATTTATTAGAAAGAACCATAAATAACAGAAAGAAAAATAAGCGAGTCAATTCGTTTGTGAAGTTATTTTTGATTTGAAAAGATTTATCAGATCTCTCTCATGTGGCCCTTTCCCGATGTCGATAGGACCATCGTTATTGTTTAACAAAGCAAAATGATATTCATTTCAGAATTTTTTCCATATTCTCATTCCCGAAACCGACTGCCCGGAGGTTTAACGGAAGACGTCTCTCTCTCTCCGTATGATTTTCACAGAATCTTCGCCGTTTATATCGGCTAAGGAGGAAAAATGGAAACGCGACTTATGGAGAGGTCCACCAAGATATCAGAGTCGCGCGAGATCAAATATTGATCTTATCCGAATTTCGTTTTTGATCGCCCGACGTTCCCGTTTCACACCGTTTCGGCCAGCTTCAATTAACAAGACTCGGTCCCATTGTAATTGGACAATGGACCATTTAGTCCTTAATCTCCCGCATTTCGTTCCTCGAAAATTTTCCCTTCCGACCCCATTATTTTTATTGTAATTTCGGAAGTAAATACATTATCATCTTAGCCGAAGGGAAAGTAAAAGATAATTTCTTCGTAGTAATTGAATATGCAAATGGATTTTTTTCTTATCTCCAACGTTTTATAATGGCCCAGAGAGATTCGGAACTAAAGAAAACTCGTATTTAATTATTATTGTAAGAACGAAGGAAAATTATTTCGCGAGTATTTTCAACGTTAATATTATTGAAGAGCGACAGTATAACTTGACATTAAATTCAAACGTACCGCGGTGTACTAATTTGTCTGGACAATATGAACTCTGGGAATAGCCGCGGATATTAATTCTACCGTAAACAATATGTGGGCTACGTTTGCCAAACGAGGTTAGATTCAGTTATCCTAGTTATTGGGGGAGGCTAAAATTATTCCATAATTACAATCGGCAATTTCCCAATTGTATGTTACGGCGGCGTTAATTGACCGGCACCAGTTGGTTTCTTTAGATTGTAAATTACGGATTGAATTCTAAGCAACGTTGTGGGGTGTTTAAAGCGCGGCTTCAAAGTCAAGGCGATAGGTAGTTGTTGCTGCTTCTGATGCTGTCAGCCGTCGTGAGGGGCACTCGGTTAATAAAGTCGAGAAGCCCGCCCCAACTACAAAACCGAGGCCCACACCACTCGACATGAGTTCATATCGTGAATATTTTGTGTAGCTTGGAATTGAACGATGTGTTAACCGGCCGAATAATAAAGTGAATAAACGTTTTTTTTTAATGTATGCGTGCAATATTATCGATTTCAAACGTCTCTAATGTCAAACGAAATAAAAAATTCATTTTTGTCCGCATATAGCATGAATATTCATTGTAGTATCGCAGTCATGAATTGATTATAACGGATGTAAACCTTTTCCATTCACAATGAAATGCCCCGGACCCGATGAATCAATTTCGATCATTTCGTCGTGCTATCTCGGCCTCTCGTTCAGGCCTATACAAGTAGCATTCTAAAATTAACTGCAACCAGGATTTTAACATTAAACAGAATACTTCTGCAATTATTATTATTTATAAAAGAAACTTCTAACTCAAGAATAGAAATTAAAAAAAGTTGATAATTATTCGGATGTATCAATTCGTACAGATGTAATAATTTTCTTGTAATTTCGTGCACTATAAGCCTAACAGCGCTGTTGAGAATACAAGGGATTGAATGGCTCTATTAGGAGATTCAAATATCGTACATATTCGAATGGAGCAACACATGATTAGAGTACAAGTTTGACTTCGGAGAAGACTCTCGGTCGAGCCGGGACCCCGAAGGAAACTTCTCTGAATTACTTCGCGGAATAATGGCCAGAAATTGCTGAGTGTACAATGGCTGTTTACGAAGTTATGGAAGTTGGTGAATGACATTCCGTTTCGAAATATCCCGAACCCGGTAAACACTCGCAGGCGCGTACACAGCAACTGCATTAAAGCCAAGCCCGAATATGAATGTTAGTGGGACGTATAAAACTTGTTTATTTCCATTGCAGTAGTTCATTTAGTTCCGCGATGAATGTTAAAGCCCATATTTCGATCATAATCCATTTTTTAAATGTAATAATAGTAAAATATTAAAATTCTATATGGCTCAAATTAGAAATTACATGAAATTTAAGCTTACGCATTTGTTGCATTATAATCATGTTTTTTAAACAACGTAATGGATTAATGGAACATAATTTAATGTATGACCATTCTAAGAACAGTGTCCTAAATATAAATATAAATCTTATAGGTTCGATTTGGACCTGGCAGTTTAGAAAGTACAAATATTTTCAATCTACTGACCCGCCTTAGTCCGCGAGCGCCATCAACTTCTGAACAACTGCTCCTCTTCGATTTTTGAATCAGAAAATTAAGTACCAAAATAATCGTTACTGACGGGAGGAAGCGTCGAGCGTTATATAGCGGATATATGAAGTATGAACATTCCGAAATGACCCGTTCACGACGAGGTTCAATATAGGCCGGCCTTTCGATGGCAAGCATCCCGGCCATGCTGTAAGAATGCGGCACAAACCCCTCCTCCTCCTCCACCCCCCGCACCTCATCCTGCCCATCATCAACCCCCAAACGCCCCAAAGTTTGGGGTCTGGGGAAGATCCTGGTCAATTCCGGACCCTCGTTGTCTCCCTCCTCTCTCTCTCTCTCTCTCATGGCCGAAATGCCGGACAAAGTCCACTAATGGACCGCCGCCGCAGCCTCCCGAAACACTAGTTCTGTACCTTCCGTAGCTTCTCACTACTTTCTTGGCCTTAAGATCTGAACTGCCCGAATGGAGTTTCGTCAACCCCGAAATTTGTGTCTGTAAAGTTGTCTCCCCCTTTTGGAATTACAGCCATATTGAATCATTCTCAGTTATTTTCAATTTTAAATTTTATCTGATCATAAAATGTATTCAAAGGATGAAAACTGCAAGTTTTCCCCCTTCAGTAGTCTTTCATTTGAACAAAAAAAATTATGGATTCGATAATGCTACAGGTTTTAAATAACGTTCAAAAAATTGTACTTTAAAATGTAGTGTGCACAAAATTTAAATTGATCTTAAACCAATTATTGTTTTAAACATGGACTGATGAAAATGGTTACCATCTTTTAAAGATGACCTCTTTCGAAAATATCCGAACGGTCCGGTAGTAATGAGATTCCGTCCGGCTGTATATCTCTGGGTTCCGTCGTGTTCATATCCCCCGGCCGATTGGGAGCTCATCCGAGGGGCGGCGAAGGGGGGAACATATCGGAAAGGTGCACGGGGGCGGAAGAAAGTCACAGATGTGTGTGGAGACCGGGCGCCGGCCGAACCCGGTTATTGGGTTAGCGAAGGGCGCTTTGACCCTTATCCAGGGGCCCCTGTTTATGTCCCTGAATTCCTGTGTGCCAACTTTTCGGCCTTATTACACACCCCTTCTCGGCTGAATTCTGTCCACAGGAATTAATTTCCGGCCATAGCCATCTGGATTTTTCTTAGAGGAGGAAAATTAATATTCAGTCCGCCTTTCATTCCAGGAAGACGCCAAAGGAATACTAACGTTAGGCCCAGAGAAAATATGGTCAGTAATTATTGCCATTCCCCAGTTTGAAATTCCAGCAGATCCCTTCATTACTGAAGGTTTAATTATGGATTACGCTCATCCTAATTTTAAAAAATGATATGTTGTGCACTTTTAGCAAATTTTATCTTGTCAACTGTCAGGTAGTCGTGTATCGAATTATGGCGAATAATGAATGACTTTTCGAGACTAATTTTTCCCCATAGCGAAAGGGCGCATTAATATTTAATTCCAGATCCAAATCCAATGACAATTAATATCGAAATTTCGAGCAGTAACCGGGTATCGGCCCCGTGGATTTTCTTTCTTATTTCTGTCCATTGGTCTAAAGTAAGAAGAGGAAATACTCCCTGAGATCCAATCACTTAAAGTGGGAGGCCGCGGAGAAACAGTCACCGAATCTGGAAAATACGTTCGGGGCTGACTGTCACTACCTAAGTGGCCCACTAAGAGAACTCACGGGGTGGACAACAAAGCCTTCTGGATATTACAGATTAATTTTTCATTCGCGTTTCCCCTAAACCTGAACCCTCATTGCAAATAGTATTTCATGTTAAAAATACCAGCATATAGTTCTTTCCATTACTCGTATATTTCGTTTTTTGTCCTCTGTGTCTAATAACTAAGTGTACGCTAAAAGAATACTTTATTGTATATAATTGAGACGTTGAAACTTTACCCCCCGTTTCCAAAGGGTAATTGGCGGACTCAGAAATTTCCACGTTTCGCCCGGACTTTTGCGCACATGCGAATATATTAACATCTGCCCGAGGCCCGGGTGGCCTGGCAACACACAAAGGGTCGTAATTATTGCGGTTCAGCGAACGGAGTTTCATCATCAGAGGGCCTAATCAGCAATTAGGCCGAAGCGCTGGCTGAGCATTTTTATTTCCTACTTTTTGACAATCGGAGAGCGGTGCGCTAAGTGAAACGGCGACGACTTTAAAGTTTACCAGGAAAACATTCAGTTTTACCTTGTTTTACTGGAATAATAATTAATTTAGAGAAAACGTGGAAATTTTATATTAATTCAAAAAATTCTAAATATTAATTGTAAGGAATGGGGATGGAGTAATAGTAGAGCATTTGCTTTCCCAATATTATATTTCGTTTGATACTAAATGACATCGTAAGTAGCCGTAAGGAATACAATAGTTTACAATTGCAATGAACCGAAACCAGCAATAGAGAAAAGTTGCACAATTATTTCGATAGAATTTTTAAAAATGTAACGGGAATAGAATCTGGGTACTCACCAAGAAATTTATCGGCTAATCGCAAAGTTGTCCCGGTTGACTATTCGGAGACTAACGCCTTCATCGGGTGGTGAAATATGGCCAGCGATTGTTTCGTTGATGGGGTCTGTGTGGGGGCTGAGGGGGTGGGGCTATGTGGGGGTTGTGCTGGTGGAGCACTCAGGGTAAAAACAGAGTCATAATGGGGCCCATTTATATGATGGGAGCTGTTAAGGGAGGCGGCCCCTATTGTTCCCCGGGGTTGTAGGCGGGGGTGGCGGGCCCTCCCGAACCTGTTGCTAACAGATATTGCCATCGCCCCGACGCCCATATCAGAGGGGACGCCGCTTTCTTCAATCCGGCGGGATGGAGCTCTTTTTGTCGCTTATTAATTGCCCTTAAATAGTCCTTGAGTATCACTTTTAAGGCCATATAATTTAAGAAATCCCTGAAACAAATACATACCATCTATTTTAAATATCATGTTTAGATTATCCACTGCCATCCACTCAACTCTCATTTTTGTACTGTTTTTTTTTCGTAGATTTCTTTCTTTGTCTCCTCTCGCTGGTTTGGTCTTTTGCTAGACCGGTCTCGGCTGCTCGCCATCTTCAGTAGCGGTGTTCGTCACTTTGGCACTTTGGATGTTTTCTGGGCATCCTCACTACATTGTCACTGTCACTTGTACTGTAAGGTGGTATATGTAAGGCGCTGATACTAAAATGTAAGGCAGACCTTTGTTGCGGGTTAGTATTAGGCGCGCCGTACAATTGACAATACAAGTGACAGTGACGTTGCAGTGACGATGCCCAAAAAACATCCAAAGCGCCAATAGTGACTAACACCACTACTGAAGATGGCGAGCAGCCGAAACCGGTACTAATACAGTTTCTTTTTAGTAATCTAGTTAATCAATCGGTGCAAGTGCACTGAACGAACTTTAGTTAAGTACATTTCCGCACCATACTCAGGGGGCGCTAGTTTATCGGTGCTAGTGTACCCAACGAACTTTAGTTAAGTACATTTCCGCACCATCCTCAGGGGGGCGCTAGTTTATCGGTGCTAGTGTACCCAACGAACTTTAGTTAAGTACATTTCCGCACCACCCTCAGGGGGGCGCTAGTTTATCGGTGCTAGTGTACCCAACGAACTTTAGTTAAGTACATTCCCGCACCACCCTCAAGGGGCGCTAGTTTATCGGTGCTAGTGTACCCAACGAACTTTAGTTAAGTACATTCCCGCACCATCCTCAGGGGGGCGCTAGTTTATCGGTGCGAGTGTACCCAACGAACTTTAGTTAAGTACATTCCCGCACCACCCTCAGGGGGGCGCTAGTTTATCGGTGCGAGTGTACCCAACGAACTTTAGTTAAGTACATTCCCGCACCACCCTCAGGGGGCGCTAGTTTATCTGTGCAATGCACCCAACGAACTTTAGTTAAGTACATTTCCGCACCACCCTCAGGGGGCGCTAGTTTATCTGTGAAATGCACCCAACGAACTTTAGTTAAGTACATTTCCGCACCACCCTCAGGGGGCGCTAGTTTATCTGTGCAATGCACCCAACGAACTTTAGTTAAGTACATTTCCGCACCACCCTCAGGGGGCGCTAGTTTATCTGTGCAATGCACCCAACGAACTTTAGTTAAGTACATTTCCGCACCATACTCAGGGGGCGCTAGTTTATCTGTGCAATGCACCCAACGAACTTTAGTTAAGTACATTTCCGCAACGCACTCAGTACAATACAACACTGCGCCACAGTACAAGTGACAGTGACAGTGCAGTGAGGATGCCCAAAAAGCATCCATAGTGCCAAAGTGAATAACACCAAAGCGGTTCAAACACCAAAATCGGACCTCAAATATTTAGACAGGGTTTTCGAAAGTGATCAAATTCTGATACCTGGTGGATAAGTTATAAATAAGTATAGAATACACTATAGGTATAATTTTTTTGTATTCACGGTATTGAGCAACAGACTTGAGAGGTTACTTGAATTTCTTCTGGGATAAATTAAATCGTTCTTAATTCCGTCTTGTAATATAAAGTATAATGAGAAAATGAATCGAATACGTTAATTAGTTTGGAATTAATTTTAAAATATTCAAATTCATTCTGTCCAAGTTGAATTCTTGAGCTAGTAACACAAACTCCCGAACGAATTCCTCACTTCTCATTATTTCTCATGATTACTGGATTATAAATAGGCTAAATCGATAGAATGATTTAGGTGTTTCAAATTCATGCACAGAAAGAAGCTGCACCTGTAACCCTTAAAATACCCCTGTAATACTGTGTGCACTGGAAAAAACAATTATCAGCTTCAATCAAGAAAGTATTTTATATTCAATTAACGTGAATTTTTATAGAACTGAAATAGATATTTTCCCCATCCTATTTTTAGCCCTGGATACAGGTGAAGGATGGTAATATTGAGGTTACGGCAAGTAAGTTTTCAAAAAGAAAACCACTTATTTATTATCTTTTGCTGGCGGAGCTCCCTTCGTAAAAACTAACTTTTCTTATTATTACTCAGTATCAAATTCATCAAGCAACTATTTATAATTATAAACAAAACTATAACAAAAACTTGGTAATTAAAGAAGACAATTTTGAGAATATCATTTACGAAATAATAATGAATTATTTAATCTAAGTACTGAATTTGTCGGGAACAGATATATTATAGATGGAGAACATAATTTTGATGACATACAACATTGTATTATAACATAAAAGTTGTGGCTATTTGTAACTTCTTGTTTTCCTTTGCTCGATGTATTAATTTTACATTACTTGCGACGTGTGTCCTTAAATAGATCCTGTGACTCTTTAAACTTTCGGAACAGCGGTTTCAAAGTTGCCTGTAATTTTCTTCACTTAAATCTGAAGCCCGCCGAATTAATCGCGCCGTTGACGTCATCGCGACGACGTCATCGCATGGAACGAGTATAAAGTGAGCCTGCACAGCGGTACGTGGGCGGAGAGATAACAGTGAGGCTGCAGTTTTGCTATAAATTCAGATTTAGATTTAGCTGAAATTCAACTACGTATTAATACAAAGACAACTATAAACTTATAGCTTTGTTGAAACGTCCGGCAAATCACACTTGGCAACTATTTAAAATAAGCCGTTTATTGATTCGTTACGAATCGGACACCGGGAAATCGAGTGCTAGTCGAATTATATTTGGCTATATCACAGTCAGTGAAAAGAAGCCTTAGGTTGCAATAAGTCGAGAAGCAGCCCTACTGAGTTCTATAGTTACTTTAAATTCACTCAAGTTACAATTTAAATTTGATTACACCAATTATAAATTGATTGTCCTTTTAGATAATTTAATTTTGGACCAAATTTTTGTACACCTCACCGTTAAAGTGATTTAATTCTCCGGTGGGGGGGCGTATTTTCTTTCAATTGCGAATTTCAATCCTGTTGATTGATCATTGATTCCTGTTGAGAAATACGGTTTCTACGTTTCGGTGGTTGTAAACGTATCAAAATTGTTATTGAATGGATACGATTGAAATGGATTTGAAGTAAAAATGAATGCTTGCGCATTTATGAAAGCCATTGCTCTGAATTTTGTTCATCCTCCTCACTCAGGTTGTCGAGGAAGAAGTTTTTTCCTCGTACATACATTGCTGGAGCCTCAAAAGCGCCAAAACGATGCTTCAGCGTCTGTAATGATCACTAGAAGCGATTATAATTTTTGGTAAGAAATTACCAAATTATTAATTTATACCAACCTCCAATAATCCTTACTTTCGACCGCAGCAATTTAACGCCATTGCGAATTATGGCCGACCGACGGATGATAGGGCTAATAATAATTTTCAGTTAGAGCGGTTTTGTCCATTGTTAACGTCTGAACTTAATCTGATTAAGCAATTCTCATCAGGCAAGATAATCCGGTGTCGGCAGCCCTAGGCCTCGGCCACACATAACCGGCTTCCATGTAATTCTGTGTATGCGTTGAATTTGGCCGTTAATCTTTTCCACCAGGAACCCCCCTAGAATAGAAAATAATTCTACTCAGGTTTAAATTGGTCGGAAGTGATTTATTTTAACAGGTGTTCCCGCCGTTTTTATTGTTTAGCGAATATTATGCGCGACTCAAAATTCCCCACTTTGCATACCGCGATAGTAAAGTATTTTACGCCAGCGCAACGGAAAATTACGATCGTGTTTATATTTTATAATTACTCCGAATTCTCAAACCGTATATGGTATAACCATTAAACCACAATACAAAAAAGATTTGTGAATTACACCTGTTGTCGTAATAATAAAACTGGAATACCTTTTCTCTCAGGGCCCGAATTGCCTAATTTGTTCTTAGAAAATATCGGGGTCAGAGTTCAAAAGGTGCGGTGTTAATTATCCGAGTGGATCTGTAATTAAACTTGTTAACCAGACTGAAAGGCCGGAGAATATTGTTACTGCTGAAGTTATGTAGGTAAATTACAAAGTGATTACATGATCGCAACACTTTTACAAATGTGTTTGACATTTAATTACTGAACGGAGGTGTTACATTGAGATAAAATTGATTCAGACAGATTGTATTATTCGGGTTTATTCATTTTTCGGTACAGTATATTTATTTGCTCTTTTGAGAAATGTAATTGTCATTTTGACGTGCATTTTCCTTCTTATTGTAATATTTCATCGTATATTGATTGGTCAAAATAAAGACTGGGCATCGATTTGGGGCCGGTTGAAAATATTTTCGATGCCGGCCCTTCGGACCGATAAAGGACCAAGTGTTCGGCGGCCCATGAATTTTAATGGATTAAACTGCGGGCCCGTCGCCGTTTCAAAATGGGCCCCCCATTTCTTTTTTAGTTTAGCGCTGGCTGTAGAATGCAATCGTAAATTTTTATAGTCCCACCCGTGCAGGGGACCCGGCGCGGGACATTTTTTCGCTTAGAGGCGGCAGTTCGAGAACACCACTGGTCATAGAACTTGCCCAATAAAAATTTCGAAAAACACCAATGTCCTACAAAACGGCCGTTATATTGAATTTATCTATTGCAGAAAAAAGGAATTGTAAGTTCTGATAGTCATAAAAAAGATTCTGTCCAACATTAAAGTAATAACAATGTCTACAAACTTTTCTTTAAATGTATTCTCTAGAATAAGATTTTGCTTTTTCTAGTCTTTGTCGAAGGTGTAACCTTCGTGTTATGATTTGTATATATTTGCGGATAATTTAATTGTCGCTGTGGAAAATACAAAAATAAAGCATACCGCGAGTTCCGAATGAGGAGTTGGTATCGATTTTGGGGCCCTTCAAAATTTTTTTTAATCATTCATATCTAAGGTATTACCACATGTATATACATATATTCTTTATATAAAAAAATATATAAAAATAAGGGTTGAATCATGTCCCAGTTACTTGATAGTGATATCTCCAAAAATCTAATCAATTTCTCGTCAATGTCCTTGAATAAGATTTTGCTTTTTCTAGTCTTTGTCGAAGGTGTAACCTTCGTGTTATGACTTGTATATATTTGCCGATAATTTAATTGTCGCTGTGGGAAATACAAAAATAAAGCATACCGCGAGTTCCAAATGAGGAGTTGGTATCGATTTTGGGGCCCTTCAAAATATTTTCAATCATTCATATCTAAGGTATTACCTCATGTATATACATATATTCTTTATATGAAAAAAATATATAAAATAAGGGTTGAATCATGTCCCAGTTACTTGATAGTGATATCTCCAAAAATCTAATCAATTTCTCGTCAATGTCCAGTGTATTTTTGCCCCAGTTGAGTAGGAAGAGTGATCGAAAATGGTCCACATATGAAGTCCGTCCGTTCCCACTTTCCAACTGATTGCAGTGTGTTTGCGTGCGTGGGTTGAGGGGATGAGGGTTCCCTCCGGGGCTGCCTTGTATGAAAGCTAATTTCCAGCCCCCATTGACGTCAGTTTGAACCGGAGCCTACACAGTCACCAGTTTCCAGACCCCCACACGGGTTTAGGCTATTTGGAGCCCGTTTTCAACTTTTATTCAAACAGCGGCCGTTAACCGTCCAACCTCAATCGATGTGGCCGGTTGTAAAATTTGATTTAGTTACACATGGGCCTCGAGAAGCTTGGGACGCCATAACGGTAGCTCCGGAGGATATATTTTTATTTTAGTTGAAAATTAAATACCGCCTAGGTCACTTTAAATGTTTCTCTTGCTTAAACGAATCCAAGCAAATTTATCAAAACAAATTTCATTCTATATTTGGTAACATATTTCCATATTTGGAGAGTAGCTGCGGACTCCTACTCTTGAAGATTGTATGAATATTAGGATCTGGTTCGCCGCCAGAACTTGTACTTAGAAAAGCGTCGGATGCTCCACTTTAAAATCAATTCCGAGACATGTTTCATTACATATGACTGACCGCCATCGGTAATCAATTGGACAGAATGTATAAATGAGAAGAAATGTATCAGTTTTGTTTTAGTAAGGCATAATTTACTGTGCTACTGGTATATTAAATTTAAATTATTACGTATGATTCATTCGTTTGAAATGTAAATTAACGCAAAAGGTCGGTTGGAAATCTTAATGAAGGTGACACTCCTTTGAAAAGTCTAACGGGGAGTGTAACACTGGAGTTGATAAGCGAGGTGTTCAACCGCATCCAATGCTCTTTACACTTTGCCGGTGGTCTCATGCGTGAAGAAACGGAAGCGTCTCTTTAACAACCGTAGCTCGTTATCGCCTACAATTGCCCAAATGAGCTCTCGCCCCCGCCCTTCTCTGTGTGGGGAACAACAATTCGAACTTCTCTAAAATTTGTCCCGTCAGCGTAAATCCCATTTCCTTAATTCGCCCCCACCCCCACCCCCGACAGAAAAACGAGCTGTCAAATGAGCGCTTTTCAATCGGAAAAGCTGCAAATTGCACAATGGGGACCCCGAGGCCGAAATGTGAGGCCCGACTCCGCGGGCAACCTGTGGAATTCGGCCCTCCGTTCAATCGCGAAATTTTCATCCAGAGTAGACCTTGTTTAAGTGCTACAATTTTTTTGTAAATCTGTTGTAGACTAGACGAATAACATTTATGTGTTTTTTGATATCAAGAATTGCGTTTCAACACAAAATGTAACAACAAAACGATCGTATTCCTTAAGGTAAATTATTAATAACTTAGATCCGCCGAAAACTCGCCGGTTGTATTTTGAAACCTTCAAACGGAATTCGCGACCCGCCTGAAATGTTAACCGGCCGGTGTTACGCCGGAATAGAAATGGCGCGAGATCGTCGATCCTGAGCTCGGGCACAATGGAAGTTATTTCGGACAAATAGAATTGTTGATACACCAACCCGTCGCTCCGAGGGAATTATTCAGCCGGGAAGTTCTTGTGACATAGCTGGTTATGATAATAGCTAAAGGGAATCAACAATCCGGCTGAGATTTTCTGGATCCTCCCGGATGATTAATGCTGGACCCAGCAGTCAACAGAAAAATAAAAATGTGTTTAGCATTGCAGAGAAATTTCTGTATTTGTATGACAGCTGGTGGGAAATCGAATATTGCAGGTGTGCATGTTTAATATTTGATCCCCGTTGCATTCTGTGATTTATTTTTTTTATTGATCGAATTTTTGAACTGGCCGCAGAATCGGCAAATAGAATTGCGACAGAAAAAACCGTTTTAAAATGAGCATTTTTTGTTACTCTAAAGACTTGAAAAAACACATGCTACGAAAAGTATATTATTACACACATTTGAGATTTTGTAAAATTTATTTAAAGCGTTGTTCCCGATATTATTATAATGTTGAATATTAAAAGCGAATCATTTTCAAGTAAAGACATAAAAGTATTTCCTCCATGTTATGTGCAAATTTTAATTTACATTCAGTTGCAGAGTTGTCTTTGGGGGATTGTTTATGCCCGGAAGTGGCGCACATATCATCAATCTCAAAACTGATTTATATCGTGGAATCCCCAAAAAACTTTGTATATTCATTTCGCTTGATTTATTCGAAAAGTTCTTCTCTTCTGGGGACGCACATTTTTGTTTTTCAGCCACCCGGTTTGGAAACTTGCATTATTTATGATTGATTTTGTTTGCCGGGATTAAATATAAATTCTTCCGCTTCCTCTTTTTTTTTCTGTCCGGCAGTTTTCAAAGTTACTGACGTTCCCGGCGGCGCGTCTACTGCAGACGCCTGTAATTTGCGAAGGATTTTAAAGTGGCTTTTAAGTGTCAGCGTCAATCATTTCGTCATTTAAAAAGGTCTTGTGCAATTTAATTTTAGAAACATAGTACATTTCTATTAATTATCACTTTTGTTTTACTACTGCCATTTAATAGATACATTCGTTTACAAAGTTCATTAAACTAGAAATGGAGATATTTTGAACCCGAAATTCAAATTGGTAATTAATTAAACGACGCGCCATTACATTCGGTTGTGTGGTGTGTGTGCTAAAAGGGTCACAAAACAAGGCTTCGTCAACAGGCGAGCGTACGCTTCACTTCATTCAAAATTAGCTCCGGCAGAAAGTTCAACACTTTTTCTACACCCGGATCAAACGAACGCAATGTAAAAGTTTGTTGTTGATCGCGATAGAACTCTGTTAAAATGGGGGCCCAAACTCCCCCGCCCACCGTCCCGACGCTCCCTCACCGATCGATTCCAACTTAGATTAGGTCTACCCCTGAACGCGGCCAAATATATGTCGAGTATCTGCCGAAATTTCAATGGGGCGAGCTTCTAAATTTGTCCCTCTTATCGGGTCGGCGTCGGGCCCCGAGAGGACGGATTGGAATCGACCGAACGAAAACCTAATTTGAATATCGGAGATGTGCCGAGCGGGGGCGGCGCCCTTAATTAAGCCGGCCGAATGGAAGTGGGCTCCTTCCTGCCCCTCTCAGGCCTACATCCAGCCCTCCGGCCTCCGCCAGCGCCAGCCCCCTACCGCCTTTTATCTTTCTCTCGGTTCTCCTCCTTTTTGCCTCTCTCAGAGACAGAAAACGAATATTGGCCGATATGATTGGCAACTACAAGGCTCGTGCTACGTTTATATTAAAATCTATGTTTGCGTACAGTCATAGCTTGGCAGTTAAACAACACGTACACAACGAATACGATGCCTCAAAGGAGGGTTTAAATACTGAATAATAACAGAAATATTCTTCAGAGGGCGACTGCCGACTAAACTAACCATATTATATAATACTCTGGGAAGAGATGTCACCGGTATTGACATAAAAGGTGTAATTTTCCTATGTTCTACCTTAAAAGGGTTTCTATTGTCCTTTGTCGACACTGGCTCTAACTCATATATAACGGAAAAACAATATAATTATATTTATTAACCTGTATTCATATCCGTGCGAGATGTGTTTGTGTCCCACCCCCCGGTGTGGAATATGCTCGACGAATACATTTTCACAGTCATACTTAGGCATTAAAACCGCTCACCTTTAACTTCATTATATATTTTCGATTTGAAGTAGGAAATTGGACGGCCTACCACATACAACTTCCGCATGGGCGGATGCGGAATGGATTTGGATGTTCAATTTCTCTCTCTCTCTCTCTCTCTCTATATATATATATATATATATATATATATATATATATATATATATATATTGGGTAACAAGACTAATTAGCAGACAAACGTCATCCGTTGTTGATAGTAGGGACTGGTCGTTAGTCAACGTCTGAAGGGTGCACCACCCTCCTCCCTTCGCCCATTGGGGGGGGTGGGGTGAGGCCGCCCATTCTTGGTGACAGGGCCTCAGCTGTCAGCTGTTAGGGGGTGGATGGTGACCCGATAGGGACGCCCCCGTGACCTGAATCGAGGCGGAGGCGTCACCCGCCACCATCGGCACACAGATTGGCAATTGCGGTTTCGTTACTCACCCCCGAAGATCGATCAGCCCCAATGTATTGCGACCTGTATTAAACAATCTCTTCATATAGGCTGAAAATAAGAATACTTTACATAATGAATTTAGTAAATAAAAAGAGTTTAATATTTCTCTCATGATTTAACCTTGCTTTGCCTAGACGTTATAATTGCAACGCGCTCATAATTTAATTAATGAATTCAGTCCGCCGGTAGCCAGTTTATTATTACTGGAAATGAATCAGAGACCTAATGAATATTATGGAAACTGGAGAAAATTAATATACGTCTGTAATCAGTTTCGGTGTATGATTCTTAATAAAATAAAAATGGTAAATTATTTATTGTCATTAGCCATAACGATATGAAATATATTTCGATCATTAGGACATCACGTTAGGATTAGTTCTCATTTTTATGGACCTGAATTTACGTATTTAATTTTAAAAACTACAATCCCCTCCTATGCACTGGTTTTCCTGTTCGGGATATAACCCAAAGCAATAATAGATTATTAGGGAACAATAATACGTTGTCACGCTTCCTTGTTCGAGCTTGAGATCGATCTAAATCCCTACACTGAGAGGACGAGAGCGGCACAAAGGGCCCGGGACCCGGTGGTCGATATCTCTCGGTCACATCGGCCGTAGGTAAATACGGCCCGAAAGCCCCGACCAACGCTCAACTACAAATAATCCCCCCGTAGATTTGCATTCACAGTTTCGATAATGGTAATGGCCCCAGATCCAAAAATGATCTGGACTAGGCGATTTACTGCAATTCTGATTGATTTTCCATCGTTATTTAATCATTTCTTCACGGCGTCCATTAATGACGAAAACACTGTATTTCATTGACTGAAATTTGAGTATTTTTACATTTGCTGACGGTTAGGCTTGAACAAGTGGATGATCGATTTAGGGGAGAGCTGGAATGAAGACAAATGGATTGCTCCTTCTCATGGAGATGTCCTTCATTGGATTCCGAGAGGAGTATCTCGGAAGAAGATTGAGAGGTTAGCCCTAATGAATGTACAGATTTTGTTTAACCCAGATTGATTGCGATTTACTGATTGGATCCAAACGGTTTTACTACTGACACGAGTTAGAGTGCTCAAATTTCCGAGATACGCCGAGTAAAAGAGTAAAGGTAATAAAAAAAATGACACTATTTTAAAATATATTTTTTAAAAATCAATATGTCTTAATAAAGAAAATTATTTTTTTGAACCCCACTAGGAACACAATTTAAAATGTTAACAAATCATTGCCTTGGAAATAATTTAGAACTACTTATTCTGACTAAACGAAATAATTGCACAACGTGACTTATTAGCGGATGTCCCATTACGAGATTAAACTTTAAATAAATTTACTTTTATTTTTACAGAGTATAAAAATTGGCGTGTCCCGAACTTTTCAGTGTTGTTCGGCTCGCTCCCATCATTAATAACGTTTTAATTAGAAGCCGCCTACAAAGTTCTCCTGGGGGAAAATACCCGAAGTTGTCCTCGTCAATTAACTGCGATCTGCAAACAACCGATTTTTGCCCAAGAATACTCGCATTCAATTAGCCGGCACAAGTTGAACTTAGATAGCGGCTCACTTACAACGGGGTGGCGCAATAAAGTCCGAAGCGGTTCGAACAATTATACGGTATTGTCCAATCTGCGCTTAATTCCGCGCCCGTGAAGTTCAGCGATAGGAAAATTAAGTTCGGCCGGGGCGATAAACGCCGACCGTAAAGGGCGGGCAACAACTGCGGTGAACCCCCGTTGTACAGCCGAGAGACCGGTTAGCTTATCTCGACTGTTCAGCGGCGGTACAGTCATCGAGTACGGCCGATGAAGTTTATTTGCGGCGGGGTCAGTGTATTTAACAATCTAGTTGCAGTTTGGGAGGACTTTAAGCCTACATTATTGACTTTACTGCAATCTCAAACGACCTATTATTCGCAGACCTTCATTACTGTTGAACTATCGAATATAGAAGTGACAAGGGTGACAAAAAATTATTTTCTTTGTTTACTTTTAAAGCCTTTATTTGTACATTAAAAGATAATTATATTTGACCCACGCTGTCACAATTAGTGAAATAAAATAAATGTTAAAACAACCTGTGCGTCCTGCGACTTTCTGGCATTCCGGCTGGAACAATATGGCCATAACCTAGACTGGTGTTTGCTTTTTACCATCCTCAGTAGTATTCCGATAATAATATACTGAGACACTTAAAAATATCGGCTGGTAATTAAGTATTCTCTTATAACTGGCCTGAATGTTAGCCAAGCGAATAAACAAAACGGTAAGATTGGTTCCGAACCTTCGTTAACTCCTTGTCAACTTCTGAAATACGACCCATTACTTTTATGGCTGTATTTTTGGCTTTTTGTTCAAGATTTAATTATTGTCGAAACTCTTGTCACCGACTGGCATAAAAAATGTCTCCGATAAAAGGAGGTTTACCAGCTGGGAATGTATGTTATAACCTGTGGCTATGCTGTGCTAGAGTAGACAGGATTTAAAGAGCGGGCACGGGCTGAAGGCCAATCATTGCCCACACAAATATTTGTTGTGACCGGTATCAGGTATAGAGGGCTAAGTATACATGCCTAATTGGAGACAGAACTCAGTGTTAACCGAATCTTTAGTGTTAATCTATCCGAATTGGTTTAGCTGCTCGGGGCCTGACAGTCGGGGGGGAAGGAGGGGGTTGAACGGGAGCCGAGGGAGGCGTTAAGACGCCGTCATCGATCAGCGTCTCGGTCTCGCCCAGCCGAGAGAGAGAGAGAGAGAGAGAGAGAGAGAGAGAGAGAGAGAGAGAGAGAGAGAGAGAGAGAGAGGGGGCGCATGTATGTCTAACACAGTTTGCCTTTTATCGGTTAATTGAAATTGTATCGAAAGGGCCGGCTATTCAGTACATTAAACAAGGGTAATGGAGTTTGAAAACACCGCCGGAAAGTTTACTCCCTCGCTCCTCAATTATGGACGAGTGGCTCGAAAACAAACCTTTTCTGATGCTTTAGGCGAGAACAATATTGAATTTGCATTAAATATTTATATATTTAATGTTTTCGACCGTTAAATTAGCTCCCAGACTCGAACATATTACTAGCGCGCGACCTTTAATACCCTAATAAATGATGCTGGCCGACCAGTTTAGTGGGCTCTAATAATAATAGGAACTAGCTGAATAGATTTCAGAATTTTGTAACGGCACTATTGAAACCTTTATTCCCTACACGCTAATAATATTTCAAACATATTTAAAGGGCGGGAGGTTAAACATGTTGTATACACGAGGTATTCTTCACGGCGCTCTCGATACTAACCTGAATGACGGATACAAATAGTAATTCAAACGGCGCACTTGATACTAACCAGAACGACGGATACAAGTTCATTGGAAGTAAAACGGCGCTTCTAATACTAACCTGAACGACAGATCCTGTATCCAATAACTTATTACTTATCTAGTAATTTATTCTTGCCGTTGGTTTCTCCAAATCTAAACACAAGGAAATAGTTAATAATTTCATCTTCGCCGTTCTATCTTAAGACGATGATCTGTGCAGTTTCCGGTATTAACTATTGAAAGTTAATTTGGAAATCAGATGCTTTAATTAGCTGTGGGATCGGTACGACCGCATCAATTAGAATGGAATTAATATGGCGTATTGGTTTCGGGGTCTCTGGAGGGGGGCAAGATTGTGCAGATTAAGAGTTAATCGATCGATCGACCCGTCTCAGTCCACAGTTTGAAATTTGCATACGCGATGCGTTAATTCGATTAGCGATCGACCTATACGCGTTTGATACGGGCGATTGAATATCTCGGGTCGCTAAGCGTATTGCCTTGAGACCTGTCTCTTATTGGCCTCGGGCGCTATTACAAAAGGCAGTGAAATTGGCGGCATTCGGCGCTGTCGTTGCACTGATTCTGATAAGTGGCGTCCGAAATTATTGGACGAAATTCGGTGCGCACTGAGACGAGGAAAGTAGAAAATTGTGGACGCAGAACATTTTAAGAACCACCGAACGACTAATAATAAAGCCACTAATAGTCCTAATTTTGAATACTGAAATTAGAAGTACCGCAAGCAGGAGGGTCCCCAAAAATAGCTGCTAATATGTTAAATGGGTAAATCATAGTATAATAACACGAATACCCAGAGCTTAAAGTAAACTCTGTGTTATCGTTCATGTAATATGATTGAATGAAGCAAACCGTAAATTTGGTTTGCATTGTTGTCACTTCTGCAGTCTTCAAATCATAAATGTTCTCATAAAAGTGGAATATTTATATAAAGCCGAACATCAGATCCTGTCCCCCAAAGTCCTAAGCTTTCTTCTCTTAACCCCCATCCCCCTTGAATTATCAGATTAATGGTGCGAAAATCCCCCATTTCCATTAACGTGCCCACCTGAAAATTGCATCGGTCCAATTGTTTCACCACTCCAGTTCAATTATTCCGAATTTCACTTTGGTCCGTTAACGATAATTATAAATCGTTACGCACGCCGCTCAACCGTGAATTGCGAATATCGTTCGCCCGCAATTAGTGAAGGGACCTTCAATGGGATTCGGGGAAAGATTTTTTTTTGTTTATAATAGGGTCTTTTATTAATGGCATTTCCAATATCCTTTCTTTTACAGCAGGTATCGAACCATTCCTTGGAAACAGTGAAAGAAAAGACCTGCTTTTAATTAAGTGAGACTCTTTGATATTTTGAGCCGTTCAAGTCATTAAGCCCGCTGTAGTTTTAGTTCATTAGTTATACATCACGGAACACTTCAATATATCCATACATTTCTTGTGAATTCTTGATTCGTTTGTCCTCTGGAATTTATGTTTGCGGTTTCTTTTCATTTTCATATTTATATATAATTTAATAATTTAATTGCTATTCATCGACTAATACATACAACATTACACGAAAATAATTTAATATATATAATGGTGGGGTTGCCAAAACTCATTAAAAATTTGAAATAGTATATTGGGGGTGTTTGTCAAAATTTTTTTCTGTTACTGCTCGGTGAATGAAACGTAACAATGCCCGTTCAATCGGGACCATTGTTCTCTCAGCGAGAAGCGAAGGCGGAACACGCTCAGGTGCCGGAGAAAGAAATTCGGCCCGGAAAATTGAACGACCTCTTCCCGACAACGTGCCACTTTTCAAACGCGAAACGGTTGGGAGGGGGGGGGAGAAATGTCTTTTCTTCCTTACCGCCTCAAATTTTCCCCAATATACACCAATATTTATAGGCCGAATCAATCGGTCTCCATATTTTTTTCAATTTCAGAAACATTCTATTGATTACATCATTCAGAGTAAAATTTAAATGTGTAACAAAATAACTCACAGAACCAACAACAGTTAGGAAAAAATCACTCAATGCAATTTGCTGTCCACACACCAACTTGTGGTCCCAAGCTAAACCAGTTTTATGATTCCCGCTTTTATGAGGTAGTTACTCACGTCACTAATTGTATGTTCTGAATAGGCTAATCAGCCTATCACCAAGTTATAATTGCCGAATTCAATACGGAGGTCACTGCTGCATGTAAGGTTTCACTAATAACACAACTGAAATTCAATTAACTATTAACATTAATTAATAATATAATGTCCGATTAGTATTTCCACGAACTACCTAAGACATAAGAGGTGAGCGTTGAAATTTTTTTTAGAATTTTTCAAATACCTGACAGCGTTTTACCCGCTGGAAAAGTTCTATTTCGAACTACGTTCAGTGGCCCCTGGCCCGGAAATAACCCGATATTTCTTATCTGGTCACTTCCTGAAACTAGACAGTTCGGAGAAATAGGTTTTCTCCCTTTGGGGGCGCGACGACGACCATTTAAAATTTATATATGGCCCTGCGCCGGCGGCGTTATCATAAATTATTGGACCCAAACACGCCAGGGAGACGAAAATAATATTCTGTTCGATTGCAAACAGACCCGCGTTCGGGTCGTGGCGGCGGTTTCTAACGTGTCTTTGGTACTCTCGATGAATCTTTAAAAAGTGTATCGAGCTGACGAATCTCTGAACTTCATTAGGAATTTAACCAATCCTCCGGATATCTTCATTGCGTGTCTCAGCCCTATAGTCGAAATTGAATATTTCGAACTATCAATTATTCTTCTCTGTTGTTTCATGAATGTTGGTTTAATGGGAAATATACGTGCAGGAATTTGTATATCACAATTACAGCCTTCTTCGGCCACTGGCGAAACCCTCGGGAGCGATTAGCCCTCTCTTCGGGCGCGTACGAGGGATCAATTTACAAATTGGTTTAACATTAATTTGCGGGAGGGGCTGTGTGCGGACAGGGTTGGGGCCGGCGGGAGGATGTCATTACAAGCATTGATCGGCCGAGACACCCCCGACCGACCCCCTCGACCCCGGCCCCTGTCGCCCGCCACCTTTCGAAACCTCCGATAAACCTGTTCCCCATCGATGTTGCCTCGGCAAACTACTATTCCGATAACGATTTAGCAGGCAAATTAGATTAAAAGCGCAATAGAGGTAGAATAAGGGAATTCTGTAGATTTCGTGTGTTCCAGTCTCCTCTCGCTGTGTTTGGTCTTTTGCCAGACTGTAGCGGTGTTAGTCACATTTGGCATCATAGTGACTTTGGATGTTTTTCGGGCATCCTCACTGCACTGTCACTGTCACTTGTACTGTAAGGCGCTAATACTAAAATGTGAGACGGACCTTTATTGCGGGCTAGTATTAGGCGCGCCGTACCATTGACAATACAAGGATGTTTTCTTGTACTAACTTGAGTAAGTGACAAGTGGGTACTAAATATTGAATACATTAATATTTATAACATCACATAATATCGTAAACGAATTCGTAATGAGGTTTCATCTTCATAACAGTCAGCGGGGCACAATATTTTTATATCTGACATCGTTTTATTAATAATGAAATTAATTTTTCATTGAATGAACAACCGATTTATATCCAACATCAGAATCATGAATATATTAGACATTTCCGTATAAATGAGATGATGGCTATATTTACGGCGCTAATACTAAAATGTAAGACAGACCTTTGTTGCGGGCTAGTATTAGGCGCGCCGTACCATTGAATACAAGTGACAGTGACAGTACAGTGAGGATGCCCAGAAAACATCCAAAGTGCCGAAAGTGACTAACACCGCTACTGAAGATGTCGAGCGGCCGAAGCCGGTCTAGCAAAAGACCAAACCAGAGAGGGGACAGAAACACACGAACTTTAAGGTATTTTAAACTGATAGGGGAATTCATTTTGTTGACAATGAATTGTATCGATGGATCATCAATTCTATGGTATACAGATTTTTCAGTTTTGCTTTGGTCGGTCTAGAATTTCCCGCTTTGAGACATCTGTAAAACCCCTGTAGTGTAACTGCACACGTGACATCGAATTACATTTGGGCGTCACGCGACCCGCTCTGTCCCGAGTCACGCGAGTTTTCAACAGTAAATTCTTTTATACCCAGGCGTAAAAGTCAGGCCCCATTAAAGGAAAAGGGTATTGTCAATATCGATAATGGGGCGTTAGTCTGTTTTCATGCGCTGTGTTACAAATGAGTTGACAATTCGCCTAATTAAATACAACTTCTCGAATTAACTGATTGATACACTTTTGGCAAGTATCGAATATCTGAACGAGGTATATTATTAATACTGGATTTAAGTTATTATCGCCCGACATCCCAAACGTTCCTTACAGAAGCCTGAAAACAACAACAATAACAAGTATATGTAACAATAAAATATAAGTAACAATAAAAGAGTGAAAAAGTTATCGAAAGCAATATTCGCAGGATAGAAGGGTGAGATAACAGATTCTGATTATGAAAAATTACTGGGAAACCCGATTTCCAAATTTTAGCTATACAGCCCCTACTTGTTAAATGCGGACAGTTAAACATATGAGTTATGCTTGCCTATTCAGGTAAAATGTAAAAATTTATTGAGAACTAGACAATTTCGAAAAAATAATTCTATACTGGATTCATGATTGCCATGTAGGTAATTAATGTCTTGCCCCATCGATAATTTATATTTGTTCTCACGTGCTGAACAGCAACGCCTATTTTTATCCGGCCGTTTAGCCTATTGTCGCGTTTACCGTATTCCATTTTCGGAAAATCGAATCGATCTTCCATTATTGTGACCCCTGAAGGGTGAGAACTACACTCACAATATGTAATGGTACACAATTTCTCTGAGTATTTACTCGGGGGCGTTTATTTTGACTGGAAAAACTAACCCGAAAGGGTGGAGCACTCAACAATACCTATCGACGGTGGCTACAGAGAGTAACGATGGTTCTATCGATTGATTATATAATTGCCTCGTAATGCCTCTTGAAATAATTCATTGACTGAATGCCTCTCATCGAAGTTTTTTCATTCTGAACTATCTGGAAAATTATATGCCGTGCTTTATAGCACGTCTTTAGGGAGGGGCTTCATAAAGGATAAGAATAGAAGTTTGATTATGGAGGTTCCTCACTCACTCTTCTGTCTCACAACATGTGTAAGTCATATTCCGTGTTTATGATTATATTTGTACTAATATTTTTTAATAGTATTTTCAATTTTTAGCCTCACGTATAAATGGCATAATATAGTTACCAAATCGATACGGTTATAAAGTTGATCTTTTACGGAGCCCTCATTGCAATTCTTATAACTATACCGACGCTATACTAACTGTCGTATAATCCTCTTTATCGCAATCTCCGCCTCATCTCTGTAAAACCGCTTCATCATAAGAATTATTATCCGCTCGCTCCAATTCTACGGGGAATGGCAACAATGGCGAAAATGATTTCAGTGAGACGTCCGGGATAACTTGGTTAACGCCTCCCCAAAGCCCAATTTGGCGGTAAGAATAATCTGTGGGAGGCTTCCCTACCTCCCTCCCTCCCTCTCACCCTCCCGAGCCCGTTCCTTCGACTAAATCAATTACTCTAGAGTTAGTTGGGAGTCGACTCCGAAAGCCCACCTAGAGGCCTAGACTAGAGGGGCTCAAGCGAATTTAGCGAAATTCTATTCTCGGCGCCCGGACCGAGGCACTTTTCGGCAAACTGCAGCAATTTGAATTACAGATATAAATTTGCTATAAATTGATACCCCATTTTTAATGGGGTATATCGAACATATTTAAGAGTAAAAAATCATGACCCCACCGGGAATCGAACTATCCACGCCATCCTCTCCAGGGTTCCTTGTCGCTTCATTTGTGTATTCCAAAATAAACGAAGGCCATATATTTTCAGTATCCCGAACCGTTTCCAAAACGACAATCCTTTCGCCTTAATAACATTTCAGATACACGATTTTTTCGACAGATATTTGTCTTCGGGAATTCTCTCCTCGATCGGAATTAAGGGACGCCCCCTCCCATTCCCCACTTCTCCCCTTTCCACTCGTACGGGCGAAACGTCCTTTTATTTTGTTCGAGGATTTGGTTGGGGAAGAGAAGCGGAAATTGGCCCCCCGGCGGTGGGATAAGTGACAGGCGGCGAGGGCCCCATAAAACCCGTATCCCGGCGGCCCAACGACGACACTTGCACAAACGCCGACAATATAAAACCGCGAGCCGAAGACACGGCCGGGAGAACGGCGTCCCGCGGGAACGTACGGGCCGGAGGATTTGGGACACGTGCTCATATTCCCGACTCGCCCCCTCGGGATCGATTTTCGTGCTCCCCTTTTAGAAGCAGGATAAGGGATATTAACTATTTACAGGCATTGAGATACGACAAGTAAACTGCCGGTCGACGCGAAGCACGTGGTTCCATTTATAGAAACCGAAAGTGTCTAGAGAATATTCATTTTAAATATATACATCGAAGTTTAGAATTTTTTTATGTTGTATTTGTCAAGCGTGCCCTGAACCTCTGTTGATTATTTAGCAAAGCTGTCACTTGAACCTCCTGTAACTCGTATAGTGTTTGTTTGGCGGTAGCAACACATTGAGAAAGCCCCTTTATTAATGAAAACATAAACTCCAAAAGTGACTTCATATTCCCCTCCAATATATATTCCATATATTAATTCTGACAGTGCCTGTATGAACATTTATGAATATAAAAGAAGAAACGGATCTTAATATATATGTAGCCCACAAAATTAAATTAATATTTATTTCAGTGCGTTTGTGCAGATTATAATAAGCCGAATGTACGGGTCTTAATTGGTGTGATTATTGTCAGTTTAGAAGCATGCTTTGGATATAATTGTACCGGCCTCCACAGCTGTACACGGTCGGGATTTTAAGCATTCCCCGGATGTCTTGAAGTTCAAACCCGAATGTTCCCACCGAACTAAACTTTACTTTCAGGAAGTTCCTTTCTATTATTAGAGTTCATTTCCGTTCTAAGTTCCAAATAATGAACCTGAACTGAAAATAATTATTATTACGTAGCTGGCGCCTCTCTTCCTCGTGAAATGGAATTCTTATCCATTATTGGATAATAATTGTTTATTCGGTGTTCATATTTCTAAGAGGTCTATATATCCAAAATCAAGTACTGTATTTTGTTCTTGCCCAAAAGGCATGATGCCTAAGAGCATACTTGTAGTCCTAACAGGTGAAAATTCACACGAATTCGTCCCGATCGTGAGTTTATCCGGAAATGAGCAAATTATCGGCGCTAGGCTTAGAACTCCGTCATCCCCTCCCCTTCTCACTGTCCCTCTATCTCACATGTGCAACTGACGCTTGTAGCACTGACGGCCCTATGTTGGTTTATGCTCGGGCAGAAGTTAGATACGGTTTATGGAGGTGCTCGATAAACCCCCGCTTTGATTGTACGAATCGATAGGGCGCCAGTGCCACCGCTTTGTACACAACTGGTTTTCTTCGTCTCTCTCTCTCTCTCTCTCTCTCTCTCTCTCTCTCTCTCTCTCAATCTACATTCGGTCGGTTTCAACACCTTCCCGAGGGTTTCGGTTTTTTGGCGCTGAACAAATATCCTAACGGTCGATTCTAATTGACTGCAGGCGAAACATAACATTCAATTAGCCTGAAATACCTGTTTGAAGTCGGCCAGGTTTAGTATCCGAAGGCGCCGTCCCAATAACTGTTGTTCAGGTTAGTATCAGAAGCGCCGTCTTATTTCTGATGGCCGCGTTTCTGTCGTTCAGGTTAGTATCAACGGCGCCGTCGGGATTGTAATAACCCGGCATGATTCTGTCGTTCAGGTTAGTATCAAATGCGCCGTCTAATTCTAATAAAAATTCTCCCCAGTTTAGAAACGAATATTATAACAAACCTCAGTAGTACTTCCCCACAAAATACAACAAGAAAATTGTTATCCTTTTAAATTGATATATTATTTCTGAACATATTCCCAGTAGGAACTATTCAATTAATTTAAATCACCTTAAAATATATCCCAGAGGCGGGCATATTGACAATATTGACTTCTGAAAATTACAACGAGAGGAAATTATTTTATTCCCCCTATTTTTTATTTATTAAGAATGTTTTTTTTTCAATATTTAACTAGTGCATTAGGCGTAGAGCATAACTTGGAGCAAGTGGATATCGGACACTGAGCCGAATGCCCTTCTCAGTTTCGGTCTCGATTTTGGTCGTATTCCAAACCGAAAGTGGGCGAAATCGAAGATACTCTGCGGGTTTGGCGGTTGCAAGCGGTCCCCTGAATTTCAAGTGGGGGCCCAATTGAAACTCGCCCCAGCCCTAAGCTCTCTCAAGTATAAACTGAAGAAAGAATTAGCCTTTGATATTTGCCACTTTGATTTTAAATCGAGTCTATTCCAAGATGTAAACCCTTACAAATTACAAATGTTCACGATGATTTACTTTATATGATAAAGTGTTATTATGAAAACATCGAACCAAGTAGGACAGCTAAGCGACTCATTACTCTAGCAGTCCAGTGCTGATTTTTTTTAATTGTACAACTAAATTCAGTTATTTCGTAAATATTGAAAATATTTGGCGGAAATTAACTCCTTAAATTATATCTGCCATCGCATCTGCCAAATATATATTCATTCCTTGATTTTAATCTCATTACATATAATAAATCATGTGTTAGTGACAGATAATGTTCCCCAACCACCAGTAACAACATTATTACACTGCGCACTGCGCATCCTGGATTTATGCAAAGAAATAAGAAGGAGTACAATATCAATTCAAAGCCTATTATCTTCCCTCTCTCCCCTCTATGTATTTAAGCTGATTTCTTCCTTCTTTTGATAAAACGGCTTCTTATAAATACTAAATATTTATCAGATATCCGAGAATGAATATTTTATGAATATTATTGATAATAATCACACGAATTAATAGTAATGAAATGAATGTCAAATTATTTTTGAATTGATCACGATAAGCTCACGATGCGCTGAAGTTAAGAGCGCAATAATAAATGTCATTATAGAAATTAATTGTTTGTAATAATCAGAAGAAATTATTTTCTATTCGCGATTCAATCATTCGAGATAAATCAATGTTTAGAGGGTATTTTACCATTTTTTGGCAATAAATTGATTCCGATTTTATTTAATTAATCCCAGAGTTCTTTCAATCGATCCATAATTAACCTTCTATTCGAAGTCGCCAATCGGTTGATTCAGCGGTTACCGAAGTAAACTGCAAACTCTGTGTTTTCCTACACGAGTTAACTTTAACTTTCGAGGAATCCGCGTTGTTTATTTGTGTTGGAAACTTCAGGTGTTTCTGACTCCAACATTTATTGGAGTCTCTTTAAATTATCAACATTCGTGTAGCTATATATCGCGCTAAATCACTCGGTACTATAAACGATATTTCAATACGTATAATGGCCTCGTTTATGGTAGTTTGGCCGGCTAGCTTCTAATCCCGCGATCCGCCGTAGCGGCCGGAATTTTCGCCGTCGGTAAAACGGGCATCGGGCTAATTAGGCGGGTCATCCAAAGTTAATCAGCAAATGGAGAGGCCCTGGCGAAACTTGGAAAAGACGTTCGATACGCGAGTCGAACCCCCGGATTGCAAAGTTCCACACTCCATTATATCCGCCCCAGTGTACACTCTACAACAAAAAGGAAACAACAACAAACACAACGTTATATATATATTGCAATATCGTTTATCATCCGAGTGAATTAGCGCCTATATATAGCTACACGAATGTTGATTATTTAAAGAGACTCCAATAAATGTTGAAGTCAGAAACACCTGAAGTTTCCAACACAAATAAACAACGCGGATTCCTCGAAAGTTAAAGTTAACTCGGGTGAGCCAATACAGAGTTTAAAAACAACAGTTTGTTTAAAAAAAGTGTACAGAGGCCAATTTTCGGGGAATTTGCTGTGTAAGCTTTTTATATATACAGTGGGAAAAGGGTATTCGTTTCTCTTCCTTTCAGTGCAAGTCACTGTGCTAATGAAATTGGGAAATAATATATTCTCTAGGTATTATCGCAATGTAGCCTAATCGTGGCCAAACTCCGAGAGGTTCCTTACATCCCCACTCGAGACTCCAACTATAAGTGTTTAAAAAATTTAAAAAAATAACATAAATTTTAATTTGTCTGTTGGCAGGTAGAAGGGGGTGCGGTGGCGGCGGGCAGAAATGGTACGGTCCTAGTAGTAGTGAAACCCAGTTCTTCGGTGGTGGAGGCCGAACGTCGCTAGCTGTGGGCCTTGTGGGGGCGGGCTGAGGCTCACTTCAATGCCCGCCACGGCCATGTTCTCAAACTTCAAAAGCCGTGTGGGCGGGGGCGGCGGGGGCGGACCGCCCCACAGCCTCCTCGATCATAACCCGATAGTCCAGTACTTCGATATTGGCAAGCAGGTAGCGAGCGCTGGGCCAGAACTCGTCTGGCGCATACACGACGCCTATAGGAAGAGCGACGGAAAGGTAAGTCAACTCATTTCATTACAATAATTCATTTCAATAGTTCATATTTTACGACCACAGAATTCGCAATTACACATCAAATCACTTCCTACTAGAAATTTCTAAAATATAATGTTGAAGAGCTCTACAATAGAAACTTGATTTCACTCTCGATTTCCGTTAGCCGCAGTATTGTTTCCGAAAAAGAATTACGAATAACAATGTAATTTAACTGCACATTAGAGAAAATTATACAAAAATAGCCATCTCTCGTGAGTGAAGATACCGTGAAGCGGAATATAGAATCGTTAAAATCTGACTATTAATCATTCGCTCTTGAGCTTCTAATTATAAGAGATTATTAGAATTATAATTAATTTGATATACCAGTTTTGTGGTCTGCGAGTGGTTGGAATACCGTAGATTTCACGTCTTTCTGTTTCCTCTCGCTTGGTTTGGTCTTTTACTAGACCGGTTTCGGCTGCTCGCCAACTTCCAGTAGCAGTGTTAGTCACTTTGGCACTTGGGATGTTTTTCGGGCATCCCTCACTGCACTGTCACTGTCACTTGTACTGTCAATGGTACGGCGCACCTAATACTAGCCCTCAACAAAGGTCTGTCTTACATTTTAGTATTAGCGCCTTACATATAGCGCCTTACAGTACATGTGAAAGTGACAGTGCAGTGAGGATGCCCAAAAAACATCCAAAGTGCTAACAGTGACTAACACCGCTACTGAAGATGGCGAGCAGCCGAAACCGGTCTAGCAAAAGACCAAACCAGCGAGAGGAGACAGAAACATCACGAACCTACAATTATAATTAACATTTTGATTTTAAAACCCAAATAACCCAATACACCCAAAATCAAACACATAGTCTTACTTTATAGATAGTGTTTTATGAGAAATATTTCCATAATTAGTACTCATTATTGTGTTTTCACTAATTATTGGTTAAATATGCGCCACTCCTGAGATTTTCTGTACCCACCGGCCAATTATTTTTAGCTACATTGATTCCTAAATTGGCATGCTTAAATAAATTGCTGTACGACTAACCGAATGCACCTGAATGTGAAAAGTATTCCTCGTAAAATTTACGCTTTAATAAATTAAATTATTTTAACCTCGTCGCTTAATGGTGTTGCTGTACGGTCAATAGGTTCGCATATAGGATAAAATATGGCCTATCTATTAATATTAGTTCTGCCTACGTGTCAGTTCGCGGACGAAGAATTCGGTGATCGGAGTTTCTGAGTTCTTTGAGTCGCCGAGTTACTTCAGGGAAAAGTGAAACCGGTTGGCCGTAAGCCAGAGTGGAAGATCATCAATATACCGAAGTAACCGGCAAACAGAGCGAAACCTGAATTCGAAATATTGGTCCCCGGGAACCCGAGAGGGGGGACCTGTTGCTCTCTGCTCAACTTCAGGCTTCGCCCCGAGCATCTTAACGATGTACAAGACCTAACCAGCCGTACAACAATTTAATCTCGTTCCCCGAAACCGAGAAAAACACGGCGCTGGGTCGATTCGATTCCCCTCAAAGATAATTAAATTTACATAGTTACGTTTCGATAAAATGAAAGTCCTTCCCGTCTGTCGTCCTTTTCCGAGACTCTTCTGTAAATATTCTAATACTTCACGGAAATTTCATGAAACTTTACAGTAAGGGCGTGTATTGACCCCTGGTCAACAATAAACGTTTCTTCAGAATCAAAAATCCCCTTACCTCAATAAACCGGCCAATCCATTCCTTCTATGAAACGATCCCACTGAATTATATTTACACTGTATTAATATTACATTTAAAATGTTTTTTTTAATTCTTTGTGGTGAAGGTGACGTTACCCCGAGCTTCTTATATTACTTAATTCAGTGAAACCAATGTGTTACCTTAACGATAGCACATGGATTAACGGATATTTATTTAAAACAATATGCAGATTTTGAATTATCTCATTTCTAGGTTACAAGACTGAAATTCGAAATTATAAATTAATTTACCTACTGCAATTGCCTTAATTCTGTCAAATACCGGTCATCGTTGCGACTGAGCTCGGATTAAGGCCTTGTTTGTCTAAATGCGCATTACTCGATTCAAGGCATTGTACTCGCTAATGGCCGGTTTGGCCATTCCGAAATTCCGGGAACGTATCTTGCCGCTCTGAGCCCACAAATATGGCGGTAATCCTACCACTCCCCGTAAATAGACTCCAATCGCAACCGACTATGTTGCTTTCACCCGGCAAGCACCAAACAATCGTTTATTTTGCACCACTTATAATTCGTAGAGTTTGCAGACATAACAGTAGGACGTATCGTGTGTATACGATAGAATCTTAATACAATCCACTTACGAGTAATACCCATCTGGATTTAACTATAAAAATTGCCAAATTCTAGATATCCATAAGTAATCTCACGAGAACTATAACTACGTTATACGGTAGATTTCGTGTGTTTCTGTCTCCTCTCGCTGGTTTGGTCTTTTGCTCGACCGGTTTCGGCTAAGCGGAATTTATTCGGTATAATAGATGATTTCCTCACTGCACTGTCACTGTCACTAATACTGTGGTGGTTGTCTATTTGTTGTGTGTATACGTGTATGTGACAGTACAAGTGACAGTGACTAACACCGCTACTGAAGATGGCGAGCGGCCGAAACCGGTCTAGCAAAAGACCAAACCATCGAGAGGAGACAGGAGCAGACGAAATCTAGGGTATTCCGACCCCTCGCAGACCACATGGATGTTAAAATAACTAGGTTATGTTAATACGATTATCAAGCCGTAAGTAAAAGTGTGTATTACGAACTTTGTATGGCTGCAACATATTTAGAGTTCCTCCTTCGATTTCCTCTATTTATCCTCCTCGTTTCTCCGCGCGCTTTATTTATTTACGGAACCGCCCCAATTCGTTTTTTACTTTGTAATAAAAAGTTACGCCGGATGTTGCGCACAGCCGTGGGTGAAGGCGGCGTTCAGACGTCGGGTATACGCGTCCTATTTCGGCGGTAAATTGGATCAGGGCTCTCTCGTCTCGTTTATCGGACGTCGCGAGCAATCAACCGACCGCCCCCGCCGCCCCCGAACTGCCATTAAGCCGCCGTCCTTCCTGCCCCTCGTCCTCTCTATCTCTCTCTCTCTCTCTCCCACATAACCCCAGGTGACTTCATCCCATCACAATTTACTTTACAGTTTTTTTTTTCTGTGTCCGATCGCACTTAGTTCAAGAGACTCGGGTCTTGGTGGGGAAGGACACGATCCAAGATGACTGGAAGGAAAGGCCCGAAGGATTTCGGGTAATGTGGGAAAATTTAATGTACATTCGAGGGCTGCGTAAATATTTCATAATATAATATATAACATTATACACGTGCAACTGGTTCCAACATCAATTGTTACTGCGTAACAGCGGGTCTAAACCAAGATTTGTCTTAATGAAAATACAGATATCACAAATTTCTAAATACTAAATAAGAGTGACATTTAGTCACGTTGCTCTCGTAAGTTGATAATAGAAAATAATATCAGAAGCAAAGGTGTAAATATATGAAAATATATTCATTAATATGAATGAATATGGTGTGCTTCTGCTCACATATTTGGTCCTAATCTGAACCGGTTTGGGCCTTACGCGATTGTCGGTAGCATTGTATTGTTTTAATATTATATTAAATATTATATTATTATATTATTAAATATTATATTATAAAATATTATATTATTGTTTTTACGTAGCCTACGTACGTGTTTATTATAATACCTATTGTTGTTAGGTTGTGTAAACTAGTACCAAATATGCAGGCTGGGAAGAGTACCGCGAGAAGTTTTAAAAAAGACAAATTATCGATTAAAATATTACCCTTCTATGCTATCTAACAATAATAACCAAAATCCGATATAATGTTTAAGGGTTTAAGGATTCTTCAGTAACAGATATAACAGGTGGGTCAAATTGGGGACTGAAGGTATTTAATATTCTCACGGCTCACGCCCCGGTTTCATTAATCTAATAAAGTTGTTATTTAACTAATATCTAGAGAGTTACACTTGAATTCATGAATGGAATTTCGCTGAGATGAGGAGAAACCTATTTATTCTATTAATAAATCTCAGGAATAATCAACGGGGTACATAAATGCATCAGGGTATTTATCCACATAGCGATCAGCTTATTTCAATAACTTCGAAGAGAAATACTTCGTTCGACTGTATACTTTCCAGTTATTAAAATGTAAAATTCCGCCCTGGAACATCAATAGGGGATTCTTACTTAATCGCTTCGTTCGAATTTTAATATTTTCCGACGCTTTTCATTCTGAGCCCCTTAAATGAAATATTCTCAGATTGCCGCGTACATGATGAAGCTGACACCGTCTGATAAAGAGGGAGAGAAAGGGAGAGCGAAAAGAGGAGGGGAAGAATTAAAAATAAAGGGAATACCATTTATGAAATTGGATAACACCGGCAAGAGATATAAATCCGAAAACGCCATGTAACAAGAGAACGCTAAAATATATTAATGCCCGGTCTATTTGCTAAACGTTATTACTTTATTTTTCACTTCTCGGCGTATACTTTTAAAGATATCCTCTTATTTTCTTTCCCGTGTGCATATATACGGGGGCATTTCGTAGATTTTTAATTTCAAGATGGTTGAAAAACGGTTCAAACAAATATTTGAAAGAAGAGTCCTTTTTACTTGCTGAGCCCTTTCTACCTCTGTTCGTCCTCCTTTTTAGGAGTTTTTCATTTCGCTTTAGCACAGATCAGTCGATCTGCATCGGCATCCCATTATACGCTTATTTTATCGTAACTAATTATATACGTAATAATAATTAATAATTAACCTAATTATCGTTAATCGCGGAGCCCGTTTCTCACTTCCATTCCGTTCCAGTCCACAAACTCTTATGGTATATAAAATAGTAATTTATTTTAATATGCGAAATGGGGTGTTGTAGGGTTTTCGTTTTATCCATTTGTTAACCTTTTATTGCTGAAAATATGTTACTAATATAATAATAAATTATTACTGCGTGGCACGTTGGAAAACAAAAAATTGAATCAATAACGTGCCACGGCTGAATGACCCGACATGTGAAACAGAGCGAGCGCTGTAGGAAAATTGCGATTCCCAGACAATTAAACGTAATGATCGGAAATATTGAACTTGGTGTATAATTATAGAAAATGGGAGTAGAGAGTAATTTAGGTTAATTGGGAATAATTGGTGAATTCAACTAGTAAATTGAAATTTCGAAGTGGACTGCTCCCGATAACGGGCAGAGAATCGATCGGTGTTCTTGCGAATTAGATTTATGGAATACACATTTATTGAAAAATGTTGTTGTTGGCAGGTGCTCGTTGACGGGTTTACCTGTTATAAATACCCGGTGTAAATAATATCAAACTGAAAAAATATAAATGATAATATTTTTTTTAATTCAAACATATCAGGTTTTATATTCCTCTGTCAGTAATATAGTGAGTTGTAACACCTTGCATATCTGCATAATTAATCATCCTCACATTAGTTAATTTTCTAAAGAAAAGTCGTTTGTCTACTTCACAAGTAACTGACAACTTTGGACCCGTTGAAAGATTAGTGGCGGGGGATATAAATAAAATCTTTGGAAATATATCGAAAATTGGTTCACCAGATTTCGGAGGATTCGACAACGTTTCACCGATTGCCAAGTTAGGGGCCCCTATCATGTAATAACCGCGAGCAGGGTGAACGGGGCTTTGTTTTTATTTCCCCGTGAAAAATAATACAATCAAACGTTATTTGGCGGATTGAATTATTGGGGTTTATTTCGACGAGCCGGGGTTTCACCCCTCCCCCCACTTGGGTGGTCAGTTCGGACCGCCCTTTCTGTGTCCTCGATATAACAAAAAAAAGGTGGTAGAACCGCTTTAATTAACCCGGGGGTTTTGTTCTATATTCGTCGGTTGGCGTCGGCGAGCGTGAGGTCGGCTCATGCATGGCTCCCGGCTATAAATAAGGGGTGTAAGGTGGGGGTACAATGAGTCCCAGGCACGTCAACTCGCTCCATCCCTCCTCCTAAACACCGGTCGCTCCCCTATTTTAACGAAAATATTTTGCATATTTAACAGCCCTGTGAAAAAAAAGCCCCTTTACTGATTGTTATCTCCTTGAGAGTATTTTTCTGTGGTTTTTAATATTGTGCGAAAACAAAAAACATGGCAACAAATAAATTCACGAATACGTTTCTCGGACGAGATATCTTACTGAATTCCCTTCCGTTATTCCTAACAGTGTAAATTTGCGATTAGTTCAAATGATTTATTGTGATCGCTCTTGTGGAAGGAAGTTTCAATACTGCTCTTTCTTTACATTTTCACACGCCTGTTTGGTCCAAATGCTTAAGCTTCCGTAGATTTCGTGTGTTTCTGTCTCATCTCGCTGGTCTTTGGTCTTTTGCTAGACAGGTTTCGGCTGCGGTAATAGTCACTTTTGGCACTTGGATGTTTTTTGCGCTTCCTCACTGTACTGTCACTGTCACTTGTACTGTAAGGCGCTATATGTAAGGCGCTGATACTAAAATGTAAGGCAGACCTTTGTTGCGGGCTAGTATCAAGTGCGCCGTACCATTGACAGTACAAGTGACAGTGACAGTGCAGTGAGGATGCCCGAAAGACATCAAAAGTGCCAAAAGTGACTAACACCGCTACTGAAGATGGCGAGCAGCCGAAACCGGTCTAGCACAAGACCAAAGACCAGCGAGGAGAAACACACGAAATCTACGGAACCCTGTAATTGTTGCAAGAAACATTCTGTCATCAAATCTAATGAATATACTGGAGTTTAATAGGTTGACCGTGTAACACCGTCGATATCAATTCTGGATTGCACTGAAGAAAAGGAGTAGTTGAGAGATTAATTAATTAATGCAATCTAATGTCGTCACACGAATACGGAATTGTGCGAAAATGATATTACATCGGGGATTCATATATTTCCATTAGTGTTTTCAAGGTTTAATAACAGTAGAAACTAGGTTTTCTAGTTATTTACGCCCTTTCCGATGCTAAATATTCTGGTTCCTAAACAAAAAAAACAAATATGATCTCTCTAAATCAGTACACTTTTTCGTTCTGCCGCAAAACATCAGACTGTATACAGAAGTTTTAATGAATACACTCTGCCTCTGCTCTATGAACTAAACAACTGTGGCTAATGAATATGTCAAACGAAATTATTTGACTGTCCCCTCGTCGGTAGTAAGTTAGCATCCATCACTAGAACGTTTCCTCGCACACACACGGATTACCCGAATGAAATCACAGGAATAGTTTTAATTATTTTAAATTTAATTATTCTACATATATATTTTTATTAATTGGTGTTATACGTAAACATTAATCGAGTAATCGTGGTTCTAATGAGGTGCAGGATGCGTTTAATGATTTATTGAATATTTTCATACTTTCTATTATTCCCAATACTTTAAGTTGAGGTTTATTATTTTCTCATTCTACGGACCAAGTAGGGTGATCGGCTTAAGCCTGAATTTAGGAGCAAGTGAGGGAAATCTATGGAATGACTATTGTTTGACTTTTTCTCTAGGAATATCCTTGTATGTATTCCTATCGCGTTGTGAAACTTCCAGTTCTCAGGTGACCTCCCGGAACGTTTTTCCCCCTCGGAAATTTTCCTCCGTCTCTGAAAGTGGCGGAAATGGGGGTCATTTGGATGGTTTCGGCTGGGATGTGTAGGTCTCACGCCTGGGTCCAATTATTCTCCCTCGGGGGCGGGCCGGCGGCGCTTTAAAGTGCTAAGCGGCGGTGACGAACACCGCCCCCGTCTACGCTTTCTCCCCCTTATTACTCGGCGGAGGCCGCTTTTATCTCGTGAGTTATCACGCGGACGTGAGATGAAAACGTGTCTGTCCCGAGCTTCTTCCTAAGAAGGGAGAGGAAATGCACTTATTATTAGAGGCTATGGCCCAGTCGGAAACCCGGCTATAATAATAATTACGGGACGAGAAATTGTACCTCGATTCCACCTCAGAAACACGATTTTACCTCCGAACATAGACAACCAACCATATAGAATTTACGCCACGTCCGAGAGCGTCAGCGTCATTCTTTGCACTTCATTTTAAAGGAAGATTGGAAAAAATGAAGGAAAATATTAGAAGCAATTGAGCTTCCCAAGTTTTATTGATCTGTGCCAATACTAACTTGTTCTATTCCCCTAACGAGTACTGAACACAGAGCGCCCGCAGTAAATGAAATTTATAAGAGTATTACCATTATCTGACGCACTTTTTGGTCCGACAGCACGAATTATGTTCTCAGTAAGGGGTTCTCTTCGCTCATTAGCTCTCGGTAGACAGGGATATCCTATTTAGATGGTCGTTGTCCTGATTTACGTACACACCGAATCCTAGATAATACTATAAGCGACATGTACATACATATTTATATGTATTTCACATTGGATACCCTTACGGTTCGTTAGTCGGAAATTGTCCGATCGTCGCCTTTAACTGTATGTACGCGAAGGAATGACCGAATAGTCAAGGGGGTTGGAGCGAGCCCAATTTTCGACAAATGTCCAAACGAAAGGAAATTTATATGTATTTTTTTTTCCGAAGTATAAACAACGAATTCGGACAAACGAGCGTGCTTGTTTGGCCGACTGGAATAATAAAAAGTCGAATAAAATTAAAACAATTTCCAGCCGACCTATTTTTCATTACTTTGAAATGTCCACAGACATCAAATGTATACCGACTACTATTCAAAATTAAACGAATACAGTTGGGAAACTGAACTCAATGAAAATTAAATGATGTTTTCAGTCATATCTAGGTAACTTTTATACGGCCGAAAGAACATTATTAATTTAACTGAAGTTAAAATTGCCCGTTGAAACGGGTATATTTGGTAACGTCAATTAGAATTTATGCGAAAATTACGAGCCCTTAATACAAGCACGTACATATTATGATCATTTTTGGGAATCTAATGGGTTTTTGGGGTTTTAATGCTTGACCGGCTTTCTGCCATCTTCAGCTCTCCGCCAGTAGAGAGTGGCAAATAAACATGTCTGTGGTATTTCTGTTTTTTTGTGATTTGTATACATATTATCCTTATGTCCTTCCTGGGTTTTCCTGACATGTAACTCTTCCCGTTGCTCATTTATCGAAATGTATCATAATTATTAAATTGCTCTCCATCGTTTTCCCTAGATACTTGCGTTCGAGATATCGCGTAGACTATTTGATTTCGGACTAATGTACGAGGAAAACTGCAAATGGATCTCACTTACACGTAACGTGGCGATACTTGGCTGGGTACCTTTTTTGAACTGTCCCGCCCCAGTTCCGGCGCACAATCGATACCGGAAGGCATCCTTGGGAGGGGGGGGGGCCGAAAAAAATGTCCACCTGCATTTATTCATGGGGCGCCCCTGTGATTTATGCCGGCTCCGACCCCTCCCTCCCCGGCATTTAGGCCCCGCCGCCGCCGACCGAGCCGACAGAGGGGATTACACTCTCTAAATATTAGGCATTGGGGGCCGTATTTAGAAATGGAAAACAAATATTTTCCGAACCGAGGGCTTCGATTATAGAATATAACGGCTTTGAAGGAAACGCCAATCAGTTTGTTTATATACAGACCTCGTTTACCTATTATTGCTTCAACATTCCTATTTATTTTAATGCAATTATGATTTACTTATTTCTCGATTAACATGCGGCCATTTAGCCCGTCGAAACTTGTGTGCGAAAGAAATTTTATTGCCGGTATTACAGGCTGATATATAATGGCCATAAATCCTGGCAATAATGGGAAATTTATTTCTTCCTTTTTCATTTCAAGAGCGGTTCGCATTTGCATTACGGGCAGAATGGAAATTAACTTCAGAAAGATACTCGGCGGTGGAGGGGCCAAAGGAAAAGGCCCGGCGGGAGGTAATTTGATTGGCTAATGAATGGGCCCGCTCTGAGGCCCCACTCTATTCCAACAGGCGATTCGTTCTCAATTGACTTTTATTTTTCCACCCGGCTCAAGCCCCCAATCCACTGCCGCACGGAATACAGAATCAAGTTTAATACCGAACTCTGCCATATAATGGGACGTCGGGCTATTATAGCTTCGAGAAATACTTCGCAAATTTAATTTACAATTTTTGAAAACCCGTATAAAAATTACGGCGGACCCTAACGACCCGACAGATTGACGGCCTGCAGCGAAAATGAAATAATGAGATCAGAACTTCAATCGAAATCGCGATTGAAGGTAAATCTGGCCGTTAATTGAAGCTCTAACGTATTTACGCGTAGCGGGGTGAATTTAATTTTAATGATTAAAAGACATGTATTAGCTGAAATTGACTATTAGATTAATACTACAGTAGGCATATTAAAAAGGAAGTAATCATTCGCATTGTGCCATTAAGAAACACACTGTGTTCCAAAATATTTTACATAAAATATACAGATAATTCCATTATTCACCTAGAAAAAATTTAGGTAAGCCACGTATAAAGTTAAAAGTGCCTTCAATTTTATTCTACAATATAGGCGTAGATTTTGTCAGAAATACAGATTGTTAGGTTATGATTTATGAGGGGCTAATACTAATTCGTACCTTCTTCTCCCATGGTACTTTCTTTTCCCATTGTACAACCGCCCATTTTGTAATTATACTTATTCCATTCGTTACTGTCTGAGCATGTGACGAACCGGCGCCAGCGGAGTTTAAGTGTTTCCGCCGAAATTGAAATGTCACCGGCTAGTTTTGACGAAAGCGACCGCTTCTGTCAGAAGCATCCGCGGTCGAAATTCAATCCGGGTTTAAAACAATGCCAGTCTTATATTGAAGCCCATATTTGACGAACAGACCGACGCCTAATATCACAGTTTGATAAGTACGCTGGTACATAAAAAATAATAAATTATAATAAATGAACATTAGTATATCTTATTATAGTACATAGTAGTAGCAAATTTAAAAAAATGAATTATGGTTAATATATTTTTTAATTCACTTAATTAATGTGTCTTTTGTCTGCACTCGCTGATTTCAACTAATTTGATTTGCGTAATTTATATTTCAAGATTAATTACAGTGAATATAGGAGATATTAATATAATAAAATACTGTATAAATCCACTTATTATAGACGCAAATATATTTTCTCCCAAACTTAAGGCTTCTTCAAAATATAAAGCATTATAAAGTAACAAATTAGGCTCTATTTATCACACTGTTATCATTTAACAGAATAGTGTATATTTGAAGACGTCATCGTCACTTATCGCCCGTTCAAAGGGAGTGTTCGAAATGCTACCGAACCACTCCCAGTATTCAAATGCCCCCCATGTATATCCTAAAAGGCCGAATTCGTATCCAGGCATTTAGGACTTAACGCGTGAAAGGGGGGAGGGCGGGCGGTATAATGGCCAGGACTATGAATATATTCTGTTTCGGCTTTTATGGGGCGTAAATTTATTCAGCCTCTGTCCGCGGGACTTTACTGCCAAGTGCACCCACCGTGAGATATATATATATATATATATATATATATATATATATATACATACATATATTGTAACCAGGTGGTTCAATTTCAAATCTGCAAATTGATTACGCGCCTACAACTGTTTAGAATTCATTTAGACAGAGTGCACATGATAGGGAAATTAAAATTGAGTAATGTGGGTGGTAATTTGCATCAATGGAAAGTTCCTCCATAGCAATCTTCACAACTGTATATAGATTAATCCGTGTATCGTTCATTAACAACTACATGTTCTCGGAATCCGTCAGCTTTGAGTTTCCCTTACCTGGAACGTGTAATTTGGTTATCAAAAATTCTCTCTCTCTCTCTCTGTCTCTCTCTCTCTATATATATATATATATATATATATATATATATATATATCCTAATAACCATCCTAATAACGCTCTGGTCTAGACCTCCCCCCAGAATCAGTTCAAATGGCCGGTTAAGCCCGAAATTAATTCGGCGATCGAAATCCCGTACGGAGCACCCATTACTGCCAATATACATTTATACGTACACTAATGTATTTGTACAAACAGAAGCGATTGTACGGGCAATGGCCTCCGCCAGGAATTATGCTGCGTCTGAATTTATTGCCTGATTAAACGGGAAAATGTAATAAAGATAAAATATGGAAGAATATAATACATAGTACAGTAATATCAAGGGTGAGATTATTATAAATATATTTGCTAAATCAGATATTTGAATGAAGGAATGCAATATCGGTTATTTATATTTCAATTCGCAATTAGAATATCCTTTACTTGTTCCCACGCATTTCTATTATGTTACCCTGTGTCCTTGTGCTTCTTTATAATAGGTAGAAGTCTAATACTAAAAAAAGCAGATTTAATTATCCTTTCAATGGAATACGGTTAAAGGCTAAATTAACTTTATTTATTTTTAAAATATGTACCAGTCAGTTTATATTCAATTTCTGAATTCAAGTGCACAAAAGGGAATGAAATAACTGGAAAACCTTTTGTATTTCATTTAATTATACAAGCAGCCTTTACTTCCGTAAAAAATCTAACGCTTTAAAATTAATTATGGCATTTTGCAGTATACTTGCCTTTGTTCATTTTCCATGTATTAATCCTGGTTATATTTTTTTAACATGGAATAATCGTAATAAAGTATTTCAGAGAAAGGTTAATGAACATGAAAGGAATGGAGCCGAAAAATCCAGTTTAAACACTGTGCAGGATCTTTAAGGAATTCGATAATTAATGATTAAGGAAATTTGGAGGAAGTGGATAACTGTAATGAATACCTTACTTTTATTTAATTTCCAAAGACAAGGGCTCTTTGTATATCTCATCGAAAAGCGGCAAACTATACCTTTTCAGTTAACAAAGTAGCGGGGTGGGTGGGAGCCGTTCTTAAAAGGACAACGTTGACAGTTAGGGGGGAAAACCGGGGCTGGATTAATGAGAAAATGCGAGAAAACATTTTAATCCCAGAGCTTTCTTCTACAGGTTTCCCTCCCTCTCTGTCCCTCCTTCCCTCCCTCTCTCCCTCTCACTATCTCGCTCGCCCGTTTGTCCCAAGGAAGGGAAGAAGGAGGGCCGAGTGGAAAAAAGGGAGCTCCGCAACAATGAATATCTTTGTTAGATCGAATACAAGGCGGCGACCCTAACGAGATGACGGTGCACGAAGCTGAATTAGCCCGAACACTACAATGCTCGAGGTCGCATCACGTTTTCTACCTGACTGGATTTTTAAAAGAATATATATAAAATAAAAGCTGATAATAAATGTTGCTTAAAAATGTTTCGTTCAAAGATATTTCGGAGTCTGGCAATAGTAACCCTCATGGAAATTGATTTGTGTTGAATAATTCACGGTGCTGGTGAGGATAACTAGGAGTCTGACGAATAATAAATTTAATGATTGTTTAACATACCTGTTTTGTGGTCTGCGAGGGGTTGGAATACTGCAGATTTCGTGTGTTCCTGTTTCCTCTCGCTGGTTTGGTCTTTTGCTAGACCGGTTTCGGCTGATCGCCATCTTCAGTAGCGGTGTCAGTAACTTTTGATGCTTTTTTGGGCATCCTCGCTGCACTGTCACTGTCACTTGTACTGTAAGGCGCTATATGTAAGGCGCTGATACTAAAATGTAAGACTGACCATTGTTGCGGGCTAGTATCAGGTGCGCCGTACCATTGACAGTACAAGTGACAGTGGGGATGCCCAAAAAACGTCTAAAGTTCCAAAACTGACTAACACCGAAACTGAAGATGGCGAGCAGCCGAAACCGGTCTAGCAAAAGACGAAACCAGCGAGACTGAAACACACGAAATCTACAGTAATGATAGTTGTTTGTTCGTACGCAAAACGAGATACCGAAACCGGTCTACCGCAGTAACATGAATATCATTCGCCTGATGGAATTTTTTTGAAGTTGGCTGAAACCCGGTCTAGATTCCGGCTTGAACAGGCCAGTGTGGACCGAATCGATATTTATATTGGGTCGTCCGTAGTCATAAATATTCTTTCTTCGTCACAACGTCGCGGGAATATTTAAATTTGGTACGTTTGGACTTGTGTTTCTAATTTCAAAACTGCAATACGGTCAAATCGTTAGTGGCGTTTGAAAGGAAATCGTTTCAGTCGCATCGGAAAATGCCTTGAAATTTTTTACAAATCGGCAACTGTCCCTATCGCCCGCTTGAAAAAGTCCGACGCGAATAAAAGCCGACAAAGCCGGGAATTTTTGCCGCCCCCTTTTCCTCCCGCCCTTTTCAACGGTGTTTCATAAATATTCAGCGACGATTTGAGTCCTGAACTGTACCGCTGTGAAGGTCGCGGGGGTGGGGGCGAAAAATTGGAGAATAGGCGCCGGGTCCTCCCCTGTATGTATCCCAGTAAATCATTCGACGTTGGGGCATATATCTTCTGTCGCAATATACCTTTGTACGATTTTTTAAAGCCTACATTGTCGTAAATAAAACGGACTGTCGTAAATAAAATTTAAACATCAATTTCCTCACATCTTGACTATAGCTTAACTTAGATCAGTGGGTGGGGCGATGGAATTGTTTCTGAGGCTGGCGGTAAACCGGGCTAGGATTTTTATAATACCGATTATGTAGGGTAATTATCGTCCTTTCTGGCGGAAACAGCGCGTGATATTGTTACCGGTTCCGCTAATACCGCCGCTTATAATTTCAAAATTCTCGGCCCTGTCATGAATGTTTTCGGACCCCTGTTATGTGTATGTTGGGCCGAATTGGGTTGTGTTATCTTTGCCGCAGAAGGGCAGAGAGGAGAGAGAGAGAGAGAGAGAGAGAGAGCCCGACACGAAACTCCGTTGCCGGTGGGTGTGGGCGGAGATGTTATCTCCAAACACTCCCTCCTGTCATCCTGGCTGAATGGACCGGAAACCCGGGTCCACGCTATCTGTTCCCGAATTTTGTTCACCCCTGTTTACCAATACCCAGCCTAATATATGTTTCCCCGCAATATTCAATTTATCGACTCATTATTTCCCGGTTATATTTACATTAATTTATGTAATTTCGAGGGGAGAACCTCAATTTTGAGGTTCCGCCGATAACAAATTGAAATATGAAATAATTAACTAGAATGGAAATGTTAAAAGAGACAAATTCGGCCCCACCAGGGATTCGAATCGAATATTCCGTATTGATTTATTACATTTATTTTTTACATGAACACTGGTTGGCAATGGAATCATCGTTCCAACAACTCACTCATTATTGAGTAGGCCTGTGTCGACAGGTCCGACGGTAGACCGGTTTTTGTTCGGCATTGTCAACACCACACATATAAGACCAATACTGTATTGAATAGTAACCTAGATCCAATTCTAAATAATAATAATACATTGTGATATCTAGGACGGTCCCTAGTGGGGCTGAAAGCCTGCAGAGGTCCCTTGAGGGGGTGGGTGCCCTCTGAAAACGGGGAGACGTAACCCTCAGTTTGATAGCGGGGTCCTGGGGATGCCCACGTCCGTCTGTATTAGACAACCCCCTCCAACCCCTACCCAGTCTTCCTCTCTATCTTGGACACACGGAGGGGAGGGGGGAAAAAAAACAATAAAAACAAAAAACAACCCGACCAATTCCTTTTTATTGTGTTCCCCAGAGCAGCCGTGGGGCAATTGGCCTCTGTCCGTATTAGAACCGCCGGGGGAGGACCTTGTCTTTCTTAATATTACGGCTTTTGCTACTCTCCGACCGAACCGGTATGTAGCTCAAAAAAATATTTACCGATCCGCATTTCGCACTCAGTCCGCATTAGTCTCCTCGTGATAGTGACGTTTCAATAAATCGTAAAGAAACGACATTCCAACCGCCAACTATAAAGAATTGTGAGGGAACCTTCAATTTACTAATGATTTGTAATATGATAGAATGTAGACTTGAAATTTTAATATTAAGGCTTGATTTTAGAATTTTCTCACATTTTCGTGTACTGTGGCACTGACCATCTGATTATGACAAGAAGATGAAACCGGTTTAGAAGATCAAAATGGGGGTTGATAATAAATGGGCCATTTTTAAATTGAGACTTGACAATAGCGTGTTGATTTTTTCACCATATATATTTTAAACCGTCGATTTTGGCTTGATTTGATGCAGTTTTTTTGCCGGAATTTAATTCAGGAAAAAGTTTGAGTACCGCATGTGCTCGGAATATTAAAATTTGTGCGATTCACTCTCTCTCTCGATCAAAGTAGATGCGTCAGTGTAACTATACCTTATATTATAGTATTGATTTTGGTGATAATATCCTATTTACGATCTAAATTTTCCGATATTATGTCCAAGTACATAATTAATTTTGCACGGAATCATTCCGTCCATCAAATATTGGCTGGGCGAGGTCGGAAAACATTTTGATTCTCACATTGGTTGGTAATTAAACGTGGGGCAGGACTAGGCCACCAATCGGAATCCACGGCCGACGATTATTCACGAATCAAGTATCGATCATTCAACTAAATGCTCATTTATTTTGCCCTCTACGAGTTTGCTCGTTAGCGGTGCCCATTTCCGGTTGGGTTGTTCGCCGACCCCGAGTGCGCTTGTTTCATTAGCATTTTGAAATTCTTCCGGTTCAGACCGTCATTTGGTATATTGCGCGGCTGGATTGTTGAAATGTTTTCTAAAAAAATTGCCAACATGAAACTTGCAAATAATATAAACTGAAATGAACCTTTGTAAATGAAAATATATGGCTTCTTTCAATCGACTGTTAGCGGGAGAACAATTCATCGGTATCCGAAGAAAACTTGCAGTTCATTTAATCCTTACTAAGCCTATTATTCGCAAAATATCGTACTGGCAGTGTGACGAATTAAATATCACTTTCCTACGGTGATCAAAGCCTGCATCGAAATAGTATGTTTTGTCCATTAGTGATATTAAATTTCGAACAGAACTCTCTCGCAGAATTCCACACACGTTCCCCGGTGACTATCAAATTACAAATCAAATTTCATTGAAATTTCGCGGATCGTATAACTAGTTTTCAACCGGCAAAATGAAAGCTTTTGAATTTAAAGCGTCCTGGTAAAAGTGGAACGCACCCGCCTTTGCAGCAGTAATTTTCTCTAATGGACAGAATGATGCGAATTGACGCTAATTGCTGATCAATGACTCCAGCCCAGTGGGTTATTAACGGTGAAAATAACATTTATTCCCCTTGAAATTCGAAATCGAAGATTTTTTACTGTCAGTTTATTGCATTACGTTTCTGCAACTTAAAATCGAAAATTTCATTCCGCTAGGGAACTTCATGGGAAAGAATGTGTCGCCATTTCGAATTCGAAATTTTAGTTGATTATTTTGAGGTATTTTATACGAAACTGGTACATTCTAAAGGATCCGCGTCTCAACGATGACCGGCGTTTTAGTAAATTTTCGAACATTGAAATCAAAAACTATCCAAGCGCCGCAGAATGTATAAACTTGTGGAGAATTCTCTTGTAGGAACACAGGGTCTGGCATTGTTGGAGTGTGACCGGCCGTTGGGCGCAAAACCCCGAGGTTGTGGGTTGCCTCTGCGGTCTCTTCCTCCCTCTCCCCTTCTCTCCGCCCACATTAGGGACTGTTTAAATAATGCCTAGCGCTTGTAAGAAATTATAATTTAATAATAGAATGTTCAAGATTTTAAATACGGGTTAGAAAACGGTTCAACCTAATAGGTCCCTCCAAAACCATTCTGTAAATTACTGTAGGCAAATCCGAATGCAAATCATTTTTACTTTTAAGTGCAAAAAAGTTATAGAGCCAGCAGATCTCAGGACTTTTATACCCGCGATCGATGATGGCCAAATTCAAACTGAACGGTTTCTCTCTGATTCAATTTCTAAATTAAGGATATCTGTATTATTGGTTTGTGTAAAAAAATACGTCTGTGAAACAATAAGGTGAAAACATTTCGCGTTCCTGAAACTATTCGTTCATAAATTTCGTCTCTTAAAGACGGAATATGAAGGTTCAATAAGCACAATCTTATAACAGGCAAAACGTCACCGCCGGCCTCATTAGGGGGATTGTGCCTCCGCTTCCCTGTGTTCGGGCTGTCAAATGCGATTTCGAATTTAATATTTTCTCCCGACTCTTGACGTCGTTTCCCCGCCGTATATGAAATTCCCCGCGTCGTCGCCCACGAGTACGGCCGCGGTACGTGGGCAGCGAAAGTAGGACGAGGATAAGGGACCGGGGAATGTCCCTTGATTCGGTGGTCAAATTGATGCGGTAACGTTTATTGACTGATAACCGGAAATGAATACTGGCAGTGGGTGAATCTTTTGCAGGATAAAACTCCGAATTCAATTTTATCGGCCCACGATTCATCGCTCTTTCATGAATCCTTGGACTGTGCACATTCATCATTACACATAAATATTTTATTCGTTGAAGTGTAAAATTCAATGGTTCACAATTCATTAAATAATGTGTGAAATCATTTATGTTAGTGTTTTGGCTTTAAAAAGTCCTCTAAATGTATTAATGTGGACTATGAGAACCCGAATGGCTTGTTTTTTGATGTTTTGACCGAAATTTATCTTATATTTTAGGGTTATGGGGAGGCGGAATTATTGCTTCTTGAACCAATTGTTAGATAACGATTTTAATACTATGCTCGGTAGATGTATAGAAATTTAGCCCGTCTGTCTGATATTAATGGTATTTTTGGGGTCCGAGAGATTGTTTGGACCATTATCGCGTGTGCTATGTTATCTGTCTCGCGATTAATCATCAGAAAATAGGACGGGAGTGATATTACTCCAAACATTCGCAGAGTCCCAAACAAACAGATTAAAACCAGACTGTGGTATATAAAATTTAATTTTTACAAAATAATATCCCTTTATGGAGCAATAACGTTCTATCTATCGTATATACCGGTCGATTTATACTGCATTCACACCAATTGTTCAGTTTATAGCGTACGCAACAAGTCAGTTTTTGAATCAACATGTGGTAGCAACAGGTACTCCAAATTGCCTACTGTCCGCTCCGACGTTACGGAGTTGGCTTATTTCCAGAAACATTTTGCGGCGTTCCAGAGCGCCAAGTGCATTGTCGGGATTAAAATACTGGATCTCACTCGGCTGTTTCTTCAATTGTCGTTCGGAAATACTTTTCTTGGATATTAAGTGTTACTGATATTGAATTATGCGGTCGAGGAAACTCGCCTTTGTGACTGAAAGCATTTCAGCAAATTCTGAAATCGTATTCCTATGTCATAATAATTAGAGAAAAATCGTGTTTCGAATAGCGTGTTGTTCAGAATCGGATTACATCGCGAGATATCGAGTATGTATTAAAGTCGATGGCGCGAGTATTAAGTCGGGCCCGGGGGTCGAGGACTTCGTCGGACGGGAAGTGATAAATTACGGAAGGCAAGCCGAGAAAATATTCAGTCCCGGTTAGAATAGCGGCCCCAACCGATAAATTATTCATCGGGATTATTAAATGGAAATGAAAGCAAAATAGAGCGCCCCCCCACAACCAAAAAAAAATAGATCCCGATCTCCGTTTTCATCCCCGGCTGTTATAAGCTCGAGGGCCGGCCTTCTTCAAGCCTTATTACAGCAAGCGCGATTCAAATTGATGCAGAAAAGTCAAATTATTTGCAGCCGAATGGAAATACTATTTTTCATTTAAATTTCATCCAACGGCCAGGTTGTGTCCACTAAAGATTTCTTGGGTCGACTTGCGATATATATTATGCATTTAATTATGCATTGGGTTGGCCTTAACCCAATATAATGGTAAAAATTAAATTGAAACTTATTTCCACATATTGCAGGGGGCCCGTGTGCTTCTGGCAATCTTACAGCTGCTAATACCTCACAGTCGGTTGACAGAGGTATAGTTAATTAATGCAAAAGAAGGTAGGAAGTGCGGGTGGCTCACTTGATTAATGGAGTGTTATACGCGTTCATTCGCCAGACCTGGGGCCTATTTTCGAACACATAAAACCCATTAGACAAACGAGCCGACGATAGATAATATCTGGAAGTCGAACGAATCATCGAGCCGTTTTTTTCCCACTGTTGCCTAATACGAGAAGGTCCTGAAAATGGGGCACGTTTTGAAAGTTTCGCGATAGATATCAACGTTTCTCTGCCATTTATTTTATCGCTAATGTGAATTAGTAAAATAAATTAAAGGGGCTGAAATATAGAATACAAACTCAAGGGGTTTCATCCGATTTATGTGTTCTGGAAATAAAGTTAGTAGATAGCTCCGGGGATCGGGATAAATATATGGGTAAAAAGGATTGCGAAAAAAAATTTGAACACTCAGAAATTTGGTTATGTTTTGGAATATCATCACTCTTGAACGTTTTTCGTGTATCGTTCGGAAAATAAATATTGGGAATCAATCAATTTGTATCTTTCGTCCGTAACTTATTTTAAAGTAATAAGGGTTAAATGTAAAATATATTCTGCTAGCAAGGTAATCATCTCTCGTGGTGTGGGTGGGGAGCTAAGCATCTGACCATAACTGAAATAGTTGGACGATTTACGATGGTGTTACGACCCCCATTCGGGTAGTAATGGGAGTTATGGAAGGAATTACAAAGTTCGAGCTGGGCGAAATACCGTCGAAACCTAATTCACTCAGCCGGGCGTATAATGGTCGGGAGAGCCACAGATATTAACGCCGTAAATAAGGGACGCGTACTGGAATGAAAGGAATAATATTAGAAAATTACAACAAAAAAAAGAAGAAGAATGAAAAAGCGAGGGCCGAACCGGGGGCTCCTATAAAGCATCGAGGGGTAGAATTCAAGCGCGGGCAAATGGCCCGAGGAAGGGCAAATGAACAGATTGCTTCCGTTCTTAATTCACCCAGTTTTTTTGTTCTTCCGACGATTCTGTATTTCCTTCTTTCTAGTACTCGTTTTTCAAGGGCTATTTCTCTCGGCCTCGACTTTCAACCGAATATTAGTTTAATGGGGCGCTTCTCGAATGCGAGAATGATAGTCGGGTATTATAAACCGTGCATTTAGATGTCGATAACTCGTTGATAGAACGTTGTACCATTCCGAGTACTACCGATTGTACTGATAATGATAAGGTATTTTTACCTCCTGAAATGGTCCCACCGGCGAAGAACTCGGAGGCCTTCAAGTGGCGGAACTGGGGACAGATCGCTTTTACCCAGAGAGGAAGCGAAACGAAGCCCGACTCGCTAATGGTATAGTTCCTGGGGAAGGGACAAGGGAAATTTCGAGATTAAGTCGACAGACAGTCCTGACAGGAAATCTCTCCCAAACAAGACCAGTATAGGGATTACAAAAATGGACTTGATTCGGTTGAGTGCTGTTAATGGTAAGTCCTCCTCATCCATTCTGGTTTATAAACATTGCTGTCTCTTCTCCCTACAGACTAACGTTAGAAAAAAAGCACTCTTAATTATAGAATTTACACTTGACTTACCCTTCGCCTCTAGTTTTCCCTATAAAGTTACGCTGTGGTGAACATGACAATTAGATTAACATTGTCAGAATACACTATTTATATAACTGCGAGAGGCAGTGGTATTCCCACTAATACATGTTATCAGATATTGTACTGAAGCAATAATGATGAAAATTGTTAATTAAGGCCAGAATTCACGGTTTAACGTCTGAAACAACAGCAATATTAAGGTATTGAGAAATTTTAATTAAAATTTAATTATTGTGATAAATCATTTTTCTCCTCCCGCAAATTCATTCTTATATTGAGTACTTTTATTTAAAATCCGAATATTATTCATTACCCATTCGCCGATAGGGCAAGACTACAGTTCTCCATTGGATGTCTTAACAGCCTCCTGGGGTTCGGGACAATCGTTAATTCCGTCGTTCAATTAATTTTTGGCCGGCGTTTTCTTTATTTTCGGTGGAAGTTCTAATTAACCCTGCCGCCCCGGGGACAAAGGGCCGCCAGCGGCTCCTCACCACGCTCAATTTTATTCAATTTTCGCCCAACTACAATTATGATCCCTGCCGCGGTGTAAGGGCAAATTAAAAACCGGAATAAATATGCAAATTCAGTTGATTACTTTTACGATTATAGTAAGTTTTTTTTTTACTTTCACCTAATCTTAAAATATTTTCAGTTTAGAAATCATGCCTCGCAAGTAGTGTTTCAAGTTTTCTTTTCAAAACTGAATTTAAGCATATAGTGGTAATTGAACGTGCAAATAGGAGAATATAACGCTTGTTATCACTCATATTATAAATATTGGGGCCGAGTTACAAGTGTGTTTCTTTATTGAAGTTCGTTTTCAGGAAATCGGACTGTGGGGAACCTTTTCGTCGCCCATTGGGTTATCCATAAACGGATAGAACGCAGTCCTATTTACAGCCGGTAAAATTTCCACGATAGAATTACTCCTTGTAAAAGGCAACGAGTTTCGAAATTCTTACTAATTCCTGGAGGTTTCTCATTAAAACTTGATCCCGAGGATCTGGGGGGGCCTCCCTCCGCCATCGTTCGTTTGATTAGCCAACTCCGGTTTTCAGATTACACTCCAGTGAATACCCACTTTTCCCTATCTGCAAACTTTGCTTACGGTCCTCTGAAACTGCACGGGGGACTTGAATTTCCGACCCCCAAGTTTTATTTTATTTTCCACAGAATGAAAGTTATTATAAGCTCCAATAAATAAGCCCCTTTTGACTTATCGAAAGAGTGGAATATCTAGCCCGATTAAGCTGCGACGGCTCCGCTGGTTTTTGAATTTTATGTTTAATTTTAATGCTTTCATCGATCAATTTTTTTAAAAGGGAAATTTTAATATAGAATGGAGTTCTCTGCAACGGAGAATAACGTAGGAAAACATCTGAGTACAATATTCATCCATAAATAAATCACGTGAGTTACCAGATTTTGTCGACCATCATGTAAATCTACGGTTTAATTGGGTAGAGCTAATTAGTATTGTAGATTTCGTGGGTTTCTGACTCCTATCGCTGGTTTGGTCTTTTGCTAGATCGGTTTCGGCTGCTCGCCATCTTCAGTAGGGGTGTTAGTCACATTTGGCACTTTGGATGTTTTTTGGGCATCCTCACTGCACTGTCACTGTCACTTGTACTGTAGTGGTTGTCTGTGTGTTGTGTGTATAAATATGTCTTGTTATTGCGTTTTTGTGGGATGTTGTTTGTCTTATTTGGGTTGGGAGGGATTTTGTTACCTGGCTTAAGTCTTGTTCGGATTATTGGTCAAAAATATATTTAATCGCACAACTGGTCACTGCTATTAGGTTCTGACTTTCAAATATTTGACAGGAATCCTATCTGGTATTGTGTATTTACGATCATAAAATTTTTCAAGTTGACCCAAAACTTATTGAAAAAAGTATTTTTTAGTAATCTAGATAATCGAGAACTTTAATTAAGTACATTTCCGCACCCCACTTAGGGGGTCGCTAGTGTACCCAACTAAATTTAGTTAAGTACATTCCCGCACCACCCTCAAGGGGCGCTAGTTTATCGGTGCGAGTGTACCCAACGAACTTTAGTTAAGTACATTCCCGCACCACCCTCAAGGGGCGCTAGTTTATCGGTGCGAGTGTACCCAACGAACTTTAGTTAAGTACATTCCCGCACCACCCTCAAGGGGCGCTAGTTTATCGGTGCGAGTGTACCCAACGAACTTTAGTTAAGTACATTCCCGCACCACCCTCAAGGGGCGCTAGTTTATCGGTGCGAGTGTACCCAACGAACTTTAGTTAAGTACATTCCCGCACCACCCTCAAGGGGCGCTAGTTTATCGGTGCGAGTGTACCCAACGAACTTTAGTTAAGTACATTCCCGCACCACCCTCAAGGGGCGCTAGTTTATCGGTGCGAGTGTACCCAACGAACTTTAGTTAAGTACATTCCCGCACCACCCTGGGGCGCTAGTTTATCGGTGCGAGTGTACCCAACGAACTTTAGTTAAGTACATTCCCGCACCACCCTCAAGGGGCGCTAGTTTATCGGTGCGAGTGTACCCAACGAACTTTAGTTAAGTACATTCCCGCACCACCCTGCGCTAGTTTATCGGTGCGAGTGTACTTTAGTTAAGTACATTCCGCACCACCCAACGGGGCGCTAGTTTATCGGTGCGAGTGTACCCAACGAACTTTAGTTAAGTACATTCCCGCACCACCCTCAAGGGGCGCTAGTTTATCGGTGCGAGTGTACCCAACGAACTTTAGTTAAGTACATTCCCGCACCACCCTCAAGGGGCGCTAGTTTATCGGTGCGAGTGTACCCAACGAACTTTAACCACCCTCATGGGCGTATTTATCGGTGCGAGTGTACCCAACGAACTTTAGTTAAGTACATTCCCGCACCACCCTCAGGGGGCGCTAGTTTATCGGTGCGAGTGTACCCAACGAACTTTAGTTAAGTACATTTCCGCACCACCCTCAGGGGGCGCTAGTTTATCGGTGCGAGTGTACCCAACGAACTTTAGTTAAGTACATTTCCGCACCACCCTCAGGGTGCGCTAGTTAATCGGTGCAAGTGCACCCAATGAACTTTTATTAAGTAATTTGAGTAACTTTTATTAAACACACAACCCCTGAAATTTTATTCCAACCCTTCGCAGACCACAAAACAGGTATTCCAAATTAATGAATATTTTATTTTGATAAAAACTGGAATTAACACGTACGAACATATTAAAACCTGCCTATAAAAAATATAAGGTCTTCATTCACACGATAACCCATGCAAATAATCTCGAGAACACCTTCGGAATCCAGGTCCAGAAGTACTTTTCTGTTCGGCCGTATTGAGTACTGGGTTTTGAAGCAGTTTAAGTCATTGTTTAGCGCTAAGCCAATAATTAAACAGCTAAAGCACCTGCTTTATGCTGCAGGAACAATAGCCGCGCTCCAGTGGTTTAGGTACGCCCGAAGGATCGATCGCAGCGCTCAGCCCTCTCCCGCGTTCTCGCAAAGTAGAACCACTCATATCCTATCAATTTAATAGTTAGCGGCTTATTTTTCGTAATTACGTTATTTGGGAACATTAAATTTAAGGTATAAATATTGTAAATTTTAATATTTGTTCAGTAGCTTGGCATATATGACTGGGATCCACTGAGTACTACATCACTTAAATATCCTTTCGGAAATTCCATGACCTAAACCGTAACGCAAAATGTATTCTTTCTATCTTCATTAGGTTAGGTCCTCTTATTTTGATTTTCTGCCGACAACCGAAAATCATCTCAATAACTTTATTCGTTCATGCCTCCATTCATCGAAATTTCCCCAGGTTGGCCATTTATTATTACTCGCTGTGAGAAACCGACCGACCGATGCCGGTTAAAATGATTAAAATAATCAGTTTAATATACCTGTTTTGTGGTCTGCGAGGGGTTGGAATACTGTAGGTTCGTGATGTTTCTGTCTAATAATCGTTTTCAAAAGCTCCCGTTGCATTCCACGTCATTTGATAATTCAGACTACTAATGGAGGACGGACCCGTGCCCGCTGTTCAGAACAAATGGGCCAACAGACGATAGTCAGAGTGAAGTCTTCCTTGCTGTCATGTTCGGCCGTGAATAGAGCCGCCGTATTCACGCGGTCTCGCGACGGAAAAAGGAGAGATAAGGGACGCTGCAATAACGGGCGGTTCAGAAATGGAAACAGTGGAATAAATAGGAACGGGTATGAGAAATCTGGATAAGTGTGACAAGGTGAACAGAATGATGAATGTGATTGTATTATTAAAAAGACAATTGATTAAGAACCGTGGTTAGATTAAGTTTCGAAAGGTACACGATGTAAGGTTGACGATGTGATTATTATAGAAACGCTGGGCTTCATACGGGAACTTACGAAACTACATTTTACCAGGCGGTCCCGTGTCCTCTCAATTCCCAGTATCTAATTTCGAAATTTTTCATCTTAAAGTTGGCCCTATTCCGCGGAAATATCCACTCCATCAACTTTGTTCTGCCGGAAACAGGATTCGTTCATCAGACGTGAGGAGCACGGCGATACTTCTCCCATTTCCTTTGCCATCGTTTATTCCTCGTATGTCCCACTTCGGTTAAGAACACTTTCCGTTACTCCCTAGTCCGGATGTCTGTTCAGTCATCCAAATAGATCGATAAATTTAACCATATTTTTAATATATCGATTAAATATTTCTCATTTTAGAATCATTTCGTTATTAATTAATGCAGGTGGTAGAAACACCATGTTTTCAAACGTATTTATACTACAAGAATTTTCGGAAAATAACACCGTATTCTCGGTTTGCAAAGGCGCATGGAAATTTTCTTATATGTTGCTACGGGATACCGTCGTGTACAACTTATAAAATGTACTGTAATCAAATTGCATTATTTTATTTGCAATCGGCCAAAAGTTAATTGTATTTTCGATAAACTTGTGAATTTGTTATCAGATTAACGGACTCCGATGACCCGAGAGAGTGTGTGCATCGCGCGGAGCCCGAGAGGGTCGGGCATTTGCCATTATCGATTCCGCCCTCAGAAAAGCCCCGGATAATTTTCTTAACCTCCCGGCCAGTATACGTTCTGTATTTGCCCAATAAATTATTCATTTTATTTGCGGTTCCTCGGCTCGCGTGCGAAAACTGGACGGATGAATTGAATTTGACTCGGAAACAGCCGTAATAGTGTCAATTCTGTATGTAAAATAAGGCAGGAACCCTCTCGAAAGTTGAATAAATATTTATTTTTTATTATTTTAATATGGCTTTATATTTTTTAAACAAACTGATACTGTTCATAAGTTTGAATTACATGCTGCTTTCTGTTTATTGGGTAGTTTAATCCGGCTTCCAGCGCGCTTCTTCACCCTGGCAGAAATGAAGTTCTTGTTTCTGAATTGTCCCGACGATTCTAGACCGGCCCGAATGGGCTCATTTCCCTGCCATATATTTCGATGAGGATAATACTTTGCCATTAAAGAATTCTTGGGCGGGCGCTAATTGCCGCGATGAAATTCCCGTTACGAACGCCCTTTATTTGTTGAAGACCCCCCCCCTCCCACCAGTCGCAACAAGGTTGAATATAAAGCCAAAGTCTTCTCGGGCGCTTACGGCTGCCTAGCGTGGTTCTGTTTTGCGGGCCGCAGATTAAACAGCGCGGCCCCTAACGGCCCAATTAAGACCAACTACGGCCCACTGAAAGACTTCCTCTCGTCGGGCCGGCTTTTAAGCCCAGTTCTTTATACTAAAGGCACCCCCGCAAAAAAAAAAAGTGGGCGGTAATGTGCATTTGTCCCGGTTTTGCTGGAATATACACAGCCTCGTAACGTTGAGTCTCTATTGCGGTTAAAACGTTTTGAATTTCTATATTTCACAAGTTGTAATATTATCAAAAACAATATTTTATTACTCCATATCACTTTTAAATCTTTCAATATCTTTTAAAATATTAGTTACTTTTCCTTAATCCCAAATCATCGTTTCCAGATTATGTTAATTTATAAATTGAATCAGAATATAATTAAATTGAGGGATGTTGGCCCTATAGTGAACTGTGAAATAATAGATAACGATATTGATTGAAAGTTTACGATAAGATGAGACAAACGCAGCGAGAGGGAATAAAATCGAACGAATACAATTGAAATTCAATGTTCTTCCAAGAATGAAATTGATTTCATGTATTGATTCAAAATCGTATAACATTCTCCTAATTCTTCTTTTTCCGAACAAAGCCGAAAGGTATTTTGTAATATTAACGCGTTTAAAGTCGGGAATTTGTTTCTATAAGTCGAAAACGTCCTTTGGGGGCCTCACCGATTATTGCGATTCAGACCGGTTTCACCTCTCGTACATTTTTTTCCCTCTCTCTCTCTTGGCACTTCTCGCCGAACTCAAAAACTTTTTTTTATTTCGCAGAGCCTCAGTTGAGCTTCACTTAAATTGGTATTTAATGTTGTTGCACCAATTATACCCTCGGCCAGAGAAATTGGGAACCTGGCGAACTTTTAATGGGCGGCTCCTGTTGCCAGGATCCCAAACTTTAAATCCGTATTTCATAGACCAACTTCAGATTCGGTCCTGATTTCCTCCCATTCATTACTGAGTTCCGCAAGGTCAGGTACATTAGAAGGTAGGAACAATTAACTCGGTGTTTTATTTTAATTCGCGGTTGACTGCGGAAAAAAAAGAGTTATATGTTTAATAATTATTCGGTCGAAAGTCTGGCACCAGTACATAAATGCTGGCCGACCGAAAAAAGGCAAACGAATGGAATTTGATTTTTTTTTCTAGGTGGAGAAAAATTATGGATGATCATGAGCAATCCTGAAAATATACTGGGAATATAGCTATATGTGCACTTTATGTTGGATTGCATTTCTTCTCTCATGTATGCAATGAGTTAATCTGGTCTAAAACAAACTAGTTACTAGCTTCAACCTATGTTTGGCTGTGTCCACTGGAATCTCCCAATTCTCGGCCAAGACGCTTTCAGTTCCCTTAATTCCCGGTGTAAAATCTTCTCTGTTAGTTCCGGACACAGTTCGGGAAAGCGAGTAAGTCGGTCCGAGGCAACTGCCGAGGGAAACAACTCTGCGGAAGAGAGGCTGCCCCAATACGGCGGTTGTTTCCACTCGAGATGCACCCGAACCGCGCCAACTCGCAAACTTTCAGTCGTTCTATGCCCGGCCTTATGCCGCAATCGTTTTCGACCCTTTCACGAACGGGCGGAGAGGCAGATTTCACATTGTTGAACGAGAGGATAAAGGGAAAACCGAAAGAGCTACAAAATCTACTAATAATCAATTCCACCGAAACCTTCGGCCTGCTTCCCCAATTATTTTTATTTCTACGATATACACGGAGGAATTTGCTGACGGTCTCATAGTGATGTGCAGAAAATATAAAGTATATCTACCTTCAACAAATGTACAGTGTTGGTTGTTCATAGGTCTTTTAACCATATCAGATTAACGTCTACAAAAATAAAACATATTAAATATATCTAATTATTAGTTATTAATATTATCAAAAATCGGCCTATATATTATTTAGAAAATAATTATTTTGGTGAATTTCTGAAAGAAAACTATATTCCATCAAGGAAGTGATGGAAATTGTGAATACGGGCTTTCCTCTGCCTAACCCAATTAAGAACCGCTTTATAGCGGCGGGGTTGACGCCACTCTATTCGCCAATAACCTTTATACAACGGCTCCCCCGATAAATTTAAATTTTATCGATCGCACCTGCCCCACGCATTTATAACCGTCTGGGTCGTGTATCCCATGTGGCCCGGACCGAAGTTCCTGAAGTTCCGAACGGAAAACCGGGTCTTGAAAATTCTGGCCTCAGTGCTGAATATATTTAAACACTTGAAGTGTTTGAGCTAACGAGATACGTTAAGCTGAGTGAATAATGTCGCTCTAAACCATTCGTAAAATTCGTAGAATTATTGGTATCAAATCGATACAACTAGTTGTTTTTTTAATAGGCGTTTTGAAAATAAGGAGTAAAACCAAATAAGCAAGTGGAGAGGTAAAATTGAGGTGAACACCTGCTATCCTTAAATGCGTTTATAAGTGACTGCTACACCTTTCAACGTCCATTTATTAGTAGTCATTATTGAGCGCTAAGACACAATCTATCCCCGTGTTAAGCTTGTGATGAATTCCCTCTTATCGGACTTTGGGGGGACTTTGCCCAGGCGATAAGCATCGAACGGGCCCGTTTGGAGAGGACCGGCCGACAACAGATTGACAAATTGCTGTTGATTAAAAAAGCTCCCTTTTCCGTCTCTGGACATGAGCTCCAGGCCACCGAATAACGAAAAATAACAAACAACCGAAAAAAGTTTCGGAAATCTCGATTGCGTAGAGTGGACGATTCCTGGTGTTAATTGGGGGTTGGATTAAAACGCCGCCGGGGGAATAAAAACATACCGGTTTATCTGGACATTAAAAACGCATCTGCCGAAAAAAAAACTACGAATGAAATCCGGTTTATCGACACTCCCTAGTGTTTCCATAAATCCTGTTTCTTAGAGGGGTATCTGGGTAATAATCAGGACATTATTTTTGCAGTTTAACGGAGCAGCCTAGAATAATGAGAAACACCCTATTTTAAAAAATGCTTTATTAATACTTCTACAGTGCGGTCGTTGGAGTTAACGAACACATACTTGAACAATATTGATACTATACTAATATCCAATATACAATGTTAAACTATACGATATACAAATTAAGAGTGTTGAAATTGACGATAGCGGGGAGCCAATAGTCTCGTTAATTTTTTTTGTCCGCGGTATAACATGTTCTGGCCAGCTATAGGGGTGTATTATCGGTCATCTTGGTTGGCCTCTTACGGTAACCCTCGTAAAAAAATAATAATAAGGGCGGGGGAAATCTTTTTTATTTTTTCGATATAAATGCTAATTTTAAAATTTGTCAGGGTCTGAGTTATTTCCACGTACGAGGGTCCGCCTCGCTCATTAATGTTGGCCCCCATCCGCCATTGTCACGCAACCCGGGCCGCCGGCTTTTGTCAATTCGAGGACGCTAATGCTCCAAGTTTTAAGTGTAGCCGCCGGCGGTGGCTTCAGCCGACCTAACTTGGGCCGCGGCCGACTTGATCGGTGGAACAATACGAATTAACCCTCGGCCGAACTTAGGTGTTCGGAAGTTGGTTTCGGGACAGGTCCCGCCCGCATTGAAACTGACTGATGTTCCGAGAAAATTTGGGGCCTATACAAACCTCTTGCCGCATCAATAATCGGGGTAATATTAATTACGTAATGAAACATCTACATCCGTCCTACGTATTATTAATATATTATCTATACCAATTAATAAAATAAGTCATATTAAACAGTTAAAGTAAAGTAAAGCTTAATTGTGTAGCTTTCGCAAAACAATTATTTAATTTATAATTATAATTTCTGGCCCATTGGAAGCCCCATGAACTCACTATGAAAATTATTTCATTCAACCGAAATCTAACACAAATAATGTTAAAACAATATGTTTACTGGGTTCTGCATAAACCCTGTATACTGCTATCGAAAAAACTGTACATTGTAATACTTGTATTTCGGTACAAATTTATTTGTATTACTTTAATAAACTCGTCCGCAGTAGAATCAATTTACCTGCTTTGCAGGATTCAGGATAGATCGATCCATTGAATTAGACGGGCTATAAAGGAAACGCAGCAATGGGGGAGTGAAATTGGCGCTGAATTATAGGGTCGAAGGGAAGGTATATATATATATACACATATACACGGGCGGCCTATATACACGTAAGTGGGACGTTGCGGTAGATCCTCTTATCTCTATAACCGTTCCAAATATAGGAATCTATGTATAGGGCATGTTGTGCAATTCGGATATCTCGGATAGTCAAATTTGCTTTGAACGGCTACTCGACGCGATAGCTCACTTTCACGCTATTTAAGCATGCAAATAGATTTTTTGTAAACAGTACCAACAGAATACGATAAACAGCTGTTGTGTGAAGATCAAAACTGTATTATTTCAACACTTATAATGGACAGTGTTCTTTGTCCCTTCTACCGCTATAGAATCCAAAATAATATTAGGTATTAAAATATCCGTCTCCTTAACAATAATATTTTTTATACGGTTAATATACAAAATGTCTCATTACATAAATAGGCATGCAGATTTCCTGTTATGATTACGGGCATGTATACAGTGTACATAGATTCTCAATACGAGATAACAAGGGGTTGGAAATTTACTATAGTATGTTTCACAATGTTGGCTGATAGTTTTGAAATTTTAATTTACGCTTGCGTATAAAGGCTGAGCTTATATGGTAACCGTAAACCAGAGGGGTCTACGAGGATAGGGTGAAAGCTTTGGGCCGACGTTGGTTCCAGTTTCACGGTTGTCTAGTCACCGCTAGGAGGGCCCAAGTCTCCGTGTCCGGGGCCCGCATTAGGCAATATCAAACGGGCGTTCCATTATAGATAAACGGCTTATTTAAAATTTCAGCCCGTTCCCGGCCGACTGTCCCAAACGGAGTTAATTGAACAGGTCGCGGTTTGGCGGCCGGCAGGAATAAACAATGTAAGAATTTTGGTAAATTTTGAAAAGAAAGGAGAAAATTAACTCAGTTAAAAATAAACTCAAATAATTTTATGAAGGAAAAATATTAAGAGTAATCAACTCTACGATTCTCTCCTTGAAAGAGTTCCAAAAGAAGAACTTAAATTAAAGCCAAGGATCGTGAGCCCTATCCTGCTGTTAACTTTGTTTTCATTAACCTCCTTTAGTTGAATTCACTATTATTTAATTTTCAACTCAGACACACCTCAGATTTTCTGAGATTTTTTCAAATGTCTTCCAGAATCCCGACGATGGTAGTGTACAAACCCGGTTAAGGTGTACGAACCCGATTCGATTTAGTCCGAAGGACTTGCAGAAATGAACTTATTCCCAGCAGATATGAAATTCTGAAATAGAAAATACCCAACACGAGATTACTTCTATCGGCTCTAGAAAAGTAGGAAAATATTTCTCGGTATTATTTCGCATTTTCGTTGTGGCGTCTAAATTAAACGAGTCCCCCAGCGCCTCAAGAAAAGTCCAAGGCTCCGCCAAGTTCCGCGCGCTAAATAACTTACCTGCGACGGGACCGGCATAACGAGCCTTTTCACGAACCGGTTTAAACTTCGTCACTTCTTCTTCGCTTTCTAAATAAGCGAAATAAAAAATATTCTCCTATTGGCCGGATGAAATTGAGGATGCCCGTTCCTGCTTCGTTAGAAGGGCGAACAGATTTATCGCCCGAATTATAATTTCTTCCCGCGGGAATTCAGTGCTGAGATTAGGATAATAATTGAGTGGAATATAACTCACAGTTAAAATTGACCTGACGAAGCAAGTGAGGATAGAGAAGATACTGCTCATAGCCACTAACATCAGTAATTCCATTAAAAATGAAAAAAACAGTATCGCGTTCGATGTATAATTTTTTAGTTAATTTCAGTTACAGTAAGATCTGTTTGTACATCGAGCCCGGAGCCACAACTAAAAAAAAACATCAGATGAAGTACAGCGTTCTCGATCGGAATATAATAGGACCAACTAATGAATTTTCTTATTCTTAAATTAGACCTGTAAAGTTTTTAAGTAATTCGTTGCCCAAATATACATTTAGAGATGAGCAACTGCTCATATTTACATTATTAAAATGTGTACATAATTAACGAAATAAAGGCGTTTGTAAAATTGCTAATCGGTTGAAGTGGGGTGGTATAAATGTTTCTATCTGAGCAATAATATAACCTAGTGAGGTGTAAAATAAAACTGTATTTGGTGCGAATTGTATTCCTCGTTGGTCGGCGTCTGATCGCCGGTAGCTTGTTAAGGATTCGGCTCGTAGTACAAGCCCGTATTGACGTCGCTGTAGCATTTTTCCCCGTTGGGAAATCGGAGCACGTGTCCGCCCTCACATTAATCTCAGTCATGCGCGGCCCCGTTTACCCTCCCCCCCTTTCGCCTACGTACGGATTTTCCTCTTATTGTCCCAAATAATAATAATAAATACTCGACAAATCAGTATCTCAGCCAATCCGTTATTCCGTTTTTCATTCTAAAAACGGACGGCATTGTAATACATGTCATATTTAATTGGACGGTATCGCGGATATAAATGGAACGCAATTTTGACCGTTCTCATTATCCGGGAATAAAGTTGTAAAAAATGATACGCAGCGGGATTCATTTTTAACGTTTTGTTAAACTGACGAGAATAAAGAAGAGAATTTTGCTGAATAATAATTTGAATTTTTTCTCAATCATCGAGTTTAGAACTGTAGGGTTCTGCTAAGAAATTCGAAATGGCTCTCATCCAGGTATTCTAGTCAAAAGTCCTTCGAACCATTCTTAATGCTCCCCGGTATAATTTCTATGTGTGAATGGGAAAATGTTACTGAACGAGATGATATTTTTCAACAAATAAAATTTACAGTATCACCAAAAGTTACAGGGCCACAAATTTCTCCTAATATTGTTTTTTAGCCTATCGATATATCCAAGTTGTACTTTGCTGATGAATTGGTTGATAATATAATAAAAGAAACTAATAATTATGCAAATAGCAAAATAAGTGGAAAGAGATTGACAAAGAATTTGGAATAATTGGAAAAATGTAGAAAAGGAAGAATTTTGGGATTTTCTTTCTGTAATTTTCAATATGGGCACAATGCCGTTAGAAAATAAATTTGAATATTGGTCAACAAGCGATATTAGCAGAATTCCATTCTATTCGGATACATTCACAAGGGATCGTTTCAATCAAATATTTTGGATGCTACACTTGAAGAAAATTCCGCTCGGGTATCCATCTTTGAAAACGCGAATTCAAAGAGTGCGCTCGTTCGTTAAGGGTTAATACGTAAACATTGCATAATTGTTCATGCGTAAAAGTGCCACCATTGGATGACTTCTTTTATCTTGCCTATCGTGTCAATCCCCATCGCTTCCATCGATTGTATCTGTAACCGGGAGGTACCTGTCGCTTGCACAGCAGTTTGTCAGGTTGTTACCTGAATAGCCGAAGGAGGTATGAGGCCGGCGTTGATTGGTCGTCAAACTCTTGACCGGTGGGGGGTCGGGACGTGCCTCTGATTGTGCCGACGCTTCCCGAACCCCGCCACTTTGCACGGCGTACAGCGACCGTACAACTTTCCACAGCTGCCCCTATATCCAACTTGGGTGAAATTGGATAACCGGGCAAGCGGGTCCCCGTCGGCCATTAATCTCCGTTATGGCGCTCCGACAATGCCCCCTAATAGCCCGGACGGCAGCGGAGGCAACCACCGAAATTTTTATCCCTTTAGTGATTTCAGAAATCATTTTTTGCAGGGTTGTCATCAGCAGGCACACGTAGGAATCGTAAAATGAAAATCAGTCATATCGGACCTCAATTTTAAATTTAAATAATTTTGTATGGTACATTTGAATGTGTTGTCATCTTCAGGCAGCTATAATTCAATTTTCAAATTTCTAAATTCGATATGTATACGTCATGTATACACATTCATATATGTAAAAGTATTTTTAAGTAAAATTTAATTTCTAATATTCTGAATGTATAGCCCTTGTCTAACATACCTGTTTTGTGGTCTGCGAGGGGGTTGGAATACCGTAGATTTCGTGTGTTTCTGCCCTCTCGCTAGTTTGGTCTTTTGCTAGACCGGTTACGGCTGATCGCCATCTTCAGTAGCGGTGTTAATCACTTTTGGCACTTTGGATGTTTTTTGGGCATCCTCGCTGCACTGTCAGTGTCATTTGTACTGTCAATGGTACGGCGCACCCGATACTAGCCCGCAACAAAGGTCTGTCTTACATTTTAGTATTAGCGCCTTACATATAGCCATCATCTCATTTATACGGAAATGTCTAATGTATTCATGATTCTGATGTTCGATATAAATAGGTTGTTCCTTCAATGAAAAATTTATTATTAATAAAACGTCAGATATAAAAATATTGTGACCCGCTGACTGTTATGAAGATAAAACCTCAGTACGAATTCGTTTACGATATTATGTGATGTTATAAATATTAATGTATTTTAATATGTAGTACCCACCTGTTTACAGTATTAAACCGTATTGAATTTAGCCATTTTCTTATATAATTATTTATTAAACTGAATACTGATAATTAACGGCCAGGGAGAGATAATTGTTGACCATAAAATTGTCTGAAATAATGGTTGAATTTTACATAGCGGTTTATTCCTGTTTTATAAAAGTCGATTTACCATTTTCTCGAAAACACAATCTTCCGCTTTTCAATTTGAACAGTGCATCGGCAATGCATCGAGTCAATTCGCTGGGAAAATAGCCCCCAAGCCCCGCGAAAAATAAGGTAATTTGTGGAGGGCGACCCGCTGAAACTTGGGTGGGCGGGCGGACATAAACTTCTTCGCCTTTCCCTCCTCGGGACGGCAGAATTATAGACCTGTTTTCGGCCGGTCTGGGACTCTTCACAATGGCGCCTCCACGAGCGGTTCGAAGTGTAATTACAATAATATTTTGGCAGGCTGAATTTATTTCTAAATTGTTGTAGGCACCCTTTATGATTGATATTGACAATATGTTCGAGTTTGGGCTTGGCCTATGCTATTAATGCCCTCATTACTGAAAATAGACATAGTTGCGATTCAATAGAATCTCTTTTTTATTCGTTTCTGGTCGTTGCATTTACACAGGCATCACAGTAGTCTGAAGAAATATCAAATTTTAATGTATGCTTTGAAACTGTGAATATTAATCATTTTTGTTGCAATAATAGTATTTAATTTGTCTGTTTCAGGTAAGTGGTCTACGTTTCGTTTACCTCTGGTGGTGTAACTGACTGGAGATTTAAGATAAGTGAAATTTATTGTTTTTTACAAATTATGAATTTACGTGCACCATAATGCCATAAAATAGTTGAAACTTGGAAACCTAAGTATCCTGTGAAGAATTCGAATAAATTGAATCTAGAGACGATGACAATTGAACGCATTTTTAACGTTTTTGAATTTTAGTCGGATACAAAGTTTAGCAACCGAATCAACCAGAATTCGTTTGTTTGGACTACTCAAGTAGCGCCGACCGGGCGGGGATCATGCTTTTCCACTGAATAAACTTTTCCATTTGTTTCCTTTCAAATATTTCTTCAGAATGAATTTCCCCGAGTAATAAAACTTGAGGTTAACGTTTGTCAACCGTAGGCACAAAAGGCGGTTCGGGCGTCGCGGCCACTCGAAAGTTCAAGCTCTCCCGACCGGTTCGGGTCAGATTCAATTAAAAGGCCTTTGACTTTCCTCCCGGGGTTTTCCCAACGAAACAATCGGGTTTTGTTCGGCTCCCTGACCGAGAAAAAAGTTTATTAAATTTTTTTTTATAAAATACTCCGATCTTTAATACAGACTGAGTTCAGAGGCGGAGGGCTTAGTTGGACATTCCATTCTAATCTGTCTATAAAATAATGAGATTCTCAAGGTACTATTTTAAGATTTATCCTGATGATGATTAGAACATCATCACTTTATTCGATCCTAAATTAGACTGGACTCTCACTATCGTCATATTGTCTGGTTGAGAGAGACTTTCACGAGTATACATAAAACATAAAATGAAGCAATTTATAACTTTTCACGTTTATTATTGTTGACTCATAAGTAATTCGGTCCTTCCGAATGCATACTATCAAATTAAATCTAAACTCAGAACAAAAACATTCAATAACATGTGAAGGGACGTATTTAATACTGTATTCAGTTCTGTTTTCGCCTTTGACCTATCGCAGAGAGTATAAAACGTTTGTAAGCGGATTTTTCAGGAAGAATATTCCCCCCCCCCGCGGTACTGCATGTAGCTCGGACAACCCCCCACCTGAAGGCAAGGAAAAAAATATCCCCGCTCGACCCCCCATAAGCACGTTTACTTACTTGATACGCTTATCGGAGAATAACAGGCGCTCGTTTCACCCCGCCAGTCAGTAACAAAAACGGACGCTGTGCAAAAATTACATCGGTAAAATTACTTAAGTTATTTTCTTCGATAATCAGCAGTGTATCTGGCCTCTGTGTCAGGTACTCAACTCTTACCGATTAGTTTCTTATTTTGTCCGTCACATAATTTTAATAGTTTATCCCAAATTATAGCCCAATATTAACGCCACCGTTCCGATTCCCATATTCCGAATTCACCCTGAAATTCCTGTAAGCATTCTATATTGAAATGATGATTACATCTGAATAAATTGCCGGATATTATTGTAGAAACGAATGGTGGTTTCGAATACACATGCACGGTATCAGTCGCAAAAAATTTAGGTTCGGCAGAGCCATTAATATAGACATAAATAAACGCCCCGTTCGGTCTGTCAAAAGTCAATCTCAGTCAATTCAGCGCGGTTCTCGATCCTGTCGACGCCCGCATTTAAATGTGATTTACACACGAACAACAAATCGAACGGCGATATCCGCCGTTATCAATTATTGGCCGCGCGAAAACCGTTATCAATTATTCTCGAAAACGAAATCCATACGTCCAATTTCCACATATCGGCGGTGGGTATCGGTGAAATGGGGGCGGCGACACCTCCAGAGCTGCCCCCCACCCCCGACGCATCATCGCTTAAATCCAATATCGGCTACAGGATGTTTCCAGTGTTCCGATATCACCTCTGACCCGGGGCCGAAGTATAAAATATAACAAAATGCCCGGGGTTATATTCAAATTGAAACGCTTGTCGAACTGATAATTTGTTTTTTGTACCGAATGACTGATAGTTTCAGAAATTAATTCCGGATCGCGACGGAAATTGAAGTATACAAACTTTGATAGATGTAGATATTTTCACGACCGCCGTTTGGTGTTATTGCCCTCACATTTCCTCTAGGCCTATCTATAAATTCTGTCTCACCGATTGAACTCTGAAACGCATGCTTTTTTTACTTTTCAGAATTACAAAAGTTCCCTTTTTATATTAATCTAGCCACAAGGTATGGCGTATTTGATACTTATAACATATATTTAGTGTGGAACAGAGGTATATAAGAGCCGGGAGCGGTAGCGGTGTATTAGTGTCACAGGTGATACTGGATATGTCGTTCAGGTTAGTATCATAAACGCCGTCATATTACGAATTGACTCGCGTCCGTCGTTCGGGTTAGTATCAAATGCGCCGTTTCCATTGTTATTCAGGTTAGTATCTAGAGCGCCGTATCGAGTATTGTAGGCTCGCCGAAGTCACGATGTGGAGGAAAAATTAGTTCAGACGTTAAGATGAATTCAGACAGTTATCACACATTGTAGACCAGAAGGGAATGAAATGAAATAAAAACTGCGTGTCCCGATATATTTTGAATGGAAAACCGGCGAAGTAAATCAGCGCAGGGTCCGAAGTCGAATCCGAAGCTTCATTAAAACTGGGAAGCAGCAGCATTTCCGCAAGCGTCCCCCGTCGGGTTTTGAATTTTGCCCATGGCAGAATCGCAGACTCATCGCTATCGAATTTACACTCGAGTCTCCCCACAATTGAATCCCGGCCACAGCCTTCTGGATCGAACTCTCCACTCTCCCGCCCAACCAAAACAATCGGACTTAAACTGAGGCTTAAGTTTCCGCTGAGGGAGGGAAAAGGCGGCGGTTTCTCCTACCTCCCCGCCTTTAAATCCCTTGGATAACCGAGATTACATATTGCCTCCCTCCATTTCTCTTCTCCGCTAGCGTAGGTCGTGCCACGTACAATCCTGTGAAACAATATTTTCTATCGGGCATCCGATACCGTTAAATTGCTCAGAGTTATATTAATGTCGTTATTATACCAATTCGAAAATATGTTGCGCGGGCCAATTATTCTTTCCGAAAATTTGTGTTAATTACAAATCTGTGCAACAAAAAGTATTTCAAATGACGTACCGAATATAAAGATTGCATTTTCGAAATTTCAAGCCGGAGAAATAAAACCGCCCTTATTTTTATACTCTTTTCTGGACGGCCGGCGACCAATGGCAAAGATTAAAGCGAGACCGGACGAGGGTTTTCTATTTGAGGATATAGAGAAAGTAAAGAAGTGAGGAGGAAGAAGAAGTAAAGTAGAAGGCGGGATATAACCCAAAGACCTATTACTAGAGGCTTGAATTTGTTCAAAAGGACCCCTCAAAAAAAATGTATATATATAAAATTACAATTTTTTGTTAGACGCTGAGGCTGCAAGCGAAAAGAAGAATTTCCTTCGAGAAAAGAACCCGGAGGCGTTTAAGGAGAGAAACCCGCTTTTCGGTAAAATCGAGCCCGGGTACAAATTAGATTTTCACGGTGTCGCGCTATTGGGCCTCAAATACGCTTTGTGGCCGCACTCCGGCCCTTTACTTTACTGTCAAGAATATCCCAGAATATAAATTTGTACTGGAACCAAAACCAAAGAGAGTAAGGAAGTAAAAAAACACCGCTGGAAAACCTTAAGGAAATTCGGCACTCAGATTTGTCCGCGTAACGTTTACAAAACGAACCTGTTGCAGTCTGAAATGCCATGAATGGATTGCTGGCAATCTAATCATAAAAAATTATTATTATCAATATTCTCCGAAAGTTACTGGCCTTTGAATAGATCAATTTAAGTTTTAATTCCTCTGTTCAAGATTTCATTTCAGGTACACTAGGGACTAGAATCACTAGGCACTAAAATGTGATTTTTGAATGAGAGTATTTTGAGATACTTTTGCGATTCTTCCAGCGAATCATTAAAATGAGACAGTTATGCAATTATATCTTTGACGCAGAAATAAATAGATAGGAAGAAACGGACAGATTACGTAATGATGATTTCGTGAGATGCAGTCGAAATCGTGAAGCTTTATCTAACACTAAATATAGACCGTTGGCGTTGGTGTAGACGAATTGGCTCCCGAGGGCTAATAGAATTTAATTGCCCCATTATTCTCGGATTGCATAATTCATTCGATATCGCTGTTTATTATTATGTGTCTCGGTAAAAGTTCATTAAATTAAAGACTCTGGGGAGGAGGGGGCTTTATCAAGGTCTCCCGTAAGTATCGTTAGCCCGGAACTTTAGGAGATGTTCGGGGCCGAAACACCCCCCCCGAGGCAATTTCGTCTTTAGGGCCTGTAGGCTGCGCCAATTTAATATCGGGCCGTGCAACACGTTATGGCCGCGCCGCGGGCCTTTACCGTGCGCTGATTTTCAAGGTTTTACTAAACAGCGTAATACATGCGCATATTGCTCACTTACGGGCACTGAGCAAGACTGGCGGGCTTCCTTTTTAACGGGTCCGAGGTTTTATGAGTTCCAGAACCCTGGAATTAAACTCATCCGGATTTTACAGCGCCAATACCAACTCGCCAGATTGAATTTAGAAAAAAATATTAAATAACACTACGTTCATTACAGAGAAAATTACAATTCCGCGCAATTTAATTGTTTCTAATTTTGTTATATAACAAATCTAAAAAGGAATTTTTCTTAATTATTACTTTTCCTTCACTTAATCTCAGCTATTGCTTTCACAAAAAAATCCGATACAATTAGTTGCGAACACTTGAAATTAAAAATTAAATATTTCAATCAATAGTATTAATCACATTTTTTGTTGTAATAAGTCTAGCTATTCCATATATCAACTCGCCATTATTTCATGTATGTCCAGGATTTTTCAGAAGACTAAATTGCACGAACTGAAATAAATGAATAAAACCTGATTCCTCAGGTTCCCATAAATCGGTCGTTTTGAAAGAAATATATTTTAAGCTTAAATGAACGAGACATTTCCCGTATAAATACAAATTACGGTATTTAACGCATTTAAACGTGATGTCCAGATAATTTTAGGGACGAATAAATAAATAGTTCTGAACAACAAAGGAATGGGTCCTCTATTATTTTAAATATACCTCAATTTCTAACCTCTTTAAAGCAGTATTGGGGCTGAAAATTAGTTAACCTGTTATTTCTGCCTCAAATTTCAGTTAGGGCGGCGAATGGCTTGTTTCTTGGTCTATGAAAAAGTATACATTCTTTAATTTCCTTTATCGCTTTACGTTCCTGTAAATCTCTGAGTGACATTAACGTTTCCGATTACGCGAGTCGTTAACCGGCCGTTCTTAGGTGAAATATTTTTCCTCTTAGATATTCTTTATTTATTCACTGCACCGCTCGCGAGATAACGTGTCGCACACGAGTTCTTTGGAATTTATACGCTCATGTTGGACGATAAGGTGGAAAATACGCTCGGTAAATTCGATTCGGCATACCATGCCGCATATTTCTGACGGCATTATTGTAAGGGTCTTATCTATAGGTATAGGGTGACTCGACTATAACTCAATTAATTATGACTCATAGCTAATAAATGTGCGTGAGGAATTAAATATCTAATATTAAACTTATGGAAGATAAACCGATTTCGGTGTTCTTTAAATCCTAATAAAATTATATCCCAGCTACTTTTACATTAATTGTTTGATTCTTATTGGACACAATTTTTAGAATACCTGTTTTCGTGGTCTACGAGGGGTTTGAATACCGTAGATTTCGTGTGTTTCTGTCTCCTCTCGCTGGTTTGGTCTTTTGCTAGACCGGTTTCGGCTGCTCGCCATCTTCAGTAGCGGTGTTAGTCACTTTTGTCACTTTGGGTGTTTTTCGGGCGCCCTCACTACATTGTCACTGTCACTTGTACTGTAAGGCGCTATATGTAAGGCGCTGATACTAAAATGTAAGACACACCATTGTTGCGGGTTAGTATTAGGCGCGCCGTACAATTGACAATACGTAAAGTGACAGTGACATTGCAGTGAGGATGCCCAAAAAACATCCAAAGCGCCAATAGTGACTAACACCGCTACTGAAGATGGCGAGCAGCCGAAACCGGTTTAGCATAAGACGAAACCAGCGAGAGGAGACAGGAACACACGAAATGTACGAACACAATTTTTGTTAATGCTTTTCGTGTACAAATTTACTTCTTCTCTCGCAGTGTAACATAGTGTCACTTGGTCTGTGAAATAGTTTATTGAATTTAATTTCAGTTTAGTGAAATTAATTTCATTTCCCGCACAAGTTGGGGACCGTTAATTGTCCTGAGCCTTGGTACGGTAGCTCTTCTCTCACGCCGCCATCTTACAATGCTAGGAATCTGAAACGTTAGCCAATTAAGAACGCGATTTATTATCTATACTGGGCAGCATTAATTAACGCGGAGTGTACGCATCAAATATTCTGAACTAACAAGGCCCGGTTAATCTCAACATTAACGTCGCCCGTCTAAGAGGAACAGATAGAACGACGTTTGACTTTGTCTCTAGTGATTACGTCAGCAAAAATATACCTTAATTACAAAAAATTTACCTGCGAGTTACTGTAATGGTATTAATAAACGATAGAGAGATATTTTAAAATCATATTTCTCGATTTTAAAATCTCTCTCTAAAATTTCTCCCGCAAACAAAATTTCAAGGAATATTACATAAATTATTTTCATTACCTTAAACAATTAACGTATATATGCTAAATAAAATATTATTTATTCGACGCAAGCATTATTCAACGAACTGTAATTCATACATAATCAAAGATCACACTATGCTTATGTTAGAAATAATTTTAGCGATTTAATAATCTAGTAGTTCATTTATAGAAGAATTTATGAGTCGGAGAATTGATTCGGAATTTTTTTCTTTTCACTGGAATCCTTGATTTCAAGGATGAATATAATTATGTAAGGTACATTTTTTTTAAACTGATGTAGATGAAACGGTTATAGACTGTACTATAATCTACTATTTTGAACAATAGTATTTGGAGAATGAGAATAAACGGGGCCTTTCCGAGCGACTAAGCAAGACTGGAGAAATTGTACGTGCTGCAGAAACTAGACTAAGTACCAAAGGGGTTGCGTGCGGGAGGGGGTTGCGAGGAATTAATATACCTAGCTCATGACATAAGGCCCGCCTCTGTACGGAAGCTGAAACGGCCCGCCTGACTGTGACGCGTCCGCTCTCGGCTCTCACAAGTTTCCAATTCCGCTTTCTCAGCGCCCCGTCGGCTGAATGCGACTCCCGACCCCCTCTCTCTCTCTCTCTCTCTCGCTCTCTCCCCGCGGGACTAACTCGGAGCGACGCCCCCTAACGAGACTACTGAAAACCGACTCCGAACGGCTCATAATTCGATATCGCAACCCCTGCCAAATATGTTTACGGTGATAATTTTACACCGGCTCGGCTCCCCTACCCCGTACGAGTGTTCCACAACCGCCAAGAAGTTGGCCAATATCCGTCTAAAAATGGAAAAGTTAAAACCTTACACGTTCAGATTTTATCGAAATCAGCTTCAATTATTTTAATGCAACCAAAATTTCATAGTGCAACATGGACACCTATCTACAGACGTTTGTCCACTATTAACTTAAAGTTCAATTTCTCTGGATGACTTGTGTTTAAGAGATATTTGTAGATTCGGCCGACGAAAGTATCAACTTATTCTTAGTCGAAAATCTCATAATGTTACATTTGCGACAATTCATTCAAATAATATTAGAATACAACAAATTTTAATTTAATATTAATAACTAGTCTATTGTATTATTCGAAAATCTAGCTATCGCAATCAGTCTAGTCGCACTGTAAAAAAATGGCGTATGACAGAAATTATGGCGATACTAATTATAATTATCCAGTTCGTGAAAATTAGGCAACGGTTTCTTATCGTTACTGTAATATAATGTTTAAATAGGAGTTGTAATTATACGGAATTCTGTCCAGTACTTCTTTAAATGTAGATTTCTCCGTTTTTCGCGTGAATGCCAGGCACTCAGTGTCGAACTCAGAGTAGATCCAACTTCCGAACTTATTCAACTCAACTTTCACAATCAATGCGGATTGAGGGGTCAGCTGTGCCGCCCCATATGTACCTCTTTAATCTTCAGTTTTTACTCTCTCACTATTCAATTATGCAATAGTGAACTCTTCGTAACTTGCGCCTGAATATTGGGCGGCAGGATTTACGTACGGCTGCGAGAACCGGATGATGAAGTGAGACCCGGCGCCGACAGGTAATAAAGTCAGTATGGCCGGCAACAGTGCCCCCCCCCCAAAGTATACGCCCGAAACGTCCCCCTAATGAACCCTCTCGCACCCCCTCGCTCCACTTTCAATTCCAATCCCCTAAACTAGCATTCTAATTTCCCTCAGACCGGAAGACAGATCGCAGAAATGTGAACAGCGTTAAAATCTTAGACCGAGTAAAGAGGTGGCACACCGCGATAGGATAACTTATTAATAGTTTGAATATTAAGAAAGGTCTCGTAATCCTTTATTTTGTAATAATTTAATCCGTTATAATACAATAGAGAAGAGGAAAAAATGGCTAAACCTAAGTCTTCGGGGGAGGGGGGTTTATACCCTCCTGGCGTTATTGACTTAAAACTTTCCGAGAATGTATCCTACTTACGTGCCACACCCGAGTATGGTTCTTTTTGTCCTGTACCTGTACTATCTCCAAATTATGTATTATTATTACACGTATGATGCTGAAATAGTGTTTTTCCCACGTTCGGGGGCAGTTGCACGTTTTGATTGAGCCATCCGGGGCGGGAGGGTCGGTCTCCCGCCTGCATTATCGATTCAATTCAGCCATAAAGGCCTCGGCCCCACCGTCCGTTTATTATTCAGTGGGACACTCCCTCAAGATTTATGGCGACTGGAAAGTTGACCGGAGCCGTTAACCGGAAGTAAAGTCGATGTTTCCCTAATTTCCATTTAATGCGGCCGGGACAGGAAAAGCGTTGGAACAAAAATGGATACCAATTCCAAAGGCAAGCACTGGATTGGGAAAGCAAAAAACTGCATTGCGAACGAGTAGGTTTTTCGTAGATTTCGTGTATTTCTGTCTCCTCTCGCTGGTTTGGTCTTTTGCTAGACCGGCTTAGGCTGCTCGCCATCTTCAGTAGCGGTGTTAGTGACTTCGGCACTTTGGATGGTTTTTGGGCACCGCTACTGAAGATGGCGAGCAGCCGAATCCGGTCTAGCAAAAGACCAAACCAGGGAGAGGAGACAGAAACGCACGAAATCTACGGTATTCCAACCCTTCGCAGAGCACAAAATAGGTATTCTAATCTCGTAGATTTTTCTTTAAATAGTAGAAAATTCTGGGACCAATGCTCTTAAGCTAATCTAATGATATATGGGTATATCGGTGCCGTATAACTGAAATGTAATGGGAATAATACAATATATCTCCAACGGTTCGATTGTCTAGGTCCGATATGCAACAGTGTGAATAGACTAATGCTGTTGAATTTTCTCAGTATACAAATATCAGCCGATTGAACGAGCTTAGCAGCCCGCTAACTGCAGCATACCCGGTAGATTGTTCTTATCATTCGTATAGGCTGTTCAGGCCCCCACAATCATCGGTTTATTTTAACGCCGAACAATGATTGAGCGTAGGCATTGTGCCGGAATAGGCATTTTACGCGGAACGCGAATTTCGCCCGAACAGCCCTCTCCTTTGTTATCTGAAGTCCGCAGGCGTCAAGAATGGGGCCCCGGCAATAATGAGCGAATCGACATTGCCGAGTTTATCGAATCCTCCCATATTGTTCAGCCCGAAATAATTAATAACTTCATTCGCGCTAATTGTATCTTCATAAACCCGTACACCGCTTGGAAGGACAATGTGTTCTTATCGTTCTCCGCCAGCGTCGGCCGTTATGCGAAACATTTGAATGCGCCGAACACGGTGATGATATCGATACGAAAGCATCGCAGTTCGAGCTATTTATTCCTGAACTTTTCATCTTATCGCAGCAGTATTCAGTTACCGGCAATCTCACTTAATATCAATTAGCAGTATATTAATTACATCACTTACTATCATAATTAGCTAGAGATCAACAACACCGGGTTAACATAATAATAACTAGATTGGTTGGAGACACAAGATTAACTTAGAATGATATAGCAGAGTAAAGGTGTCAAACAGCACGTTATGAAAAGTATATTAAAGGCATATTAAAATTATAGTCCTCTAATGTTATATAATTGTAAACAATAGTTAAAAAATAATTATTGAAATGTAGATGCAGAACACAATATTCGTTTAAAATACCTGTTTTGTGGTCTGCGAGGGGTTGGAATACCGTTGATTTCGTGTGTTTCTGTCTCCTCTCGCCGGTTTGATCTTTTGCTAGACCGGTTTCCGCTGAAGATGGCGAGCAGCCAATTAATTAACTAAAGTTCGTTGGGTGCGCTTGCACCGATAAACTAGCGCCCCCTGAGTGTGGTGCGGATTACGTACTTAACTAAAGTTCGTTTGGTGCACTTGCACAGATAAACTAGCGCCCCCTGAGAGTGATGCGGAAATGTACTTAACTAAAGTTCGTTGGGTTCACTTGCACCGATAAACTAGCGCCCCTTGAGTATGGTGCGGAAATGTACTTAACTAAAGTTCGTTGGGTTCACTTGCACTGAGAAACTAGCGCCCCCCCTGAGTGTGGTGCGGAAATGTACTTAACTAAAGTTCGTTGTGTTCACTTACACCGATAAACTAGCGCCCCCTGAGGTGGTGCGGAAATGTACTTAACTAAAGTTCGTTGGGTTCACTTGCACCGATAAACTAGCGCCCCCTGAGGGTGGTGCGGAAATGTACTTAACTAAAGTTCGTTGGGTTCACTTGCACCGATAAACTAGCGCCCCCTGAGTGTGGTGCGGAAATGTACTTAACTAAAGTTCGTTGGGTTCACTTGCACCGATAAACTAGAGTGTGGTGTGGAAATGTACTTAACTAAAGTTCGTTGGGTTCACTTACACCGATAAACTAGCGCCCCCCTGAGTGTGGTGCGGAAATGTACTTAACTAAAGTTCGTTGGGTTCACTTGCACCGATAAACTAGCGCCCCCCTGAGTGTGGTGCGGAAATGTACTTAACTAAAAGTTCGTTTGGTGCACACAAAACCAAACCAGCGAGAGGAGACAGAAACACACGAAATCTACAACATGCGTTTATTATCCTAACTCAACTTAGACATCGCGTCTTAATTTTTAATTAAGAAATTCTAATTATATTAGTATTAAATATTTGCGTTGTAAATATTGTGCAGTAAATATTTTTTGGTAATAATACTAATAAAACATCGCAGTTACTGAAGTATCGGGCGTTAATAATTTGTATGATAATCGCATCCATTTTGTAGAAAGGTTCAGTTACACACGAATGCAAATGTGTCGGGAGATATTTTAATAAGAAACACGCGCAAAAGGAAACTCCGAGATTTAATGCCGGGACGTTAACACTGAAAACGCTGCAAATTTTCCACGGCGCGCACGTGTCGCAAATGGTGCAGTTTTTTTCTTACAGTTGGGGCTACACAGCTGCGTTTTATTCAGCTGCGGTCTCGAATATTCAACGTTGGGGCTCAGGCGTATATGGTACTCGAAAGCGTTTAACTTTATTCACAATTGAATTATTGCCACTACATCACCTGACGAATGTATATTTTATATAGATATCGCTGGAAGCGTATTACTATTCACTCGACATAAATCCCGCACAACATTTAGAGCGAATATGTGGCAATATTATACGCTTATCACGCAATAGTAAATTCGTAACTGATAAGCAGATATAATCATTTTCTTAGGATCGGAAATGATTTATAGAATAAGTTATATTCAATTCGAATAATATTTTATTCAGGCAACCAATTCACCAATAACATGTTTACATAGGTTACGTACACTGAGAATTTACGCGTTACGAAAAGGATAATTTTTAATTCAGGAAAGAAAACAAAGAGGAAAATAATTCTGAATGTTTAAATTAGCAAACTAAAAAGCGTCATTCCAATGCACATTAAACGAATTATAAGTTTCCTTTAGACCCTAAATGTCGGAAAGCTGAGAGGACTCCCGAGGGAATAAATGGAGCCCGTTCATTTCGTTTCCGCTCTTTCTTGGGAAAGTCGGCCAACTTGTCGCCCCCAACTTATAGCTTCGAGGGGGGGCCTGTGTCACCCCATTTAAGTCCCCCCCTCTAACCGCCACAGGAGCCGTTCCCTACCAACAGTTTATCCTTATCTCGAGGGAAGGCGGAGGAGGCGAAAAGAAAAAAAAGGAGAGGGAGGGCCAAAAGAATGTTGTCGGGGGTAAATAATTTGATAGCCTCCCGGGGAACTAAAGAGTGCCAAGGTACAGTACAAAACAATTAGTTGTATGTTTCTGAGGGCGTACTGAAATTTACGAGCTCGTCTTGAGACCGATCACAAGGACATGTATCAAACATTTCTATCCAATGAAAGGACAACGAAATAAATGATGAGGAAAACTTGGACAAAACTCTGATTAGTTTAATCGACGGTCGGGCTCCGAAGTATATTTCTGTGATATTATTCAGTGAAAATACCTTTCTTCGAGACCTTTCTTAAATTATATATATATATCAACAACTAACTCCTATACGATACACGAATATGCACTTCTGCTATGAAAAATGAAATATCACTTTTTTTTAAGGAATAGTAAATACCCTAAATATATGTATTACGAAAATACTCCCGAGTACTCTTGTGTGAATATGGTCACTCTATAGGAACTAACCGCCATTACTGAATACTGTGAATCAATTGACATTGAGGATCGACTTAAATTTAAATATTCAGTTAATTTTTTTTGGCTTGAATTGTCCTTATATACAGTTCGGGAACACGATTGGGCCGCTGCGCTCCCGGATTGGTCCCGCAGGTGCCAGCGGACCGGTGGAATCGCGTTATTGATCCCGTTTTCAAATTCGGACCGAGCGTTGAATCTGTGTGTGAAGGGTGGGGGCGAAGGGGAGGTAGCAGAGGGAGGGAACTCAACAAACAAAAGGCCGTTCCTTCAATTCGGTTTTCCAATCTGTTGCCGGGCTTCGGGTCAAACGGCATTGTTGGGAGGGCCGAAACGACGGCCCAGAAATGAAACTCTGCTGAATAAACACCTGATAATCGGCCGGTTTCAAAACTGGCAGCCCTCCGACAATAAGCCATTAACGCCCATTGTCGGTACCCCGGGCACCAATTAAACTATTCGACAGCCCTGTCGGGAAATAGTTGGTAAAATATTAGAATATTGGACGAACAATAATAATTAACTTGAATCATCAATCTGAACTCCAGTTTTTCACCAATATAAGAAATGCAGTGCTTATAGATAATCAGTAAAATTAAAAATATAACATATTTTAATTTGTTTTGTCCTACTCGCTATTTCCACCAGCTAATTTAGTCCTACACTAGACAGGCGTAACAAATGCCAGTTGTAGCCATCACTGAACTCTGAGTATAATTTGGCACGTAATGCAGTTTTCACTATTAAAATAATACCATAGATTTGTTGTGTTTCTGTCTCCTCTCGCTGGTTTGGTCTTCTGCTAGACCGGTTTCGGCTGCTCGCCATCTTCAGTAGCGGTGTTAGTCACTATTGGCACTTTGGATGTTTTTCGGGCATCCTCACTGTAATGTCCCTGTCACTTGTGCTGTCAATGGTACGGCGCACGTAATACTATCCCGCAACTAAGGTCTGTATTACATTTTAGTATTAGCGCCTTACAGTACAAGTGACAGTCACAGTGCAGTGAGGATGCCAGAAAAACATCCAAAGTACCAATAGTTACTAACACCGCTTGGAAACACAACAAATCTACGGTATTCCAATCCCTCGCAGACCACAAAACAGGTATTTTAAATTAAAATAATAATATAATACTCAAATACGAGTCAAGTGTTTCAAAAAATATATTTACATGTAGTAAAATTTGATAGAGTAATTAAGAACTTAAACATTTTTATATAAATGCAGTTTTACACTTCCCGAGTGTGCAAATAAGCTAACTGAATCATAGAATTGTCATCGATTACAATTGATCAACTAATATTGCAACAGAATATCACAATATCGAAAATTTACGAAAAAATTATATTGTACGTCAGTTATATGAAACTAGTTTAAATATTGATTATTATTAAGTGTTAACAGTTCGCGTGGATTATAAATTATAGACACGTTATAATTTATCAAAGCGAGGGGATGAAAACGGTTTTAATGAGTTTATTCTCTTGGAGGCCCGGCGAAAACAAAAACGGGGAGTGGGCCTGAATAAACAGCTGATAATGGGCGAGGGCGTTTTAGGCCACTCACAATAAGCTGTTGGCGGGAACAGTTCACGCCGGCAGGCCCCGTTAATTTCTTCGGAGGTTAAAATGTCAGATTACGCGGGCCCGGCAAATAATGAATGATAGCCAAAAGTAAGGACGAGAGATTCAAAATATATAAAAACAAAATAGCGATATAATAAGAATGTGGTTATTGAAGGACGTGACGATTCAAAGGAAAATTCGAATGCGAAACATGTTTTTTGCCCTAGATTGCTGAAATTAATTTCAGCCGGAATTAATTTCTTCTCATCAATTGAAAAGGGACATGTCGCCGTTCTCTGTTTTATACTCGATTATCATAAAATACGGGACGAGAACATACAGAGATGGCGTTAGATTTATAGACCGAGTCCAATAGGAGGGTGGAATAGCGACACCTGTTGACAGAACAAACTCCCGACCCCGCTTTTGGACAAGAACCAACGACAGGATAGTGCCACCAAAAAGCAACCGTAATAGTTTAACATACCTGTTTTGTGGTCTGCTAGGGTTGGAATACCGTATATTTGTTGGTCTTTCTGTCTCCTCTCCTTGGGTTGATCTTTTGCTAGACCGGTTTCGCCATCTTCAGTAGCGGTGTTAGTCACTCTCGGCACTTTGGATGTTTTTAGGACATCCTCACTGCACTGTCACTGTCACCTGTACTGTAACGAGCTACATGTAAGGCGCTAATACTAAAATGTAAGATAGACCTTTGTTGCGGGCTAGTATTAGGCGCGCCGTACAATTGAAACTAGTAGGGCATTAAACTGAATAAAAAAAAGTCCGAAAAACATCCTTCCTCCAATCTCTCTCTCTGGAAAGTCAGTTTAATCAATAATAATATCTTGCATATTACACTGGACGACATATTTATAAAAAAAAACCAGTTGAAATAAAAAAAATAAATCCGTATATAATCAATATTATTTTCCTGTTGGCATCATCACTTTCCTTATACAGCTCCTTTGTGGTGCATTTCAAAACACAGTGAAATATGTTCAATAAAAAAAGAAATTGGCAATTTTTTAGTTCATATCGCCGTTATTGGAAAGCTATCGTAACAAAGGCTGATATGAACGATGAACGCCATTATTGAATGGGGTTGAACCGGGCCTTTTAATAACTGGAGGAAATATTACTTCCGGAATTATCACTTATTCGCACTGCCGAAATTCAGATGCACAGTTCGAAGTTAAAGGATGACAACGATATTCCAGGACTTTGAGAAATTATTCGCAATCTAACAGGAGGTGGGCGGAGAGGGGGGACATTTAATTACTCCCACTTAGATTCCGGTTCCCTTTCGCCGGCAATAAAACGAAACAAACCAGCGGGATAAATCCGCCTCGTAAAAGGAAGTCTCTACCCCCCTCCCTCGAGCGTCACCTTAATGAGGGCAATATTCTTGTCGTGTTACTTTCCGGGAAAACGAATTCCATATCGGGGAACTGAAATTAGTTTTTTCCCGAGTGAGTCTGGATGTGAATCCCAATGGAAACGATTGAATTCGACAACGCTAATTCCCTAACAAATTCAAATGAATGAAATAGGAGGGTCATCGAATTATTAGTCTGATATTTGCCAATTTAGAGTGATAAATTTGGGCTCAAAGTTGGTCCGACCATTTCACCAACTTGTTCTCCTACATACAAGATTGTTTAACTTAATACTTTAAATGAATTTCTTATGTATGAAAAAAAAATTGAAAAAGAATTAATTTTATGAAATAAATAAGAACGAAAATATATTTTTTATTTTATAAATTATTATATAAGTTGTTTTTTTGTATTTTAACATTTAAATTCAAATATTCAGGCCGTAAAATGTAAATGTGTATATTTCCCTCTATTATGTCTATTCTCCTATTACCGAACACCACATTTACATTATTATTTTGTTAAGAGCGGGCACGCATTTCCTGTACTCTGGGGAAATTATCCGAATACTCCGTTTTTCCTGGAACTATTCATAATACTTCCAGTCTCCTGATGGACATAATTTGAGTAGGCTACGATGAGGAGCACTTCATTAAATATTAGGTACTTCTCCTTCCGCAATTTACTATAGAGTAAAATTGTATGCCGACATACTTTTGCCCTCTTTTTTTTCTTCATAAAGTTAAATGTATAAATGAGGAGGGAACTCGCGAATATCAAACTGCTTTCATTGAATAATCCGACACAATTTTTCAAGTTGCGGACTGTTGAGAGGGACTCCTGGAGGTGTGGCCCTACCTTAATTACGGGCGCCTTCAACTCCATCGGCGGCGACATGGCGACGACGCCCACTGTAGGGGGAAATATAATATCCGTCTATTAAATTCCTCCAGTGCCCGACTCGGATGCCGGGGCTCTCCCACTTCGCGTCGCGAAGTCCCGACAGACTTGATAAACTTGGACCGACACTTGGTCTGCCCCCAGCTAGAATGTAGGTCACATATATAGAATTCAACTCCTAACGTTGATTAATTTATTATTGCATATCGCGTATTGTATGTGGGATATAGTTGTCCGCCTTTAGACCATTATAATATTCTAATGTACTCGAAGAAGATATTATTGCACGGTATTAATTAAAAAATCTTCGAGTTACTACCTTGGCTCGGAGAATATTATCAATGCCAAATGGTTTTTATTTTCCTTGTTCTCGGCCGGGCATTATGAGCGAATTCATAATTAATTTCAATACCGAGAGCCGGTCGGTCGGCCATGTTTAATCCGGACTCCCTTCGCCGAGGGCGCGTTTATAATTACCTTTATCGCGTGTTTACAGCCCCAATGAATGTATATAGGCCGCGCGGAATTGACCCCGTTCCGATCCCCGCTTTCTACCGAAATTGTCCCCTCACGTACAATCCTAATCCGGGTATTGGCCGATGTTGGCCGGGCCCCTCTCGCAGGCGCAGATGGAAAAAGTGATGGAAAAATTGGATTGATTAAAATATTAGAAAGAAAAGTGTAATCGTGGAATACGTTACGTATTGATTTGACGCAGCGACAGGTACTCCCTTATTGGAAGGTGGAAATAATTACAAACTAGATTTAATCTCTCTGAGTGGCGTTATAATGTTTAATGCATTGATGTGTCCCATATGAGTTCTTATCTGAAGCTCCAGTAACTGTATAACTCATACTGTTCATAGCAATTAGTCTAACAGAAATCCGTTGAGTGAATATTAAATAAATCCAGAAACACAATTGTCAGTAGTAAAATTACTTGTTCTTTTGTATCCCGTTCTCCTTTTCTACTAAATGGTTTTGTGGTAGGAGTTTAAAGGTACATTATGAATTATGAGTAATTGTCACTCTAATCAGTTATACTATTGAAGCATGAGGCCCCCAACATGCCTAATGGCTTTTCCTAATAGATTTCTCTCCACAATTACAGAAAAATTTAACATTCCTGAATGCGTTCACCACTATATTAATTAAAGGGAGATACCGTTCTAGAAATTAAATAATTAATATTTTCTATTCACCTTTAAACGAGATATACTTTGAACGGTTCAATTCATCATACCTAATCGGCGAGTACGATTAATTCGCCTTTGATAATCCGACCGAGAGCGCGATATTGCGTGCAGATATCCCGTGCTGGGGTCAAACCGGCGGGGGGATGAGAGGGGGTGAATATGGAGACGATTTCAATAACAGACTCGAAATTGATGCTCCTGCTACGCATCAATGAGGGGGGGGGCGGTTTGGATTGAATCCATTAGCGTGTGTCGGAGGAATAACGCAGCGCTCGGTAAAGGCTGCGGCTATTAGTGGTGCAATACGGACTGCAGGTACTCAACCGAAGCACGGTTTTAAGGTATCATGTACTCGAACTAACCAAGATATATGTATATATAGAGATGAAAATATACTTAACTTAAAAATATACGCAGACTCAATTACATACTGATGCTATGGACGACGGTGTTATTTGATAAATACACTATTATTGTTTACGTCCAAGAACGCCTCGCGAACTGAACAGTTCTGCAACAAATTCGACCAGTATAGTGATCGAATCCAACTGGTGACTTGGAATGTGTCATGGTTTTTAATGAAATTTCCATAAAACGATGCCCATTTCATTGAAGTAACAAATGAACTTTCAATATTGTTTTGTGAACAACCGTCAAAAAACAAACTGTTTCCCTTATTGGTGATATTGGAAATATAGCGATTATATAGTTATTTTCGAGTTCATCGGGGCTTGTTTCGAACGCGTAATTATAAAGGAAATATGAAGATGAAAATTGTACGTCAGTTGAATTTTCCACCGTATTTTAACTTGTATAGAGTATTGGTCATGGAACAGCCGACAGTGGAGGAATTCTGGAGAGCGTCGAAATAAACGAGCTGGCGGGCGTGGGGCCGGCACCGGAGAACAAAGAAAGGCGGGTACCGTTTAAAATTGACAGGGCGAAAGTAATGGGAAATTCGTTGGCCGGAGGCTATCCATCATTTTATCGGGCTTTACCCGAGTCTCAACGACCCACTACCCACACTTTATTATATTGCGTCGGGCCGTACCAATAACAGCCCAACTGATTGATTTCCTTCCTCGGTATCCAATGGTAATTTTGCGGGGACAGCCACATATTTGAAGTCCTAACAGGCTTAAATGGATGCAGTTCTGTTCAAAAGAATGCTTTCAAGAAACTTCGACCGAATAGCAGCAGTCTATAATTAATGAATAAAACTATATTAATTCCGTATTAATCCACTTAATTGGCCTTAACAAAACATCGTCTGATCGACATGCATAAGTACCCAACTAGTAGACCAATAATAGTGGTATTCCAAACCAAAGCCGATCCTAAACAGGTATCTTCTATGGATTTTAACATGAAAATGTAATAGAAAAAGCACTGTGTCTAATGAGATTATAGAATTGGTATGGCCTACCAAAATCCTCGGTCTAGAAACTCCATTTGTCTTATTATTATTTATATATTGACTAAATCGTGCAGTCGCACAAGTAATAACATCTTCTTGTTGTGCAGGAGTCAAAAAACCCCGACCTAATGCGTAAATCTGAATTAATCTTTTAAAACAGTTTCTTACAGGGTAATATAAGTCAGTTATATACTTATTAACCGCGAAAAGGTCGACAGTTAGGTATTGAATTCGAGTGGAATTTGATGAGTCGAAATTGATTGGGCCCAATTTCTGGGGGTTGGAGGGAATCACGGGGGAGCTATTATCCAGAAGGGGCGTGTGCAGGACTTAATATAAAACGGAGTGTCCGGCAGGACGTAGGTGCGGCACTGATGGGATTGCCGCCAATCCTGGACTTAATTCCCCCTCTCCGTAAGGCTGGGAATCAATCGCTGTTTGCCAATAACCGATTGATGGGGGGAGACGCCGGCTAAACGAGTTTGCCCCCGCCCCCTCCCCGGCCGTTCCCCATTATCTCCCACTATCGGCCTCCGGCTGGCCGAAAAGGCATTTCGTTTCGATTGTTATTCACGGAAAAATATGTTTCGAAAATTTTATAAACGGCAAAAGCGTGCGGGAATTATTCAACAGCTCGACTTGAATAAGTTCGATGGCGCTCGAAACAACCCTCCACCTGGTGGTGTATCAAACAACACTTTTTCAAGAACCTAATATGGCTTCCAACATTGTAAATCGCGTTGAAATACTGCAATATATCTACGAAAGAGTATTACGTGATTAGTGTAACATACCTGTTTTGTGGTCTGCGAGGGGTTGGAATACCGTAGATTTGCTGTGTTTCTGTCTTCTCTCGCTAGTTTGGTCTTTTGTTAGACTGGGCTGATCGCCATCTGCAGTAGCGGTGTTAGTCACTATTGGCACTGTGGATGTTTTTCGGGCATCCTCACTGCACTGTCTCTGTCACTTGTACTGTAAGGTGCTATGTGTAAGGCGCTATGTGTAAGGCGCTATGTGTAAGCCGCTATTTGTAAGGCGCTAATACTAAAATGTAAACCAGACCTTTGTTGCGGGCTAGTATTAGATTCGGCGTATATTGACAGTACAAGTGACAGTGACAGTGTAGTGAGGATGCCCGAAAAAAATCAAACGTGCCAAAAATTCCCGACTGTTAAGGGACTTAAACTGGACTATCTTAAGAAAAAGGACATTTCGTCGTTTCAGCGTACTTAAATTTCAGGCTGGTATTTTTATTTTCTTTTTTTTTCGAGTAATTTGAGCAGAAACAGCTCTCATCCCGCGTTTTCAGCACGGTTCGGTTTAATTTCCTTAATATTACCGCACCAGTGAACCGGTTAGATAATAAGATTTTCGGTTAAATCATAAACCTTTTTCTGATAATGTCCCAGGGTATATACCGCCGGTCGGGAAAATACGGAACGAATAACAGGCGACTTTAGGTGGTGTCTTTTTGGCGTTCTCGTTAGTATTTAATTGGTAGTTATTTGTTCGCAAGTAGGTCTGCGCTTTTCGGCAAAAGAGCGTGGGCTGACTCCCACCCCTACCCTTTTGGCTGACGAAACCCTTATATTAATAATCCGTCCTATTTTTTTTCTTTGTTTCTAGTCGAGGTTTACAAAGAAGAAGGTTCTCGGAAACTATCCCCAATAACTCCGACCAATAATAAATGAAACCCTTTCCCTTTTTTTCTTTTTTGTCAGAATAATGCCAAAGTAATAAGATGGGTTGTTTTAAAAATAATTCTAAAAAATTCAAATCTTTAGAACATGACTTTCTATTATAATAAGAAAAACCCCATTTATTGAAAGAGATTTATTGTTTACACTACTATGATAATTTTTATCATTATACTCATCCAATTTTAATTTTAATAATGATTCAATCAGGTCTTTTATAATATCTTAGCGTATTGATCTTACAAACAACACAATTATGAATACAGCTTCAGCAAGAGCTCATTATTCAGACTAAATTTACGGTATTCCAACCTCTCGCGGACCACAAAACAGGTATGTTAAACAAAATTTCTTGTTTTAATAAATTATCGAATGGAATAAATTTAATCACCGAAAACTAATCAGAAACGAAATAAAGGTAGTTGAAATCTTCCCTGATGTTATATCGTCCCAAAATCCGCTTTCTAGCTCGGGTCAGATTATCCGGTTTATTCTACTGGCAATTACCTTCTGAAAACGCCGCTCTTTACTCGGATTAAGCTCTCTCGTGGGCGGACGATTGCCCTTCGGGCGAAAATAAAGGCGGTGACTGTGATGACTCTTGTAAAAGATAAATGATGCTAATGAACGCCGGCGGGACTTGCGGCCTCCACGTCCCGCACTCCGAACACCTTCATTTCCTCACGCGGAGCCGTTCCGCGCCTTCCATTAGGACCCAGATTTAATTTTAGATGACATTCGTCCGCCGGTTAGTAGGCCTACGGCGTACGATTTTAAAATGTCACGACTCTAGAGAATTAAGGTATTACTTGTTATAACATTATTTCAGTATGTTTTCCCATCTTATCATCTTTTCATTGCTGCAAATCTACCTAGAAAACCCGTTTATAATAATTATTAAAAATTCTTATTACTAATTTATACCCCAGATAATATTGTCTCAGTGGAAACTTCGGGGACCGATTGATGCCTAATTAGGGGAGTGGGGGCGGCCGTTTTTTGGTGCCTTTTAATAAATATTTTCACGCCGCACGAAAGCATCTCGCTTTGTGTCGCGGCCGATCAATTTCCTCCGTCCGAACGAAAGTTCCAATTAACGGGTTCCGCTTTGTGCCGGGGATTCGAGAGGTGGGGACGAAAAACGCCGACAAAAAAAGAATAACGAGAAAACTGGGCAGCGGAAAAAGTTTTTCACGGAGTGAGGAATGAGTTTTTTTTTCAGCGACAGTCCCCTTTGAGGGCGGAAGCTGTGAAACTTCTCAATCGGAGAAGCCCTCTCACCCCTCCTCCTCCCACCCCTTGTTAACAACAGTAATTTCCTGAAATTACCAGCGCCATTACTTTCACTGTGACGATATTACTTTAAGGATTTATTCTAAAATATTTATCCGCCCCTCCTACGTTTCAGTTTACATTGCGAAACATCAGTTGGCGCCCAGTAATAATTTACATCGTTCATAATTGCAGGCCTATTATTTTATGTTTTTCAAAAGAAATTTAGAAACTAAGGTAACGAGATTACCGAGGGTCTTCCAACCACTAGGTCGAGGGTTTGCAATCCGCTAATGGCTTGAAACGAATTTCACTTTTATAACGGGCTTTCACAAGGTCCACACTCATGCGAACATACTCAGGAACAGTACTCATTCTAAATGCCGACAACTTACCAAGATGGGAAGTGAAATCGGGTCAGAAGCCCAAGTCAAAGTTAGGGGTGGTTTCCTCGTTCCTACCAGTGGTTGTGGCTTCCAAGTCGGCTTAGTATGACACAACCGAAACAGGCAACATAGCCAGGAGTCATCCACTATCCTGTAGTACCAGGGGGATGCCCTCGACCAGCCGCTACCACATCAAACAGGAAACCGGATTTGGCAAACTCCGAACTGCCCCGTATACGTTTTCGTCTATAAAGACTAACGAACGGAAAATGGTCCCTTTTCTGCACACCGCTAATTGCTTCATCGCTCATTCATGAAAACAATTCTGATTGCGCCGGTCTCTCGTCTCAAAGGAGGGAAATTCTTCTGAAAGAAACCGTTTCTATTAGTTTTCTTCTCCGACGTTTTAATAGTCCGCCTTTGTGGAGATGATGAAGGCCCCAGTATACTTCTCAAAGCACCAGGAAATCAGAATTTTTCGTGCATACCGCCTACACAAAGTGTTTTAAAGTAAATTCTTAAATACAACGACTTACATTTATAAAATGAATAATCAGTAATATTCACTAATATCAGTAATTCAATAATATTCACGGAATATAAATAACAGTATTAATTGAATATTTAATTCGATAAAATTTAGTACTGATCGCACTTGACGGCTTTCTGAGAATTATGGAAATCTAACCATAGTAATTCCTTTAATAATAAATCAGGGATGTCCATCTTTTATTAGTGAACGGGTATATAATTGTAGGATGAAGCAAGACATTAAGTAATTACCATGATTCTTGTAATCTGTCCGCTGGATTGCCAATCTGGAATTCCACAAGAACAAAATTACCACCTCTAGTTCAAAACTCTTATCTTATACTGGGATTTCAATTTCTGGCCAGCAGTCACTTAGTTACGTACTTTGATTCATTCGATTATTTATTAGTTGTATATAATTATCACGATTTTATAATTTTAGAACCAAGACGAGTCCGAACCCTCGTGGACGTTCTGAAAAAATTCATGATTAAATTCGCGGATTTAATTAGGCGGGAATAAAAAAAATAAGACAAAATACACAGCAGCGTCCTTTTTACGCGCCCACAGCGCGGTCGAAAACCGACATATTTTTTTCACTTAAAGTTGCCTCACACTAAACCAGGCGCTGGAGATAACTCTTTGTTTTATGAGGAAAATTGTGAAATGACAGTATAGAGAAGCAGGTGGGAAAAGTGAAATATTTTCTCCTTCCTTTCTCTGGAGCCTGCTATTTGATCTGCATCATTAAATGAGAAAAGGAAGGTCGGCCCATTTAAACCCGTCGGGAGAAACTCGGATAGATAAAAGCGGGCTCACAAAGGAGTGAAACAAGACCGCGTTTACCCTCCTTGCACAAGTGAAATATTATTCCTAGAAATGACCCTCGATTTTCGCCAATTAACTTCCTGAACTAATAGAGATTAAAATTCTCAAATTCTTAGACTCCGGGATTTTAATTGGTAAGAATTAAAAAACGCTGTATAAGTAAATTGCTCCACATTTAAATATTTTGGTACATTGGTACAATTATTTTATTTTTTACACCGAAGTTTTGGTTCTTACTTATATTCGGCATTATGCTAATAGAATTTCCGGTTTTCGGCACCCGGAGATTTACACATGGTAGGTAATAAGGTAGTGAGTAAGTATAGTGTCGCACTGTTTCGGAAATATGCAACATACACGATATTACAGTAGATTTCGTGTGTTTCTGCCTCCTCTCGCTGGTTTGGTCTTTTGCTAGGCCGGTTTCGGCCGCTCGCCATCTTCAGTAGCGGTGCAGTGAGGAAACCACCCAAAGTGCCGAAGTGACTAACACCGCTACTAAAGGTGTTCAGAAACACGAAATGTACGGGATCTCAACCCCTCGCAGACCGCAAAACAGGTGTTCTAAACTATACACGTGAGTTTTTTAAGTCTACAGACCTAAGTGATATCTAAAAGCCTCGATTCTTGGTAAACATCAATGATAACAAACGCTATTTTGCCGAAAAGATCCATTCATAAAGGAACGAATAGAAATGTTGAAGCCATCGAAAGGAAGCACTGAAAGACTATTCATCATGTTCGTAATGAATTAGAATGAAATTCTAACCACTTAAAATGCTTTAAATGAATAATAAGTCATTCACTAATATTCACGGAATATAAATAACAGTATTAATTGAATATTTATTTCGATAATATTTAGTACTGATCGCACTTGACAGTTTTCTGAGAATTATGGAAATCTAACCATAGTAATTCCTTTAATAATAAATCAGGATGTCCATCTTTTATTAGTGAACGGGTATATAATTGTAGGATGAAGCAAAGATCCATTCATAAAGGAACGAATAGAAATGTTGAAGCTATCGAAAGGAAGCACTGACTATTCATCATGTTCGTAATGAATTAGAATGAAATTCTAACCACTTAAAATGCTTTAAATGAATAATAAGTAATTCACTAATATTCACGGAATATAAATAACAGTATTAATTGAATATTTATTTCGATAAAATTTAGTACTGATCGCACTTGGCGGCTATCTGAGAATTATGGAAATCTAACCATAGTAATTCCTTTAATAATAAATCAGGGATGTCCATCTTTTATTAGTGAACGGGTATATAATTGTAGGATGAAGCAAAGCATTCATAAAGGAACGAATAAAAATGTTGAAGCTATCGAAAGGAAGCACTGACTATTGATCATGTTCGTAATGAATTAGAATGAAATTCTAACAACTTAAAATGCTTTAAATGCGTCGAATGTCCGATCAAGTGTCCAGATCAATCACTCCATCCTCGGTTCAGATATTGAAAATCGGAAGGGAGAAGGAGTAGTTGCGGTGAGGGAGGTGGGGTAGGGGGGTTGGTAGTGGAAAATAGGGACAAGGGTGGTTGGAATTGGGACGACTTGGGGGCTGGCGGAGCCCGTGGGGTCATATCGGCGGCGGGATGGGATCGATGAGCGCCAACTAGGGCTACCTGTTGAGCCCCGGCTAGCAACAAGTAGGCCCTAACAACCCCCATCCCTCCCTCCCACCCTCTCACCCTCCATCCCTCCCTCCGCCCCACTGCCGGCTCGTTATTGCACAATGTAAGCCCCCGGGCCGGCCCGCAAACATGACCCGCACTACCCACCGCTAATTAATTAAAATTTGTACCGTTAAACTGCCCTCGGTTTCAATTATTTTCAACGCGAAACACGATAACTGGGGAAAACCGGGCACCGTGATCAATTTATAAATCACTTCTGCCTGCTACTAGTAGTCTACGGTAGACCGGTTTTGGCTTCTCACCGTCGTCAATAATTAGGCGTGCCGGATTCTGTTGGACCATTATATTTCCGACAGAATGTTATTTGAATTAAAATTCGTGAAGCCGAAATCAGTCTAGCTCTTAATCTAATAGCCCAGTGGCAATTGGATTCCTATTATATCGTTATGACATTCTTATTACTATATTGTTTCGACGCTGATACTTGTATTGTCAAAATATTCCGCTTACTACTACTTGGTTTTTGGTTTTATACAAACAAAAGAAAATTCGTTGAAGACCGTCTTTTCCCCTGACAAGGGCGGATCCGCCGCGTTCGAGCTCGCTCAAACGGAGCGCTAATTAGCAGCTAAATGCCTTTCGTGAATCGAAAAGCTGGCATCAAAGTAGGATTAACTTCGGCGTTGGAACACGCGCGGTAGAAACGGTATCATCATGAAACCGACAAGAACCACCGAACTACAAACCACAAAAAGTGGCGCAGCTAACCGACAATCTGAATACAGTAATGTGTAATATTACGGATTTATGGATTTACTTTCACAGAATCACACGTACTTTGGTAATATTGTTATTCCGGAAATTACACCGTAAAACCATACCATATTAGTTATATTCCAATTAATTCGCAGTAGGGTTTATTCACTAACTTTATACGGTTCGAGGACAATAAATACCAACTTCAGACAATGATAAACCGCCGTCCTGGCTGAATTTATCCATAAATCATGATTAGATTTAACCAACTCTGTCTGTTCCCCCGGGAGTACTATTTCAAAACCAAGTCTAATCTGGCCATTGTAGACGTTTCAGGATTATAAATCCGGCCTTTGCTGATCTCTTATAGGGGCGGCCTCAACCCACCTCGGCTTACCATCCCGTTCAATACATAAGCCTCTTAGTAATATACGAAAATTCCTTTTCCGATAAATTCTTCCCTTCCATGAAAATTGTGGCCCTCCTCCCCGAGGTATTAATTAAATTACCTCTTTTCCTCCAACCTCCTCCGTCGTCGGCGGAAGGGAAATTCCGGAATTAATATGACGTTGTGCATTTTAAAAATGCTCATTAAAACTGCGGTATTTATGTGGCCCTAAACTTCTGCTTACACATTCTTTCCTTCCTATTTTATGTATTTTCCTTTAGTTCATAATAACATAGAAGATAATAACATGTTTATTCTTTTATCTTCTGCGCGTAGTAATGCGCGGCTATCAGTATTAACATTATTTTTTTAACATTGAACATCTACTATATGTTGATGAAAAAAGATAAACGAAATATTGTATAATACGCAATTTCCTATTTGATTAATTCGAATACATATGTCAAGTTGTTGAAAATTAGTGAAAGAAGTTTAAGAGAAAATCTCTAGGGTATACATTGGACTACCATTTCTTTATATCATTAGTACATAATACTTATCGCTCTTGCGATTTTTCCTATCCTGTGGTCTCTCTGTAACATGACTACTGTAACATTATACTATTGTAACATACCGCAAATAGGACGCTTCATCGGTAATCGAAATGCAGAGGTGCCTTACAAATGCACTGACGGAATCGGCAAGTGGAGACAGATCAAACGGATATTTCAAATTGAATACATTAATATATTATATTCCACGGATGGCCTTCGATCACTTTGTACAGTTAAAATTAATAGTTTTTTAATTATATTCTAACGTCACAGCTCTGTTCGTACTAATTGACGAATCCTATCTCTTACCTTAATTATATTAACTGGGTTCAAGGGAACGCCTCATTTTGTATTTGATAACGGAGGCTGCGTGTATTCGGCTGTGCGGGTTCGGTTTACATTGAGGGCGGTGGTAGGGGGGATGCTTGAGCGCGGGTTCGGCACCGCAGAAATCTAATCAAGGGGTAGGTCCGAAAATCAATCTCCGATAGGGCCACACAGCCGCCCCCCTCCCCCCGCCTCCCACGCCGACACTGCCAAATTGTGAGCCCAAATATCATTAGGGTTAGATTTGAGCAGTCCGACTGGAATAATACGGGTCACGGACGGGCCAACAACTGTCCTGGGAGAACTGGGATAGTGAAACACCAATATCAACGATATAATTTCGCAGATATTCGGGTTCTGTACAATACAATTACTTAAGTAATATGTGTCTTTTATGTAGGGGAGCATTTAAAGGCAGTTACATTAATTTGGCAGAGTTTGTCAGAAATATGTAAAATACATGGTGTGATTAAACTGTCCCCTTTCAGTCCAATAAACCTGTGTGATTATTTAAGAGGGCAGTGTTAACAAAACGTACATCACTATAGTAGGTTCAAGGCACAGAAAGGTAAGTGCTAATTGAGTCGGGATATCAAGCCGAAAGAGAAGACCAAATTGGAATGAAATACCCACCGTTTAAAACAATTTAAAGGCTTCGAATTTTACCCTTCATGTGTCAACAACAGTTTTGCCAATTTAAATATTAGAAATTGGAAGGAACGAGGGGTACGGGTGATGGTAGTGGAAAATAGGGACAACGGTGGCTGGAATTGGGGGACGACGCCCGAATGGGGTGTGCCTTCTCGAATTACATTAATTTCGGTGATAGGTCTGAAAATGTTTTGTTTAATGTTTCGGAGCGAAATTGGTGAATTCGAGGGCTGGAATTTGCCGGGAGCGATCGTATGTCGGTTCCCCAAGTCTTGAACCGAAGCAGGCCTAGATTCTCCATATACAGCCCTAAATACGAACGGCAAATAGAAACTCGGCCTCCGGTGAACTCATATCCCCGACCTGAAACCCGACCCCTCCGCCCCCGCTCGTAACGGCGGGGCCGACGCCGGAAGTGCTCCCCCTCGCTAAGTGAAATATACGGGGCAGGAGGACTTTCGGTAGAGCGGACTTAATGCACCCCCTTCCAGAGCCCGGACGATTTCCTCCCGAGATATATTTCTTGTTTCAACCTGCCGGAGATTTTAATCCCGACCGACCTTCCACCGACGGGCTAAGTTTCCAGAATTACGATGTCCGGACTCACCGGGGTAATAAATCACTGCCTTTTTTTTATGGATTTAGCGTCTTAAAATCCTCACACCCACATCCGGGAGATAAATGGCGTACCGTTTATTTATTGCTTGGGATCTGAGAGAACGTATAACCCAGACTTGATGGAGAGTTACTACAGCTCGTTTCTGAGGTTTATTGTTTAAAAACCTGACGGTATTTTCGCCATCTTCGCCTTAAAAAAAGTCATCAAAGAAGCTTCAGAAACGTTTCGTGGATAAAGCTTAATGTATTTTATGTTGGATTTGGGAGGGTATTGAACACGAGCTATGCTCGGCCTATCTGTACCTAAGTTCAGAACTAAATCGACGAGTTTCCGATTGGTTGTCTCGGGTTATTTGATTCCCACACGCTATAAATTAGCATTTGCAGTTTACAGGGAATTAGCTAATTCGTTACGGGGGATTGAACCCGATACCTGCTCCACAACAATCTTAGCAACGTGAGACCGAAGCTCTATCCTCAATATGTTTTGGAATCTCTCTTGATGCAGAATCATTCATCGGGAATCATTGACAGATGTTAAGAGCATGCTGTCAGAACAGAGAAGAGTCATCGCGTATGCGGATGGGACAGTTTCGGTTTAGATAACTAATTGTAGATTCGTTTAACATACCTGTTTTCTGGTCCGCGGGGGGTTGGAATACCGTAGATTTCGTGTGTTTCTGTTTCCTCTCGCTGGTTTGGTCTTTTGCTAGACCGGTTTCGGTTACTTACCATCTTCAGTAGCGGTGTTAGTCACTTTTGGCACTTTGGGTGTTTTTTGGGCATCCTCACTGCACTGTCAGGCGCTAATACTAAAATGTAAGACAGACCTTTGTTGCGGGCTAGTATTAGGTGCGCCGTACCTGTAGATTCGTTACTATTAGTAAAATTGAAATAAATGAATTGTTTTATACCGGCCTTAATTTTAGTACATGAAGAAGTGCTTTAGCCAGGCAACTCGAGGAAAGCTGATTTATGTCATGCTCTTAGATGAAGTTAGTAACGGGATATTCGAGCTCATTACTATGAATTCTGTGAAATTCGCGTAATTAGGATAGTTGTTTCGCTCGATTCTCTAATTGCATTAACCTTCAATTAATTTTCGGCTTAACAATTCCCACCCAGAATACATCCTCTGGTGTAATTCACTCTTAACGGTTCAAATTACACATCTACTTTCTCACACCTTTGTTATTTTATATATATATATATATATATATATATATATATATATATATATATATATATATATATATATAGGACGCATATACAAAAAGACGCGAGAGAAGTTTAATATGGAACTATAATAAATAGAAAAGGGGTTTAAATTAACTATTTCCGAATTGAAACGGATTATTATTGCACATTACTGAGCAGTGGGGCATTACTGCGATTCTGCTGCGATATTAGCTTTGTATTTATGAATGTTTTATTTAAGCAAATTGTGGGCCCGCTTTCTTTAATTAATCCATAATTTGACCTTATTACAGAGGATAAAGTGCTCCTCAAGGACTTGCTAATGAGAGTAGTTTAAGAGGAAACGGCGCAGATATTCGGAATGGCGCTGTGAGCGTTATAATTGGGCTCGTCATTTGAAGCGCCGGAGGCCCCGCTAAATCGAAACCTTTCAAGTCGTTATCCGTCTGCAAATCTGAAATTTCGCTCTCCCTCTCTCTGTTTCAGGAGGTGTCTGTTTTCGTTTTCGAGAAAAAGTGCGCCGAGAAACTGCACAAGCCGAAGAGAAAAGAGACTGTCACCGAGCTGTTGAGGGGCAGCGTCAGACAGTTGGAACGTTTCCGACACCCGAAAATACTTCAGGTACAATACTTATACTTATTGTCAATAAACTATATTGTCAACAAATAAATATTATATATCACTTAGTCCATTCCAACAACAAATTTATATTGTCCCACATAAGGCCGAATGATGATAAAGAGATCAAATTTATATGTCACATAAGAAATCTCCGTGTGGGAATTTCGTATGATTTTTATATACGAGATAAATAATAAACGGCATTTTACAATAAAGATACACAAATTAAATAGTACAGTACTATACTGTGATAAATAGTCACGGATGTGTGGAGAGAACCTGAAAGCCCACTTTGTACCACTGGTCCATTAGTCTTCCACGGACAAAGAGGTAAACATCAACCAGCTTGTTGATATCTCTGCCCTCTTGTCCTACATTTCAATGTTTCTTTAAAGGAATTGCTTCTTTAGGGCTTGCCCCGTTTCTTTTAATACGAATATGAGTTCGGAATAGAAATTTTCTGTTTTCACACTCCTTTTCATCATCAGCCGAAGCCAAACTAGCTTGCACATATAACGGGCTTTAAAGACGAATCGAGCATTATTTCGCGGACAAATGTTATTCTCTAATTAAAATTATTAATTAATCCGCGTTAAATTTATTTCCGCTTTGAAACGCGAGATGGCCGTATATTCATTTTGGAATTAGGGGGAACTGACTGTGGTATGCTTATATGTCTAAATGGCGCCGGCTTTGACTTCTGTTGTGCTTTGAGTGCGGTTTCGTCTTGGCTTTCTGTCCCGCCCTTTGGCCGGTAGGGAAACGGATAACGCCGGTAACCGAACAACGGTGGTCGGGGCTACTCCTTTGAATCGCCCCGGCCACCGGGATAATCGCATTAGCCATTCGACACAAGGCAGTGCCACATCCGGCGTGTAGCCCGCGTACCGCCAAGACATCACGTATCCCAGGGTACAAACCACGTTCCACGCTAACAATGTTTCCGGTTACCGTCAGGTAAAAACAATATTTCCAAACATGGAAACAAACCTGTAATTTCCCCATTGAATCTTGAAGCCCCGAAGGTTCGACTATTCACGATTTGAATTTTCCAGCGAGCGATAGTATTCCTAACATACCTTTACAATAGCATAATGCGAACCACCTATTTCCCAATCCTTTGGAAATTATCTCTAATAAAACTAATCTCCAAACCTAACAAAAGTCCTTTTGAACCGTCCTCCTACAGGCCAATAAGCCTTTTATCATTACTCACAAAAATCTTTGAGAGAATCCTTTTAAAACGACTCCTTCCAATCATCGATTCCTCAAATACCATCCAGCAGTGCTTCCGCGTTGTAGACGAGATCTCCTCTGCACTGGAGCTTGGACAGTACTGCGGTGGTGTCTTTCTCGATGTTGCAGAAGCATTCGATCGAGTGTGGCACCCCGGGTTACTGTTCAAGCTGAAAAGTATCCTTCCAAATACATATTACCTCATCCTCAAATCCTACCTTGAGGACAGGTTCTTCAGAGTTAAGGAAGGCCAAGTTCTATCCGACTACTGTTCGGTCGAGGCGTCTGTCCCTCAGGGTAGTGTCCTAGGCCACTGCTCTATACGATATATGTCTCCGATATACCCACACATCCCTCTTCAGTCCTCGCCACATTCGCTGACGACACTTGCATCCTCACATCCGACAAAAATCCCTCAATTATAACTAGCAAACTCCAAGAGCACCTTTCCAACGTCCTGGTGCAAACTGTGGAGGGTGAAGGTGAATAGCTCTAAGTTTGCTCACGTCACCTTCACACTACGGCGACAGCCTTGCCCCCCTGTTCAGTTCACCAATGCTCCTATTCCCACCCAACAGCAGGCTCGCTACCTGGGACTCTACATAGACAACAGACTCACGTGGAACCCCCATACGCGACTCAAAAGAACAGACCTCAACCGCAAATTAGGACTGCTGAGACCTCTTTTGAAAAGGACATCAACACTTTCAATAGACAACAAACTGACAATATACAAATCCATTTTAAAACCGACATGGACTTACGGAATTGAACTATGGGGTTCCGCCAAGAAATCCAACATCGTCCGCATCCAAACATTCCAGTCAAAAGTCCTTGGTACCATCCTTAACTAATCGAACAAACCATAATGACCTGAACATACCAACAGTCGACGAAGTCGCAAAATCACGCTTCCTTAATTTCCACTCCCGCCTCTCTCCACATCCAAACCCACTCGTTCAGTCCCTTTCCTCTTCTACCCATCCACTATCCCCACCACGACGGCTTAAACGCCAATGGCCCAGAGATCACCTCACATTTTAAAACATGTCAAAAGCGGCATCATTGGGTGTTTTCTTTACCGAGACTAACACGCTAAAAATATACATGTATCGATTGCACCCATAACTGTATAAGTTGATTGACTGAAAAAAAAGAATTTTGCGTCGGCGTAATTTTCTTTAGATGGCGAAACTGCGGTGTACACGTCATATTATTTATAAATAAATTCTTCCTCCCGGTGTCCAGGTGGTACACTCGGTGGAAGAGAGCGGCGACACCCTGGCCTTCGCCTCGGAGCCGGTCCTCGCCAGTCTGGCCAACATCCTGGCGTGGCAGGAGGCCGGGGGCGGGGGCGGCGCAGGACCTCCGGCCACCGGCGCCTCGCAGCACACGCCCCAGCAGACCACCAGGCCACCACACGCCAGGGAATACCACTTCTTGGACATCGAACTCAAGTACGGCATACTGCAGGTAGGACGTCCACATTCGATCTCACATAGATGTATCTATATACGCTATATTATTTTCTACACGTTAAAAGTACCATCACTGGGTGGCTACATGGAACCGTCCAAGCCGTACAAATAAAACAATAAATACTGACGATACTATTCCTGATACTAAACCCCGCAATACGGTATTTTTTATTATAAACGTTTAATAGCATTAATACTTCAATATCAATTTTCCTGTCGTTTCACCTCTTTTTACACGCTTTTATTTATTTTCACATCGTGTCCTGTCGTCAAATCTTGCAAGGTGAATTTGACCCACTTCCCAATGTTCGAATGAGCTGAAATTTTGCATACATATGTAACTCCGATGACAATGCAATATTCAGGTTCATCCCGGGTCATAGGTGACCACGGCGGTCACAACAATTATATTTCACTGCAATTCACTTCAAATCATCGTAAAGCATTTCTAACCTTTCACGCACCTTCAAAAACTATATTATAATTCTTTCAACATTCACACTATAACCTGAAATCATAAACCGGGCGAAATTTCTGTCAAGACTAAAAATTAGGAAATAAAAAAAATATAAAAAAAACTTTTTAAAAACACGCTTTTATTTAAATGCACTAAAAAACAGAAAATAATTTCTCCACACACACCACGATTTCCCAAGGTAGCGAGCCTGTTGTTGGGTACGGATAGGAGTACTGTTAAATAGAATAGGAGGGCAAGGTGTTTCACCTCAAAATTATCTTTCCAACAATGCTACAATACTAATCGAAATGTTTCAATTCAACGATTTTTTCATCTGAATTACCTGTAACATAACATTATAAATTGATAATAGTATCTCGAGGTGGTTACAAGGTCAGAAAATAGGTGAAATATGTGTGTCATCAATTGATGTACGTGCGTCACATCTAAGCGCGACCTTTTGATACAGGCATATTGTAGAAATTATTCCGTTTACGAGTTGGTGTTTTACTCGCTCAACGGGGGACCGCGTCGACTGCGATTGGCGTCCGCTGCTTAACGTCGCGATTGTTTCGGTCGAACTCAGAACTTGACATTTAATCGCGTCAACCGAGCTTCTCGTCATCAGTAGATGACGTCATCGGTTGATTACTCAACGAAGGTACAATTGAATGACGTCTTCGCTGAGGTGACCTTTCGGAACTTGACAATAGATTACTAACTACTATTTGTTATATTAATGAATTTTTCTTTGGTCTGTATTTTTTTCAATACTGAAATGGAGTGGCCTACAGCTAAGTGGCCGCAGCGTGAAGTAAAATATACGTTTTATGTAAAAAAGTTTCAATCCGAAGATTTTAAGCTGATATAAAAAACGAATCGTCATTCCCGTCAACTGAAACTTGCATTAACATTTACCCAATGTTTAGAATAGAACTCTTTCCCGTCGATTGCAATTTTCCTTATCCGTTAAAAACAACGGCGCTGGCGAACCGCCTAATTTATCAATTACGACAGACAGGTTTTGAAAAGTAAATTAAGCAGTAAGGCGCGACTGTCCAGTAATAAAATCGCGTGAACAAATATTTCTCCTGGGACCGAATTGTGCCGCAAAAGCTATTATTTCCAATTTTTTCCGCACGCGATCTTACCGTTGGTCACGCCGTCCCTTTCAATTCCACTTTTATTTGGGAAGTGAAACTGTTTTCAAGGAATGTAGAAATAGCCGCTTTCAAATTTGTTAAGGAAGTCCCGAAGTACAGTTTTTAAATATCTACGAATAACATTTCATTTCGTTATTTATATCGGTGGTCGGCGAACTTCTTTTGGCAAGGACAGGATCGTAAAAAGTCAGCTAACTGGAAGATATTTACTTGGGAAATATTACTCATAGAGCAAAAAAAAGTTGAAATTTTTCTCTTAGTGATATATTTAAACAACATTTATACACATTTTACTAACACTTAAGCAAAAATATATCCATTTATTGATATACATACTAATGCGATGAATGTAATTGATTTTTATAACTTCATATTACATCATACTGGAGTTCGTACTTCCTATATCATTCAAGTCGTCATCTGTTACCAATGATTTTTTGCTATTTTTCATACATTATTTTCCAAAATTTCCTTTCACATTGGAAGGTACTCTGAAATACAGATAGAAATCCCCCGGCGTATACGATTTTAATTGAGCGTATTTATCTTGCAAATAAAGACAATTACCCGCAGTGAGTGTCAGCGCCATGCTGATATTTTTTGGATTTTTTGGCATATGACTCAGGAATACTTGAATACAAAATGGGTGTTTAGATTGTTGGCAAGATCTTTCTCACTCAACTAAATACCGTTTGACCCTACCGTACTCCTGGAGATCCGAACGATCCTCATTTGTGCCCCATTAACGGGCGGACTTTTTGTCCCCTTTCATAATAAAAAGGAACGGGATCAGTAGGACTGGGCGAAGGCAGTTTCGGTGGAAGAATTTCTCGGCAAACTCCCCGCGTCTAATTTTTATTTCAGCAACGAAAAGAAGGGAACGTGTAGAGGAGGAGGGGGGGAGGGCGTCTTTTGTCTCTCGGTTCGGGATGAGGACCGCCCAAATGTCGAGTACCGCCCCCGTAGAAACTGAAGAACAAAGAAAGGTTCAGAGCTGGAGATCATCAAACTTTACTAAAAACATTGGGCCCTGTACAGCACAACCTTTATTGGTCGTTGAATAAGTTAATATTACCGAATATACTGCACATTTTTCATTAGGTAACGAGCTCAGTTTACAGGGGCTGGACGTAGTCAATTTCCCTGAGAATAATTGGAATATAAGGATTGTACCTTATTAATACCTCACACCTTGGACTCTCCAGCAGCATAAAATGAAACGATAACATTTATTCTCGAGTTATTTTTTCTAGATATTGCGCAGATCCGCTCCGGTTAATTAGCGAAAGATTTCTAACTAAAGGAACTTGAGCTAATTAAACGAAAATAGTCAGCAAATTATTTTGTTTTTTTCTAAAAACACTTATGATTACACAATATCGTTTCGAATTCGTGTTATAGTATGCATTGCTGCTGGTTTGGACTTTTGCTAGACCGGTTTCGGCTGCTCGCCATCTTCAGTAGCGATGTTAGTAACTTTTGGCAATTGGGATGTTTTTTGGGCATCCTCACTGCACTGTCCTGTCACTTGTACTGTAAGGCGCTATATGTAAGGCGCTAATACTAAAATGTAAGACAGACCATTGTTGCGGGCTAGTATTAGTTGCGCCGTACCATTGACACGGGTATTCCAACCCCTTGCATACCGCAAAACAGGTATGTTAAACTGTTCTTTAAGGCGTTTTAAGGTCTTTAAGACCTGTGTGATTTTTATGACGTTATGTCTAAATCGGTTTACCATTAGTCCAAAATGTATCGCCTTCAATTTTATACATAGCTCATAACCGCCTTCCGATCATGAGTAAAGGGTTCAAGAATAAATCCACTCGAGAACGTAAAACCCGATCTTGGCAATTGTTTAAGCCGAAATGTCCTATACCAAGATTATAATTAGTATAATTATAAATCCGTACGTGCCAAACAGTAGTTTATATACATTGGGCTGACCCATATGACTGACATAGTGTATCCCTTTCGACAACGGCCACTCATCGGTAAGTCCTTGTGACCGTGGCCGGGCGGCTCGCTTCACGGTAAATAGGTGCCCCGGCGGGCCCTTGATGAATTATTCCTCTGGAGTCCGTCACCATTGAGAGGAGAGAGAGGGAGAGGGAGGGAGGGGGAGTGAGGGAGAGAGAGAGAAGCGGCTGTTTACCCATCGGTCGAGTGCACTACACAAGTTGGTCTCGAACCCCAACTCTCCAACAGCAGTCACACACGGTTAATTGTCAATTCAATGCATGTAGCCTGTTCCAGAGGTTTCGGAATATTCCATGCCGCGTTTAAAATTTTGAGGTCAAACGAAAATAGCCAAATTTAATATAATTTAAAATCATCGCATCAAAAATCCAGAGCCGCGACAATTCAGACCGCGTTACTAACTTTATACGTTGTCAATTTTAGTCACGTTTTTCGCTAAATTCTATCGCCCATGACCTGAGATCATTGGAGCATGAAATGATTCGCTTTAGCTATATTTTTTTTAATACAGTTTAGTTTGAATTTTTATTTTAAATTAGAAGAAACAGCAGAACAGCAATGCGAACTGCAGGTAGTTCGAAAATATAATTGAAATCAATTCGCCCTCAACTTACATAAGCGGTTTAATTATTCTTTCTTAACGGGATCTTGTTACAAATATCTAGTTAAAAAGTCTTTTTTCAGTTCAGAGAAGCGAGGTAGAAACTGACCCTTAACTGGATATTAGAAAATTAAAGGCTCTTCCAAATGTGCGAATGCTTTCTTAAAATAATAAAAATTCTACATTTGAAGTACACAGTTATTTTTTTTACGTTACATACTCCATAAACTCTATCTATTTGATAGTTTTCGATGGAATAGTTTTCTTGGCTCTATTTTCATGTCCCAGACCGGCTTTTCTTTCTCATATTTTCTTTGTCTACATCGTCCGCAGCTTGCTTAGATGGGTTGTTTTACATTGATATCCTCTCAAACAATCCCCGATATCTCTCTTCCAACGGCTCTTTGCCAATACTTTTCCAATAGTTTCCTCGATATTAAGATCGCTCTCGTGTTTCTCAGCCCCGTCTTATATACATCCTCACGGTGTTGACACAAACAATCTTATTTCAAGAAACGAATATTTGAAATGTCGATTGTCAAATATATTCAATGAGGCCCGCTTTCAACCGCCCTTCCTTTCAGAAGCTCACCTTGACGGTTCAACGTTAAAATTCCTCCCCATTGCTCCAATTCTAAGGTTGCTGACTATTGTGTAATTGGAATTGCGTCTACACGTGTACCGGTGCACACAGGCTTTGACAATGAGGCAGCAGCATAATAGATACCCTCAATTATACTGAAACCAATCGACACACCAAACGGGAATATTTATCATACTAATTACCGTTTATGCTGTCTGTGATATATTAGTTTTGCGATATAATATTTTTCCTTATAAAATCATAAAAGTTTTCCTGTTGGTCAAAAATGTATTGCAAAAAAGTTTGTTTTTAGTAATCTAGTTCGGCGCAAGTGTGCCAAACGAACTTTAGTTGAGTATATTTCCGCACCACCCTCAGGGGGCGCTAGTTTATCGGTGAAAGTACCCAACGAACTTTAGTTAAGTACATTTCCGCACCACCCTCAGGGGGCGCTAGTTTATCGGTACAAATGTACCCAACGAACTTTAGTTAAGTACATTTCCGCACCACCGTCTAAGGGGGCGCTAGTTTATCGGTGCTAGTGTACCCAACGAACTTTAGTTAAGTACATTTCCGCACCACCCTCAGGGGGCGCTAGTTTATCGGTACAAATGTACCCAACGAACTTTAGTTAAGTACATTTCCGCACCACCCTAAGGGGGGCGCTAGTTTATCGGTGCAAATGTACCCAACGAACTTTAGTTAAGTACATTTCCGCACCACCCTAAGGGGGGCGCTAGTTTATCGGTGCGAGTGTACCCAACGAACTTTAGTTAAGTACATTTCCGCACCACCCTCAGGGGGCGCTAGTTTATCGGTACAAATGTACCCAACGAACTTTAGTTAAGTACACTTCCGCACCACTCTCAGGGGGCTCTAGTTTATCGGTGAAAGTACGCCCAACGAACTTTAGTTAAGTACATTTCCGCACCACCCTCAGGGGGCGCTGGTTTATCGGTGCAAGTGCAACCAACGAACTTTTGTTAGTTTATTAACTAACTTAGTTAACGTTAGTTAAATAATCGGCTGCTCGCCATCTTCAGCCGAAACCGGTCTAGCGAAAGACGAAACCAGCGAGGGGACACGGAAACACGAAATTTACAGTATTCCAACTCCTCGCAGACCAAAAAATAGGTATTCTAAACAACATTTAATATTTCGATGCATAACGTGTTATAACGCTATAACGTAGGAATAAGAACACATCGTAGTTAATAAATGTTATTATCAATATCTCGTATATTCCATTTAATTTCTTGAATTGACATAGTGCTCTGTGTTTGATTATTGGAGAACCCTCCGCGGGGCTTCACCTGCCCAGTCAATATTAATTGCAACGCGCGCGCCCCCCGACCTACGTTTGATCAGTTCCATCGGAAAACCAATTCATGTCAACCCCTTCCCCAACCCCGCCCACCCTCAACCCCTATCGGGGGTAAAATTTAATAGCTCAAATTTGAAGTTATCAACCGGGCTTATTCAGAAATAAACCAATTAGAAGATATAAACTCGACCCGTTTTAAAAACGGAGTCAAGAGTCGGGCAACTGGAAAATTTAATTCGTTTTGTAATTGGGGCGCTCAATAAGAAATAGGATTAATGGAATTATTGAAAAACCGCTCGTTGGGAAAGATATTTCTTGATAAGGTATATTCAGGTACGGATGTTTTTTAAAGAGGACACGGGATATATTTACACTATATTCGCCGCATTAGGCTCGTAAATCACAATTACATTTATGAACGATTCTGAGGCTTAGATATAGCTGTGTGGAAAGAAAAAAAAATAGAATAAAAGATATTGTTCGAGTTTAAATACTTAAATACAAGTTTTATCGGAAAACGGTTCGCATAATATTTTTACACCGTTATTTCAGGAGGAATAACGGAATCATTCCATAACATTTTACCATAGATTTCCTGTGTTTCTGTCTCCTCTCGCTGGTATGGTCTTTTGCTAGACCGGTTTCGGCAGCTCGCCATCTTCAGTAGCGGTGTTAGTCACTTTTGATGTTTTTCGGGCATCCTCGCTGCACTGTCACTGTCACTTGTACTGTCAATGGTACGGCGCACCTAATACTAGCCCGCAACAAACGCCTGTCTTACATTTTAGTATTAGCGCCTTACATACAGCGCCTTACAGTACAAGTGTCAGTGACAGTGCAGTGAGGATGCCCGAAAAACATCCTAAGTGCCAAAAGTGACTAACACCGCTACTGAAGTTGGCGAGCAGCCGAAGCCGGTCTAGTAAAAGACCAAACCAGCGAGAGGAGACAGAAAGACGTGAAATCTACGGTATTCCAACCACTCGCAGACCACAAAACTGGTATGTTTAGCTAATAACATTTTACATTTATCGAACATGCTTTCTCCTATATAAGTATTTCCTATGTTATCACCTTTAATACGATCACATGTTAAAATAAATCTTTTTCCCATATTCTACCATTAGGAGATAGTAGGTTTGGTCATGTTTTTCAATGAATGCACCGAATTACATTATGTCGATTGGGGCTCATTTAAAATCGCTCCGTCTAAAGAGACCCCGTTCCCCCTCTCAACAATTTAAGTGCAGACCGAGGACAAATTGACGCTAGGGCGGTCGTAAATAAGGATAGGGCAATAAAAGGGCCAATATAAGTTGGGGCCACTAGAGAGAGAGAGAGAGAGGGAGTGAGAGAGACGCCTTTGAATGGTTGGGGCTCCTGCAGGGACTGGAGGCCCCGGGGGTAGACAGAAGATGGTCTCTCCCGCACAACACACTAATTATTTCCCACCCTCCAGTTAAACCGCTTAGTGCGAATGCCGCACACCTTCCCCAAGTTGATAATAAACCGCCCTCCAAGGAAGAGCCGGGTGGGAACTCAAATAATCGATGCAAATTATTTTTCAAATAGAATCCTCAACGGCAAAAACATATCTTTAGAACTGACAAATCCACCATGGGCTCAACATACCAACAGTCGACGAAGTTGCAAAATTTCGGTTCCTGAAGTTCCACTCCCGCCTTTCTCCTCATCCTAATCCACTCGTTCAGTCCCTTTCCTCCTTTACCCATCCACTATCCCCACCACGACGGCTTAAACGCCACTAGCCCGGAGATCACCTCGGGCAGTAGTTAAATCATGTCAAAAAACGCCATCATTGGGTGGTTTCTTTATCGAGACAAACACGTGAAAAATATACATGCATCAATTACACCTATAACTGTAAAAGTTGATTGTGCAAAATAAAGTTAAAAAAAGCTGACAAAAATTTTTTTAGGGTTTTTCTCTGGGGAGGTAACCCTGAAGTGAGTAATATATGCGCCCTCTGTCAATAAGGAACACTTTCGTGCGTTAACACATTGTTGGTAAAATACAGCCATGTCTCAAAATATTTGATACCTTTAAATATATAATGTTTATAATATATAATATAAAATTTTATTGTAAATAATGTGAAAATATTATAGTTTTTACGATTTATGCACATTTCATTTTTTGCGTTTATATTTCAACTAGTGGAAAGTAATTTCAATTGTTCGACTTCCAGAACGTTTCTGTATATTGTATTCAATGCGTTCGAAAAAAATTCCTGAAAACAAATTCTAAAATTTATTTTAATTATAACCGAGTACATACTTGTACAATCGATAATTTCGGTTTGTTGTATAAGTGAGAACGTGTTAGGTGAATTATTGCGCGGTACTAGATTGTATCCGATGTACGCGGCGGTATAGCGTATCCGATATCTAAGCCGGGTGGTATAACTATTGACTTTGAGTGGTTGACATTTGCCGGTGTCTGATTGCAGATTGCCGAGGCCCTTTCGTTCCTACACTATTCCGGTCACGTCCTCCACAGGAACGTCTGCCCAAGCAGCATACTCGTCACCAAGAAGGGCACATGGAAGCTGGGAGGACTCGAATTTACAGGTATTTCAATTTCTGTTCAATTATTTTAATAATTAACTATTGCCCGATGTTGTCGACAGACGGCTCAAGCTTCGCGTTTGCAACACGACCGCCGACGGTTTTTCAATAATGACAACAGTCCAATCAATATATGTAAATAAATTAGCACCGCGTGAAACATTTCAACGCACAATTCAATTAAAATGAACTTATACTAAAAGCGATAATATACAGCAAATTAAAAGAAGGTTCATACTATTGAAATCATTATTCGGACCTTTCTGCAATCTGTCACATTCATGACAACACATTCTATGAATCCTGTGACTGGCACAAGCACAATTGTAATGGAATTACACTTTCAAAGGATAAATTTGAATACTAAAATATATAATTAAACTTGGAATTATATTGGATACTGGATATACTATGGAATTAAACCTGTATTATAATTATGAATTAAAATATATGATTATTCTTTAAAACAGTAACTTCGAACGAATTCGAAATAATATTCTCTGGTTTTCGTTATTTTGCTTCGTGGCGTTATGTATACGATCGTTACACGACGTAACGCTCTTTGTGTTACCGGTTCCATAAAACGAAATTTTGATTATTTAATTCGTTAAATGTTAAAACGGCGTTTCTTTTTCCCGTCCTTTATTTGTCGCCGGCCTCGCTAATGAATGGGGTTTATTTATTTTTTTCCTTGCGCCTATCAATTATGCAAATCCATCAAACCAAATGGTCCCCGCTAATTGGCTTCCTGAAAATGCCGGCGGCGCTTCATTAGTTTCTCTTATCGTTGTGTTACAAAACGATCAATTCCCGGTAAAATATTAGGGCCCCGGTGCGATTATAAATGTGCATCTATCCAGAATAAATTCGGCTGTTGGCGGTCAATTAGAATCTCTTTGCATGCAATAAATTGAAGTGCGCCTTAATTTCCCGGTATCATTATTTTTTCCTAGATCGTGCCTTAGAACACCAGAACATAATATAATTCTTGTGACCTCCAAAGTGTGAAATTTCTTATGTGAAATAAAAATTACTGCCCATTATAGATAAAATAATCAAAAGAAAATTGCATCATAGTACATCTGTATTAATGATATGTTGTTAATAAGCATCATTATTCGCAGCAGTATTTTTATTTTCCTTCATATTCGGAAGCTCATATGTTATTTTCCATCAGAACACAATTTTGATGGAACGATGGAATCATTTTTCATTTAGTCGCAAAGAAACGTTACTTTCACTAAGAGGAAAGTCATACCCGTTATTTTTTGAATACATTCTTTGATACATTAATTTATTAGGTGCAATAACTGGAATTTCTCCTGTTTATCTAGCTATTGAATTCTAAGCTGTCGAAAGAGTACTTGGAAACGGTTTTGAACGTACTTTTCTATATATTTTCACTCTTCAGCAATAGTGTAGTGGCAACTCTGAAGATCTATGGGGGGTTGATTATTATGGGAATTCTCGTATATTGAGGGAGACGGCGAAACTGGTTTGGACTCCAACAAATACCTTCACTACCGCAGCGGCTGTTATTCTAATTTCTCTACAGAGTCCTCCCTTTCCGATAAAGTTGGGGCCCCGACCTTTTTTCTTCCCCCCTCCCTCCTACAGTTGGTCTATCGATTGGCGCGGCTTCCAAGTTATAAATAAGGAAGTGGGAAGTTGTTCCCCTCTAAGACCGTTGGAGGGCGGGATAATAGGCTGTCAATAAATCGGGACGGCCTGGCTAAGAAATGAGCGAATATTGAGGCTCCCCCTCACCGCTCCTCGACCTCCTGGCCAATCTCTCATCCATCACAAACCAACTCTTCCGCTTCCTTCTTCCAGTTATTATTTTCCCTTCCGGGCTTTAAACAGGGGTTAACTTATTTCTTCTTTTATTCCCCTCTGGGACAGGGGCGGACCCAGTTTATCTCGCCGGTTATTCAGTTCAAAAGAAAAAGTGGTCGGCTCTAATTTTTATTTTCATCTTAACAAACGAAGAATAGATCAAGTATTCTAGTAGAAAGTAATGAAATTTGAAAACGGATTCCAGAATATCGTTGCTGTTCAGTCATTTGAAAATCTGAATTATAGGAAAAACCGCTGAATTTCTTTAATACTAGGTTTTTGTATTTAAATCTACCGTCGGATCTAGAGTATTATTTTTCATATGATCCCTCCGTAAGTTATAAACCCCCCCCTGAAACTTTTTTTTAACCTTTTTTTATTTTTGTACAATCAACTACGTATAGTTATGGGTACAACTGATGAGTGTTTTCTTTTCACATGAATGTCTCGATAAAAGAGACCACCCAATGATGGTACTTTTTCCACATGAACAGTTTATGGCTTCGGGCTAATTATTCGGGCGAATTATCGAAGGATATTCACACGATCAACTCAATTCTGTCGCTACGTTACTTTGGATAGTGTCACAATTTATTATATTTCTGTATAACCGTAGGAACGTAATACATTAGCGCCTATAAAAAGGCTTTCTGAAGAGAGCGAGTAAAGCCCGCGCACATCTGTCATACTTCGGGGGTCGTCGAACCGACATTAAAAATCCATCTGCGCTACGAGCGGTGAAATCAATCTGTCCGAGTGCAATAAATATCGGTCGCTACAACTGTCACTACAGATCTGTGCCGAAAGGGCAATACCGCCCAACGAATTGTCTTGGCCGATTGCCGAATGAACATTTTCGCTTAAATACGCCCCATATCAACACTCATGAAATATGTTATTAAATTAATTTTAATTAATATTTTAATTAATAATAACTGACGTTAATCAGATAATGATTATTGATATTCTTTCGTGGGATAATAATCTAGCGAGTTTAATTTTATTCTTGTCGAATAAAATGACGGTGAGAGTATTTAAACAAATAGTATTAAAATATTATTATTTTATCAATAAACATTATTCGTCATTTTTATGTTTTGCATATTACTGAGGATAGGTTTCGACTTCTGGCTATCGCCATTAGCGTTCTTTTATTAATTTACTACGTCTGCGACGATTACCTATACTTTGTCAAAAATTCCAACGTGGAAGAAACAATATCCGCCCTGTTAATTATATGCGCTCCCGGTTTTTCTTTGCTAATTGCCTCGCCGTTTGTTCCGACGTCAACAAACTTCCACCGCCGTATTAAAAATACTGATAATAACTCCCCCCAACCCCCGAGGAGGAACCCCGCGATTTGCATATCAATGCAAATTGCGTTGTTTAAAGTTGTTCAACGAGCAAAAATTAAGGGGGAAAGAGAGAGAAGGAGGGAGAGGAAATATTCCTGGGTTTAACTTTGTTGACGGATTGTAGGCGAAAACTCGAGAAACAAAGTTCTGAAACGCAGTTACTGACAGAGACCAAGGTGGGTTGGGTTGGTTATAAGGCTCGTAGTCGGAACCGAAAACTGTTGTTGAGCGGGGTCTGCGGAGCCGATTCCACCGCGCCGTCTCTGAAATTGAGGCCGTTTCAGCAGAATTCTAGTAATAAGCGCGTTTGAAAGTTGAACCTGACGTACAGTTAATAATAACGAGCCTCAAGATTCGGATTCTCCCCCCCCCCCATTTTTCAACAATTTATTAGTATAGAAGACAGTATCGGACAGAAATGTTTTATTCGCGCGGAATCAGCTTCGAATTGGGAACCCGGGGAGACAGATTTTGGGGTTTGAATCGTTCGGCCCCATTGCCCGGAAATAAATCCCGGCACCACCCACCCCCACCCATTGTCGGCCCAACGTTAATCGCTTTATTGGGACGATTAGGTGAGGACAAAAGTAAGCCCCTCTTACTTCGAGGCGCCACAATTAATATGCGGCGACCGATCGAGCCCGAGAGAACTTTGCCATCCGGGGGGGGGGGGGGATTATAATTTCCTTGATGAATAATTAATCTCTTTGATAGAGTCGAGAGTTTCTTGAGTGGAACGATTTAGACGGAACTTAAACGCGCGGGATGGCTCTGGGCCCTTCGAGGCTAAAAGTGATGACAATCGTATTAACGTATTAACGATTACAAATCTTGTAGATGTTCTCGAAAGTCGCGTATTTGTCATTCACGAGGCGTAACATTTTGGCGATGTCTCCCCCTCGCGTATACACATGTATATGGTAAATCTGTTGATCTGTCGTAAAGCGGGGATATATTCAATATGAGCCCCCCTCACCGGGGTATTTTCCGGGCGCCTCTTTGATCCCTGAAACGGTGGGAAAACTCAGACCGTTTTCTCAGACTATGGCCCCGGGCGACCGAACCGGGGCTCGGTCGGGAGCCGCCCCTCCCTGTGAGAATACGAGGAATTTAAGGGGCTCTGTTCTGCAGCTAAACAGAAGGTATCGGAGGGGGTGAAAAAATGGAACAAACAGGGAATTCTACTTAGTCGATTAGGAAATGTAGGCCGGGCGCTGTGGAACAGGACTCCGAATTTCCTGTCTAACTCACAAAGCTTTGTCCAACTTAAATAAAACCCATTTAACCGGAAGAGTTTTCTGCTGTTATTCGAGCACTAGTGATACAAACTTATTATTACAAAATACGAATGAAAAAATATTACATTCTCTATCATAACGTCATGATGTAGAAACTCGTTTAATTACTTAGCTACAATTATGCAAGTGCCTACTTTAAATAACGGCTTCACTTTTATGCAAACGTTATACTTTTACTTGGAACCGAAATTAATTGGAATTAAACCCGAATGCGTATTTATCCGTCCGATGCCGAGCCCAATCGTATTGTCGCAGAAATATCTCGGTCCAGGAGGACCTCATATCCTCGTGTCGGCATTCATTTCCTTTGTACCCCGGTTGTGTGTTCGCGGAAATCAGGGCAAAAGTTCAAGGCTGCGGGCTCCGACCTTTGGCTCGATAATGCGCGTCCTCCGCCCGCCCGTTCCGAAGCGGCGCCTCCCCCGACGGCTCTGATTTACCGAAGCCTTTCTTAGTCGATTTCCCGCAACAGAAGAACTACATTCGCCGTGTACGAGCCGGGCGTATTGAACACCAATTTTCCGACCCCCCCATTTCCAATTTCCTTTCACCGCCGTACAACATAGTAGTGCGCACACAAAAGCAATAGGTGATATTATAATACTAATATGAGCTATGAAGGGCAAACAATATTAGTTTCAGGTGGGACAGTATTTACAAGCAAAATGTATGCTTGTAGTCGATACACAGTGAGATTTAAATTAGAATAAAACCCTAGACCTGAAGCCGGTGTGTTATAAATATGTCATTGCGATTGACCCTTATTATTCCACGTAGCGGGCCGCATTTGGAATGACATGCAACACCCGGTAAAGCAGATTTAAACAGTCTCGAGTTACAACACGGCGCTCGGAAAGGTGCTTTGTTGAAATTTAAAAAGGGGTCGGGGTGGAGGGGGGCGTTTAGACGGAGATACAAAAAGAAAAATAATAGCGGCGCGCGGAATAAAATTTCTGAATAATACATGAGGCAGTGGCTCCTTTTATCGGGACCGGCCCCGGCCGAGAGTTCCGCCCCGCCTGCACGCAACCCGGGCTAGACGGGCAAAGAGAAAGATATTTAAATAAGGAAAAATTCAATATCCATTGAGAAAATGACACAGAAAGGAGGTGTGAAGGGAGTGATCAGTGCAAAATGTCTTCTGGCCATGCGTAACCACGATCAGAAATTTTTTACAATTACGATCCAACTCGCATAAACGGTTTAGGTAAGGACGGTATAGGCGAATGATACAGATTGAACCTTATTACCTGAAATGTTCATGACTGAAATGATCCCCTCCAAAATCAACTGACAATGCGTGAAAATATCAAGAGAAGCAATGAACTAAGGTGAAGGGTTGTATACGCACTGGAAACGTTATATACAAGCGCTATACGACGGTTTTAAAAGTTTACTACGTCATTCGATGGATAAACGTTGACAAATAAATCATTTTTAATAAGTTATCGGTAATACTATATTTAATTATGCATTCGTTTGTTGATTACGAGCCCTTCGGAAAGTATTGAGGCTTTTACTAATTGCAGTGAATTTTGAGGACAACTGTCCCGCACTTCCCGTTCGATTCAGCCGCATCAGAGCACTGGAACGACTTACTCGAATTAACCTCTCAATTCCGCGTTTCCAATTAAACTCCATTGGCCCGTTTAAATGGGCGTCAACATCTATCTAGCGCCGGCATTATCGTGTCGGGCGGGCGGGAGACGGCGGCGCTGATGCTAATCCCGCGCTACACCGACGCACAGCGGCTTTAGTCGATCGTAGCCCCTCGCCCGCAATTAATCGGAATAGAAATAAAAGTTTTGTATTTATTAATAAGTTCGGAAGTGATTTGTTTGCAGGCGTTCGTGCACAGTTAACTTCTCCGCGTTCAAATAGATAAATAGGGGTTTTTATAGGTTAAAACCAAATAATTTTATGTATGAGAATCGAATAACCGAAAGACTGTAATGATAATTTACCTTCGTGATATCCTACAAATGTATGTTTTACTTAATTATTGTTTTATATATCTAAATATATTTCCAAGCCGTTCAAATATTGCTTTTTGAATAAATGAAGTATCACTTTTATAGTATCCGAAGGTACTTAAGTATTTGGCAAGTTAACTTTCGCCTCTCGTTATTTGCTTTCATATTATGAGTGGAGGCAGAAAATTGCAAGAATTACGGCATTCCGATCCCTCGCGGCCCCCCTAATACATCATATTAACGTGAGAAATAAAAGGAATTTCTTAAATTCGCGTAATAATAAAAAGGAATTCATTTCCTCCATTTCTGCGTTGTCATGCGGTGTTACTATTATGTAATAAATAATAGTAAATAATAAAAAAGCAAATAAATTACCGGTGTCAGGCCGATGCGAACTGATAAATCCGATCGGTAACCCCCCCCCGCCCCCTTTGAAGCTCAATGGTAGTGCAATGGAGGGTGAAACGAGGGCTGAGCTTAATTGGTCCACTCGGAAAACTCGTAAAGGAGGGCGAGATCCTTCCGCTTCATCGAGCTCCTCCTCCCCCTTGACATGGGGCTCGTTCGGTGCCATCGCGATCAGACCCATTCGTAGAAAATGGGCCCAATAGAACAACGGCTGTTTTTCACGAAGAAACTCATCTTCTGGCCGTGACGGGGGAAAACATGTTTTTATGACGCTTGAGCCGATTATGCACACCGATGGTTTCAAGGAATTTAAGTTAGTGGAGGCCGAGAAAGGCTGATTATGTGTGGATTTCAATTTGTTTTCAACTGCCTAATTCTGTAATACATACATACGTATAAAGAAAGTGTCAGGTTGAACATCGTCCATTACAATAATGCGATTCGTACATTAATAAATGAATACATGAAAATATTGTTAAATTCCAAATAATAACGCCAACGCATTATTTATATAACCACAGAGTGTCCTGAACACTTTATAATATCGCTAACGATAATTTAATTAACGGCCAACAAAACCGAAACGTCATACCAATGCAGCAAAATAATGCGGTTTCTCTGTCTGTTATTAAGTCGTGTTCACCTCGGTTACCAAAATGAATGGATTAAAACTCGGGCTGAAACATTTACACTCGAATTTCTCAGATGTTTGCCGAGACCGAACGGTTCATTTACTCGAGTCATTTCGGCAATCAATTTTCGATAATTATAGGAGATTCCCTCAACCCGCTGGCAATGAGGCGGGTGGCGGTCTTTAAAGCTGCCGGTAATTTATGTTCGTCTCGTATTTACGTAAACGGGCGTCGGATGTAATCGATGGTCCATAAATGGTGGAGGGGCCCGTCTCGGATTCAAGGCTGGCGGCCAACATCCAATTAATCGGCCGGGTGTCTGAGAAATGCCCCAATCTATTTATCCGATGGTCCGTCTGTCTGAGGCACCCGAATCGATCGTTTCCCAATCCTCACCTCCGCCGGATAATACATTATCCGAATAATGAGCGCGGTATAAAATTAATATTCGCCCCACATTTTAGATTAGATAACTGCGGGGGAAAACCGCTTCATGAATTGGTAGCAGTAATACAATATTTCTCGGACATAGTAAACTGTCTAGTTGATGGTTCCATCCCGGGGATGTAAGTCCGGTCACATTGCGCCAGTCCATAAATACTTAGAGGTGATAATGTCGATTTTCGACGCGACAATTTAGAGTCGCTTAAAGCTGTCCGGCGTTGAAATAAATTTTTACCTCATATATCATAAAACTGTCCTTATATCCCCCTCCTCCTCCTCATACTGCTACTCCTCCACCTCCTCATCCACCCTTCTGTTGGTAAAGGGGTTGGGCTGACAGGAAATTGACGTCTTCCCCTCTCGGTTCCTTCTCACCCCCTCGTCCCCCCCGCCTATCTATATATAGCCCAGCCTCGGTTTCTTTTCGGGCCCGGGACGAATAAACCCGCCGCCGGTTGGTAACCCCAAGCAGAAATTGACTTCCAAACGGGCGGCACCTTCGTCGTTTTCAGCTCCCCTACTATAGTTTCATTTAAACATTTAATTAATTAATATATACATATTTGTGTGCATATAAAGCTCCGGAAACAAATTTTCTCTCGTGAAAACTCTATAACATGAAAATCGAAATAAAATTTAAACAAGATATTCAGCATTAGAAGACTTCTATGCTTAATTATTGAGCTTCTTGTGCATTTACTATGTGCTAACGGAAAATAATAGAAACTGAAAAACTAATCAGTAATTAAAATTGAGCATAACTTTTATAGTCCACATAATAGGTTTGGTTTGGAACTCGCGGACAATATCCGGTGAATACCTTCACTGTATTTGATCGTCCGATAGAGAATATTAATTGAAATAAATTAAGATTATTAACGGCGAAATAAGAAGAAAACAGATACTTTTTTGATTAAATTTTCGTTACAATCTACTTATCCGCGCGATTTCACTTCAAAGAAGCACAGATCCGAAATATGCGCTAATTATTTTCATATTTCTCTTCGGCAGTATTAAAAAATGCTCTCGTAGATAGATAGCGATGGGATAATAGAATTACATTTTAAATTGACTTCAAGGAAATACGTACTGTATTATATTGTATAGTGATGGCTACGTATTGGCGGTTTTTATTATCCGCGGCGCGTCTACCTGAACGATTGCCAGCGAAAGACATTCGCAATAAAATCGTCGGAGGCGCCTGTCCTGAATATTTTATTCCGAGTCGAGTGGGGAAAAAAAAGCGGGACGCCGGCAAATCGTACGGAAAAAGAGGGAGAAATTCAAATGCAATCGCGACTCTGCCGACTGCAATCCGCGCAGACGGGGCCAGGGAGAGGTATTTAATCAATTTATATAATTTCCCTGCGGACACAAAACAGACCTGAAAATATCCCCCGCCTCCGAATTACCTGTTTAAATAAACATTTCTGATTTTCGGTTTAATAAAAGAACACATACCCGGAGGAACAATGAAATTCCTCGCTGGGACATAACTGCGTTTGATCTAGTTGCAATACTAGAATAATAAAGAAGCAGATTTGATACATTGTCTGAGTAAATAAACGAAATTTGTCATTACTGACTACACACTTTGACCAGTATGTAAGTTTCAAAAATGTCAAATTTTCAAATTTTCGAGGTTTGGAGCGAGAGATTTATTCAGTACGGCACTAACCGAAAACATTCAAGCTTTTTCGTAGATTCATTCGATACCGTATATTTCGTGTGTTCCGGTCTGATCTCGCCGGTTTGGCCTTTCGCTAGACCGGTTTCGGCTGAAGACGGCGAGCCGCCAAAACCGGTCTGGCAAAAGACCGAACCGGCGAGAGGAGACAAAAACACGCGAAATCTACCATATAACAGTGTTTTAACGTGATTAAATATGTTATCGAATGGCGAGAGAGAGAGAGTTGAAAATATGAACGGGGAATAATAGAAGCAATTGTAAAGTGACAGATGCACGTGGCGGGGGGGGGGGTGCGCTCGGTCATTTTAAATTGCTGTTAGGCACCCGAACGATTTTCGGGCACCCCGGCGGTAGGGGTTGGGGGTGTGAACAATTCTGGGGATGAGGGATTTGTCAGCGGATCTGATTCTGGGTTGGGGCGGGGGCGGATCTAATTTGCCGTGAGGGGCCGCCGCCCCCGCCGCCCCCCGTGCCCTGGCCACAATTGAAATATCGCTCTGAATTGGTGGGCGCACCTTGGCCGGCGGGCGCCTCATGAATTATTGATTACTTTCGATCATCCCTCCCCGTTTTATATGCCAATTTATTGAAATGAACGCGCACAGCCGGCGCCCAGCCCGATTGTCCAGGATTTAAACCCGACCGTCGTCCATGAAACCCGAATCCAGTTTCCGATTGTGTGAATAGCCTCGACACCGAGCCCAAAATCATGTTTATTTCGATAGGTGCGATACTGTGTTTCGCTGTAATTTAAATAATATAATGTTAATAACGATGATATTAGTAAATGTTGCAACAACGCGATCAAAATATCCTAGGGTTACACAACTTAAAACATATCCATCTAAGATATATTTATAAAGACCTACCTTCTCGGAATTGTGAGGGACTAGTTGTAATTTTTGCATTATTTTTAACCCTCTATGGGCCCGTGTAACTTTCAGGTCACATTTCGATTTATCGAGATTTTACCAAATAATTATAGCTTTTTACGTGAGATGGCGGATAAATCTTAATCCTTAACGTTGTCAAGACAACCAATATCCATTTTTTTCATTTGCATATATTGGTTTATAATTGCTGATTTTTCATTCCCCTAATTTTTTTGGATTTAAAATAAAAATTCGGCCCATAGAGGGTTAAGGAATCAAAGAACAGCCCGGCTATTAGGGGTTGGTTGGTAGGAATGCTTTGATGACGAAAATGGCCTTAGTAAATAAAATTTACATTTATTTTCTTAGTTAAAGTGGAAGTTTATATTAAAGCATCACCAGATAATGCAATTATTTATTTTGCATTCCAACTCCAGGAAAGAGTGATTCTACCAGAAATATTTTACCAGCTCCTCCTGGTAAAATAAGTAATCCTGGGATGAAAAGTAATCTTCATTGTTCTCTTTTGATGAGGGTGCTTTGTTCAATTGCACAAATCTTTGTAGCTCTTAAATATCGCAATTATCTTCCTTCGTCAGGTGGATAATTAACGTATTAAATTCAATCCGCCCTGGATGTTCCGTGACCTAATTAAATTAATGGAATTAAATGTAGAATTCATACAATTGTATTTAGAATACAATTTGTATTCTAATCTTGTATTCTTCTAAAATCCATAATTACATTTTATCAGTATCAAACAATAAAAATGTCAAGACAAGAGCACGAAACCGGTAAAACCAAATTATCAGCTGACTCATAACCTTCAAAATTTAACGATTCCAACGTTTTATTGTAAGTAAAACGTTGCTGAATCTGTTCACCGTATGAAAACAGAATAGCCGGCGGTAAACTTTAATATTTTACGTGCCTATCCATTGAAAAATGAAGAACAATATGGGTCATCTCGTGAAGGATAGCCATATCGCGTTGGGGGGGGGGTAATATCGTGTTCAAAAAACTGTATATTTCACAAAGGAATTTACATGCCGTATTTCCGAAGATTTATAAAACAATATTTATTTTTTGTGCGTGGTTGGGTCGAAATCAGGAGCGCTGAACCATTCTTTATTAGGCGCTCCAGCGCCCATTACTCCTGACAGATTGTACGCATCTATTTAAGATTCTGAATATGAAATTTAGTGCAATAGACTGCGCGTAAATTCAATATAGCAGAATAAATAAAAAAAGTCTTTTAACAAATTTTTAATTGACTCGAAAAAATATGATAATCATTCCCACGAACGCATAATGCCATATCATACCATAATTAGTAAATTTCAAATAAATATATAAACTAATTTATACTGTTTCATTATTTTAAAATAGTTCCATCTTCTTACTTCGATTTAATATATACATAAAATCAAATTCATTAACACAAAAAAGTTATGTTAGTTTTGTTCTATAGATAGTTCAAATTTGTCCCATAAACTCTACTCCACTTTCCCGATAGTCCGTTCTTAAATTGAATTCTTAATTTAATATTGTTATCCCTTTAAACCTGAGCGCAGTTGGGTAAACTGGAATAAAAACGCTGACAAATTCTTCGGGGGGATTTCGCCCGAGATTTTTTAGAACTCATAAACCGGAAAATGTAATACGCCCTTAACGTCCTTTCCCCTCAACCCCCGCCAGCCCACCCCCAACCCCTAACAGGTGGGAATCAATTCTTTTACCTTCCCCAATAAAAACTGTACCGTCCTCGTAACTTTGTTTTTCATTCCTCGTTTTACGGCTTCCGTCGTGATTGCCCTAATTTAGACAGCCCTGATATTTGATCATTATACGAGGTTATTAATTCCTTTCATAGGCCGCTCTCCCTCTTATATCCTGGACATAATTCAGAGTGAAAAACTGAATATAATATCCGAGGTGTAATTATCACGGGAATAATTAATTATTACTTTATTGATTATTGGAATAACTAAAAAATTATTAATTATAACTCCATAACTGATACTAATAACATTGCATTATATAAGTATTAAATCAGGAATTGCGCAAATTAATTTAAACACCGCATCGACCGGATCGAACTATTTATTCGTCTTAGACTCACGAAATCTTTGTTTTCTCAGCGCGCCGATATTCGAAGGGGGCACGAAATGGTTTCACCGCCCGTAGGCCGCCACTTACCTGATGAAGGGTAATTCATGGCAACACTTTGATGCTTCGTGCCAGAAGGGTGGAGGGAAAAATAAAGCCCGATTTTCTTTATTACGAACCGTTGGACGAAGCCCGCCCGGTCGTACCGGTTTCGGATAATTCCATATCATTAGTCCGAGACCGCAAGCCCGCCTGGGATAAAATACTGGAGAAAGATTGAACCCCAGAAATCACTTAAAATTGCCGTTGTTTTAAACACAAGGGGTCAGTTTCCACGATACCCCATTAATAGCGTCCTATTTTAGAACATTATCGGAAAGTATTGTGTCCTAATTTTAAGTGTTCTATCAACTGCAGGAGAGATAAAGTTCTTATATCGATTCTGTGTATAGATTTGAGTGGGGTTGTTTTTCGTTTCTTTGGCTAGATAACTATTTTACGTTAAGCACGATAAAATAACGGCTGCAACATAATATAATTTCGGCAAATAATTCCCCGAATGCGTTACATCATAATTAATGCATTTTATTAAGTGATAAGTTTAAGAAAAATATGTATGTACCGGTCATTGCTTTTTGTATAATTAGTTTCCGGGCGTTTATTTTATCTAAAACAAGTTAATTCAAAGCATTTCGAGCGTATTTCGGAATTGCAGAGTTCTACGATATTCAAATCGCTCTCGAACGAAAGGAAAACAGACTAGAACGGGTCTTTTATGTAAACAGAGGAGAAAGTGTCGGCGGGTGGGTGAGCGGGCAGGGCCACTTTAAAAATGAATACATTCATGAATTGAATGAGGCCGGCTTCTGGATCCTTTTTATTTTTGGGTTCAACCGTCCATTGATCGGGATGGGGGCGGTTCGGGGGCGGCGGGGGCGGTTGGGGAGGCTCCCGCCCGAATGGGAACTTCGGGCCTCGGCTGGGAAAACCCTTTATCGACCGTGACGTGCCAAAAATATCCCCTTTATTTGAGAGAATCTATGCCCCGTTTAAATTTGCAGGTGCACGGCGTTGGCTGATACACACGATTTCAAACCTAAGCGCACTCCAGAGCGTTTTTCGAACCGGGGAGCGGGGAGGAGGGATATTGGGAGTCCCACTATGGGCTAATTCCCGATCATTCACCGCTAGTAGCCGATGAGGCGTAAATTGCGGCTTCTGTTGCGGTCCTAGCGTGATGTGAAATGACCGTTCGGAACATCAATTATGGCACCTCGTTATTTCCCTCATTATAAATTCTGGACAATTTAAAGGCACATAACACTTGATTGAAAATAATTTCGCATGATGATTCCCCAGTTTTTAAACAATGAAAAGCTAATCGAATATGAAGAAAATATATTTTTTTGAACTGAGAACTACATTTCAACCCTTTTATTTCTTCCCTGTAAACTGAAGGGCACAAAACCAAAAGTCTCCCAATATGATACTTCCAAGGCTCGATTATGCCCCATAACTAGGTTATTTGCCTAATAACGGTTATTTATTTGCGGTCTTTGTTCATTAAACTCCAATTAAATGCACATTTATTTCAACAATTCCTTCATAATATAATTGGCCTTTTAAATAACAAACATCGTGCTTAGCCACCTTCGTTCTATGCATTTTTGTTTAAATTGAGCTATCAGAATGTTGAACATTTAATAATTAAATATAAATAAAATTTCATAATAATTAATGCGAAATAAATAATAAATTGAATAAGAAGTAATATTTTTCGACATAAATTTACTTTAAAAACTGAATATTTCGATTTTGAAAAAATCTCATTCCATTTCGCCGGGATTATACTAATTAAATTCCGAACCCATTCAATTATAAAATACATAGAATGAAAAGAAGGAATGTGTGCCATGGAAATTAAAAATCAAATTTTCAACACATTTTTGGCACTCACCTATCCTTCCTAAAGAATAATGCCTCATTAAATAAATGAATTAATTAATTTGTGTAATAGCAATTTTAAAGTTTTTATATGTCGTGTCCACTATAGTAAACTATAATATAAATATAATAATATATTTATTATTATATTAATTCCTGCCTCCCCTACCCCTTCCTGCTAATTTTAATTGCATACATGTTTCGAATTGCAATTTTATTTATTATAAAAGAGTGAAATATCTTATATTGATGGTTATAATAAATATTCTTTCCCATGTTTGCCGATAAATTGAAGTAAGCGCATTTGGGCTGGGAGACGTTTTAAGTCGGCTAACTCGTTAGCCGCTATCTCGAACAGTTCCGCTATTCTCTGGTCCTCCGGCTTCTTTTTCCATACTAAAGTTAATAACGAGAGAAGCTATAAAAAGTTGTTTTCTGTCTTATTTGTTATGATATGATCTCATGGGATTATCAAGAAAAAATTGTATTTTATAGTAATGTAGAAATAATAAAAATATATAGCTGCACATACGGCGGTTGATAAAATAGGATTTATACCACTGCAAAAAGACCATATTAGTAAAGACAGAAGAGGAAAGCAGAATGAGAATGAGCGCTACAATTAGCTACAATCTGTTTGTTTAATTATTGAAATTATTAATTAAAATTCCGTCCGCCACAAGAATTCATAACCGGGGGTTGGGAACCCCAATTTAAGATAACTTCGCAATTACGCCTCAATTTATCCTATTTAGGCATTTATTATTTGAATTACTAAATTAATTGAATTCCATGGTAACCCACTGTCTGAAATCAATAACGCTTCTGTGAATAATATCATATTTCTGCCTTTATAAAGATATTTCATATGCAGTATGGACGCTACTAATGGAATGTATAACACTGTCCATATTTTTAATTACTCGTAAAACCGGAGGGATAACTATGGATAATTTTAGTTTCATTTCTCACCGGTTTTATTAATAGCCGGTTATTACTTAAGGCCCGCTACTAAAGGAATGCAGTCAACTTTTATAGTAAACTAAAATATCTTGATAGGGCACAATTTCAGGAAATAATAATATAAATCTAGAGATACTAGAGGGGAACGCAATTTAGTATGTAATCCGCTTCCTTGTATAAAAACATTAACTGATACTGTTCGTAAGCAACACTGCGCACAACAGACAGAAATTAAAGATCCTAATCTGCTTTATTTATTCTCTGACTTCAGCTTCAGTCTATTAAAAAAAATGCGGAGACTCTTTATTTTCTTTGTACTGCTGCAAATGAATATTTACCCATGAGAATTATCAGGATGCGTTTCGATTATTCAAGAAGTAATTTTTTTCTATACAGAGGAGTGCAGCTTAATTCACAGAATGGGCACCGAGATCGGAGTGCACTCGGAACTGGGGCGGAGTGCGTTATTAGTGGATTAGCTTGAATTATTGATGGGACGTTGTTTGGGACTCTGAATGTTTTAAAAGCTCCCTCAACCCCACCCCGATTGATTACAGTTGTTGACCGATTCAACAAGTCTTTGTTTGCCCCCTCTTTCAATTACGACGCTACGGGCTAACTCGCTTGAACTCGATGAATTATGAAACAATACGAAATCCTTTCTGGGCTATTTCCTTTGCTCTGATAACAATATTCATTTCAAAACAGATAACATTACAAGCATAACATAAATTTGTATTCATACTTCATACTGTACAATATAACATCGTGATACCATCTTAATAATTTACTCTTTACTTAGTTTAATACTTTATAAAAATATTGTCATTTATTGAATATTCAGAGAATGTCGGTTTTTTCTTGTTATCAAATTTGAATATTTCTCTCTCGCCCGTAATTTAAGTGAATAACTTTTTAGTCGAATTATTTTTCTAACACGACCGGTTTCCTTTTGTGTTTTCATTACACCTTTAATATTGGAAAGGATAACAGACGGTAGAGGACCGACATAGGTGTACCTTTGCGAACAATGAAAAGCGAGAGCTACCTTACCCGGAGAAACCTTTCAGTTAATTCGCCATCTAGCGCAGGGCCAATCAACACCGGGGGTTCTCCAATGGTGAAGGCTTACGGACCGACCTAATGCCATTTTATTAATACCCCTCTCCGGGCACTTTTGTTACCGCGGTGTCCCCTCACGGCCGGGCGACAAAAGTCTTTCCCCGGGGCGGATAAAACCCTTTTTACTTTGCCGATCTCGGGGGGAAAGAGGTAGAAATAAATTAATTATAAAAAAGGGCCCTCACCCCGACCCGGTTTCCTTTCGGTGGTTGCACGCTTTTATTACTTGGGCACAATGCCTGAATCTTTGAAATTGGTGGTAGATGAAAACGTACTTCTTTTAACGCATTTTTAACCCCATGATTTTACTTCACTAATAAAATTAAATGACATTCATTTATTCAGTTGGATTGTTTGGATTCTTTTTGTCGTTTGGTCTACATTTCCGCACCACACTCAGGGGCGCTAGTTTATCGGTGTAAGCGCACACAACGAACTTTAGTTAAGTACATTTCCGCACCACACTCAGGGGGCGCTAGTTTATCGGTGTAAGCGCACACAACGAACTTTAGTTAAGTACATTTCCGCACCACACTCAGGGGGGCGCTAGTTTCTCGGTGCAAGCGCACCCAACGAACTTTAGTTAAGTACATTTCCGCACCACACTCAGGGGGGCGCTAGTTTATCGGTGCAAGCTTTTAGTTAAGTACATTTCCGTACCACACTCAGGGGGGCGCTAGTTTCTCGGTGCAAGCGCACCCAACGAACTTTAGTTAAGTACATTTCCGCACCACACTCAGGGGGCGCTAGTTTATCGGTGCAAGCGCACCCAACGAACTTTAGTTAAGTACATTTCCGCACCACACTCAGGGGCGCTAGTTTCACGGTACAAGTTCACCCAACGAACTTTAGTTAAGTACATTTCCGTACCACCCTCTGGGGGCGCTAGTTAATCGGTGCAAGCGCACACAACGAACTTTAGTTAACTAGCAAAAGACCAAACCAGCGAGAGGAGACAGAAACACACGAAATCTACGGTATTCCAACCCCTCGCAGACCACAAAACAGGTATTCCAAACCAATATTATTTTCTCGTGGACAAAATCTGCTGTAATTCATATTTGGGGCGGGCTCGGGCGGCGGGCTTTTTCAGAAGGGGCTTTGACCGGCCTAGTGTGAACATCAGTTTTAATGGAGGCCCGCCCCTAATTGACGCTAGGCCCCGTACACTCCTCCTTATTCATATTCAACAGTCCGTTCCCCGAATGGGATTCCCACTCGTCGACTCAATCTCTAAGGCCTCTCGATAACGGAGCGAAAATCAGAATATAGATTCCTCTATCGCCTATATTTATTTTTGTTACAAATGTTAAAACTGTAATGATTTGATTGGAGACTTTTGAATCAATGTGTAAGTTGGACTTTATAATTATCTTATAGCTGACAGAATATCTGTATATAAACTTTTATTGGCTGACGGAATACTTGAAGTTAAGAAATGAAATATTTTTTAGGTCTTTTGCTATCCTCCACCTTTTGCATCCGAATTTTATGGTAGCCTGCCTTCAGATCTTCAGTGTAGAACAAACCCCCAAAAAACGTATTTGTAATATATGTTTAACATATTAAAGGACGTCTCTACTACGAATACGCCAGATTAGTTTCCAGTAAAACTTACACGAAAAGCATGCATATACTCGAAAGTATATATAATAAACTAGGAATTAGCTGATACGATTGAATGACTAGAAACGAGCGACAGTTCAGTGGTGTGTAAGAACTCCACAGGGATGTCGAAACGTCACGTTGGCGAAGTTTATATAGCTCGGTTTAATATAACGTTATTTGTCTAATCTGTGTTGGAGATGCCCCTGTCCGATATACATTTCATGGAATCCCGTTTAAAATTACACCGGGCTTTGGTCGTTTGGAGGGCGGCCCCGTTTTGCCGTTTGATCGCCGACGCGTTTCCCATCGGCATCGGGGCCCAATTAATTATCTTCGAATGCAAATGTACCGAGCCCGGCGTATTGGATTGGATTCTGTAAACACTTTCGCATTATTTGATACCTCAAATGAAACTTTCTATCGCCGGGCTTGTCTTTGATGAACCTCCCCCGATATTTATTATTGTTCCCTTCATCTACGCATCGCCTCAAAACCTAGTACTTCTAGAATTTAAATTGTTGATTATTTTAACGTATAAAAAAAGTTCCACTGCAGACCGAGTCTCTCAAAATACAGCGCACCTTAATTTCTATTTTTAGTGAAGAAGAGAGGTGATTTTTTTTTCAAGTTACCCTACCTTTGAAACAAGAGCCACCAGCCTGCCATCCACTGTTTTTATAAGTAATTGCTTTGTCACTCCAACAAATCCTCGAAATGAAAAAGGATCCAAAATTATTAAAAGCTATTTGAAAAAATATTTTTTTTATACTACCGTTTTAATATTATATATACCCAATGTTTCCGCCTCTGCAGCACAAGTTCATTATTCAGATATTTTTCATATTAAGAAAATCGTTATTAAGATATTTTGCAGTGTTAGATTATAAAAGGGAATTTGTTGACTGGCTTATTTGTTTTTTGTATTTAAATTAAAATATATTAGATAATACAAAATATATAAATGGAAAATTAGCTTTGACCCATAATGTGAGTGAAAACAGTTGAGAAGAATAAAAAACGCGGTTCATTTTTCAGTATAATTCAGTCATAATTATTACAGCGCTCCTCAATTTCAACTGAGACGCGCAAGCTCTCGAAAGATGCGCATTATCTGAATTCCATAACACCGTTGACAAAACCGCAAGACGAGATATCTCTTTTGAGCTTCCACTCGTGTTAGCTGTAAAGTACACATATTAGTGTTGGAGCGACAAACCGTCAGTTCCCAGGAGTTATACCTTGGAATTTCCCCAGAGCATCTCTGAAAATCTCTCTCTCTCTCTCTCTCTCCCTCCCTCCCTCTCTATCTTTCTCCCTCCCCCATCCTCCCTCCAAGTTGGAGAAGTCGGTCGCATAAATTATAGAGGCCTGGCATCTGATTGCGGTTCCGCCGGCCGAACCCTCATTACCGGCGTGGAACTGAATCTCGGCCTCCGAATCTGATGATTCAGACACGCATCATTTCGGGCCGGAACCGTCATTATTTCGGACTCGTTACAATTAATTAGAAAACGATACGCCAGCCAGAAAAAAACGAAAACAAATATTTAAAAGTTTTTCTCGGGTTGGGCCAGCAAGACAGTTGGCGACACCCGAGCGAAAATTCAATTTAACGTTTAATTACCGCCCCCGCCCCCCGGTTAATTAGGGCGGAATTTAAAACAGCGGCCCTAATGCCGACGCCCGCGCTCATAATTCCCCGCAGCTCTTGGGGCTTCACAACGGGCCCACAGCCCGGCCGCCTGCCTAATTAACGAGATTCTTTAAACGCGGTCAAACATTTCATTTCCTTGAAACGGGTACCGCCCCACTAAACGGTCGCCCGCTATAAATTCACTTTAGCATTCCGTAGATTATAAGCCGAATATTTACATAAAACACACGTAAACAAGACATATATATATATATATATATATATATATATATGCACATATACAGAGATTTACATATTTTTTATAAGTTAGTAACACAAAATGGTAGAAAGTTAGATCATCTCTAGGCCTATCCCCCTCCCTGACAAGGGGTAGTCGACATCTATTAAAGCGGCAACTATAAACGTTACTCTTTCAGCCTCCGAGGCTGTAAACATGACCACTACATTCATTACCTTCTCGCCTATACCAATATATATAAATATATATGATTAAAAAAAATATTTATTCGTATAAATATCTGAATTGATTATGAAATTTAAATGTTCCGTACTCTCGGAAGATGTTTTCCTACATTCTTCAGCAACCGTTTCGCGTTTCCAGCGTTGACGGAGACAACAACATCATCAGCTGGATGTAAAATAGAGAGGAGACGAAAGCGGGGGCATAAAATATTGAGATTTTGAGAAATGCGAAATGAGCGCGGAAGGTGGGGGTGGCTCGTCTTCAGAGCTGAAAAATAAAGGCGACGATCTAGGCCGGCCCACTCGTTAGTGCCATTCCCATTGTTCTTGGGGCCCTAATGATCCGCAAACGGCCATCGCTAAAGACCTCTTACCAGGGAACATACCTAAAGTTTGCTGTAGAAGAAACACTCTTTGTAAGATATGATAATTAATTTGGTTTAATGAATGAGATGATAATGACTGCTGTGAGTTATATGCTTATACCGTAGATTTCGTGTGTTTCTGTCGCCTCTCGCTGGTTTGGCCTTTTGCTAGACCGGTTTCGGCTGCTCCGCTTCTACAGTAGCGGTATTAGTCACTTTTGTCACTTTGGAAGTTTTTTTGGGCATCTCACTGCCCTGTCACTGCCACTTGTACTGTCAATGGTACGGCGCACCTGATACTAGCCCGCAACAAAGGTCTGTCTTACATTTTAGTATTAGCGCCTTACATATAGAGCCTTATGTTTTTTTTTGTCACTGTCACTTGTACTGTAAGGCGCTATATATGTGCCAAAAGTGACTAACACAGCTACTGAAGGTGGCGAGCAGCCGAAACCGGTCTAATAAAAGACCTAACCACCGAGAGAAACCACAGAAACAAACGAAATCTACGGTAACCCAACCCTCGCAGACCACAAAACAGGTATTCTAAACTTATATGTTTATGTTATGGAAGCTCATAATTATGTTTAATACTAATTTATAAAGTAGAATTCAGAGATTATAAGAATGTTGAAGTTATGTTACAGTGAAAAAGTGCCTGCAACCCTTTACACTGTTCTGACAGTGATCTTATTACGAATTGTTTACTCAATTTAAAGTACTAATTAAATATAATGACGTAGTAACGTACAATGATATTTTAAACAAGATACTGTTTTTAGTTTTTTACTTGAAGAAACGCGAAAAATGTACTCCGCTTACTATAACTTATTTTTAATTGACCATTATGGCCCTTAACTGGTGGGAAAATATTTTATACTGTAAACAAAGTCATATTCCTCGTCTTAACAAGGCGTCTGGAGCAAAGGACGGCAATTAGGGTTGGGCCGTTCGCCACTAAGCCAAAGGCAAATAACGACGTTTGCGGATTTGCGTTCGAACAGCAAACTGGTAAAAGGATTTCGGCGCTCGCCTCTCAAGCAGCAGCTTGCTCCGCCTAAACTGTGTGGTTAGGTTACGATTCGTCGGATCCGCGTTAGTGCAAACACTAATTATTATTCTCCAGTGGGTTACTTTATTATTAAACACTAATTTCGGCGAAAACATAGTATTTGTGAAACAGTCGTTGTTGAAATTATATTCAAGATTATGCGTGAACATATCAGTTGAAGATATTTGAGTATGGAATAATAACAAGTGGTAGCAATAACATTAATATACGCAAAATGACAATGGCACGAAGCTGAAACCGACCTGGCATAAAATCAAATAAGAAAATTTGAATAACAGAGGAGATATTTTAAACTTACTTTTAAATTCAAACCTGAACTATAATAATGTGTTTTCTATCGCTATCAGGAGTGTTATGTACCGAAAAATATTTTTCCTTTTCTTACGCGCAAAAAAATTTTTTGCACACCAGGATTTTTCCGCTATACAATAGAAAGAGTTCTCGGTGGCATAATGGCAGTGGCTAATACAGGACTGGAAGGACACAAAAGGATAGCCTCGGCCGAGAATTGATTGGTGGCCATACGTGAGGCCCGTCCTACAAGCCAGCCAGTTTCCACTTTCACGAGGGCGCATTATTTACATTGGCCCGCCCCGACCTCCAACCGCCCCCGCAACCACCACCACCACTGAAACAGCCCCGACAATATCTCAAACTGCCCCGCTTTCGTGACTTTCGTCATCTCCCGCGTCGTACATCATCGGCAACGTGACCTGAGAGCCCAGAGGGGCCGGCAGCGCTGTTTCGGCCGGAGGGTGGGGCGAAGACCTCTTTAACCCGGTCATTTTCCTATTTTAATGCCAAAATTAAACTACGGAAGCGATTATTTAATGCAAAGTTCAGTCTAATTACATTAAACCCACCGACGCTTTTAAACAATTGAATTTGAAGACTTTGTTTCGGAACCGTAACGCTTCTAACAAGGCTACAGCTGCTCGCCCACGCCTTTTTTTGAGCTAGATTAAAAAATATTATATAACTTCTTAAATACTCGAAAATCAGCTACTACCTAACGTTAATATAACGCAATCAGAATACCCTGAATAATTTAGTTGGTTTAGTTAAACATACCGGGCGGCGAAGGAAACCCCCCCCCCTTTTCAGAACTGATAGTCAATATACCTTGAACGTGTAATCCCATATGCTGTACAACAAATTAATCCAACTCCGATATGTTAAACAAAGGCAGTCAAACGGTATGTACATCGTACACATATCGGTTACGCCCGACCCGCGCGCCGCCAACTTCTGCCCGCTGGCGTGACGCTGCGGGCAACAAGTTGGCGGAAACAGTTTTTTTTTTTTTTTGCGAAAGTTCCCCGAACAGATACGGATCCGAAATCCTATTGTCGGGGGGAAATGCCGTATTCGGGGCGGGTTCTGGGACGATTCTGAAGGTGATCCCGGTGGGAGGGACCAGACGATAACCGCCGCCACAAAAATATACTTCAGGGATACCGCCCATACAGTCAGTAGAAGTTGGAAGGAAGATATTGCGAGAATTGAGAGTTATTCCCCTCCTACTATTCAACCGAATATGAATATTAATTTTACTTCACGCGTGGAAATATTATGTGTGCCCAAAAGTACCTCTGGTTTGGTTTTGAAGGCAAGAGAGAGTGAAATTTTCTGTATTTTCTGTAAAAGTGGCAGAGAGTTGTTGATAATATTGGCGAATATATAGTAGATTAATAATTAAAGTTTCTTTTTTTAGCAAAATAAAATGAATTCCAAAGTCAAAATGTTTATTACTTTTGGGTACCACTAATATATATGAGTTATATGAAATTCCAACTTATGCGATATCGTAAGGTGCATATAATATTATTGATATAATAATTAAAAATATTATGAAATTTAAGTAATGTTTTCAACAAGAGCAATTCATTTTTATATTTTATTAATATATAATAGAAATTTATTGATATGATTTCCGTTCTGTCTTTCCCGTTCAAATTCTGATAACAGACAATTGTTCCTTATCGCGGACCTATTTTAAGTTTATCCGGGCTGTTGAGAGTGAGTACCTAATTTCTGTACTGTTTCGTGAAGGGGCTACAAATAGTTGTACGACGGTCCAAGTTCACAACAATAGAAATTTTCCCTGTACTCCCCTCCAGTTTGAACCGCGGCAATTTCCACGCGGCGCCCACTCGTGTCGTTAATTTTCGGCCAAATTACTGGAAAAATCCGGCCATCTTTTTTTTTTTCCTTTTCGCGGTAGGGATTTTAACATTTTATCGATTGGGGAGCGCGCCCCAACCCCCTCCCCCTCCAGCGCTAGGCCGGGTTAAGTGGGCAGGAAATTCAACCGTGGGCCTCCCCTGTTGAATATTCAGGGCGTACGGCGTTGTGAAAGGTCCATTCCGGGTCTTTTTACTGATCTCTGCGAAACGGCTACATTAATTATGTACGCACCTGCACCAGGTACCAGACTCCACAAACGGTCCACAGCAAACGTACATGAATATTAGTCCGACTTTATGTTATATTTGAGTCGCTTATTTACAACACTGAAAAGTGGTACAATTTTCATAATGTTTTTTCGTATTAGTATTTCAATATGAATATTCAATATCCGAATTTATTACGAAAATAACACACTAGGTTGCTAGACAGGGACAGGTTTTTTTATTTAATTCATTCTTATTAGAATGATACGGCGCCTTTGATACTAACCTGAACGACAGATACGGACTTTCTTATTGTAAATGACACGGCGCCTTTGATACTAACCTGAACGACAGATACGGACTTTCTTATTGTAAATGAGACGGCGCCTTTGATACTAACCTGAACGACAGATACGGAAATTCTAATTGTAAATTAGACGGCGCCTTTGATACTAACCTGAACGACAGATACGGACTTTCTTATTGTAAATGAGACGGCGCCTATGATACTAACCAGAACGACAGATACGGAAATTGTTATTGTAAATGAGACGGCGCCTTTGATACTAACCTGCACGACATATACGGACATAATTATTGTAAATGAGACAGCGGCTTTAATACTAACCAGGAAGACAAATGTCCATTAGAAATAAGACGGCGGTTCTGATACTAACTTGTACGACAAATCGGTAACAATATGACAAGGGAAAATACCTGAAATAAAATCCATATAAAATATGGTCTATATAGTTTTGATAAAAATATTCGAATTTGGTGGCTGGTTGTTTAATATAAAGGATGGAACTAATTTATTTTTTCATCGTGTACTTATTATCGTGCCCTAAACTTTTCTCTTAATTTCAACCGTTGTTTATTGAAACAAATTACTTTAATTTTGATAACTAACCTTTGTTAGTTACTTTTCACATCCCCAGCGAATCGTAAACTTTCTGATATACGATTTAAATGGATAAATCTTTTTCCCGAAAAAAACTCGGAATACAATCACAGCGGTGATTCGGTACAATTCCACAATTGGTGTTCGCAATTCGTCAGACGGATTGTCGAGTCTGAGTTGAATTTTCGAGCGGGGCCCTACGTTCGGCGAGCTCGCCTGGAGTTCATTGGGAAAACTTTTTACGGAAGGAATTTCCATTCGGGGGAAAACCGCTGCGGAGATTCGTGCCAGGAGTTTACTGGAGACAAAACTTTTCTGCGCTCTTCTACCCCTTTTCGGAATGAAGGGGACTCCACGCGTTTCCAGTTTTTACTATGTGTAATATCAGTTTATTATAAGGAGATGCCGGAAGATATTTTAAAGAATTCTAATTATTAGAATTAATCGTGCTTTCCAATAATAAATAATTTTGTTTGACTTTAATTCATTTATTGAACTATTGGGCGAATTTATGGGAATAATTGTATGTATTATGTTATATCCTTCGTTTATATTTGTATTCCATGTACGTTGCTAGGGAACAAAATCTTTTCGCGCCCCGGTTTCTCTTAATAATGAATTCAGAGTGATAGCTCGTCCAATCAACAAAATATTGCAAGTTCATCCCGGGAAACATTCCAGTACTTAATTTCTCCCTCTCTCTATCTCTCTCGAGAATCGCTCATCACTTTTTAAAAGATGATTTTCATTTCTATCTTCATCAGGAAAAAACTGATTCCCAGGACTGACTTCTCAGGCGACTCAAATTATTGAAGATATCTCGTAGCTACTGTGATCAGTCAACTATTCATAAACTCAAATGAACTCCATGCTTAACAGAGGGAGGGGTGGAAATTGTGTAAATTAAAGTTTGTAATTTGGGCGCATCAAAATGATACTGCAGAAACGCAGTATGATTTTCTTGTTTTAATATTAAGAAAATCAAAATATAACAAAACGCATTTGACATAATAAATATCCTAATAGTAAAATTCCTCAATATGAATACATTGAATTTTGCTCGTTGAAATTATAGCACAGTTTCCAGTTTTCTGTTTTTTTAAAAATAATGTCTTGTTACAGAGCGGATGAACGAGATGGACGGTCTGGAACCGGTTTCCTGTCAACCCTGGACGTCCAGACTCCCGAAAATGGCCCAACCTGATTTGGACTATATAGGTGAGTCTTACATTTTATCCTCTTATCGAGCAGTATAAATTATTTCTACTCATTTTGCTAGGGCAGAGCTTCGTAAATAATGGAGAAAAATATACTCCGTTCGTATAGTGTGGGGGCCGCAGATTTTATTGAAATATTGGGAGCGGGAACCCTAAATTTTCAGTATACGATACTATTAGACCAATTTGCAGTGATAAGGAATTTTGAAGGGTCTACTAATTGTTGATAATTTATTGGCCTAAAATTGCCCCGTGTCAGTAATTTTTGGGATAATAGACAAAAACTTCAAAATTAAGACCGAATTTCGAATTTGAGCATCCTTGGATCCAATGGTTTGTAGAAGACTCGTACTACAAATAACGTTTCTCGTATTGCCTTTTTAAAATTCAATTTAAAAAGGTTCTGTAACTGGATGGGGCGAACATTATTTTGTTTTTATATCGGTTTGTAGATAAATTTCATCCCGGAATTGTATCCTTCTCACGAATACATTTTAAACAACTGATGAGGTCTATACATTGGAAACGGGATGCGGAATGACGCGTGACGTGAAACCAGAACCTCGGGACGGTTGGATGGTGTGAGACCCGGCCAGTCGATAAACCGCATCGGTTTTCAATCTGTTCTAGTGCCCGCCACCGCCCCCAAGCCGCCCCGGCCCGCCCCGCACACACTTCAAACCATGAATAACAAATCGGTCGAATCGCTCTCAAATAAAACGTGGCGCCGTTTGAACCATAAAACCGCTTTTGTCGGATTAAACCTCCGTTCCCGTTACCCAACCCCCGCCAACCCCAACGGGGTCGCGGAGTTATCCTGTTTCGGGCTCTCAGCGGATCAGGACCACTTCCCCTATCCATTCGACCCCCCCTCGACGATATCGGTTGTTTCCCCCGTTAGGTATGCGTTGTAAAGGGAAATTCTGTCGTACAATTTTTTTTTCGGTCGGGTTTACAAGCGTAAGGTTCCCAGTGGACGGATGAGCCACATCACCTGTAGGTTTTCCAGTGAGATATTTCCAAACGTCCCAGTTAATAATTTAAAACAGTGATTAAATAAGCAGATCTTACTAACTCCAATATACCTGTTACAAATCGTTATCGCCATCAAATATTTATGTAAGTCATCGGTGTTAATTTTATCGTACAGAGGCACTGCAAAGTAAAGCGGTTTAATCCGAATGTAAACCGTTCACTGGAATTACATTATCCCTTCTTTTATGATAATGAACCGGCCCGGTTGATACCGTTACGGTGTCCAATTTCTGCCGAAACCACAGAAGGGGGTGGCCGTAGCAGAATTACTCCGGGGGTGATCAAACAGTAATGGCGATAACAAGGCTGGGCCCCGTCCAAAATGGCGGGTGGCCCACCGTACGGTCAGCTCAATTTCAACCCCGCCGACACTTTATTGACAGCGTAATATTTAAGGGCGGGTATAAAGGGAGGAACGAGGGCAGTGCCAATTTAAGTTGCCCTGTAAAATAATTTAACGGCTACTTAGATTGAAACTTCGCTACCCCCTCTCAACCCCCCCAACGCCCGTTCGAAAGTACCGGCCGAGCATAATCATTGAAATTGGAATCCAATTCCAAGTTTAATAACACTTTTCACTTCCTCCCTTAAGTTCGGTTATTTTCTCGGTAGAAATTGCATTTGGCCCCTATTCTCTCTACCTGAGTCGTTTAAAATTGAAATTTTCCGCCTATAATCGGGATTTCCCCGGCGGTGGATGGCGGAGGCGGCGGTAGGAGGAGAAGGGATATTAAGGACTCTACACTCGGGATCTAGATTCTGGCCCATAATTCAGCCTAATACAACAGGAAATTATTATTCATACAATAGATTTAAAATCAAGAATGAACTGATAAACGTTTTCGTGATACGCTCATTCGCGTATTTAAATTGTCAACTGAACATGAGATGTAAACGGTAAATTATACCGCTCTCTTTCTGCGAAACGTGTTTAACTTCAACTTAAACATGCCAGGAATTGTTTTTGTTGAGTAAAGTGGTGGGGTCTCACCTACGGTCGAGGTGTCGCCTTTTTGACGCCCCTCCTCCCGCTCCCCACAGCCGCGTCTTTTGTCCCGTGAAAAGGCACCTCTTGTTATTCTGAAATACCTAAAGCGGTCCCTTTCAAAGACGTTGTCTAAACGGCCCCATTTTAAGCGCAGTGACAACACATTGCCATTTCTCAATTTCTTGAAACCTACCAACGCCCGTTTAACTATCGGAAACTTGAAGGGATTTACCTCACTTGGCACATCCCTACTCTTACCGGAAAATCCCGGAGATTTTTCTGAAACGAATCAATAATTATTATAATATTATCATTAATAAAAAACTATTACTATTTCCGTTGAAAGCACAGACGAATAAGTAATTGCTTTAATTTTACAATATTCTATGTTATGTTCATTGTTCCTGTATTTCATCCGTTAATTGTGCCCATAGTGGTCTAAGTCAATTCAAACTTTAAATACATTTTCATATGAAATTCACACAAAATTTCATATTCATAGTAAACTTCCATTAATCGAGACTAATGAAATTCTAAATTAAAATGTTGCATAATATAAAAATATTAGTTAATTTATTCGAAAACAATTCATTAAATATCTCGAAACCAGAAATATATGAGTTTAATATACCTGTTTTCTGGTCTGCGAGGGGTTGGAATACTGTAGGTTCGTGATGTTTCTGTCTCCTCTCGCTGGTTTGGTCTTTTGCTAGACCGGTTTCGGCTGCTCGCCATCTTCAGTAGCGGTGTTAGTCACTGTTAACACTTTGGATGTTTTTTGGGCATCCTCACTGCACTGTCACTGCCACTTGTACTGTCAATGGTACGGCGCACCTGATACTAGCCCGCAACAAAGGTCTGTCTTACATTTTAGTATTAGCGCCTTACATATAGCGCCTTACAGTACATGTGAAAGTGACACTGCAGTGAGGATGCCCAAAAAACATCCAAAGTGCTAACAGTGACTAAAACTGCTACTGAAGATGGCGAGCAGCCGAAACCGGTCTAGCAAAAGACCAAACCAGCGAGAGGAGACAGAAACATCGCGAACCTACAGAAATATATGACTTAGACCACTTTCATAATTATGGGCCCAATTACGAATAATGTCACGTCCTGGAGTGCTACCGGCACAGAAAAGATCTCTCGGCTGATAACGAGCCATTCATTTAAAACAGGTTGACAAATGTAATCCTTAAAATTGTTGGTTTGACATTTCCGAGCGCAACCGAAAATTATGTACAATTCAGCCGTCGGCATAAAGTTATTGACTTTCGGCCCGCGAATCTGATAGCGGCCCCGAGATCTAGATCGAAAACTCTAAAACGGCGGATGGAAATTCGGTCGCATTTTCGGCGTTATCGCCCGCCGGGCTCCGCAAATAGAAACGGCCGGCCCTTTGAACATTTCGTGCATTGGATATGAAATGACGTCCGGGCTTCTGATGCTATCGACCCGGGTTTCGACGGGGGAAAAAAAAACAAAATACGGGACGGACAAATTTGTTTTTAATGATTGGATTATATGCCCCCATCCAAACCGACCCTACGAACTGAAAAGGTCCCCGGCACCCTCCCTTAAATTGAATTAACTAATTTCGCGCGTCCATTATTCATCAACGAATTTATAAGTGTATTAAATCTTTATCTACGGTAATATTTTACTCACCCAACTCGTGGATTAGTGTTATTTATCTTAATTAATTTTCGGTCCATCTCATTTTTATGTTCGGATTTATCATAAATAATTATAAATAGCGGAAAACGTATTCTTTATATTCCTTTATTTTTTGGGGGACAACCGGTTCGTGTCGAATAGTATTGAGTTAATTCGGTATTGATCCGGAAACCGGTCAAATGTCATTGGGCGGTTAAAAATTAAGGCGCACTTGCTCGGATTTCTCGTCCGCAAACGGAATGCACTAATTAAAGGTGTTAAAGGGGCCGCTCACATGTGTGTGTGTGTGTGTGTCTGTGTGACGGTCCAGGAATTACACGGCCCGCACACGAATTAAATGCGTCAAATTCCGGTCACATTCTGTACAATTCGCCTTTCGAATTAACCGGACGCCAAAGACCAAGGAAGTCCGAAAGTGGCCTGTCGAATTCACATCGAAAACAAGTAGCGGACACTGTAATTACACCTGGGCAATATATAGAAAACATAAATATTACTTATAAAGATTATTTTACCATTTTAATCTAACGGCCATTAATAATAAACTGAAGTCTCGATTCAAATAACATTTATTTAATAACTCGTGCGGTGTTCGATTTAAGTCCCGCGGTACATATTTATCTCGGAATTGTGAGAGTAACTCTGAGTATTACTAATGGGATTACTACTAAAAACTAATTGGATTCCTTTACGTCAACGAGGAAACCGCAGAAAGCCTTCTTATAAACGCGTCCTCCTCTGTTGCTTTACTTGTAGAGCTTCCTGTGATTCTACACTTCATATGTCCGGCCTTAAGGGACTCCGACTTTGAATCTGTCTTTGAGAAAAATTGGCCGTCGAGTTCGGCTGAAATGGAAAAAGTAGGACTTCCCTATGAATGGACACAAGTGTCCTGCCCACCAGGGATTCTTTATCAGGACATCAGTTACACTGACAATGTATGAAATTGAAGGTGTAACTCCCCCTCTCGCATCTTGGTATATGTACGGTTTTACTGAAATGAAGTGTGTTCAGAATCTAAGACATACAGTTATTTTTCTCACCCTATCTACGTTATATGTGAATTAAATTATCGTCTGGATCGCTCTGGCGGAGGCAGGATAAAATTTAATGTTGAGACTAAACTAATAATAAAGTTTATTATCAATAAATGCGTACACTATTATTTATAGTGGTTTTATTTGCGGTATGTCCCCGCCTCGTGTACGTGCGTGTGACCGCCCCCAATGTGGTTTGCGATAGGGACCGGGGTAAAATTGAGTTTTTATCTTTTAGGCGAAGGCCACAAGGGCCACAATAGGCCGGGCCTCATTTAAAGTTGGCTACCCCCGGGGGCCCAACCACCCCCTCCCTCCCACCTCCCACACTCCTGGGGCCCAACTAACCCTGAAAGCTACTTGATCCCGTCCACCCCCACTCAAATAATAGAGCACTTTCGGAAAACAATGAGATTATCTTAATCGAGCCACGGGCACCTCTTTCTACCGTCCACGAATAAGCCGCCCGACCTGTTTTCCCCTTAATATAATATGATGGCGAAGTGAGTACGCCCAGAGCACTAGAAAATAATCTCATTATAGCAACAGCATCTCTAAAAAATCTAGTTTTTCTCGTTGGTTATAAACATAACCGTATTCGAATGTTATTAAGTTCACCTATATTATTAAAAAAAAATTAAATAGCGAAAGTATTGAAATTATATAAAAGTAAAGTGAAAGTAAGAACCTTTTCGAATTAATCAATAGTGATTAATTAATACATACGTTGTATAAATGGATCCCCCATGGCGCCACATGTTATTATGACGTGAGGTAGAAATCCAACCGTCAACTCGGAATAATAAATATTCGAGAGATTCGTGGAATGTGACGCATAAAGTATATATCTCGAGCATGTCCTCAGCATCAAATCAGCGGATGAGATTCGTAATTATAGCTATTTCGAGATAAAGCAACATTTTCAAACATCGAAAATAAAGTGTGAGAACGGTATACATCGCAGGAAGCCTATGAGGGCATTTTTTTTTTAAACTTTATTTATTGTACAATCAACTATAACTAATTATAGGTACATTGGCGGTTTGTTTGACTAGTCGGACTTGTTTCGCTCGATAAAGACGCCATCCGGTGATGGTACTTTTGACCTGTATCCGGACCACAGAAAGTCCCTAGGCCAGTGGCGTTTAAGCCGACGCGGGAGGGATAATGGATGGGTAAAAGAGGAAAGGGACTGAACGAGTGGATTTGGATGTGGAGAGAGGCGGGAATGGAGTTTAAGGAAGCGTGATTTTGCGACTTCGTCGACTGTCGGTATGTTGAGGTCATTATGGTTTGTTCGGTTAGAAACATACCAGGGAGCATTAAGGATGGTACGAAGGACTTTTGACTGGAATGTTCGGATGCGGGCGATGTTTGATTTCTTGGTGGAACCCCATAGTTCTATTCCGGATGTCCATGTCGGTTTTATTATGGCTTTATATATTGTCAGTTTGTTGACTATTGTAAGTTTTGATGTCCTTTTCAAAAGAGGTCTCAACAGTCCAAATTTGCGATTTAGATCTGTTCTTTTCAGTCGGGTATGGGGATTCCACGTGAGTCGTTTGTCTATAATATATAGATCCCAAGGTAGCGAGCCTGCTGTTGGGTGGGGAACGAGGAAAATTACAACCGTACAACGGTACCGTCACTTTGTCAAGATAAACCCGAGGGTAAATCAAAAAGGTAATTCGGAATAGAACTACCGCATTATGAGGCCGCGGGCGACATAATAAATCATCCGGGACTTTATTATGACCGTTAATTTCTGTTTCTGGAAGCCTGAAAATAAAAGGAAGAGAGCTGTAGCACTAAAGCGACCGCCGTAATTCGAATCGGCCGGGTGGGGATTTGAAGATAATTCCGGGCGCCGGGCTTTTGCTCCAGACAAACGAGCTTTATTCCTTCCGCGCTTTGTTCAACACGGTATAAAAAGCCACGGCCGTCGGGTCATTGTCTCCCGTTTTTGTGTAACCGTGTCTGCGTATGTGTAATTTATACTCCCGTCTGTGTGCGCCTGTGTGTGAGATGGTGGGAAGTATAAGGACGTCAAAGGGCATTTGAGCCCCCCTTTCCGCCCCCTCCCTTGCACTCCCTTCATCCCTGTTTTGGGAATTCGGGAGGAATGTCACGCCATTGTCTACTCGAGGCGGCCACCAGCAATATCCTGAGTCCGACCCTTCTCACTCATAAACCAGACCGAATTCCGAAAACTCTCAGTGATCGTTATTACAGTGGACTACTCCTTTTTTCCCACGACACCTCATTTATTTTTTTTAATACTCTCCCAGTTGCTGAACGCATCGGCGAACCGGTTTTCAATTGATTAAATTTTCTTCGCACGGTTATCAGTCGAAATTCAATTACTGTAAAAAAATTGTGTCAGATATACAGCTTGAAATATCAATCAATTGGGAGAGGAAATATGGATAAAAAGAGAGTCCATGACGGAAACAGATGGAGAGGTATAACACATAGTATAGGGACAATGTTTTCTTTATATATTGAATTTTTATTAAAATGAAACGGCGCCTTAGATACTAACCAGAACGACATACATAACAATCTGATTGTAATTGAGACGGCGCATTAGATACTAACCTGAACGACAGATTCATAAAAGTCTTCTTAAATTATTAAAATAGTGCCATCAATTCTGACTCGAATATCAGAAAAACGCTAATTTTAATTTAAACCTTTGAACAATTAGAGACAATGTTGTCTGCGCAAAACTAATCCAACTTAATGAAAATAGAAACCGTCTGTACTATGTTGAAAATTGCACTCATTAGTCCACCCAAAATCGTCTCCAATATTTACAATGGCATTATTGACCCAGAACTATTCTATCAAAATTCACGCCAATTCACGCTTAAATATAATTGTCGCTGATTGAATATAAAGAGTAAATAATCGATTCTAATTAAGAATCTGAGACCACAGCTCAGGTGGCCCCCAACTCAATGTAATGGGACCGCGATGTTCGCATGGTAACTTTCGGCCGGCGAAGTTGTGCAATATTGATGTTGGTCTTCATCAATGCGCGGAGTTGACGCCCTCTAAGATATACTCGGCGGGGATTACCGCCCCATTCCCGGGATTGGGCGTATGATCCCGCCCTCGGAGGATGTTGAATTCGAAGTAAGTAACGCGCTAGGGGCCCCCGGCTTAAACGGTCCGCGCGGCCCTCAAATTGCAATTGCTCCTGGCACCGGTGCGCCCAGTTTTGTCGGGTCCAACACATTTATAACCATCACAGAATTGTTTTCTCACACTCCTGAAGACTCCTGTAACGCGTAAACATTGTCCAACATTTGATAATAGCCTAAATAGTAGCCCAAGTTAGAATCCATTGACTTGCATTCCTCTTTAATTGCGAATATGAATTACGAAAGACTGTAGAGGAGCAGCTTAAACACAGAACAATATATATTTGTCGTTGTTGATCAGTATCAACATTCCTTGTTTTATACACATTTATGGATTAACAATAAACATTGCGACGGAATTCGCCCCGTAATTGAACCTAAAAATAAAATTCCTAGTTTCTTGTTTCGAGCAAGAAAAAATACTACCATTTTAGAATCCTGAGGCAGTAGTCACAGCGCTACTAGTGCGCCGACTAAAAAATCATTATCTCAATAGTCTAAATTCATTATCTAAAGTAATTATCTAAATTATCTTTTATAGCAGTAGTCGCTGCACTGGGATCGATTTTCTAGTTCCTATTTCAAGACAGGAAAGGGAAATTTTCTTTGAACACTGTTCGTAAAAAAATCGCGTAACAAAGGGGCTATTCGCATCAGGTCTTGGTCGGTCGGTATAAATCGCCGTATCTGTTCCGTCCCCTCCGCTCCCCGCCGATTTAGGGGAGAAACAGACCGAAGAAAATTGTGCGAAAAAAAGAGCCCACTCACGGCCCATTTCACTCGCACAGACCAATTTCCGCTCGCAAAAGTTTCAATACCCGAATGAAGAATAGGACCGTTTATTTTTGGACCCCCCCAGAAATTTCTAGTCATTGTTTATTGTTCCGTTCCAACTTGGATTTAGTTACAGTTCTAATTTCTTATAAAACGCCTATTGCAAACGGTGTATTGTAAACGATTTATTGTTCTAATATTTTTGGCGATATCAAATATAACTGCCAATTTTCTTTGTAGTTATTTAATCTACGAAATACCATATTTACGATAATAGAATAATGATTTATTTTTATTTATATATTTCGGAACGATAACTCAGTATTGGCCAGCTAATAATGGACATCAATTTAGTAGCGAAGAATAATCGATAGGACAAAGCCTCCGATTTGCCATTCCCCTTATCTGGTATAATATAAAGTAGAGTTTAAATCTGATATCCCTTCGCGTGACTGGAGCACCGAGAGCCCCCCCTCCAATGTTTTGTCTTTGATCGCCTCCCTTTTAATTCGGAATCAAATTGCTCTCGTTTCATGTCATACCGGCCATTCTGTCCGGCAAATGAAATTCTTATGTTTTCACCGGCGTTGTTTTTTATGTAGAATACTGGCTGAGCGAAGTTTTGCAAAAATTACTATCTCGATAATAGGCCGAACATTTTGAAATTAATGAATATAGGCACTTTATTATTTATTTACTGAAATTTATAATTAGGAAGGCTTTTATTTCTTTTCGTCTTATACTTCTCTACATTACTGAAACAAAGGCGGTCTATTTGGGAATTCATTTGGTGTAATGAACTGAAAGAAAGATGTGAATGAACTGAAAGAGCGAGAGCGAATCGCCCGGCTCTGAGTTTCGGGCTCCAGCTGTTAAACAAACAGCGAAGTTTGCATCTCTCGCCAGCCCTCCTCGTCGAAATTTTGCGATCGGCGTTCCGCCCCTAATTTATGCATAGGGAAATTGGCCTCGGTGGTACGCGACGCGGGATAGTGTGTGTGGGGGCCGGTGCAAATAGCTGGGGGGCATCTCCGCCTCAACACGCCTCGCCTACCCAGTCATTATGTACACATATAATATATATCAATATTCATAACCCCTCATCCCGTCCCTCTAACTACTATATCCGCGAAAAAGTTATAAATTGTTTCCTCTAGTTTCGGCTAGCCCACTCTTTTTCATCGACTGAGTTCTCGGTCCGACATCAGCAATGATTATTTCCCTTTTTTTAACTTTTTTATTTTGGCGCAAAGAATTTACAGTTATAAGTAAAATTGAGGAGAGCGACCGAACGAGCAAATTAGGATGAGGAGGAAGGGACTGGGATTTCGCGACTTCATCGACTGTCGGTACGTTGAGGTCATTATGAATGCTGTGATTTAAAACATACCGGGGAGTACATTAAGGATGGTATGAAGGACTTTTGACTGGAGGAATCTCTGGATGCGAGCGATGTTGGATATCTTGGAGGAACCCCATAGCTCTATACCGTACGTCCATGTCAGTTTTAGTACGGCTTTGTATATTGTCAGTTTGTTACTTAAGGTCAATTTTGATGTCCGTTTTAGTAATGGTCTTAGAAGTCCAAATTTGCGGTTTATGTCGCATTAAGCCGATTCTTTTGAGTCGGGTGTGGGGATTCCGACGTAAGACCAGAAATGAAGCATTATTTAAATAATACTCGGGTTAGCTTGAGGTATTTTTGACCGGCCGCAAAACTAGCTGATAAAATATTATTATAAGCTGTACAAATATTTCAAGAATTAACTATTCACTTGACACAATCCCGAGAAAATCTTCGCTACCGTTTTACAACAACGAGACCGGCGCTGAAGATGGAGACCTGCCAGAAGTCAAATAGACATTGGACCTAATTGAATCGGTAATCTTGATTTGCATAAAGCTTTCATTAATGGCCGGGATCCGTTTTAATGCCGAGTTTGTGCTCGGGTGGGCCGGCTGGGAAGATGAAAAATAAATAAAACCCTAATGTTAATGCTCCCGCTCGAGAAATGAACGGGGAATTTGTTCAGCTCTGATTTGATTAACAGATTAAGGCCCTCCCGCCCCCGCCTCCAAGTTCTATTTAAACCCGCAACTCGGATTACCCTAAGAGATTGTTCTACATTGATTTATAAATGTATAACGTTTGTTTTTGCCCGGAGGCAATCTACAGTAAGTAAGGTTGAAGAAAAGATTACTTGTTTACCGAGGAGATAAAATACTGCTGGGGGAGATGAAATTCGAAATGAAAATTTATTTAGAAAAACCAGAATCCGAAAGCTGGTTAGTTCCGTTTCAGACATTGGGGTAATTAAAACTGTAATAACTCGAAATCTCGGATTTACGACAGCCTTGAACGAAGGTGATCCCAATTACGATATGTACTGTACTTCACCATTGTTCCCGCTACAACCATTAAATAAGACGGTTTGGGCATGAATTGAATATCAATGAGCATTTGGAATGGGGCCGGTCTCTATAGAATAATAATCCTATTGTTGTAGGACAACGGCGAATCTATTTGTTTGACGACGCCAGCATTAATTGCTTCCTCCTCTTCATCGTGTCCTATCCGAACCGAAATTCTCTCGAATAAACCGACTCGTCCGTTGAACTTTAGGATACGCACGTGTTGATTGGACAACTCGTTTTAATTTCAGGAATGACATTATTTTCCAAAGTTAAACGGGGCGGCGGAGTTTCCGAACGCGTTGTATCGATTAGAACGAAATATTTTAATAGGATTCGGTCGCTGGGGGGTGGTTTTGAGGGGGGGGCAATTGGACATTTTATTGGGCCCCCTCCAACGTGGTCGGGTTTGTTTACAAGGGCCGTTGATTTATTGCAACACTGACACCGCCTACCCGGCTCAATTAATCATTTGTACCAGCTAAAACTGTTTTAGTGCGAATAACGATGTAAACAATTGATTTATATTTTAAACCGGCTGACTTATATTAACGGCGGAGTAGAATCTTTAGACAAGTTTACTGGCAATTAAGAGGGACAAATCAACGCTTTGTTTGAAAGAAGTGTGGTTTTAATTAATTCTATGATGTTCTCCGGTTAATCGGTGGACATTGGTATTGGTTAATATCATTATGTATTGCTAAATTATGTGCACCTTATCATTTCAATTTTTTAATTTTAAAATTTGTCTGGAATTGAAATATCGTTCAGTAATTTTGTGAATCAAAAGTTTACCGAAATTGCCTACGAATAAATAAATAAATTCTAAATTCGATATTTACACAAAAAGATATATATAATAAGGATTTAATATCCCATCGTTACACAATTAGCTTACAAGGTTTTGCAAACACATTTATTAGTACCGGAATAGTGTTTAAACGGTGCTCCACGCACTAACACATACACGCACGCACACACATAGCCAATGTAGGTCAGAGCAAAAAACGAAGGAGAAACAACGGATGGCAGGATTAGGAATTTACCCGCCCTTGTAGTGAGGATGAGGGTGGGGGGCTGAACAGGGGGCGACAAATCGATTCCTGGGAAATAAAAATTAATTACATTTTCAAAAAATATAATGAAAATGATAAGTCTAGTAAATTAAAATGAATATTAGGGATAACTTCTGTTTAGTTGACAAATTAAAACTGTCTGTAATGTAATTACTAATTTACGAAAAATTGTGCAGTACAACGCGGTATGACATTAGCACTAGGCTTAACAGCGCATTGTCAAAATCCATAGTTTCGGTCCCAGTTTTTATAGCTCGGGGTTATCGAACTCAGTTTAACGGAGATTTAATTAAGCCGGTCATTTTCCTCGAAAAATGAGAACGGCGAGTGTGCGGGCGGGAGGGGAAGGTGGCTCCGACTAAAATTAAAATTCAGTTTGGAAGTAGTTAACGGGGTTTGAAAAACAAAAAGGGGGTGGATTTGGAGACGGGCGAGGACAGGCCGGCTAGGGGTGAGAGAGCTTGCAGCACTCTTTATTGATCCATCTACCTGTTGCCCCGGTAAGCGGAGCGGGACGAACCCACCCCCCACCGCCGCTAGCACCAACCCCCGGTTTCCAACTCTCGGGGCCGACCCACAGAATAGTCACTAACCCGTTTCGAAACCCATTCCACGGATTGAACACCGAACATCGGTTTAATTACTATTATCTAGACACGTGGAATCCCCATTACCGGCTCAAAAGAATCGACTTAAACCGAACATTAGGACTTCTAAGACCATTACTAACACGGACCTTAAGTAACAAACTGGCAAAGCGATACTTAAACCGACATGGATATACGGTATAGAGCTATGGGGTTCCACAGGTTCGATAGCTGAGAGCTACGAGCAAGATACATTTTTTCTTTTTTAATTATAAACGATTAGTTTTACCCACTGAAAGTGGTATATATTGAGTGTAATTTTAATTTCCTGGCAGAGATTCCAAACAGTTTTTGATTGGGCTAAGTAACAAACTGACGATATACAAAGCCATACTAAAACCGACATGGACACACGGTATAGAAGTATGGGGTTCCGCCAAGATACCCAACATCGCTCGCATTCAGAGATGCCAGTCAAAAGTCCTTCGTACTCCTTAATGCTCCTTAATACATCCTTAATGCTCCCGGTATGTTTCTAACCGAACTATCCACCATGACCTCAACAATCCAACAGTCGCCGAAGCCGCAAAATCTCGGTTCCTGAAGTTCCACTCCCGCCTTTCCCCTCATCCTAATCAACTCGTTCAGTCCCTTTCCTCTGCTTCCCATCCATTATCCCCGCCCCCGCATCGGCTCAAACGCCACTGGGCTAGAGATCTCCTTATTCCGAAGCCGTAAACTCTTCATGTGTCAAAAGTGCCATCATTGGGTGGTCTCTTTTATCGAGACATTCACGTGAAAAAAAACATACATTCAACATTTATACCTATAACTATATAGTTGATTGTACAAAAATAAAAGGTAAAAAAACAATTATCTAGAGCATGGGTAGGCAAATCGTCTAGGGCGTTCTTTTTACCTACTATATTTTCACCCTTTTTCTCCATTAAATTAATCCAATAGAAATATCAAAGACATTTTGGTACCGCACCGCACAATTTGCTTTTTGCAACAGTATCTCTTATCCAGTAACAGTAAGATCCACATTTAAGATATGTCCAACTGTAATTATGTTTCGGCTATCATACAGTAATCAATGCATTGTTAGTGAAAGGTGTGCCCCGAAATATCTGGTGGGTAATTTGATATCCTACAAACACATCAATTAGAGAAAAATACAGAAGATAAATTGTGCATATAATAAATTGAAATTGAAATTAAACTTTGTTCGCCTGAACGACTTTAATTGGACGGAGGTATAAACATTTATGTTTACAGTAACATCTTCGTTTGGCCTGTAAAATCCAGCTCCAGGGGGTATATAAATACCTGCTTGGCTGGCCACGACGTCGTCATTTAATCTCTCGGTCCCGTATTCGATATTTCCCGTATAGAAGCGTGAAAACGGGCGTCTAAATGTTTTTCCGTTAGTACCTTATCGGTGGAGCATTAGGCAGGCGTTCAACTTTTATCCGGGAGTCGTTGAATCGGCCACCTGTTAGTCCTAATTGGTTTGTAGGCCCCCTAATGCTCGCCGGGTACCACCAAGATGGAGTAGAGATTTCCTGCAAAACGATTTTCCGCCCGCCCCGAGATTACGGCACGCCTCAACCCTTGTTCCTTTAATGCGTTCCGACCGACCTGAGACCGGGGTACTACGGGTTACTCATATAGCCCCACTCTATTAAGCCTCCATCCCGCTATCTACTACAAATAGCAAGAGCGGAGTAACGGGCCTTTCGCAATATATCTTGCAAGATCTCCTAAGAGCATACAGAAAGTATTATAACTCATTTTTCAGTAGTTACTGGAGCATGCATTGTCCAAAAAATTACAGACAATATAAAAAGATTAAAAAAGAAGAACAGCTTTTAATTTGCTTATGTTTTGCTCTATAACACTATATGTATATAATACTATATGTATATTATATAAAACTATATGTTAATTTGTGTACACTGTCATTTTTTTGGGCGTTGCAAAATTACAAATTATTAATAATTCATTCGTATTCATTTAGACATTAAACGTTGGTGAAAATATATATTCAATTTTAGTATTTGTATTGTTAATGTTGTAGCGATATGTCCTTATTATTTAAATAAATAAATGCGTCCTACAATATCGGGCACGCAAGGCTATAATAGCCATGAAAGTATTCAACTAATTGGTTGTCTTGGATGTAACAGTTTCACTACTGTAGGGCAATATTTAATTATGAAATTGCACTTCTTCGATATTGGAAAACAATTAGCATCCTTACTTTTGATGTGATACAAGTCTCCCTAAATTAATTAATTAATTGTACAACATCAGGCGTCGCATGTAATAGTCGGGCGCTTGATACTATGCACGCACGACAGCGGTGTATTGCCGGTTTAGTATTAGCGCCGTCATTGCCCATCGAATTTGGCTTCCTAATATCGTCTGTATTATTCCATCAGATACTGAGCATATTTAATTAGCTTTAAAAACTGCTACTTTCCCGTGTTAATTGCTCACCGGAAATTCACTGAATTCACAATGCGGGGGAACTTACGTCACTACGTTACTGAGGAAACAATTCGCAATGGCGAGAAGCGAACATTGGGGTTATTTATAACGCTACTTTAGTAAATTTTTAATTCTATGTCTTATATTTTTTAATCAATTCGATGAAAAAACACCACATTCTATTACTAAATTGAAATGTGCATATTCATAGAACGTATTGAAGTTATTCACTGGTGAAATTTGAAGGGCGTTTTTCCTCCCTGTTGTCCGCGTTCTCAAAAATTTAGGTCTCGTGTCCAAAAGGCGTTTCAAACGTCTGCCAGTAAAAGGGCCACCGTAATGAAAGGATAAGGGAATGAAGAATTCATGAGTCTTGTTGTAAGAGCAGCTCCTTTTTCCGAGGTCGTCAATCACTACCGTAATATTTCTCCCAGAAGCCGCCGGCTCCGGTTTCACCGCTGAAACCCAGAAATAAAAAAAAAGGAAACATCCTAAGGCCGGCCGCGACCTCATTGAATTCAAATTTAAAAAAATATGTTTTCGAGTCTACACGGGGGCTCCAAATATTATCATCCTTGGCTGCCTGTAATTGTAGACAGAGTGAAGTAACGCATAAAAGTAATTGCGTAAATACCATAGATTTAAACGATGTAAACCACATGATCCCTTGATAGGTTTTAGACGACTGGGTTCTTCTCTCTTCGTATTTCTTTTAAATGACAAAAGACACGAAACAATTTTAGGCAACAATTAGAACAGAAGGAACTATTACAATACCAAATGTAAAAATGGTCCACTTATATGGACAAACTGAAAACTTGCACTGTAAATAAATACGGGGGGGAATTATCCCGTTTAATTTTTTTATTTTATTAAGTTCAATGGAGTTTAATTATAAGCAGTTAAATCGGTTTCTTATTTTTTTCCAACCGATTTCTTCATCCGTAACTTTGTATTCCACGGTATCACAATTTATCAACTTAGCCTCAATAGACAATATTGGGGCGAAAAGTGGAACTCGGCCCTGATAACATCGTCTACTTTGTTCCGTTCGATATGTTTGTCGTCCTGGGGGTGGGGGTGGGGGTAAAAAAGTAACTGGAAACAAGGGGATAGACAAAAACGCGTTACATCTGTCTCCGTCGGATTTGGAGAGGGCGGTGAACGCCCGCACGGAGCGGCGACAGAGGTTCCTAAAACGGGGGATGGAAGAAAAAAAAAAGAGAAGAAGGAAAGAAAAAACGGAAAGGAGGTAGAAAAAGACGAGGGTTAGAAGATCCATTTTTGCGGGCGGGTGGGTGGGGGTCGGCCCTTCCGGAGTGAGCCCAATCCAATATTTGGCGGCCCCGCTATACACACGCCCTCTTACCCGAGCCTTCCTCCTACATTCAATTTGTCGAATGTAGACTCACCAGAGATGTATCTGCCCCGGGAAGGGATAAGGGGGAGGGATTGTGATAGATGCCAGGAATTTCGATTCCGGAGTTGAGGATCCGCCCAGGGTTTACGCCGAATGGGGGAATTCATTGGGTCGAATGTTATTAGGATTTATTCCGCTTTCGCGGTATGTCCCTAATGGAAATAATATAAATTCGGATGTTTGGATTATTAGAAGGAGTTGAGACTGCGGCCAAACGATTCCAGACTTGGAAATTTTATTTTCCAACCAACTCTCACTTCACTTTTCTGTTCTGATATCCCTAGTACAGAATTTTTGAGTGTTAGGGAAACTCCAAAAAATATAGAGATTATTGTTTCAGACCTATTATTTATAGTTTTAATTTTTTTATTAGGTCTATTCCGAAATACAACTACGTTATAGGTTTAAGAAGAAAAATTAGTAGAATACGTCAACCTATATACTGTCTCTCGGAGTAAGCTGAATTGTCGTATACGTTAAACTACGTTGGCACAAGAGTACACAAAATATAGAACAGGTATGAAAAATTATTTCCAAATAAATATGTTAATAAAACTTGTGACGCGACACCTTGGGTTATTTAGAGATTTAGGTTTAGTCACGTGATATTAGTACCTATCAGCTGGTGTCGGATTCTAAGGGAATTTGTTAACAGACAAACATGGAGAAAGCAGTTTAGCGAGTCATTGAATTGTCGGTAGGTTAATACCGGCGCGGACCCCTGTTTAATCCCAAATCCTGTTTAATGCCCCGTTTCATGGCCTAATCCCAAGTGACAACTGCCCAAAGTGAGCGGCGGCTTCACATGAGCATAAATCTTCACTCATGTCGGTCGGTCGCTTCGACCGAAAACGTAAAAAAGATAGGTGTAAATCATTTTTCATTTAATTTTTTCCTTCTCCATTTTCCGCAAAGGCATCAACGATCGTTACCTATTTTACGAAGTAATAGGTCATAAATTATTATATTAAAATATCGAGGTTTTCAACCATTTCCCCTTTTAAGCTAGATTTCTAAATAAACGAGATGAAATATAAATGAAAACTAGACGGAATAAAATAAGAGTAGAAGTAGAAAGAAATATTAAAAATTTAAAAATCTAACAGCGCTAAATAATAAAATAAGGATATGATATTTCTTCCTTGACCTATAAGCAAATATCTTAAATTTATTACTGACTGGTGTGATGGCCTGTTTTATAAATAAATATATCTATAAATACGCGCCAAAAAATCAGGCCTCATTGCCCAATCAGAAAGTTTCCAAACGGTGGGAATAAGAATCGAAAGTCGGATGTCGAGCGAGAATGTTAAAGTTTATCGACGGGACCAACTTGTTGTCGGGCCTCCTCTCGCTCTCATTCCGAAAAAAAGTGGAACGGTTCGTAAGGAAAGAAAACAGGGATAACGTCTCGGGGGGCGGTTTTCTGGGCTTGGCCAGCTCACGAGATTGAAGTGGTATATAAAAAGAAAGTTGGACGAGATAGAAGTTTTAGGCGGCGGAATAACACCGGGAAAAATAAGCAGGGCGGGCGGGGCGGGTGGGGGCGGCGGTTGAGAGCCGGAGGTTGAGGGACTTTATTCCACACCTTTTCCACCCCCTTTCCGTCTGTCTTTCCGTCTATGAATTTATGTTGGGTAACCGTTGGTACATAAACATATTTCCTTAAAAGTTCATCCTACTTTATCGTCTCACATTGAGAATGTTGAGAAAAATGTTCTTGTCAAAACAAATGACATTTTAGATAAAACAGAACTATAGTAATATTAAAAAAGAATATGACAACAAAATATCGTATATTCCATATCACACTTACTTATATACATAGATTTTAAAATTTTGTAAATTACTGTAAATAAATAAATAAATTACTATAAGTTTAGTGTCAATGGCAACGGTATTTATGTTTCATGTGCACATTATCTCAGCATTAGAATTAAGCACTACTAATATAGCGATGGCCAATTAATGTGTATAATGCTACACGGCATCCATAATAATAACACTTATGTCGGTTCAGAAGCAAATAACCGCAGGAATTAGCCTCGTGCGGCCAACAGTAATTATAACAGCGCCACAATGGCCCCTCAATATGTTACCCGGCCTTTAACTCATTCTTAAGCTCGTTGTTTATTCACGCACTCCGCTCGAGTTCGGCGGAATTTCTTCCCATCCCAGTTCATTATTTATTGGTAGTCCAATTTTAAAATCGAACATAAATGTTTCACGGTAATGGATTAATCCGTCGATCCGAATTCTCCAACTGAATATTTATTTCCTCGCCCTTTCATTGAATTTATTGGAGTCAGCGAAATGAATTGGGTAAAGACACGAAAATAGAGTTGTTTGAAAAAGACAATAAAAGGGAGCAATCTTTTAATATTAAACAATTACAATTATAGGTCTCTTATCAAAGTAGTTTTTTACAAAAACATTACTTCCAGCTTTGAAAAATAATTAGATTGAGTATATTATTCTATTCCATAAACACGGCGCTGATGTGAAACCTGTGAAACTTGTGTGCTGCGAGGGTTAGTTTCAATAGCGCCGCGCTATTCTTTCCGCTCGCTTAAACTAATCAACTGCACTCCACAATAATACAACTTGTTCCAATACTATCAATAAAACCAGAAAATGATACTATTAATACATCTTTTACATTCTCCAGTAAATTAATTCATTCCAGGATAGTTTTCGTGCCCGTTTCACACTTTCTTGTCCATTGACAAATTTGAATAATTAAGATTCATCTAAAGAACACATATTTTACTATAAATAATTATAATTTTAAGTGATATTGAGTGCCCAGTCACATAATAATGGATAATGTTTTCCCATCATAATTATCCCACTTTCATTGCTTTGTAGATTTCACTAATACCTGTAGTATTAAACAAAATAGTACGGTCATTACACATTAATACTCTATTAGTTTATTAATTTGGTTATTCTGTTTAATTATTTACGGGAATATATATATTATAATCACTTTTGGCAATGTACCTACTTACTCTATGTCTTTTGGGTTATGGGGAGAGTTATTGACCCAAACAGGTCGCTTCGAATTGCAGGTAAAGTCAAACAACTTTGATATAATACATATTCGGGAGTTGGTTAACTTCCGGCCGTTTACCAATTGGGGCCGGGGCGCACAGGTGGCTGTAGAGGCGGCAACTCTCAGAAACGTTTCTCAACAATTAATAATGCAGTCTGAAACGTATTAAGTACCGGTTAGAGAGGGGAGGATTTAGATGGAGAAACGGGGCCGAATTGTGCAACTCCGAAATCAAATCTCCAACCGGGTTTATAGCATAGCGACGTTATTGATGTAGCGTCGCAGAAGGCGTTTGATTATAATGAAAATTTTCGAAGCAAGACCCCGGGCGGAAATATACCATTTAAACAGATCGCAGTGCACATCAACTACAAACAAATATAGTAGATGCGTTCAAATTACTTTTCAATTTTGTCCAAGCGAACACGTTAGTGGCAATTCGTCTTCTTATTGGGTTTCAGCTCCCGAAGTGCAGACAACGTCGGTTTGCAGCATCCTCAGCGACATGTTCTCCCTCGGTATGGTCATCTGTTCCATCTTCAATCAGGGACGGCCGCTAATACAGGCCAACCATAGCAGTTCGTCCTACGTCAAACAACTGGATATGGTGAGTCTAAGTCCAACAGAATGCTACTGAAAATGGTCGTAAACCATTTAGCTGACTAGAATAGAACGGCTTGCCTACTATACAGAATTATAACTGTAATATTATACCTTAAAATCATATATATTAACGGTAAATTACCTGGGCTATATAATTCATTACATTCCAGCCAATAAGGAAAATTCATTAATTTTGTGTGCTTCCTTAGTCCAAAAAACAAATTCGTTACCATGTAAAGTTTCTTTCGTTATTTATGTTCTTCGCTGCGTTTATACCGCGTTAATAGAAAAGAACAACGAATTTAGCAAAACCTTCAATTCAATTACTAATAAAGTCGGAAAACCTCCTCGCTGTTCCAACAAAGAATCGGCGGTGTTGGTTAACCGAGTTCGAAAAAAGGACGCGGAAACGGCAATTTCCGAAAAAGTGTTGCCAGCTGTAAATACGGCAGTGCGTAGCGCTAAGGGCGGATTATTTAATTAGAGGCGGGAAAGAAAGGGGCGGGGAAAAAACGAACTAACAAAATCGGCAAATCTTTTGGTACAACTGGCCGGAGCAGAAGCCGGGCGGGCGGGATACCAAGGTAAACCGCCAACAAATTAGGGGGCGGCAATTCGGCTGCGCGCCGGGCTTTTCCTTCTCCCCTTTTTTTTTCCTTTTAAAAACTGGCTTAAAGAGGAACAAAAACCGGGCGGTGAAATCTGTTAGCGTTATTACCGGGCCGGGGCCTGTGTTTGCTCTCAACGGCGGTCAAAGATTCAACCGGGGCGATTCCAATTTGCATGTAAATGCCGGCACCAAATACTAGAGAGGACCGCTTTCCCCGACCCGAAAAACAGATTTTCCACTTGCCGAAAAAGAAATATAACGCGAAAAATTGAGACGCCCTTATTTTACAAATAATAAAGATATTAATTTACACGTTTGAACCCCCTATTTGAGCATTTAACTGTTAATTTTTATGATACTGCTGTTTCAATTTTCAAATCTGTAATCAGCTACTAAAAAATTTATTGTGAAATTTATTTCACAAACTAGAACTTTGAAGGAGTACATTTTATATGCAGTATTAGGGCAGGCGTACTGACAACGTACTTATTCATTAATAATTATTTATTTGTTCATTGCTTTGTTGACAGCTTGACTTTTTTCAGTTTCCGTCCGTGACTGTATTCAGTAATTAAAAATTGGATTAAAATAATATAATTTTAAAATCGTCCCCTTGACACTCTGATTCTGAATATATTATACTTTATAACATAAATAATTCGTAGATAATCCATGACTAAATGGAATAAAGTGAGTTCATTCACACGGCGCAGATACTAACCTGTGAAACTTGGGCGTTATGAGGGTTAGTTTCAAAAGCGCCGTGGTCTCCTTACGGCTCAATCAAACTGATCAACTCCACTCAACAATAACAACATTCTAATAACTAGGAATGAAACTAAACTATAGAATATAATTGATGCAATTTAACATAACATTCACAGTTTATCTAAATCGTGCTATTATATCAATTGTGTATATTTAAGAAGTAATTTTTTATCCTTTTAATCTATTCCCTAATGTAAATCGAATTTAATTACTCCAGAAAAACCAGTTCAAGCTCTGCGGTCGAAATTAAAATAATCAATAACGCTAAAAATGCAATTAGAACTGTGAATTAGTTGGGAGGATAACGAAGGTGGAGACAAGTCCGAACTGCCGGGCGGTCATTAGTCCCGGGACCGTTACTCGCTAATGAACTGTCCTCCACCAGCCAAGAAACCAATCCTCGCATTAAAATCTCGGCCTTAATTAAAACCGAGCGATAATAAATTCTGCCAAATTGTCAAACTGAGAGAATCGAAATTGGAAATACTATCCAAAGTTCAGAAACCCAACCACTATTAATATTGGGTTGGCTAATAAGTAATGGCCGTTTTTTCAATTTGAATTAGCGCGTGAATAAAAAAGTGTTTTGGCATATTGTTCTATTGTTATTCGAAAGAGCTTTCTTTTCTCTATAAGATAGTATATGAGATTTTTTTGTTGACCTCAATTTTTTTTTATTTTAAGATCATTGAAATGGAGTGCCAAGAAACGGCCATTACTTATTAGCCAACCCAATAGTTTTATCGATCGTACGTCATTCTAAATCTTACTTAATTTTCAAAATAATTATGCGGTTAAACTCCCTCGTTAACATAAAACAAGAACGCTGTTGAGAATGTCGCGACGATTTGTACATGAGCATGGAAAGCGAGGGGGCAGTCGTTCATTCGCTGTTTGTTGTAGAAAAAGGGAATACATAATCCGTAAGCCGAAAAGTGTACCGGGGTCAAGAAGTGAACACTTTGTTTTCTATGTATTTGCTTCGGCCTTTTTTTCTCTTTTTTTCTAAATAACGAAAAAGAAATCCGATCCGGGGGATGGCTCGTAGGGTTTCGGATGAATTAAACATGAGTCGGGGGACTCCAGAGACCCGGCCGTGGATGGGGGTTTGAAATAAGAGCACCCAGCTCCTCTCATGAATACCCATCCAGCAATTACTTAAGTACTAGTTAAACTGTACTTATTTATGTGCATACGCTCTCACGGGTCTGCATATATCCAAGCGACGGAATATATATATATATATATATATACACTAAAACATGCTAGCACATTCGAGAGATCATATTTCGTTAGAAGTAATGTTGAGTGCGTACGTTTTAAAAGCGATATTTTGATTTAAAAAATTGACAAAAAAACATACACGTAACCAGATTTGATAAAATCTAACAGATTCTTATTCTATCGAATGCTTTCACGGAACACGGTGCGCAGAATCCATCGCACTAAATCTCACCCTAATCTAAATGCATTACTTCCATGATACAATTTGTCTAGTGCGGTAATATTTTCTGAAAGTGAAAAATCTATGTCGCGGGACATTCTTTGGTGTGCAAAAATGAATCAGAGAGTCGCTAACTGAAAATAGATTTCTAAAGGAATAGGAGAGTCGTTTCATAATAGGGTAGGAGATGGGAATTTTACCAATAGCCGTCAATATGAAAAAATCGGGAGACAGTAAAAAATACAAACAAGCAAGAGAGGTCTAACCTATATATATTACATAATATTCTGTAATTTTCCAAACAGTCGATATTTCCTACATTACGCAAATTTTTAAAATCCATTAAGTGGAAAACCATCTTCTTTTCTGAACGTTTGGGCGAGAAATATCACTGTGCTAAATGTGTCCCTGAGGAGGAGGGGGGGTGCCCCAAATAGAATTCGGTATCGAACACTTTCCACCTGCTATAGTGTCGAATTTATGAAAGGGGATGATAGCTCGGCCAATGCAATTGAAGCGGCTGAGCCTGAGCTCTCCGAACTGGTTTCTTTTTCAACGCGTCATTAGAGACCGTCGGGAAATGAACCGTGAAAACACCGCCCGGCTTGAAACTGCTTCAAGTTCAAGGAAACTGAACAGATAAGTTTTCCAACCTGCGTTATACCAACTCGGGAAATCGAATAAACGAAAATGTATATCTTTTCCCAGTAGCTTTCTAATTCTGTCGTCACAGTTTTAATTCCTGAATATACCTGTTAATCCACGTTTCTATTACTGTTATACAGGCGTACAGCATTTTATTATCACGCTAACAGAAATGAAAGAAATTCCAATTTATGTAGACGTATTATGAACTTCATAATCGGCTACCATGAGTTGCAGATATTTTCACGATAGATAGCGCCACACTTTTAATTATGTAACACTGATTCATAGGACCTATGGGCCGGCCATATTGTGCCTATCGTGATCGCTGTACTGCGCGTATTTATTACGCAATATCGATGAAATGAACTCCTCAGCGCCGTCCTGTGCGGGTCCAACGGTGTTCGAGGGTCTATATACGCTAAAGGAAAGTCGGAAAATGTTTCAAACGTTCTTTTTTAATCCTGTGTTTCAGTTGGAGGACCAAGTGAATAACGTCCTGCCCAGGGTTCCTATCCCACTTCAGGAGGCCGCAGTACGGCTGTTGAGCAAGGAGGCTAGACTCAGACCCACAGCCCAGTTGCTCACATTGCTGAAATATTTCAGGTATAACTAACTATAACGACCTTATTGTTTGTTTTTTTTCATATATGTAAAGTGGATCTGCACGAAAAACTAAATGGTATTTTATTGTGTTAAACTGCAACAACATCAGTGACGCAATATACGCTAATAGAAGTTGAGTGGCGAGCAGCTTATTTATTCTTTAGAAATAAGATCAAATCAGTAGTCGTTAACTTTAAATAAATCTCCGAAATTATGTTCTCCTTTATTATTCAACACATATTCATATACCGCGTCGCTACGATGAACTTCATAACTGACATATTCCCCACCTATACAAGTCGACAAGATTCAAAATAACAACGAGTCGGGGGAGCGTGTGTTCCGTTGTTATTCTCTTATTGATATTCCTGCGGTGTTATTCATACAATACAAACAGACTACTAATAACAATAATACTGTCTCGGTCGGGTCTTATAAAATAGAAAAAACAATTCGGGTTTTCCGAATAAATAAAGCGGGAGAAGAAAATATTTACGGTTTTTTTCACATTGCACCTAGGAAAAATTTTCAATTTTAGCACTGTCGGCGAAATGTTTACCGGGGAATGGAGGCGCGCTTGTTTTACGTCAGAACCATTAATAATGGGAGGTCGTGACGCACGCTGTACTGAAGAGTTTAGATTCATTCGAACTGAAAACGAAATAAATCACGGTAACGAATATTTCATTCATAGAATAAAACAGATCAATCCGAAAGGGGGTGCTTTTAAATATCCACCGATTGATACCTTACTAGTTTCCTGGTTGCTGAATATGTATTAAAGGGGAAGGGCGGAAGTGATTTCCATAAGGGGGACGGTGGGGGCGGGGGGGCATTGGGAGAAAATTCTATACTTATATTTAAGAGGGTTATTTCCTGAATGAAAAACGGGACTCTGAGTCCGCCTTAAACGGAGATAGTTAGAGGGGGAGGGGGGCGGCGTCCGAATCGTCGGAGCGAAACTTCAAAAGGATGAGAGAGCCCCCCACCCCGATTGCCCCACCCCCGCAATCGCGGTTTCCAATTTACCGGCGGCCGAGGGAAAAAGGGAACCCGAGTCCTTCGGTACGGAATCAAAAGATTCTTCAGGAGACGGAGGGGGGAATCTGAAGTCGGAGCCTGTAAAGGGTCGGTGGTCAGACCCCTTTTTACGATATAAACAAGGGTAGTGAAGGGCGAAGGTGGGGGTGGGGTTCAGCGACTTTCGCTGGATTGATTCCGTGCTCTTGGGGGAGGCTCAAATTGAGGCCCACCTGGGAATTCCCTACTGGAAACGAATTCCAATCGATTGTTTCCCGATCTGTTTTTTTTATTTTTCCACAATCAACAGTTATAAGTGCACTTGATACATGTATATTTTTTCACGTATTTGTCTTCATAAAGAAACCCCCCCCCAATGATGGTACTATTTGACATGATTTAACTACTGCCCGAGGTGATCTCTGGGGAGTGGCGTTTAAGCCGTCGTGGTGGGGATAGTGGATGGGTAATAGAGGAGAGTGACTGAACGGGAATGGAACTTAAGGCACCAGGATATCGCGACTTTGTCGACTGTCGGTACGTTGAGGTCATTATGAATGGTGTGATTGGAAACATACGAGGATGAATTAATGATGGTTTGAAGAACTTTCGATTGGAATCTCTGGATGCGAGCGATGTTGGATGTCATGGTGGAACCCCATAGTTCTATACCGTGTCCTTGCCGGTTTTAATGTTGTTACTTAAGCTCAATTTTTACGTCTCAATTTTTTGGTCTTAGAAGTCCAAATTTGAGGTTCAAGTCGATTCTTTTGAGTCGGGTATGGGGATTCCACGTGAGTCGTTTGTCGAGGTGTAGCCCAAGATAGCGAATCTGCTGTTGGGTGGGAATTGGTATGTCATTAAAATATACGTTGGGACAGTGCCGACGACGTAGTGTGAAGGTTCCCTATGTGTACGATACGCTGTTTCTATCGACGATATGTGGGCCTGACGGAGTTTATTTCGGAATTTACAATCCAATATTTAATATACGTTATAATCAGCGTGTTTTAGAATGTTGGTACCCGCGTGAGAATATCCTACCTCCCGTAAAGACCATAGTTGTACAGGTAGATTTTACGGCGCCTCTCATACTAACCTGAATGACAGATTCATGTTTATCGGACATAATACGGCGGTTCCGATACTAACCTGAACGACAGATTGTAAGCATGTGTGAATACTGGTTCTTTAACCATTAATTCTGAGCTAATTTACGATTCTTAACGTGTAAGATCGAGGAAATACAATTTTCTATAATTTTTTTTTATCCCTTCTATTAAAAACGCCATTTCAGGCTTTCATTCGTAAAATAGCGAACCGGGACAACGGCCTACTGGGAGTCTTCTAATAATCCACCTTCTAAAAGACACGCAGCGTCGGTTTTACATTCTTTACGACTTTCCATAATCATTACGCGGCAATAGGGCCGGGGAAATTACGCCAGCGATGTAACATTTCGGCTGGGCCCCTTTTACGCCGGTCGTAAAATATTCAGTCGAAAACCGTACCCGCTTTCTTAAGTCGACCGACTTTACGAAAAACATTTTCCCCATGGGTTGTGGCGTTTCTGCATTTCGATCGGGTTGAGTGGGACGTCGATTTCACGCAAAAATTTTCACGCTTAGCCTAAGATGCTGTTAATAATGAACGAACGTTTTGCCGATATCTTATAATATCTGGAAGTAAAGGGACTAACTCAGAAAAAAAGACAGTAAGAAATGTAATAAATTCTTACTAAAAGAACAAACGTCTGGATACAATAATGCGCATTGTTGAAGGACAATCCGAATCAATTCTGTACTAACGATGAATAAATTAATACAACGTTTGGCTTTTTAAACCCTTCTCTTTTTAAACGATTAATTGAAATCCGGAAATAATCAGTTCTTTATTTGATATATAAATTTATTTCTCTCCTGAAAAAAATAACCAATGAAATTTCAGAAAGTATCCGCTATATGATTCGGTTCAAGGCATTCCGAACTTGTCGAGTTATGTAAAACTGCCACGAGATTATGAATTGTTGTCGAATCCCGACGTGTATAATTAAGATGGGATGAACGGAGGGATTATGGGCGGGGGCCGAGGAATTTAGACTGTGCAAACCCTCTGAATTCGCTCTATAAATAATTTGGCGCTCCGGGCGGGGGCTAATTGAAGAGAACGGCGGAAATGGGAACATCGCCGGCCTTCATCCAATCTGGCAAGCCCGCCCACCCATTGCCCGGTTGTAATTTTGTTCCAGCCACCGGAACATCACCCGCATAACGCTTTCCAGAATTTTACCATATTTGTGTGAACGATTTTCATTTTCATTTGGCCCAACAGGCCAGCCAATGAAAACGCGTTGGTCAGTACAATTTTCAAACGAATTGTCATCTTCGGACGCACTTGAAAATAGTGAAATAGACAGTTTTTGCGCGTTTAATTACAAAATTAAATCATCCGCATAATCGAACTGCGGTGCTTTTATGCCGCATCATTCTATCCACTCGTCTATGTAGAGCCTGTGTCGACTTTGGCTTCCAATACATGAGATCGAATCACTTGTTCAGTAACAAACTACAGTTTCCTGAAGGCCCACATATATGGTATTCGGGGTTAAGTGAAGCAGTAATAGTATTTAGAGTAGCCTACTTCAATCAGTTTGCTGATCAGAGATAATTGGTTTTCGTCAGTAAAATACTCGCGGAAAATCGTACTGAGCATTCAAGGAACATATGTGATGTACAAATTTGTGTCCTCCCTCGTCCTTCTTAAACCTACAGGCGTTTAACATAAATTCATAAATCAAAACGAAAAATTGTACGGAAAAATCGTACCTCCTAATTTCCCTTGCTAAGGATTGTCTTCGTCACGAAAGTAGAGACGTGAAAAACAGATCATTCGGCCGCCAACAATTTAAAGAAATTCCAGGCTTGAATCCTTGACAAGTTTGTAATTCAGATCTCGGCTGTAACAGCTGGAGGTGAAAGAGCCTTCGGCGAGTATTTCGAGATGTAAGTTTAGGCTCCCTCCACCTCCGGGCTCACACCTGCCCCGCGTTACACTTCGGCAATAACCCAAATGACTGCACGGAAATATCCCACTACGCTCCATTTAATCCACTTCGGCCGAAAATAAACCGTATTCCTAATTTCAGTTTATAATACCGAACTAGGAGTTCATTTCTGGAAAAATTGTTACATGATTGATTTAAATTAATAGTGTTATAGGAGAGCCTTCAAAATCTTTCACGCATTGCACTTCTTGAACGGGGAATTTATGACTGTTATTTATTAACGTTAAGGAATAAATTTTGTTAACCATTTATGGATAAGTGACGGTTCTAATTCTTCTCTACGTATCAGTATTTAATCTAAGAGTTGCCGGTTTCTCGAGGCACCGACGGGGCAGAGGGTGGAGGGTTGAAACACGGGGCTGTACTAATCCCTCCGTCCTAGGCACCACTTGTAGTGGTGTCGGTGACTAACAAGCTCTTCCCCACCGAGCCGCCACGATAAGGTATGCAAGCCGAGTAGCTAATTAGCGGAGGAAGCGGGCATGTCTCACCTCCCCTCAGCTCCTCCACGCCCAGTTTATCCCCGCCCCTAAATAACGGCCTTTATAAACGAGCCGATATCCCGACCCGAATTCCGACCCCAAAGAAATTGGATTATTATTTTATCAAAGGTAACTGTCGCCACTCGCGTTTTAGGTCCGTTCCTAGATCGGCATAACTACTAGGAATTGCCAAAAAAAAATTCCCATGGGCGCGGTATCGGCTTACAATGCGTAGACGATGGGGTTTGAATTTTAATGAGGAGAAACGCGTACAACATAGTCAAATCCAGATTCAAGCCCACCGCTTTCAACGCATTGGAAAATGAAGGGAAATTCCAAGGCCCCACAGAGTGGAATAGTAGGTTTCCCACAGCTGATGAAACCGTCCGGAACTCTCAAATTCCCGTGGGGGTCAATAAAACGTACAGAAAGTAATTTCCAATCACGTGTACAAATCTACCGAGTCACTGAGCCAATTAATAAAATAGGCTGATTAAACGAGTGTTGCTAACTAATTAGATCACGTTCGGGGTAAAATTAAATACATTCGACGAATTATTTAACTCAGTGTTCGGTCGTACGAGGCCGACTCCCGAGAATTTCCATTTGGTGGCGGCCGGCCATTTTCGGCGAAATTTCGGACAATTGGTCGCCGGTCGGGTCAGTGGTACCAATTAGGAGGGCGATTATTGGAAACGTCGGTTACAGGGATACAGCTCCGCCGCTCCACTTTATGCCTGTGATTGCCCCTGGGCACAACCCCCGCCCCGCCCCCATCCCAGAAGGCCGATGCCTACCGAGCGTGTAAACGTACTGACCGTAAAAACATCGGCGAATGCATAAAGGGGGGCACGCGCAATACTGCCCCTAGACGAATTTGATTTTGTATAAAATAGCAGTCATGGCCTCGCCGCTCCTGCAATTTCGTCAGTTGACGCTTTGAGGTAAACGTTCTTAATTTAATATACCTGTTTTGTGGTCTGCGAGGGGTTGGAATACTGTAGGTTCTGTCACCTCTCGCCGGTTTGGTCTTTTGCTAGACCGGTTTCGGCTGCTCGCCATCTTCAGTAGCGGTGTCAGTCAGTGTTAGCACTTTGGATGTTTTTTGGGCATCCTCACTGCACTGTCACTGCCACTTGTACTGTCAATGGTACGGCGCACCTAATACTAGCCCGCAACAAACGTCTGTCTTACATTTTAGTATTAGCGCCTTACATATAGCGCCTTACAGTACAAGTGACAGTGACAGTGCAGTGAGGATGCCCAAAAAACATCCAAAGTGCTAACAGTGACTAACACCGCTACTGAAGATGGCGAGCTGCCGAAACCGGTCTAGCAAAAGACCAAACCAGCGAGAGGAGACGGAAACATCACGAACCTACAGTAAACGTTCTTCTTCGGTAGCTTATATAGAAATTAGATGTGGGCAATAAACGCGATGTCTTTAAATAACAATCTATAAGCAAACGCTTTACAAAAATGGTACACGCGCAATGAGATAGCAACTAGAGTGGGAGTGACAGCTGTTAAGGATGTCTCAACACAGAAGGTAATCTTTTACATGAGACAATTGCAGCCACTTATTAAGCGCATATGAATTTGATGATACATAGCGTAAATGAATTATTGAATACTACTGACGACGGCCTGTCCAGAATAAGCGAGAGCTTTAGGCTAGAAAGAATCTCAAACCGGTCTAGCGTTGGACAAGCTGGAAAACAAAATATCGCATGAACCATTCGAGGAACGGTGTATCATAAATTACTCATAATAACGTTCAATAATAATTGTACGAAAGAGAATATCTCTGTCTTCTGAGAAAAGGGTCACCACCAGTTTTCCATCCGACAGCGTCCCTATTTGGAGGGTGATCTCGTGTATTTCCTCCGGACCTGTTATTGTTGGCGACCGGGCATGGGGGGGAAATGTTTTGGCGGCCCACGCCCAAAACATTTATGTTTTATTTCCGCCCCCGCTTGTTTATTCGCGCTGGCCCCTCCAGGCGGTTGTTACAGTATATTTTAACCCGGACCCCGAATCAACCGAACGTCCGGCCAAATTGACCGAAAAATTGTTACACCTACATTTCCCCAGTCGCTGTACCACAGCAAAGGAAAGGGCTTGAGATATAAATGACTCGGCGTACTTTCAATTACAAAGCATAAACCGCTATCTCCCACTATAGAAAAGTATTCATCAAATCCAACCGATTAGAATTTAAAAATTCAATTACTTTTTTAGAATAACTTTTAGCTGATAATTATTGTGTAACACATGTGAATCAATAATGGGTGTCCTAACTAAACCAAGCTTAGGAAAATATGTATTTGATTTTTTTTTTATTACCCCAATCGGTGATCAGATTTAATATGATTGTTATTTGATCCATATAACAACCCCCTTCGGTTCACCCTCTATCATCAGTCCTGGCAATAATATTCCTTGCAAATTCTGTAAGTTTAATACACTGTGAAATAATTCAATGATTATTTCGAGCAAGTTTATTTACAATTCAAGTCTTATAGAAACAAAATGTTCAAAAAATTCCTACTCATTTCGAAAATAACAGGAATGACAAAAGTCTGTATTCGGCATGAAAATATAAGTTGATACTCCCATTTCGTCCGTCAATGAACATAATTGCTTTTTAATAATGCATGGTGTTCACAAGTCACCTTTATGAATAATTCAATCTATAATGTTTCTGTTTTTCTTTTCTCTTCTCAGCGATCCTGCCGTTCAGGCACTCCAATTCTTGGACGTGATCAACATGAAGGACCCGTCGCAGAAGTCCCACTTCTACAGGAACACCCTCAAGGAGGTCCTGCCTTACATACCCAGGGTAGGTTTTTACGAGTCCTTATTTTTATTATTAAGACTCTCGGTAATAAAGCGGTGGCTGGGAAACACCCCTTTTCTTCGTATCACAAAATAAGCATAAAAAATCTGAAACGAAATATTTTGTTTTATTATTAGTCGGAAAATACTGACGCCACTATACTGTTTTTAGTTTACTAATTATTAGAACTAATTAATGAGAACTATCAACATATAATGTGTCAACTATATAAATCAATTTCAATATTCGTTTATACGTTGACCCCACGACGCGGAAACTTTTTAACGAGGTGTTTTGTTCATTTTTATTTTTTTATAGTCCAGCCAGTTCGAATGTTTCACTTTATCCTCGACGCTTGACTTTTATTTTTTGTTGCCGAAACTGTATAAGATTTAATCCGGTTGGTTTCGGAAGCGTGCAATTAATAAACCAGCGATCGAGTTACTGCTATTCGCGGAATATGATCCCTCCTGGAGATCTCTCTATTTCCACCCAACTTAGATTTTCAACGAGTTATTTTTGATAGCCTAAATCTCCGAGAACTGGAAGCAATTTAGATATTATTTATTCCTGGTAATCGAAATTAGTTCTGTTAAAAAGCCGAACGGAGGATGAAGTGAGCCGGGATTATTATTGAGTTCAAAATATTTGATAATCGTCGGGGGATTCTATTTTTTCCCCCTTGAAAATGACCCCCCCCCCCAAATGACCCCTTAACATTTGCAATTACCGAGAAAGGCTTAGCCTCGATTCCTGAGCGCTGGCTGGTTTTATTCTCCTTTAAAAATCTCTTATTAGTCCGCCAGCGCAATTTTTTTCTCTATCTATGAAAATCCGTTTTCTTCTGTCGATGAAAATGAGTGCGCAGTTTCTCCGGTAGTCCCAATCGGTTTTCAGCGACTACCTGTGTTTAAAATATACGTTATTTTCACAATATCTACTATTTTTTTTGTTTTGTGGTAGTTTTGAAATGGAAATGGCATCAACTTCTACGAAATTTTTGTACTTTGAGTTAACCTTCAATTTAGATAAGCAAAAGACGTCAAGCGGTTGTAAATAATAATATTAGAAGAGTGATAAAGAAGTCACTAGAACAAGTAGGATATTGGTGTTGAAATGTCCATTATTGGCCACGATAAATATGTTTCGTTATACTTCTCAACCCGTTTATTCGTTACCGGGACAACAAAAAATCAGAAGAAAGGGGCCAAACGCATGGCACTAAGCCAACGAGTGGAGTGTACTCGTTTAAAAAAAAAGAGACACTCTCCCTCTCTGGCACCGAGTTCGACTTTAATTTCTTCCCCATTAAACAAGTGCTTTAAAAAAGAGAAATATAGGGACGACGGGGGCTAAAACCGGGAGCTAAAAATATACATTTAAAAACGTACAAGAAATAAAGAGGACGGTTTCAAATACGATTTCTTTTCCACCCTCGGCCGGGGGGGAGGTCCGACCTCGGCCTCCCTTTTTCGATGCCGACCCCATTATAGAAGGGCGGCGACGGCGAGCTTTGACGAGAGCGCACAGAGGGGAAAAAAATTGAAGGCAAAAAGAATTCTCCCCGGGGAGTACAAAAATAAAATTCCTAATTACATCCCTATATTATGTGGGAGTTGGGCGGACTGAATTTATCAGGCCGGGACTTACGACCGGAGGGGCTGTAAATTGCGATTAGCCGTACACTATCCACCCCCTCTGGAAATTTAGTACCGAAAGTTTAACACCTCTTATAAGTTTAAAACCGGCATAAAACCGGGAATTTAAAATAATTAAATTGATTCCTAAAAACTGGTCCCGTACCTACTGCTGAATGGCATAGCGTAAACTTCTCCGGCTTTTTTTCCTTTAGCGTTAAGATCAGGGGGCGCATAACTGGAAAACCTGTTCCCCGGATCATCAAAGCATCCGCATTAATTTTACTTTATTAATTTTACCATTAATTAACTAAATTATGGGAGAAATAATATCTTTCGGCCTATTTGAACCATCTAATCACTTTGTTCCTGTTTCATTTTTGAGCAGCATCAGTTTTTCAATTAAATTTCAAATTTTCCAAGTTTTAGCCTTTTACTTCCCGCAAGAACGAGGTGCCCTAAACTTTTCCTAATAATAAGGTTTCCTGTTCTAATAAACGAGGAAATAAAATTCTAAAAACAGACTTATTAAAATAGAAATATGTAGCCTTCAAGTGACCTTTTCTTTGTTCAAAGTAATTTCATTATACGAGTATTCCAATTTTAATTCCATTATTAACAGGTAGGTTATTATTTAACCACTGGTTCCGCAGCATCTCCGTGTCGTTTTTTCCCGTACCTGTACTCGGATATTTCGGTTGTTTGAAAGCGACACTTGAAAAGTGCTCAAAAAAAAAATAAAGAAATAACTTTCCGGTCATTTTTCCCGGGTGTACATTTTCCGCCGAGTCATCCCGGGCATAAAAAAAAATTGAAGGGTAGAAAAGACTTACAACTTTAAATATTGTAGCGGACTTGATGGGGCTTTTCATGCGGGAAAATGAAAGTGGTGGGTGTTGAGGGCGTATAAAGGCGGAAACAGATACGCCCCATCGCCCCCGCTGAGAATGTTGTATGAATTTTCCCAGAGACTAGGCTGAGGTCACGGATTGAGAAATGAATACCTATTATGAATTTAAACATTCGAGGAACACAATAGAGATCGATTAAAAATAAAATATAAATTCGCTTTCCTTCTTCTTAGCTACATCCTTCAAATACATATAGAACGCCGGTCTCAGTTACATTAAGGATTCGTCTGTCGTTCTGGTTAGTATCAAGTACGCCGTTCCAATTATATGGGTAAGTTGGTACCTTTTTAAATTTGTAGAGATTAAATGATTTTATTTCATTCGCTACAGGCACAGGTTGAAAATAACTGACCATCAATTGTTTAAATTATTACGATCATACAACAATGCAATAGTTTATGCGGTAGAATACAGTTTTTGTGATACCTTTTTCGAAATTTATTCATGTTGCAGAAAATGTGGTTCCAACACGTGTGGCCATGCCTCCAACAGGAAATGAAAACTCAGGAGGTTCTGGCCGCCGTTCTCCAGCCGATAATTTTCCTGATACAGGAGTGCTCGGTGGAGGAATACGAGAGCACTATACTGCCGGCCTTCAGGTAAATTTAACTTTTCATTTCCCGTCTCGCTTTCAATTGAATTTCAACAATGAGATATTTTTGCGGTTGTCAGAACGGGGAGACTCATCTACACTGAAAATACGTCACAGGGCGCAGGACCGATTCTGATGAATGAAACCGGATCAATCGTTCGAATATTTCCATTAAATTAATAACACACGAGCTCAAGCGTTTCTACTGAAATCAACCTGAACGGTACTAGAATATTAAGTTTCAATTTTGCCAACCGCTATTACGCTTAATTACGCAATCATTCCGCAAAGAGTTTTCATTTATATTGTGCTTCTCGATACAAACTTCATTTATGTTGATTTGAGCAATACTGGTTTTGCTGTTCATGGGGAGACCCCCATGTGTTTCAACCAATTGCGAAATATCGAATTTCCGTATAACTCCATTTAAAAATAAATTAAAATTAAATGCCATCTTAATATTATTGGTTTCCAAATTATTTTAAAAGTAAGTATGAAATAGGCTGTTTCTCTTCCATGTAAATAATTCTTAAGGTTTTTCTCTTCTCTTTCTAAAAATTTCTAGGTATTATGAACATAGGTAAGTAGTAAATAGGGCTTGTTTATTAAAGTCAAAAGGCTGGAACATTTCCTAGTTGGAAATCAGGATATAACGGGCAAAAATAAGGATGGTGCAAAGTTTTGAAATAGTTCATTGCCGAAAGGGGCTTAATGCGGCAGTAGCTAAATTAGTTTACACAAAGAATGGGCTCGCTCAGAGTGCGTCCACACTCGATGGGTTCGAATGGATTGTGTATTGGCGGGGAGTCATTCAAATCGGACTGCAGGGAGAAAGAGGCACTCTCAGCCCCATTCTCCCGACGCCCCAGGCACCCCGGCTGAAATTCACTTCCGTAGTGGGGCGTTAAAGTCGCTAATCAGAGAGGAAGCCGGGGACGGGTCACCTGGGAGGTGGGGGGCGGCGCCAACTTTCATCACACCGCCCGCCCATACAACTCTAAAGCCTAATGAAGCCTCCTCGGGGGCCAGCCAACTTACCTAATTGCCGCCGGACCCGAGTTAAGTATTTAGCCCTTTCCGAAACGGAAGTAAGTAAACCGATTAGTCATCGGCCATTATTGAGAATTACTAGTGCCGGAGAAAATTTCGTCGCCTTTCCACAGTCAGGTCTACAAATAAGGTAATCCCAAATTAAAACTTAAGTAGAAGTACTTCCGGAAACCATTATTTTTGGCAAACCCACTGTTCTTTATTAGCATAAATGTTAACGTACTTCCTTGTAGAATACATTCGTAATTTATAGGTAAAAAATTATTGTCTGAAGAAAACAAGAAATCCATGAGGGTTTCGCTGTAATATTCCTGTAAGGAACAGTTATGGTCATAAATGTTAGAAACACAAGATTCAAAACATGGAATTTCCATACTTGAATACGCGTAAATAAAAAACCGTGAATCTAACGGCCACAATCAACTGTTCAAAAGCCGAACGACTCCATTCATGATCCCGGCTATACGGCCTGTTTTTTTGTATATTTCATTTCCATATTTGATGTTTGAATATGTTTATGAGGAAAATTCATGATTTCGGTACTGGCGATTTTCGTAAAAAAAAAACTTATTAAACCGGTCTAATCCGGGATGGGATTGGGGCCTCGTTCTATTTCACGGAAAACCCACATTATGCCGGCATTGACGGTCGGAGTAGGAGGGGGGGGGGAATATGGAGAAAAAAAATTCCATTACCCTTTTAGAGAAAAGTGGAAGGTGCGGGTAGCGTGTAATTTAGCCGAGAGGATTTAAACCCACCCCGGGCCCCGAGATATACAAAAGGGCCCTTCTCCTACTCCACAAATCCGACCGGAGGCCAAAGTGAATACAAATTGAGGCCACCACTCCCGCCCCGCCCCCCGCGTGGTCACTTCAATCGTACAGGAAACGCGATAAGGGACTCCTCCTCCTCCGGGTCCGTCGGACCTTTGTCAGACCCCAGCTTTCTACATCGCCGATCGGCGGGATAAATCCTGGGCCCTGTCTTAGGGCTCGGCCACGAGCGGGGGCATTATTGAAAGCCGGCCCATATCGCTATAGAAATGCAGATAAAAACTCCTTTCGATACCGGCCATTGTCTGCTATTGACGGCTCACCCCTTCAATCGAATTTGCCATATTCCCAGGTTTCGAAGGCCCGCTACTCGGTAAGGTAAAATCAACTAAAGAGTAAGTTGAAAAATTCCAGCATTAAATTCAATATTTATAATGAAACCTATCGTCCCAGAAAATAAGAACGGTAACAATACTATCTCTCTAATCTAATCGGCATATTGGATGTTATTATCTTTATAATACATAAATATAATCAAATTCAATATACATTAATTCAATTTCTAATCAATAATGTAAAATTACAGGATAGGATTGGTTGGATTCTTTAAGAATAATTAATAGTTAAATGTGAAGGGAAATAATTAAATAACCGATATAATATTTAAGGCGGACGAATCGGGATCCTTTTATTTGAATTGGGGCAGAAAAAAAAACAAAGAAGTCTCAATTCGTGCAAAAGAAACGCTGCCCCCCACTTCTTTATAATGGGGTCGGACAATGGGGCCGGGATAATTTCAAGGAAACTCAATTAAGGTCGTTGAGCTGAAAGCGAAGGATATCGGACAGTGAAGGACAAGGGCCGATGGAAAAGTGTACTCGGCTAAACAAACTCGGCTGAAAATGGAACGAAAAAGGTTGTCCGACGGACGAAAAGAAATTCGAATCCAAGGAAAGTGGTTTGATACTCGGCACAGTGTTGTTGGCTAAGGGTGTTTTAGCATTTATGTCAACGAGGCGAATATTAATTTACGAGGTAAATTCAGATTTATTTATTTTACCACACGTAGTGATACATATCAGGCAATACACCGAGGTAGCCTTCTCACAGCAGTACAACGCGTTTTCGCTATCGGACACTTTCAAAATATTACAACCGGGCTTTCCTACGGAAACGGTTCGGAGCCCGTTTCGAAGAGTTAATGTACACTTTAGGGCGTTCGGTTCGGCCCCGTTCCATCGGAGAAAACAACGAACGATAGGCTAACGCACCGTCAAAAAAAAGGTTTCGCCGCACGAAGGCGGGGGAATAGGCAAACTGAGAAACATCCTTTGTGTTTTACGGCCGGCGTAAAATTTTGAGTCCGACGTGAGAGGGGACTGTGAAAGGTGGGCAGAGATACAGGAAAAGGGAAGCGCTGGGAAAGCTGCAGTTTCATCATAAAAGTTCCGCCGCCTTAGTACAGGCCCTCTCACCACCCTCCGCCACCCCACCTTACTACAGTCTCGTTCCGCTCGATATAAAAGTTATGGAAGTTCTTTCTTCTTTGCTCCCCTTTACGCCGGAAACTGAACAGTGTTCTCGCCTCTTATATTATCACCGGATACGCCCATGAACCGCTCGTCGTCTTAATTTCGAAATCTCTGTACGTCGTCACTTTCCGGCGGTATCAAGTCAAAAAACTTATTTTCTGAAATTATGAAAAAAATTCTCAAAACTTATTTTAATTTAGAATACCTGTTTTGTGGTCTGCGAGGGGTTGGAATGCCGTGTATTTCGTGTGTTTCCGTCTCTTCGGTGACAGTGCAGTGAGGCTGCCCAAAAAAACATCCGCTACTGAAGATGGCGAGCAGCCGAAACCGGCCTAGCAAAAGACCGAACCAGCGAGAGGAGACAGAAACACGCGAAATCTACAGTTATTTTATTATTAATTTGGGACTATTGTTGGTGTAGACAATGAAAAAATATTTTCAATTACACGGGCCGATTCAGCGACCGGCTTGGCAGCAAGAAAACAGAACTGTTGAGTACAGAGAACCGAGGGAGGGCTTAAATTAATTATATATGGGAAGAAAGGGAGGGGCATTGGAGAGATGCTTGGACGGGATTACCGGCCCTGAAGGACAAGCTCGCCCCCATTGTTACCCGGAGCCCTTTAATCACCCTACAGCTCCTCCACCCCCAACGGGTTCCGATACAAAAACATTCCGCCCTAAAGGGGAAGCGTTGATAAAATATTTTTACACAATAACTGTCTCGTTATTGAAATTTAACCAATAGAGCGGGGTTTTATGTTATGTACACGTAGAATTCCAAATTAAAATACGGAATATATTACCGGTAGACCCGAGGCTTCGTTTGAAGTTTAAATTTCGAACACCAAATAGTTATTCGACCGGAGCGGATTTAATGAAACAGTTTTGAAATGTCGATCCGTAAAGTGGAAATTAATGCAATAATAATTTTATAGAATATTTGCCCGGCTTAATGAATGTTAGCTTGGATTACCACTGTTGCAATCATCTGCCCCTACACGATTAATTTGCCCCATGCTAAATCGGCAGTGGCTCCTCGCCGGCTGTAATAGAAGTCGGTAATTAGTGGGCCACATTAGGACTCTGCCTGCACTAACATTACTGTTAAATTACAGTACATCGGTCTAGTAAATCTTACGACTACACTGAGCTTAGTGAAATTCTCTATCGATGGAAATTCAATTTCAACATTTTCAACGCGAGGGCACACCTATGAATACCATCGGCTGATTTCTGAATTTCCCGAACAGAATCCTATTATCGCTAAGTGGAAGGGCCACAATTGAAAATTATGCTAGTTCCCCAACCAGGTTAGTTGAGAGTAGAGGTAAGGTATTAAGACAGCCCCTCTAATCCATAAAGCTCTCTATTTATATTACATCCCCGCAGTCTTATATAAGACAACTCTAAACATAAAACGGATGAAATATCCTTGCCTAATAGGGATTATAAATAACTGGCCTCCTTGGTTTCATGTTATATTTTATCACGCAAGCACATTAAATTATAACAATCTCATTGAAGTATAATAATCTCATATCCAAAACATTCAAATTCATTAAATCTTATTAAAAGATCGTAAAAAAATAATCGTTTAAATGATTGAGGCTTTCGCTGACGTAAGCGTTGTAACGCTTACCGGGCGGCGAGTGTAAACACGGAAAATTCCCGCCCCTTCATAATTTAACTGGAGGCGGGCTTTTCGCCCGGGTTTTTCACATTTTTTTTCAAGTGGGGCGGAAGAAAAAAAAAATAGCGCCCCGTCCCTAGGAGAAAGAAGGCCGCGTTAAGTGTCGCGTCCTTACAGAATTAATTACTAGACTAAGTGGCAGCCCGCTGTTTTATACAGTTATTGTCCTCCTGTTGGGGAGCACTGAAAACTGAGCCGGTTCGGGGGAGCTGTTAAATTAAAAATGAGTGTGCGGGGTTTTTTTTGCACCGCTTATTTTATTGTACGCGTTTTTGGCCGTCGAAAAATTAAGGCGGTCCAGCGGGGCTTTTCCCCTCCTTCGGCCCCTTCGCTTTTTGCCTGTCGCTTGGCGCTATTTCAATTCTGGTCCGAACCTTGTCCCCTCCACCCATCCACCCCGCCAAACCCGGGTATATCCAATTAGAGCAGTACGCCCGTTTTGGGAGATGCTTCGAGTCGGGAATTAAACGCCGTGGTTCGGGCTTCAATTGAAGCGATTTAGCTCGGTCCTCGATTTAGACCTTCTTTTTTTTATGCGGGGGGTTTTCCATTCCCTTTTTCACGGTCTAGTTTATGGTTTTTGTTCCATTACAGAGGGTCAGCGACGATTTAGAATATGCCCTGTCTGCAACCACTGGCTGAAGCGCTTTTAATTGTTTGTTTTCTTTCTCAATCGGTATTTCGTCATGGACCGCTTCATCCGGAAAAGGGTTGGAAATAGGAGTAGCTTTGAGAGTTTAATATTTCGTTAGTACTGCATTAATAAAATAATACAAAAATGGACTGCCTTAACGACTCCGAGTTTAGCCCTAAAAGTCTCACTTTTGATCGACCATTATCAATACTTGACCAAATGCTGACCAATTGACAAATGGCCGATACTCGTTATATCGAACAATGGGATTATTATTTTCACCATTATCGTTTCGCTTGTTAGAAATAACTGGCTTTGAGACCGATTGTGACGAACGGGGGGCCTGCGACCCCCACCGGGTAAGCTTCGGCCCCGTAAAACAAAACGGGGTTGGCTGTAATTGAAAGGTTGGGGAGATGAAAGGGGAAAGGGATGTTTGGCACGGCCCACTCTTAAATAATGCTCCCCACCCTTAAGCTCCCTTTACCTGGAGCCCAGAACGGTCCACACCCTCCCCCCTCCCTAATTTATAAAGGCCAATATCTTATACATGTAAGCATAAACTAAGCTGGGGTTTCGTCCGTAAATATGGAATTGAATCGGCCTTACCTGGCCTATTTTTCGGAAAAAAATAGGTTTTGAATTTGTGTTTTAAATACTTTACGCGATACTTAAATGTTCCATACAATAGTTTGTTATTTCAATATTGTAACATCTCCCGCCCACAATGAACGTTATCCCTTAATATTTCTGAAGTGTTAAGAGCCCTTGTAATTTCCCACGAGAACCCGCAGTTCTCTCCAGAAGAGGTATCGCACAATCAGTTGAGGCCTCCGTTACTTTAGTATAAAGAATTCAACTTCATCCAGTTTTGTCAAAATTTAATCCAATCCTCCGTCTCACTTTTTATTTTTCATTTCGGTACTTCTGAGAATTACTGTAAAATTTTCTCTCCGGTAAGAAAAATATATAAATTGCTGTTTGCGTTTTTAATCCATTTACGAGTGAACGCGCACTCTTACATAATTTCGAAGAATAGTTCGAAACACTGCTACTGGGCTAGGAAACTTGGAATGTTCAAAATAAGTCATACAGTTTCTAATTATATTTTAAGCTAAAGTGGAAACTATATACGTTATAAAGATATTTTATATAAAAATAATGTGCACAGTTTGAACAATTAAACAGAATCTGAACGGTGAACAGTAAATCAAACGCTCGAATGCTCCCCTGCTCGTCTGTTGTAGGAATGTCTTCTCGATCCCGAAGTCCATCCAGGCGACTGTCACCCTCTTGGAGAACCTGCACATCATCCTGGAGAAGACCCCGAGGGAAGAGATACGTAGGGAAGTACTGCCGATGCTGTACCAGGCATTCGAGAGCACCACCATACAAGTGCAGGTACGTTAACAAATTTAAATATTGGGAACTCATTTAATTCACTGATCAGGCGTAAATTATAGGGATTAATAATATAAGAAATCTAATAAGTATACTGGAGTCGGTAAATAGTTTGAAAAAAGTTCATTCCGTCGCCGGTGCATCGAATTCCGGGACCAATGCGTTTTTCCTCTCCGCTTTAACAACTAAATTATGCTCAATCATCAATCATTAAATATCTGCATAACTGCATAGGAAATAGAGAAAAATGATTTGTTCGAGCCGTGCTCCGATTCTTAAATAGTGGCAATCTGCACGGCGCTGATACTAAACCGCACAACAGCTCTACGTCCCTGTACTGCATACTTCGAGCGCCGTCTAACGCGCTAGTATACTACATAGATTAGGGATGCGTTCATGACAACTTTCTGGAATATATCAGTGGGTATCGCGTGGAATCACCTAACCTAACCTGACACGAATATAGTCGTGAGTTAGGGCTCGTGACCTAATTGCCTCAATTGAAGGGTCGTCGTTAATAGTAGTATTACTTTTCCTCAGGCAGCCAAAATATCCCCGGCGATTAAATTGGCGCCTCAAGGGGTAAACGGAAGGGAATTTCCCGGCCACCCACCTAATGAGAACGACAAATAAGAGTGTGTCTCCCCCACGCCGCCGCTTACGCCCCATTAGAGCACCACCTGCCGCCACAGTACCCTCCGCCCTGTCATCACTTTACAGACCGAGTACCGCCCTTAAAATTGCGGTAAATTCCAGGCACTAGCTTCCGGCTGTAATTCAGATCGAGCTTTACGTTCGCTTTAATAGGCTTGAAATTAATTTTGTACCCCCACACCACCGCCGCCGCTAATTGCCTCTCGCAAATTTGCCGAATATCGGTGCCGCGAGGTCCGATTTATTCCGCCTCCGATATATCGCGGCGGTAAGTTGTTTTTAAACATTTACGTCCCCGGGGTAAATTTCCCGCTACCTTATCCTATCTTAACCGGAAGGAAAGGGCAAAAACCTTTCAAATGGAGCCTGCTCCGGTGTTACCCTAACGCAGGAAAAATTCCAGAAATAGTAGGGGGTCAACTCCTACAGTGATAGTTCAAGTTCTGGTCATGGAAACCTTAGTTTATTTCTTATTATAATTTATATAATTAATAATATAACTAAATAACTATATATAACTAAATAGTTAAAATAACTAAATAGTTAACTAAATTTCCGCACCACCCTCAGGGGTGCGCTATTTATCGGCGCGAGTGTACCAAACGAACTTTAGTTAAGTACATTTCCGCACCACCCTCAAGGGCGCTAGTTTATCGGTGCGAGTGTACCAAACGAACTTTAGTTAAGTACATTCCCGCACCACCCTCAAGGGGCGCTAGTTTATCGGTGCGAGTGTACCCAACGAACTTTAGTTAAGTACATTCCCGCACCACCCTCAAGGGGCGCTAGTTTATCGGTGCGAGTGTACCCAACGAACTTTAGTTAAGTACATTCCCGCACCACCCTCAAGGGGCGCTAGTTTATCGGTGCGAGTGTACCCAACGAACTTTAGTTAAGTACATTCCCGCACCACCCTCAAGGGGCGCTAGTTTATCGGTGCGAGTGTACCCAACGAACTTTAGTTAAGTACATTCCCGCACCACCCTCAAGGGGCGCTAGTTTATCGGTGCGAGTGTACCCAACGAACTTTAGTTAAGTACATTCCCGCACCACCCTCAAGGGGCGCTAGTTTATCGGTGCGAGTGTACCCAACGAACTTTAGTTAAGTACATTCCCGCACCACCCTCAAGGGGCGCTAGTTTATCGGTGCGAGTGTACCCAACGAACTTTAGTTAAGTACATTTCCGCACCACCCTCAAGGGGCGCTAGTTTATCGTTGCAAATGCACTCAACGAACTTTAGTTAAGTACATTTCCGCACCACCCTCAAGGGGCGCTAGTTTATCGGTGCGAGTGTACCCAACGAACTTTAGTTAAGTACATTTCCGCACCACCCTCAAGGGGCGCTAGTTTATCGGTGCGTGTACCCAACGAACTTTAGTTAAGTACATTTCCTCAAGGGGCGCTAGTCACCACACTAAGTGTTTACATGTCCGCACCATCCTAAGGGGCGCTGGTTTATCGGTTACACGAAATCTACGGTATCATATTTATATATTTCAATTACAGATAACAGAAAATATTTAAGAAATTAAATTATAATAAAAATAATGTAGTGTCGAATTAATTAAGGGATGGGATTTATTAAAAAAGTGAGCAGGTTCTAAGATCCAGTTCGTCCCTTTGTAAAGTATTATTACAATAATAAAATTAACCAGCCCCGCATCTTTCATCCTGGCTTTGTCATCTTCCTAGAAATATTACTTTTTCATTCCATTCATCGCCGGCGCATAAACGAACCTTTAAATAAAGTTAAAATCTAAAGCTCAAGTGAATTGGCAGGACAAATAAGGTTTCAGTTATTCAGAGAGGCCATCCTTTCTTCGGTTCTATCATCAACTTTTTAACCCTTGTCTCTCCCCCCCCCGCCACCTAACAAACCCCTCATAAATATCAGAGCGCCCCTCCCCCTTCGCTCGCACAATTTTCCCGCTTCTCGGAAATTCAATATCGGTAAGGAGAGTTAGCAAACTTGAACTTGAACAACCGCTCCGCCCCGCCCCGAACAGGATCTCGGAATCTATATTCTATTTTTAGGCTCATTGTGTCCGCCTTATTGCTGTTGCCCGTCGCAGAATGAAAGTCATCGCTGAAATAAAATAAACTGACTCGGCGCTGGAGCCATCACTTGAATAGGCGACTTTACAGGCTGACGAGTCGGTCTCGCACTATTTAGAAGTGTTTTAATACCGTTAGGTCTCCTTAAATAAAATCCAATCCGATCAGTCATACTGAACTAACATTCAAACAAGTAAATATATAATTAGATAGCTAACTCGGACGAAAATTTACAATTTACAAGCTTGAGGCAGCTTCAATTGCTTTCTGTGGTGGTGTATATTAATATAGGGATATTAGGATGGCTTGATATTATATGCAATACTAGTTTGTATGTTCAGGAAAATTACAATCCTGTGAACATCAATTGCACTCGATCCCGAGGGAGCTCCGGGAGACCAAACATTGGATTTAATTTGGTATTTAACCTTGGTATTAATGCTCGGTGCAGGTTATTGATTACCCTCTTAACTTGAGACAGACAGTATACACAGACGACTGGGGGACTATTTCACTGCATACGCTACAATTATATTGTGATGTTCAGTGTCAGGCGCACGCATTTCTTTTTTGTTAGGCAACATATTCGCCTGCACTGGTGCCAATCTAAGTTTATATAACTTTTGGCCGCAGCCAACATTGATTATATTGAATATACTAAATGTGATTTTATGTAAGACTTTCCGAAAGAATACAGGCAGAAAAATATATATTAATAATCGGAATTTTTACATTTTTCACGCGGCCTATATTACATAATTTTAAATTAATACGACACCCAACAGCAGATTCCCTATCTTGGGCTCCATCTGGACAAACGACTTAAACCGAAATTTAAACTTTTAAGACCGTTACTAAAACGGACATCAAGATTGACCTTAAGTAACAAACTGACAATATACAAAGCGATACTTAAACCGACATACGGTATTAGAGCTATGGGGTTCCTCCGAGACATCCCACATCGCTCGCATCCACAGATTCCAGTCAAAAGTCCTTCGTACCTTCCTTAATGCTCCCCGGTATGTTTCTAACCACACAATCCACCATGACTTAAACATACCGACAGTCGACGAAGTCGCAAAATCCCGGTTCCTGAAGTTCCACTCCCGCCTTTCTCCTCATCCTAATCCACTCGTTCAGTCCCGTTTCTCTCTTACCCATCCATTATCCCCCCCTGCGTCGGCTTAAACGCCGCTGGCCTAGAGATCTTCTTAGTCCCTAGACCATAATTGTTCTTGTGGCAAAAGTGCCATCATTGGGTGGTTTCTTTTATCACAATATGCATGTGAAGAAATAGATAAAGCAATTGTACTTATAGCATTCAATGTTAATTGTGCAAAATAAAAAAAAATGAATATGGATAAACATGAACAGGACTGTATTCCGACAGAAACCACTGTAATAGACTGAAGGATCAAAGCTCAGAGTCGGGGCTCTGGTTTAGTTTATTTCCATCCGGTAGGATATTATGCAACTCCCCGAATAAAAACTCCGAAAATAGGCTAACTAAAGTGGGGTGGCTGTTTGGGGCGGTTGTTGAAATTTCGACAACAGCCAACCCCGCCGCCCCCCACACTTTTTTTGTTAAAACAAGAGTTCTGAAAAAAAAAGAAACAACAGCTACGATGGAAAAAATTAAGCGCGAGGACGATTTCCCTTTGAAAATTGAAATGGAACTTCCATCCGGTCCGGCCTGAGCGGCTCGAAAAATTCAATTAAAATTTAGACGCAGTTCAAAGTTCCAAGGGGTGGGGGGAGGTAATTGATTTTTGCCGCGTCTCTTTGAGCGATGCGTTGTCGACCTGTGTTGTCGGTGGCCTACACACCGGGGCTAGGAGTTTATTTTATCGAGGATTTAAATTTAAAACAGAATAAATCGGTTAAACTGTGTCCAATATCACAGGGCCTGATCTCGATTAGATTAAGTCATCCCCAGTTGAAAAGTAAAAACAAATCCGTTTAAGCTCTCTCTGGGGGCTTATACGAAAGGCAAGAGTTAGGCGACAGTCCCGATAGTAACGCTGTAGGAAATTCTTGTTGGCCGACGATTCCCATAAAGGGAATAAATTCCCGGACGCCTGGTGAGTGTGCGAATTGAACGCCAACAATCGATATTGTGGTCTAGCCGAATAATGGAGACCTCGTCTTCAGTTTCATATTGAAAATGTGACAGGCGACAGGCCGACCTCTTATCGGAACGAGACAGCACATCGCCGCTTTTCCTTTTCGAATATATCGTAGAATATTTGAAGACTGCAAAATAGTATACGCGCTATTGGCCTTCTATTTACTTATAAATAATTTACAATGAATTTCTGTATTAATAAAAGCCTATTATTCGCTCCATATCCGTTTATTATTCGCTATCATAACGAGTAAATAATAACGTAACAATACACGTTACTAATACACGTAACTATTTTAAGACGGAACCAGTCAGTGACAATCACTAGGTATATTATATTTTTTTATAATATTAAGAAGTAATTAAAAAGTATGACGTTGAGAAAACTCTTGAGTAAAACATATTCCTACCGTAAAATAAACTGTGTATTTGCAAGACAATACTTAAACACGATCTCCCGAAATTGCCAACGCCTTACGGACGCCTAAAAAGTGGCCCAAAAGGGGGTGAAACCTGTGGGTTTCTCCTCCATTGTTATCCATAATTAGTGCTTCTTGCTTCAATCTTAACACAAGAAGAAAAATACACGAATAATTCTGACCAAATACTAAGTGTAGTGACGTTTTGCATCGCTTGATCCTGATCAAGCACAGAAGTGCTATCGGCTAGTCGAATATGTCTGGTACCTCTGTCATCCCCCGAACGGACCTTTTTTATTCCTCTCCACAAGTCCCGTCCATCACAATCATATCACCCGAACGCTCTACCGTTGTATATTAGAAATGCCGGAGAGACGTCTGAAAATTGAGACCTTCGTTGTGGAGTATCAAAGCGGATGAGGGGCGCGGAGCAGCCGGCGTTACCCCTTAATCGTATTTGCCGGCGCCCGCCACTCACCCCCGTATTTTACAAATAACTGAGTTAGGTCCCGGATCCCGGCTACGCCCCGAGAAGACGCCCCCCGCCCGCAACCCCCTCCGACTCGAATTTAAGGGGTTAGCTAACGCGATTGTTCACCGTTTATTGTAGTCGGACCAGATTCTCGGCCCAACTTTCAAGGGGGGGGGGAGGGAGGCCCTTGTACGAAAATTAGGCGGAGCCGTGAGTTCGAAAAGTTGTAAAAAAGGGCGGGCAGCAAATTGGAAACTTCGAAAGATTTTAATATTCATCAAACTCTCAGGAATACGCGGTATTTTTTGAGCGAAGTACTCGCTTAAATCAGTTTTTTCATTTCCATACATACAGGATGCTTTAATCAGGATGTACTGATGTAACCGGCCAGTCTAGCGAATGGATACTAAAGAATTAGGAAATAATCCTCCCGATTTGGCTGTTGGATCATTATAGATGTATTATGTATATATCATCCCTGCAATATACCTAAGACGGGGAGTAGAGAATAGGAGGGAGTAGAATTGGGGTAGGGGTAGACCTGAGATTCCTCACCTGGGGTCCTTTTCCGCTCCGGTGGGCAAAATCCTTTAACAGGATTTATTGGCCTTGCAGCAGGCGGGCCACCGACAATGTCTCACCCGAATAAACAGTCTTAACTTCTCCCGAACCTTAATTGTTCCTTTTAATTTACTAGAGCGTTGTGCTAAAAATTTTAAGGATGAAAAAAGGAAGGTTTAGCTCATATAATTTTGAGCAACGCCAATAAATTATTACCTAATATCTTCACTCGTCCAATTTTCTTGTTCTCTTTCTTGTTTGGTCCTACGCTAGACCGTTCGAAATGTAATAATCTGTAACAGTGCGCTGACAATTGTACATTACTGACAACACAGTGGTGCTGAAGAGGGCGAGAGTCAAAACCGGTCTATCCTAGAAGAGAAAATGTGTTGTATCGCGTGATCTAGAATATACCTTCCGCAAGTCCACTAACGGTAGGGTTTTTCTACCCTTCGAACGGTCGTACTTCACGAGAGAACCGCCCCAAAGTCCTTTATTGCCGCCACCGAGTGGGTCCCTCCTTCGGTTGACCGCAACTCGCTTTGTACTTTCTTCTGACCCGGCAATTAGGAATGATCTGTTACAAACTGCGATTAAATTGTCGCGCTTAAAAAAAGATAGTAGAGCTTGAAAGAGGTTTGTGATAAATTATGGCAATGTATCACGAAAATCCAGAAGTTTTAAGTAATCATAAAAGGATACTCATGATCCATTTGTTTATTTCAGATTATTATAGATTTGCAATATTAATTTTCCGTGTTGTGAGAGTAACTATAATATTAATGCGTGCTGTAAATTTGAATTTTAACGAGGATTTTAACGTTGACTTCATACCGGTAAAATTGTTATATTGCGGTGGTGGGAGAGGGAGGGCTCAAATCTCCCTAATGGGAACTAACCCGTATGAAACAAACCGAATTGAATTCAAGTGGGAAAACCGTAGATATACACGAGCTCCGCTCTTGAACAATTCAAATTAGCAAATGGAGTAATATAAATTTTGCGGGGGGAATTCGGTACTGCGCCCCAATATAATAATGCACTGTTTGCTAATATGCTAACAGTAATTCAAACAATTCCTATCGAGAAGTCAAGTCGTTATTCCAAACTGACAGTTTGTTTTAATTATAGTCTTAGGCAAAACTGAATAGGGACCTTGTTGGTTAAGTGGCAATTTTTATTGCAGTGGGATATATTTTGTTCTTTTTTTTTATTAATTGTATTCAAGAGAATTATTATCGTAATTAGGCTGTTACCGCTTCTAGAAACTTAAGCGTTCACCCGAATTTATTACTTTAATTACACAATACATTACTTACCTACAGAATTAAATCCTAATGAAAATACGTTACGCATGGGTTCGTTGAATATTGGTGAACAAAATTGTTGTGAATTTAATATAAAGGAGAATACTGTCGAGACGGTTCCAACACTTGTTATTAGGTTAACGTTACACTAGCGAACATTAATTTTAAAGCCGTCCAGAGAGGCGTAATTCATGGCACCCGTTCGAGGTTATTCGCACCGCGATTCAACGCTCGAAAGGAACAAAGCGCTAGTGAACTATGAACAAAACAAAACCGCTGAAATATTAGGCGGCCCAGCTTGACACTGATTTAGGGGGCCCGCGGCCCCCTCACTCTTCCGCCACCTCCCGAAGCGACACATAAGCGTGTATAATTTAATACGGTCTGGGATGGCCGAAGTCGAAACAATTCCTGGGACGGGTTCGGCGGAAGTTTGAAGTTCGGTAACGTCGGGCTTCCGCGCTGGGTGATTTAGAGTTTCCGTAAATCCGTACAAAAATCTGTAACCAGAAAATACGGCTGCTAAAGCAATGCGGGCAAGGATTTTGTGCATTGTCCTACTAAGGATTGGGGTAAATTGAGAGATTAATAATTATTTTATATTAGTTATAATGTGGAATAGTCGCAAATTTTTTGTTTGCATTTACCATAAGAATAATGTTCTACTAGAATCTATTGCAGTATCGATGCTTCACCTAAAAGTCAATTGTATCGACAACGAACGAGTAGTAAAATACTTGAAAATTGTAGGAGTTTTTCGTGACACACTTTTAATTCAGTTTTACCTACTTTTTTATGTGGTAATATGTAGTGGCATTTCTTCTGAATTATCTAGTTCCACGACATTATATTGGTTATTATTATAAATCATGTTGAGGGTCTGGAAGCTAGTGCTAATCCCGGAGGGATAAATCGGGCTGTGGAAGATATATTGAATTTTGCCCGCCGTCTTTCGGTTTTATATTTGTTGTTATCGGAAGGAGTCTCCGAGGCGGAAAGAATACATATTCCCCGGCTCCTAGAGATGTATGTTTGCCCAAGAGGAGAGAGAGAGAGAGAGGGGGGGGGAGAGGAGCCATGTCCCTGTACAAGTCCGACTTTTATTCGGGAGCGAGCCCGAGGTCACGTTCAAAGCTTAGCCCGGGGAACGACCCGCGTCACCGACGGCGAATAAACAACGGAACCGGGGACTTGTGGGGCCACTCTCTTTCAAACATATCCTTTTATCTCGTCTCAATAAACGCTTCCGCCCTCCTTCGGGAATTCATGAGATACGGTCTAGCTTTTCAAGACTGTGCCCCAAAAAATACAACGGCTGTAGCTACTTCCTGTATAAAACTAACCGGAACCTTGTCGTGGAGGAGCCGACGATGAGGACTAATAAATTAGTCCGGAAGTTAAGGTTAAATAAAGAACGACTCTTGACACCTATTACGAGCGAGAGTGGGCAAAAGAATTTGTCGCTCGGGTTAGTATCAAAGGCGCGTGTTTCACTAATCATCTCCCGTCGCTCGAGGACGGAACAAAGTCGTGATTTTTATTCCACCGTCGTAAAGAACATTAGACTAATGCTCGAAATTAAATCTAAATACATCAGTGACGGCATATTGCCCGGAAAGGAAGTCGGTATTTATGGACCGTGTCGAATGCGGCAATGACCCCTCCTCCACCTGCCATTCAGCCGCTCCACCATTAAGTCACCGCCTACGCGTACAAATGGGCTAACGCACTTTCCCCACTGTTGAAATCTAAATGCGACTACCGAAATAACAAGGTAACAGAAAGCAAAACGGCACTGCGAAACGCCCCAAACCCGAGCGAAAATCGTGCGCCCATTCGCGATACTTCCCCCAGCTCTATTTACAACTTGTGCAGAATCCTTTAATCCCTTTTTAATGGTGGCGTTATTTCTGTTTTTCCAAGTGCCGCATTTAAACGACCGTTTCTGAATTTGAATCTGAAACATTCTTGTAAACGAATCATTCGCATTGTATTCATTTGTGTTCATGAATATATATTTTGTAACGCCCAGCATAATTCAGAAATTATTGCGGCTGTGTATATTACGTATCGGGGCGCTGAATTTTACAGGAAACTTTGAATTCGCAACTAAAAGCCGGTAAGCTCCTGATTTAATAGTGCTCGGAAAATTTCACCCGTTCACGCTCGGCTGTATCCGGAGGCAAATAGAAATTAATGTATGGAACTAACTCGATTCGCGCGAAATCAGATTAGTGCACAACCGGCTGGCGGTCATCGGCCGACGTGGGGCCTGAATAATCGAATTATTTCGTAGCGTTATAGAGACGGCCGCGAAGTGAAATAGTTTTAAGCGAAACGATTACCGTGCAGAAATAACACAACTTGCACAACTATTCAGCCTATCAGTTTTATCGGGAAATAATAAGACAAACGCCGAATTATTTCCATGTATTTCATTTTATTTCATTTCGGACGATCCGAACACTGATTTTCATTAACATGCGTCTTTTCGTAAGATATTTGAAGATTATTTTTCTTCTAGGTATTTAGCGGGACATTTTTGCCGTCGAGGGGAATTGGCTCACTATTCTGTATAAGTTGTTACACCGGAGTGGTAAAAAAAACCGTTAATTAAGTTTTAAACGAGAACGCGGTCTGGTGTTGAGGGCTAGGAACGGGTAGGCCGCCGCATAAACGTTAGGCGAAGGGCGAATAATCAAAAGCCCGAGCTGGGGCGGCTACATATTGAATGGCTGGGAAGGAGGGAGGGTGAAGGAGGGAGGAGGGAGGGAGTGGAGCCGCCTCCGCGTAAACTGCCGCCTCTCTCATGTTTGCCCCCTTAATTGAAGTCTCAACCTCAGCCCCGGCCGCGGCTCAGACTTTGCCAGGCGCCATATTTAGACGGCGTATAATTCGATTTTGTTACATTCGCAGGTCGGAAAATTGTAACGGCCCACTACGGAGCAGAAAACGGTTGGTTTCCGCCTCAATAACGACAATGTAAAATATATTTACGTTTCCTGCAGGACAGGACAATATCCACTCTTGACCGCTTCGATATGGCACGAAAATTAAAATTAATTTGCAACCCCCGGCCCATATAATATCGCCCTCTATTACGGCGATAACATCGAGGAAAATCGTTGACTCGCTGCCGATACACATCATAACGAAGTTGTTATATTTACCCGTTTATCGACCTTGATTTATCTCCTGATCAATTTTCTTCTCCTGTAATTGAATGAAGACTGATTGTATTTACTAATTAAAATAAATTTTATATCCTCAATGCCACATATCTCCGACACCGTATTCCATTAATGCATCCTGACATTTGCAAAACTGTATTCATTCTACGACGCGTCGCATTTTGTGTTCTAAATAAAATAAAAAACAATGATGGTTGTAGGACAGTAAAATAGAAACAGTGACATGCATCTGGGAGCGTGAAAAGTTCATTCTTGCGTGTAGGATTTTTAAGGCGACGAACCGGAATTTCGTAACCGTCCCTACAAAAGGCGTGCCTGATGGTGAAGGCGCCATTTAGCCGGTTTCCATTAGCCAACGTTTGTTTCGAATCGGGGCGATGAATAAATCGCTGGTGGTTCTCCGTTTCAAGTGGGAGAGTTGTCATGGACGCCCGCCCATTGTCATGGGCCGCCGTTATGGGCGGTTCTCGATTCTTCGCGGCGCCCGAAGAGAGAGCTAACGCCGGAGTTGCCGGCTCGAACTGAAAACCAGAAATTCCCGCCCCGTCCGGGATAAAACCGCAGCCCCCAACCGAGCGGCCCATTCATTTCATACTAGACATAGCAATTTTGAAACGTAAGGCTTCGATTAGAATCGCCTGAATGCCCTTCACAAGAATATCCAGTTTCGCGCAATCAACCTTTACGGCTTTTCGTCCCACTCGTCCGATAATGAAGACACACAGTGATGGCACTTTTTGACATATATAACCGGGCGGCAGATAGATGGATCATGTAGAGAGGAGAATGGAACTTTAGGTACCGCGATTTTATCATTTCAACTGTTGGTATAATTAGTACGAGGCGAATGCTATGATTAGAAAAATAACGGGGGCATTCGGGTTTAGTGGAAATCGGTTTGGAAATGCATAGCGAACCCACACACGGACAAACGCCATTTGACAAATATTATATAGATTCAGACGGCGCCATTGATACTAACCTGAATGACGTACGCGTATAATAATTGAAACGGCGCCCCTAATACTAACCTGAACGACATTTCATACTCCTTACTGTATAATTGAGACGGCGCCGTCGATACTAACCTGTATGACAGATACGCGTATAACAATTGAAACGGCGCCCCTAATACTAACCTGAACGACATTTCATAATTCGTATTATAGAATTGAGATCGTTCTTCCTGGGATAGTCGATTGTTCTAATTATACTATTATTGTTCTATTTCTTTTATGTGTTCAGAGCGCCGCCCTCGTGGCGGTGACGAACGTCTCCGAATACCTGGACGAGACCGCCATCCGCAAGATGGTTCTGCCCAAGATGAAGACCGTCTACGAGAAGAACACGGCCGACCTGAAGATAGTCGTGAACGTCCTCTCGTGCGTTGAGAAGACATTGGACCGCTTGGACAGGGCCCAGATCATAGACGAAGTCCTGCCCATGCTCTGGGACGTCAGGCTCCAGGACCCGGACATCATCCTCAGGGTTGTAAGTGAGTAGACACGCCGGCTGAGTTCCTACTGAAGGTTTAATGTTTCGTCTCTTACAAAACCTATTTTAGATTTTTCAGAGCACGAAGAAAATGTTATTTCTGATACGGATAATCCCCGGTCGAGGGTTCCCCCTCGCCACGAAAAGAAATGTGTAATATTGTAATATTTAGAATCGTATGAAAATAATCCATTCGCAGCCATTGCAGATATTTTATATGAGTTTTCATACTTTTCGGACGATTCGAACAATTTGAAACTAAATCTCCGAATGTGTATTTTACACATTTTAAATATAGCGCCTACGGATAACACCGCTAAACTTAGTACTCGGAGAAAGGCAGTAAAAGGCTCGTTACTGATTCCAGACGCGGCCCCGCCAGACTCCCGCTGTAAATAAACTCGGCCCCCCCCCAAGAGGTCGAACTTAAATTTTACCGGGGGGTTTTTACTTTATTAGCCATTCGTTAGAAGCTTAAACTCGAGAACTTTATCGCTTCAAGGGTTTAATTATCGCTTCAATCAAGTAACTGCGGAGTGTAAAAGGGTCAATTTAGGGTTGCAAATTAAAAAGTGAACGTTTCACTTCTACTTCCATGCAATTCGATTAGAAGTGGCCCAATTACGATTATTTATAGCACTAAATAACTGTACGCAGTTATCGGGGTATGATGAAAAATGTATTTTATCATCTCATTTCGCAAAACTTGTAACTCATGTATAATGTACAGGTCATCAATTACAGTAGTTATCAACATATTTGGGACATTTTATTTTTTTCGCGTAAAATACATGTGATGAGCAATGATCAGAATAGTTCGGGTCATAAATCAATTCACGTTTAGAATAATGAATGACGGTCTTGAATGGCAAATAAAAATCGATTCTGCAGTCGATTTCATTCAGATTCCGAGAAGTACTTAATACTTTCTGAAGGTACAGACAGATACTGCGGGTTTCATTTGATTGGATGAAACCGTTGGCTGCGGGGCCGGGGATTTTATCGATCGTTTGATTCAGCGTAAAATGGCAGGACACAAAAAGTTGGCGAGAGTAGACATTTCCAGACCTCATTACGGTTGGCCGACTTTCCTCTCCAGAAGAAAACTTCGGATCAATCGTGTACGACTAATTGATTTATAGAAGTCGACCCCATGTATTTATATGCACCCTTTCTCAGCTAAACTAAGTTACACATCTTGCGATTCTGTCCTAAGCTGGACCGGTTTACACAGGACACAGAGTATATTTAAATGAGTATACTATTTTTAGTTTTTATAGAGCCTATAGAGACCCACTCTCCGGGAATCTGAGTGTTACAGAATTTCTATTTTAGTCCGTCCTGTGTTGAATAAAAATACAAAGTAAAAAATATCGCTACTAATTTTTCATGTTCACTGTGTTCAAGTCTATCATCACTGTCACTACATTTATTATGTATACATATATACATATAAACAGAAAGGAAAATATTGATTTCAATTAATTAGGAGAAAAAATAGTAACCCAACTTACCATTAAAAACACTACACGGGAAAATAAATTTCTTAAATTGTAGTGGGTTTAGCCATTTGAGACTCATCGCTGATTACACGATAATGATCTACGCTTTCAATAAGAGCAAACTTTGGTAATAATCAAGAGAAAAACGATGAGAAAGCGATTTCCCGGATTGGTCGACAGAAGGTTGAACCAGCCATTGGATTTATATATAAAGGGGCCCAATTACAGGAGACTGTGGGAGCCCGTTGTGCACGAAGGATTAGGTCGCCCCCATTTAGTCCCGCACTCCGCTTGCGGATGAAACGCTATCCGGGCCACTTTAGCAGTTCGGTCTAGCACCTGTTGTACCTCGGGCTTGAATCAATTATCCGTCCGCTTTGAAAAGGCCGCCGGCCTACACTCAGAAATGAGACTAAACGCCCCGCCAAGACTTCCTTCCCCGTTCCCGTTGACCCGCTATCAACACTGCCGCTTTATAACTTATATCAATTTCATTTTAATTGATTTTCCGACAACACTCCCGACAAGGGCAGTAACATTGCTGACGGGATGGTTCGCGACCTTCTTGGCTCGGTCTCACTTAAATTTCACTAGCTCTCGGACTATTTTTTGCATTTTTTCTGGAAGAAAACCACAACTCCAGAACCATTCGATACTATTTAAATGAAACTTTCAATTTTTGCACAAAAGTGTAATCAACAAGAGTGTTATATTGTTCAAAACACAACCCTCTACGGGGTGTTCAGCGCTCGAGGAAACGCGGTGATACGTGAGCGAACCATAATGTGTTGAGACCAAATAAAATAATGGGCATTATATAATATTTCTGATATTCTTAAATATATTTACTTGACATTGAAAATCGTGTTTCGCTTTAAAGCACTGACAATTTATGGTCTGAAAAAGTTTCGGCCGTATTCAAGATTTATAACGGTATAAGTAATTAAGAAGGACACTCAAATAAGGGCTATTCGGTGAAATCTATAAATTTTAATTATTCCCCAACTCTTCTCCGCTTTGGACTCACGGAACATAAAAGTCCTGTGCAATTTTTGTTTAGTACTTGTTCTCGGATATTTAGGATTTCCATTCTCTTTTCCCCCGCCTTTATTAAATACCTTCAAATAATATCGCGCCGGCGTTTTAACTTGGCTCGAAATTAAACTCGAAAATCATATTGTAGTCTTTACACTGTAACTTTCAAATTCGCTCAAGCCCCTCCAGATGAAATTAATTATCGAAGACGATTTCACAGAATCGCATACGATATTTCGCCGGAAAAACGTCATTTTTTTTTATCAGTGGTCCACGTTACAATTCGGAAATCCCGTTTCTCGATTCTATTCGAACAGAACTCAGACGGACTATTATGGATCATCTCAGATTTTTCAACGAACTGATTAATTGTATATGTATGGAACAGTGTTGAAACATTTAAATGTTGCAGGAATATACAGATTGATGCTGAGCGATAAGAAGTACGGGCTATCGGTTAACCTGATGGCGACACGAGTGATGCCTTCCCTGCTTCCACAGACGGTTAATCCCTCCCTGAACCTCGAGCAGTTCACGGGGCTTCTCGAGGTGCTTCAAGAGATGCTGGATCTCATCGACAGGTGGGTCGAAAAAGATTTGTCTTATATCTATAAGAATAAAATAAGAACGTTACTAGTTTAAAATACCTGTTTTGAGTCTGTTTCCTCTCGCTGGTTAGGTCTTCTGCTAGACCGGTTTCGACTGCTCGCCATCTTCAGTAGCGGTGTTAGTCACTATTGGCACTTTGGATGTTTTTCGCGCATCCTCAGTGCACTGTCACTTTCACATGTACTGTCACTTTACTGCCCCCCGGAGTGTGGTGCACTTGCACCGATAAACTAGCGCCCCCTGAGGGTGGTGCGGAAATGTACTTAACTAAAGTTCGTTGAGTGCATTTGCAACGATAAACTAGCGCCCCTTGAGGGTGGTGCGGAAATGTACTTAACTAAAGTTCGTTGGGTACACTCGCACCGATAAACTAGCGCCCCTTGAAATGTACTTAACTAAAGTTCGTTGGGTACACTCGCACCGATAAACTAGCGCCCCTTGAGGGTGGTGCGGGAATGTACTTAACTAAAGTTCGTTGGGTACACTCGCACCGATAAACTAGCGCCCCCTGAGGGTGGTGCGGGAATGTACTTAACTAAAGTTCGTTGGGTACACTCGCACCGATAAACTAGCGCCCCTTGAGGGTGGTGCGGGAATGTACTTAACTAAAGTTCGTTGGGTACACTCGCACCGATGCACCGATAAACTAGCGCCCCCTGAGTGTGGTGCGGAAATGTACTTAACTAAAGTTCGTTGGGTGCACTTGCACCGATAAACTAGCGCCCCCCTGAGGGTGGTGCGGAAATATACTTAACTAAGTGCACCACACTCCGGGGGGCAGTGGTCAATGCAATGGTACGGCGCACCTAATACTAGCCCGCAACAAAGGTCTGTCTTACATTTTAGTATTAGCGCCTTACATATAGCGCCTTACAGTACAAGTGTCAGTGACAGTGCAGTGAGGATGCCTGAAAAACATCCAAAGTGCCAAAAGTGACTAACACCGCTACTGAAGATGGCGAGCAGCCGAAACCGGTCTAGCAGAAGACCTAACCAGCGAGAGGAGACAGGATCACAAATCTACAAGAATGTTACTTTTAAAAATTTTTCCTAGTCTTTAGTTTTCAAATATATGTAATATATTGGAAACAATTGTAGACGAGTTCGCATTACGGTTAACAAATATTTTCATAATTGTTTTTTCTACTTTGAACTTATAAATACATTATATAACATTCCTGCAATGAACGGTTAGAAAGTTATAATTTATAACGGGCGTTGTGAGTTAAATGTTTAGATTGTGTTGCAGTTGATTAGTTTAAGCAGCAGTGTAGTAATCGGGTGAACTTTGTTGTATTGTCAGAAATCAAAGGAACAAACTGAAACTGGACAACATGTCCCTGCCGAGCCCGGAGAGGCACAGGCCCCTGCGCCACCTCTACAGCTCGGACAACATGCACGTGCCGCCGTTCAACATACCCAACCTCAGGATCGAACAGAGGAAGACCTCTTCTGCGGAGGACATGGCCAGGAAAAATTCAGCAGGTTTGATTCGAACGACGGAATACAATTGCCTTAATTGTTTCCTTTTCTATTTTCGTCTATTTTAAAATAATATTTAATATTTGGTGGGCATGAATTGATTTCGATACGAGAATATGCATAATTCATTATGACAGTAAATAAAATGAAACAAATCACATTTGGGCGACTAATTTCATGATGAATAATATTTAAGGAAAAAAATAGACGCTTCATTTAGTTTAATAACTGACATTGATGTTTTTAAATGTTAATATTGATTGCTTTTTTCAATTATGTGTTTATTGTACATCGACCCTTTTTTAAATTTCAGTGTTCGTTGTTTTCAAAATTTTGGCATGCTCAAATTTTACCCCCTTTACCCTTTATTGAATATGCTTTTATATGTTCCCCATGACGGTGGATGCTTTTATTATTATGGTGTTAGATATACCAAGGCTGGAACATTTGTATAATGTGTCGCTTTAAAAGTACACTCTTTTTTATCTCATAATTTGATTTTTAAGTTCTTAAGAAACTTTGTTAGAGTCAAATTACTTGGGGAGAAGATTATAACTAATGAATTTAGTCAACTTTTATATTTCGTTTCATACTATCTGTTGCTGAATAATTAAGGCTATCTTTTGAGAGGTAAAACCTAATTCACTCAGCATCTTGCATAATAAATATATTTAATATTTTGAATTAACTTTATCGTTAACTATTATTATGTGAAAATACGATACATATGTTGCGACATTGATAATTCGAGGAAATTTGTCATTATTTTAAATCATTCCTGTAACATGTAACTTCATCCAGTTGAATGTGTGTAATTTGACTTTCAATAATATTAACCTCATATTAATAACTAATAATACCTCTGGGGGTTTTTAGCCTAAAAGTAGTACAAAAGGAATAAAGGAAAACGCCATTACTGACACGTTCGAACGACGAAATAATTTCAAATAATGTAAAATATGTTATTTATTAATATGACCTATTTTATTAATTAATACAGTTCTCAGGAGGTTGTGATCATCCCTTATATGTGTACCCACGATGGTAATGCATGTATCTGTCGCTTTGATATGTTCCACAAAGCCGATGGTTGAATTGGTGAAGAAGAGTGATGCAAATAAATGTGTGCAAGAGGAAGAGGAAGATACCTGGTCGGATGCCTCCTTGAAAATCGAGCGATCGATATTTTTATATATATATATATACATATATGCATGTATTTCATTATATACAGGGGCATGTCAAATGTGCGACTGAACGGTGAAAGTTATAGTAAAACCAGAGTTTTTGTTCAGATTGAATCCTTCACTTATTTGTTGTTTTAAAACTACTTATTCTAAAACGTGGGGCAATATTTCCGTAAATGAATATGTCCTTAAATATTGACAAAATACGCGTTTATAGGCAGAACTTTTATGGTAAATTTATGACCCGGCCTAAATAATGAGTTTTGAATAGATTTTTCTTGGCATTTTTCCCCCAAGTTAATAATTTCAGTTTACCCAGTCTCATTTAGGATGACTTACAATTCCTATCCTATCGAAAGTATACACTTCAAGCAATTGGAGGATGGGATCCACCATCGGCACATTTTGTGAATTACCATCCCTCAATTCGACCATTAGCCTTTGTTTCGGCGGTTCGCCATCAACAAACGTTATCTGCGGACCATGCATCCAGTACTGTTAATACGATGCAACTCTTTCAGAAGGTTTGTGTGTATTCCCCTCCCCCCAAACCCATTAAAATCCCAAACTAATTTCCTTATTAGTTTAATATACATGTTTTAAGTGGCAACAGTAACTAACACCGCTACTGAAGATGGCGAGCAGCCGAAACCGGTCTAGCAAAAGACCAAACCAGCGAGAGAAGACAGAAACACCACGAACCTACGGCATCTCCTTATTGTTTAATTAATTTAAGAAGGATTCAACCTAATGTCAAAATGTAGACACTGTTCGAGTTGCCGTTTTGACACGCCCTCCCCGTCAGACCCCACTCCCTTCGGGCGTCTACAGTGCCAAACATATTTTCAAAACGTCTCAGTGTTCACTAAGTGTCGAGCTATGGATGTTTTTTTTTAATTCTCGATGTCTACACATAAATGTTACCGCCGCTGACTGCCGTACCCGCTGTCTGCCCCCCGCCCCTCCGTCTATTTTTATTTTCTTTTGTCTATATGTTTGGTGTGTTGCGCCCTCTTCGATAACGCATCAAGAAGTTGGGCGTGTTGGCTGTGTGCATGGAGTCGTCGTATTGATATTTCAGACTCGGGTGTGCTAGGTGGGTGGTGGTTCGGCGGTTCGCCCTCGTCGCCGGACAGCAACCTGCTGAGGGTCCACAACGCGTTCCCCAACCGGCGCCTCTCGGACAACACCCTGATGACGCCCAAGATACGGATAGCGCCGTCATGCGCCTCCTCCCCGGGCGGCACCCCGGGCGGCGGCCTGCCCATCAGGCGCCACTCGAGCATAGGGCCCCAGGAGAGGAGAGGATCCACCATGAATTTGTCACCACCCACGGTCAGTTTGCCTCCGTTCTCTCTTCTCGTTATACGCCCCCCGAACCCCGCCGTTCAAACACCGCACAACAACCCCCACGTACCCCAAATCCCACAGTCCCCCGTAGCGCAGTGCATCTCCAGTAGAAATAACAGTAGAGTTCATAGATAAGACGAACCCGATGGTCTTCCGTTCGGTCCCTGGACGCGAGAAAAAAATCTACATTATTCGACTAAATTATAAATCACTCTGAAGGTTTCGAACAAAATTCGATCCGATAATTTTTTTGTTCATTTTAATTCCGATACTGAGGACTGTATTAAAATTATAGCGCTAATGCGGTGAAATAAATTCCTGTTTAGTCTTATACGAGACAGAGTTCTGTTTCCCTCCGTCTTCGGTATTATTGTCTGAGATAATAAAATAAAGCAATCTATTTTGGGGGGACCGGTGCATAGACCTGTTTAATTTTATCGCCGTTTACAATATTTGTCGGCCTGCGTCGAACTTGAACCTAATCGTTAGTACGTTCGACGCGATCGCGTTGTGTCGCGTACTGCGGTGAACCGTCTCCCTCTTTTTAGTCACGATCGTGAATTCGCAGCGCTCTCGGTTCAGAATCCGACACGGATTTTTATAAACCCCGGCACTAAAACGTTTAAGCTAGACCGGTTTCGGCTTCCCCCCTCCCGCCGCCGCGAGAACATTCTATGATTAATTGATACTTACGCAGATCTACTGCCGACGCAGGGAAGCTTCGACGCATCCCTGAATTTGAGATTAGAACGCGTCTCTGTTACGAACGAATTGGTACGGCGATTCGTACCCCCGAAACTTTCAGAGTGAAAAGCGTTTCCGGCCGGGGGGAATATATTGCGTTGCGTCATACACACCCATCTAATTACATGATCTCGGTCACATTGAAAAGCTCATGACCACATGACAAATTGTCTATCAACACAGTCTGGAAGTCGATTGTGAACATTGTCACCACGTTTAGTGTTTACGAGGTTCTCTGTAGAACCGAATTTACTTTCCGTACACCGAATGTTTACAATAGACTTCTATGAATGTATTACTCCCCTGTCAATTAGTTGTAAAACGTACACCATATCTATCTTCGTAAAGCGTACGGTTGCAATATTCTATTAAAATGAGCCGGCTATTTTAATGCACCATGTCAAAAAAATTCTCAACTTGTCATAAAAGATCTGAATATTATTTCTCCTAATAGTTTCTTTGACTCATATCCTCCTGGGATTTGATTTATTAGGAGAACTGATTTGATTGAAAAAAACATACTGTGCATATTATTTGTGAAGGATATTTTATAAATATATTGTGTGGATTTCGCCTCTTTCTGGAACAGTTAGAAAGAGAGGTAAAATTGTTTTTTTTTTCTTTTTGAGTGTAACTTTAAATTCCTCCACCAAGTTATATACCAATACAATACAAAACTGTTCACAAACTGAACACTAGTATACAGGGTTGTTTCTCTCATACACAGGGGTTCCACTATGGATCTCGTGATGGTTCAACCCTTTCTGTGCCGTCCACGTATGTAAGTCCACAGATCCGTCCAATGTCTCATGTTTGCCGTTGTGCACACTCTCTCTATCTATCTATCTATCTCTCTATCTCTCTCTCTCTCTCTCTCTCTATCTCTCTCTCTCTCTATTGTCTACCTATATAACTATATCTGTCTATGACTCTTTCTTTATTTCTGTCTCTAATAAGTGCCTCTCCGTAATACGCTTATTGCCATCGACCTATTCTCTTCATTGTCCACGACTTCCATTTGCCTTCTCTTTAGTTAATGGATTAGATTTCTCTCTAGCCCTCTTCTCAAAAACAAAATGGCCACTTAAATTAAACGTCTGTCTAAAGAAGAAATTCGGTCTGGAATGAAGGAGTTATTAATAAAACTTTAAACAAATTCTAGTTTGAATAACCCCGTAAAGGAATAAGCGCTAAATTATGACTTTTTGTCATCAATCACTTTAATTCTTCTTCCCCACCCGCTCAAACACTGTTCACTTTTGATCCTTAACCATAAAAACTGATTAAAATTAACAAAACCGAAAATATTAGAAGTAGGCTCCAAAAGTAAAGAGATTCGAATAAGCAAACAAAGGGACAATCCTGAGGAAGTAGGAAAATGTAGTAGATAATGTAAAAAGCGGAATGTCGTATTTTATTGATTATAATTGATTGATTAGATTTTCTGTTGAGATGTGTCGTCCTTTAAATTGCATAATTAGTGATTAATTTCAGTAAGTATGATTATATACGTATGTATTATCGTAGCTTATAAAGGTATTAGCGTGTGTTACATTAGTCTTGTTTAATAGTAGTAGTAATCCAATCAATTTTCACACATCTCCACATTGTTTCAATACAAAACTAGTAACCACCAACATTCAACAACCTCTTAAATAAAAACTGACATCCTTTGGAGCTGAACATCGGATACTGCACAACACCATCTATTAATAACATTAATTAAATTATAATTCCAGTAATCGGTATACGAACTCTTTAAAAAAGGCCCTTAAACCATATTTCCTAATTTCAATTCATACTAACATCCAATACATATCGTGTAGGCTCTTACACTGGTCATTTAAAAATAAAGAAAACGTAATTTCAACAAGTGAATAAATAAATAACCAATTGGCTCTAAACATTAGTGCAATAATGAATTATTTCAAAAATAATCCGTATTTTCTACGTGCTCTAAAAATACTTTTTAAAATGAATTATTTTCCTGATCCTATTTCTGTGCTGCTACAAAATTATTTATTTTGCTAACTATGTTCAATGTTTTGCTATAAGTGTTCCATGTGTTGAAACAGATTATATTGTGTATTTATGGTAGTTGGGGTTTTTGCTAAACCCTAAGTACTGACTGTATTTATGAGTAATTGACCGTTCTCATTTCATTCAATCATCATAACATTATGATGACTTGCAAATGCCGATTTAGTTCAGTTATTAAATCGTTTAAACATTTCTCACACACGATAATTTAAATGTAGTGCTGTAATAAAAAGCTTCATTGTTGTATATGGGACAGTTTGCATATATTGTAAATACGAAACCTGAATCATTCTTTATGTTATACCAGAACTTTTTTTGCAATTATATAGAGTTATATTCACTCTGTAAATTTACACTATATACGCTATTCGGTTGAATAAATATTTCTCCGTTCTCTAATTGAGTGAATCAAATTGATATATTGAGTATATGCAAACTTATTCCAAGGAGGAATATGTGTGCCTATAATTAGTGTGTTAGTTGACTGATTGTGTGTCTCTTCTGTACAGCTTTCTCGGAGCATGATTGTGAGTACAGCTCTGCTTATATACTTTTTTTTTTGTAGATCAGAAGCGCTTCAGCCGTAGAAAACTGCTTAAAAAGTACAGCTGAAGTATATACACTAAATGAAGTAGTAGCGACAGTAATTTATTTTGACTATTTCAAATTTTGAATAGTACGATGAACATTTCCTGTAAATCTTATAGAATATATTTCGTCTAGAAATTTAAATATTTGTTAGAATAGAAAAACTGAATGGTTATTTAGTCCTTGACCAATACTTAAATCGAATTTCAGTTCAGGGTTATGTGATTTCGGCCCCTCAATTCATTCTCAATTATATCTATAACCATAATAATTACAAATTATGGAAATTAATTTAATATTATGCAGAATAATTCGTAAAAAAAATTGTACTTTCAATTTATTTTGCCAAATGATTTTCATCATTATTACTTTTTGAACAAAGGCAAATTTAATTTTTTAATATCATCAACACTGAGATTTCTCACTGCCCCTTATGGTCTTAAATTAGGACGGATTCGACTTCTCGATTAAATAATCGCATGATACTCTGAGTATCACAGACACAGTTTTGGCACTGTTATTTAGCGCCAATATAACTCTGGGAAGTCGTAACCGGAGGCCAAACCGACAGGATAGCATAAACTATGTTTTAACCTATAGAGTTTTTATTTGTTCGCACCCGAGTGAGAGCCTGCGTTGTGTGTTTTTGCAGGGCGGAAGTATGCCGAATACGAGTAGCAGTGTCCCATTTTTATTGAGCTCGTCAATGAACAGCATCAGATCGAGGAGGCCGTCGGCTTGCTTGTCCAGTTCTCAGGGTTCTGGGCTTCTTCAGCAGTTGGGCTCTGGCATGGTAAGACAGCTAACATCACAGCACACCGCCAACGGAAGGGCATTCCCTGGTTCCAATGTAAGGCAATGTCCTTCTCTCTCTCTCTCTCTCTCTCTATCACTCTCTATCTATCTATCTATCTATCTATCTCTCTTCTCTCTCTCTCTCTCTCTCTCTGTCTCTTACCCCTCTCTCAATATTTCTCTTTGCGCCATCCTTCACTCTCTCTCTCTCCTCTACAATCATGTTCTGCTTTATCCGTCTAATTTATCTCCCAATGGCCGTTTGAGTTTTTGCACCCCGCAAACCGTTTAATACAGTCCCTAATAATCCCATCCGAATCACGCTTAGACAGTCTCTGTCCTACCTGCTTTTTATTTCTGCAACCTCCGATCTTGCTGCTGTCGCAGATCTTTACTTTTTAATGTCTCTCACTTTCATCGCCTTTTCCCCTTACACACTAGCCATTTTATTCTTATATTCTTCCAGTTTATTATTCACCCTCTTGAACAGAAGTCATTGTTGATATATCGCTTAAGGTTTTTTCGCTCCTCCTTGCGCAAATTTTCACTGCCTTTATCGTACAACGTCTTGTATCTGGAAGAAATAATAGATTTCACTCGCAATAATTCGCAATGTATTCAACTAGAAAATAGTGGCTTAAATTTTGCACCTAAACGGTCACCTCAGAGCCGTGAATAAGAGTGGAAGAGTCTTCCCGGTTATGGTTTTTTTTTAAATTTGGTTCCTTCTGTTTGAAGATTTGAAGATACAAAGTATCGAAGGAAGTGGTCGAAAGAATACTGGAGTTATGAAACATTAGAGATTGTTTAAATTACAAACAAATTTTGACTGTTTTGAAATGAAATATTCGTAAATTAGCTAAGCTGTGCAAGGAGGTAATAAACGCCTTATTTATGTCCCTTTCTAAATATCCCTCTTTTGTGTCTAGTCAGACAAACATTCTTAGCCCACCACATTGCCCTACAGTGTCAAACATTTGTAGAAGGGAGTTCAAAATTCCGTTGCATCCGTTGCCTCTAACCTTTGTGCCAGTTTAATTGTGGAGTGGAAACAAAGTTATTTTCCATTTAATCAGCCTGTCTCTCCCAAAATCGACATACCTTTCCCTTTGAAATAGGTAAGTTGTGTTTCTGTGATGTTAGAAATTAATATTTTGTACAACCCCAATCCGCATTATATGTTTGATTGTTATAAGTAATCAGTTGCTACAGTTGAAACTTAGTTGTCCACTGATTGGTCCAAGGGGGGCTGAGACTTCAACGGAACAAAGGTAAATAATGTACTGAAGGGTCAAACTGGTCTGAAGAGCAAAATGAAGGAAATTCGTAGAATATACCGAGTTTTTATAAAATTACCTTATTTCCATTATTATTTAATTAAATTACTCAATCATTCAATATTAATAGGAGCTCAAATTTACACTTGTAAAAATGCAAATTTATCTACTCTGAGAACAATAATTCAATGATTAAATATTACTTATATAGAGATATACTTATAAAGATACAATTACATATCCAATACTGAGAAAAAATAAAGGTTATGTTGAATCGCACACCTGTTAAAGATTAATAAAGTCATATGAACAATTTTACACAAAAAAATTATTGAAAGAGATAATATCAAATGAAAAACACAAATGCTTAACAATTGTGCATTACTGTGTTCTCTCATGATAGTGTTTTTTTTTAATAAATTCCTCCAGGATATATATATATATATATATATATATATATATATATATATATATATACATACATACATACATATTGAATTCTGGTTAATCATTTCTAAATGACATCCACTGAGGCTTCAAAATTATTTCTAGGGTAATGTTCCTATCATGAATCATTTATTGTATAATCAATCCTGTGTTTTATTCAAAATTGTTTGGGTCAGGATCAGTTTTATATTAACACTTTCACTCATGATAAATTCTCTACATATTGCCATTTTCATACACTTTATGATGGACAGTGTTTCTAATAATATAACAGAATATAAAATGTACTTCTGCTTTTCTACTTCTTTAATTCCCACACACGCTTATGACAAGTTATATGTCTGACTTCTTATAGGTGCAATTATATCTGCATACCTCTTATTCTTACTTCAGTCTAAGTCTAAATTTAATGTTCACTGAATTTCTTTTTGCACTTCTTTCATTTTCCTCTTCATTTCACTCAGTGCCTAAATGTTAGAACTCTATTTAAATTGTTATTTAAGTGTTTAATTGAAACTGTCTATAAACCTGAATTGATTCATCAACAAGAAAGGTAATATTTACATTCAGTAATGGTGTTCCCAGTGTGTATTTGTGATGGTGAAAAATATTTTTCTGCTACATGAATGCTCTGTATGGTACTGTAATTTTAAATATATTTATTTATATATCTCAGAGTCTATACACGAAATTTAATGGAAATCTTGGTCATCATACATGCCTAACAATAAAATATATGCAATTGTTATTCAATATGTTAATATACATAGTGCATAGTGTATCATTTTTGGTAGATTATTTAATGCATAATGTCTTGTTAAATATAAATAATATCCTTTATTTATTTAAAAATGTTATGCACTTAGTAAAGCATGTTTGTGTCTTGAAACCATCTGTGCCATAGAACATAATAATCCTCATGTAAACCAACATATATATTTTTCACGAAATTTATGTGTGCGTTTTTTTCTGAAAGAATAGTATCTAATTTAGTGTTATGAAATGTTTAAATCCGTTTAGTAAAATAAATACGATAAAAAACTGCATAATTAATTCAATGCAATAAGTAGCAACTACTAATTAATATGCAGTACGTGAGTGCAGTCAAAAAAACTGCACTTTTTGTGCACCAGAAAAATGTAATGTATACATGTACTTTGTAATATAATATACTGCAAATAATTAAATCATCGAATTTATACAATCCACATGAATATTTTTCAATTAAAACTACACTTTACATTTCTTATCAAATTAAATGTTTTTGGCACACTTATAATAATAATAATTTTAATCTTTTCCATATATTTCGATTATTAAAGAAATAATTGTTCAATAAAATTTCAATAATGAACCAATATTAATTCACGTTAATCGATGATTAGGTATGAAAGATAATTAAAAATGATAAATTACAGCCAGGAATATTTGTTATAAAACGTACAATTTTACAACTAAGATCAGAATAAAAGGGTCATCTTACGTCAGTTTCAAGTAAGATTTTAATATAATACAATTTCATACATTATGTATGTACAGTCGTCCTCGAACATCGCGGATGTCACGTTCAAGAACCCCCAGCGCATTACACGAAAACCGGAAAATTGCGCCCTTATATTTATTTTATTATTTATATATATTTAAGGCTTTATAAACTTGTCTTATAAACACTCCCAACGCTCTTAAATATTTTCTACGCTCTAAAACGTACGTAATGTTGACATATTAAAGTGGGTTCACACCAGTGGATATACTACAATTTGAATGGTGAAGATGATGATGGATTAGCCGTCCAGTTCTGGTGATGAGGATGAAGGTGACGGCGATGAGATGAATTTGAAGAAGAGAATTACATTTCTTCTGAAAGCTCCACACCATCAGCCGGTGCAGTATCTTCGCCCTCGCATTATCCCTAACATCCGTTTCAGCTAAACGCGCAGACCTAGCTGATGACTTCTTCCGAATGAGGAACTTAGTTATAGGGAGTTATGCTGGCGCTGCTATTTCTGCTTCGAGTCTTTGTACGCTCATCTGCTGTACGCTACGTATTTTATGTCTATTTAATATTCTGTTAATATGTTTTTAATCCCTTTCCATTTTTAGATTAGAAAATGCATACTTTACCGCAAAGTCCGGCGATATAGCGAAAAATCCGCGGTACAAAATTAGATATAAAGAAATAAGAAAACCGCGCTACAGAAAGTGAACCGCGATATGGCGAGGGACGACTGTATATATTATTTTTTGTGTACTTTCTTATTGCATCCTGTGGACCCCCGCCCCTTATTTATCATTAATGCGTATGTGTAGTGAGTGTACCTTATCCAGTAAATGGAATTTGTACATCAGCATGTTTGAGAATTGAAATGATTATTATGCGATTTTATACATACCATGTAACTGAATTGTGATATAATTTTCATGACGGTGCAATCGCGGTTGTTTGTTAATTATTTTTTACGGCGTTACAAGGTTTTATGAAAATATTTAATTTAATTTTTCAGTACCAACTATTTTCCGGGAGGTCATAAATTTGGTGACTGGAGAAGAAATCACTGAAAGAGTGATGGTGGTGATGGTGCCAATATCAACATGAAGTATGAAGGTAGGAACCTGTTGTTGAAACACATTTATACCCATTTACTCAGTTGAACGTAATATTAACAATTCTGAACTTTGAACTTTTAAGTAGAAATACGTAAATATATTTATAATTTTAAACAAATAATGAAAATTAATTTATAACTAATGGATCATCTTTTTGATACAAACCAACTTCTTTCAGCACACAATGTAAATTAAACAATGCTGATGTTTCAGCGGGATTATTGAATGTAATTGTAATCCATTATAATTTTTATTTTTTCAGATGCATTATTATATTGTAAAAAGATGTTATGAATTATGTAAAAAATGTGTATTTTTGGAATGTACAAAAGTCAATTGCATGTAAAATAAGCTTTTCAGGATTTGTAAAATATCAATTATGTATATTCTTCAGTCATGCACACAAAAAACCTGCACTCAAGTTCATTTTAATACATTGTGGATAATATTGAAAATATTATAACTCTATTATAGTAAACTATATATAATTATATACATAATATATAAATATTGAAATTTAATGATTTGTATATAAGATCATTGACCAATATAAAACTATATTCAATTAAACCTAATTAAACATTTAGCACTTTTCTAAATATTTTAATTAGGTGAAGTTTATGCACATAAAACATAGTTGGATTAATTCGACAGATTCTTGCTAAAGTATTTCTCATTAATTGTATTAAAAATTAATTAAAGTTCTATCTAATTAATTACAAAAGAAGTAATTACTATTTGCAAGGTAATTCATTACATGTTACTAATTAAAAGTTTCACTTATTTTTTTAATAGTGCCTTTGTATTTGAATATCCCATTTTGCAATAGAAATAATTATATTTTTGTATTCTCTAATCTACATTATGTTTTAGTTTTGTACTTTTTGTACTTGTTTTATGGCAATGGTACTTTTGCAAAAAATTGTATATACATCTGATTTGGAAAAGATTAACTATATTATTTTTTACAATTCATTAATTTTCCATTTAAATTATTGGAAAAGTAATGAATTAAATTTAGGAAAATGTGTATGTAAATCTTTATTGTAATTTTTGACAATCTTAATAACAATATTAGAACTTATTGAAATACGACACAAGTAAATATCTCCTCAGAGACAATCGCAAATATCTTGCAATAAATGGCTGCTCTTCATTAATTAAAACTTAGACTCTCCTGAAAAGCACAGTATCTAAATATATCATATAAATTTTCTTTATAATATAGTTAGTATTAAATTTCAGCATATAGTTTAGTTTGCATGTGACAAATATTATTCAGTCCCACATATCAACCATGCTTCTTACATATATCTATATATATGTATGTCTATATGCATATATATAGTTATTGGGAATGATGTTTTCTCAGGTAATAAACCCTTTCCTATAATAATAAAATATATAATCATTGAACTTAAATAACATAATAAACATAAATATTATTAAATATACACACAAATACACACATACACATATATATTCATATATATATATATATATATATATATATATATATATATATATATATATATATATGTAATATTTGTATTAAATATATGTGAATACTAAAGTGAGAATTTCAGGTATGTATTGACTGTGACTAAACATCATAAGGCATATGCTAAAGTTTATATGTGTTATAATTTTCATTTTATTTATTTAACTGACAAATTTTTATTTCCCTATGTACAACTGTTTCAAAGAATTAAAAAAAGGCATGCTAACATTTTGTTGGTCTACCTTTATTAGCACTAAGGCAAATTACTAATCAGTTTGAGTAAAAATTTAGAAATGTTTTATTAAAACCAAAATAATTACAACCTTTGACTTAATTCATGAAGGTATTTACATTTATGTACAAATTTAAATTTATTTCAGACATGCACAACATATGTTCAGATACTTACAATAGTAAAATAGATTTTTTCTGTACTTGTGCACTATATAAAAATAATTCCACATTGTAATATATATTCATTTATAAAATGAGTAATGATTATCAAAAATATTCAAAACTGGTGGAATATAATAAACGTTCCAGGCCCTGTAGGATTGAATCATATGGTTGTGGTGTTAAGTAAATATTTTTCTTTGTTAATTATTGTATTATATTTACCATTTTAAATTTACAAGAGAGAATACACTGATATACATACATTGCTTTTTATCAGGTTTATAACATGGAAGGTATTTTAATGCTTCTTGTGTTATATAAAAAAAAACAAAACAGGAACTTATTTATACATGTAGGAAATGTTCATTATTGAAATTGGCAAAATTGAATATATTCATTTAATATTATTATTAAAAGAATTCTACTATTGTGTGCTATACCGTGGGATACATACATTTTGTTTGCCAAATGATAATCCATCCTTTGGTCATTGATGTTCCCTATTTTATATAAATATATAAATATGAAAAAAGTGTGAGAATATACTCCACATTTAATAGTTATTCGAAACACAATGTCAATCTGTTATATTACATGTATTTGATGTTTATGTAACCACCTCAGGAGAATGTTTGTTACTATTAATGTTTCCATGAGGCGTTAGCTGTTATCTGTTTCTGATTGTTCAATTAAAGGAAAAAGTATGGGGAACAATATATATTAAAAACTGGATTCCTGCTTTTGTGTAAATAAATATTTTACAGACGTTCAAAATGAACAGCTGGGGTACAGAGGAACAAAGCTATTAATGTTAAAACAAAACTTTTTTTAACAAAAATAGAATAAGATCATTTAAGTACGTTTTGGCATTAGATGAGTTGAAAGCATTCACCAATCGCACCTACGGTGGTCATACTAGGTTACACTAAATTTTTAGGTGTAGTGTAAAATTTAAACAATATTAATTTGTTCATTATATCACAGTATTTTATAGATGAAATATATAAGAGTAGATTATAATTGACATAATCTGATTATTAGCAATATAACTTAGAATAATTTCAGTTAACAATATTTAATGTAAATTTAATATAAGTATATTTATCGGTTTAAATTATGTCTACACAAACATTCATTTTTGGAAACATTCTGAGTAAATTTTGTTTAAAATTGTTATTAGCATTTGGACAATTGCTCAAATGTGTAGTATTTTTGTTAATTTCTGAGACATACCAGTTATGGAAATTGCTACAAGACAATCGAAATGTAGAGTTGCGGACAATATGTCTTAATAATGCAACAAAGGTGGCTTATATATGGTTAATAATTGCTGGTCTTGTAGATGATTCTGAAATCTTTACAACTGTCATTTCAACTCATCTATTATCTTTACATTCTTGTCTAAAACTTCTTCTTTTCTTATCTTATACTTCGAGAGCAGTAACAAAATTACAATTAAATGTTATAATTGAGTAAAATGGTAAGGTATGTTCATTTTAATATGTTTTGCCAGTCAGATAAATTACTAGCATACATTTATAATTGGTGTTTTCCCCATGTATGACTTGTGTAAATTATGAAATATGAAAGATGTTGAGAATAAATTGATAGGAGATATTTAAATAAAGCCTTTTTCTCCAGATTCATCAGCCAAAACTATCGGCGAAAATATGTATGTAAACAAAGCAATATTTTCAGTAATAACTGTTACTATTAATTATTGTATATTAATGAATAATAAAATGTCAAGGAAAAAAATAATTGCACGATTAATTTTAAAATTATATCTGTGGTATTGTTGTAAACAAACAGTGTGAAATGAAAATGATATGATGAACTGGAGACACACTTGCTTTGAGTTCAAGGCAACTTAATGCATAAATGATCAGAAACAATAGTAAAAATACCGGAAATTAAAATACTGCCTGTATCTTTAACCTTCATTTTCAAAACTTATTTCATATTTCACTATATATCAATAAATCTTCTTGACTAATCTACACTAAATCACTTTACACTGTTTCAAAAATTGTAATATCGAATACAATTTTACTTCTCTATATACAAGTGGTTGATCTCTTGGAATGAACTATGTATTTCAGTGTAACTTTATGCATGCAATAATATTATGTAAATATGTCGTATATTTTTTGGGAAATGAAGTATATAACATAATAACAGATATTCATTATATGAATGTTTGAACCCGAGATAGACATTTTTCCATGTACAAATGTATTTAAAATATAAATTTACAATGTATTTATATTGCATTTGACAAAATCATTACTAAAAATTGTAACCTTCAAGCAGAATAGTAATTTCTTTTTATTATTACTGCTCTTCTGTTCATATTCCATTACTATGACCTCTCCTTTTCTCTTTACTGACTATTTGAATTTGAATAGGCAATAAATCTGATCCATTATATACATAATAATTATTGTTTGACTGAAAAACTCTAAAAACCAGAAAAATCACTAAAATATCATTTAATACTAAGGTAATAACAAGTAAAACATTTTAAATTATTTATATTTTCAGAACGTAATTATTTATAAAATAAACATTCAATGAATAATTATTGAAAGTATAGATATATTTTCAGAAAATACAGTCTCATTAATAAAAGTTAAACTTTTAATATAGGTAAGTACTTAATAATGGACTATAATTATTGGGACTTTCTTTATTCTTTCTTGAAAAGTAGTTTCTTCAATTATAAAGTTACTTCATTAAACCAAATAATTTTCATGACTTGTGCAATTTCTATTCTCCACTCTTTCTTAGAACCAAATAGGCTACTGGTGACAAAATCATTGGAGTAAAATCATTATATTATGGACCTCCCTCCTTCCCCCCTCAACCTTACGAAATAACAGTAACAAATGCTTCGTGTTCTAATTGGTAAGTGATATGGTTAAATTATTAATTATATACTTAATTAATAGTAGTAATAAAATATTTTACCATAAAAAATGTTTTAAATAAATTTTCTCAAACACAGTGCGACAATAAAGTTACGGACGTTTTGAAGTATCTAAGTGGGAATAAATTCGTATTTGTGTTGTAAGGGGTGGAGTTAGAAGATGAATGTTTATGTTTACAGCATTAAAGGATGGGGGTGTAACGTTTACGGTTACCGCCTTAGACCTGCGTTCATGACTTGCCAGAAGGAGGATAAGCCCACCATAGGTCAGTGCACTTCTCCCGGTAAGATCTGACATTGTATGATTAGTTTTACTGAAGTTGTTTCTCTTTTAAAAACTGTAATCTATTTTTCGCCGAAAATAACTATTCAGTACAATATCCCTGGGTATACACAATAAGCATATTTATTACTGCGCCCCTAAAATGATGAGAATTGATGTTTGAGCGTGAAAATAGGTGGGGTTCCGATGGGCTACAAGCCCATTTCAGCGTCCTGAAAACTATTTTGTTCCAATAATCCGCGCCGTCCGTTTATTCTTTCTTAACGGCTTTTAATATTAACCTTCCGTTGGATTTCCCGACATACCGTTCCCGCGCCTGTAAATAAATAACCATCCAACGGAAGCAGAATTGCTGCGTCGCGTAAATGCCGGAGCGAGCTCTCAAATTATTGATACTCGGAAAAAAGTTGGTCGCTCAGCTTGTGCCGGTTGTTGAATGTTTAAAATTGAGCCGGTGGCCGGCGGCCTACCAGTGCGAAGGGCGGTATTCAAAGGGCCGGGATAAAATGGCCGAGGCCGTGGATTTCCAGCGTATCAATTCGGTTTTCGACGACATGTTCGGTCTGTCTTTCCTGGAGCCCTTCTTCAAGACCGGGCCCCAGACCAGGATCGACATCCTGAAAAGGCTGCTCCTCTATCTGCTGCTCTGGGTCGTACATCCTATTTACTTCGTTCCGCAGATAGCCGCGTTCTTCTACGCCGGCGAAAGCCTCATCCAGACCCTTCTGAACGTGGTCATATTCCTTCAGCTGTTTCAGACCTGGTACAAAAACGTGTTCTTCCTCTACTACGTCGACGATCTCAAGTCTCATTGTCTGTCGCACGACAGTTTCGAGTCGAGCAGCTATAGGAAGCGGGACGCCCTAATGGCGCTGACTAAGACCTCGGAGATGATGCGGAAGGTGGCACGACTGCTTTACACAATGGGCTATTCCAACCTCTTCTTCTGGGTCGTACTGCCGATTCTGCAGACGGAGAGCATGCAGTCCGTCTTCGGCGTTCACATACCGATCGCCAAGCGCAACACCCGCGTGCTCCCCTCATTCTATTCCTATTTCATCGATGACGACGTCTCGCCCATGAGGGAAATACTAATTGTCTTCGAGGTTTTCCTCGTTGGCGGAGGCCTGTTGCACTATTTGACACTGGACCTCTTCATCACCGCCATCATAGTGATGTTCAGCTCTCAGCTGAAGGTCATCAACAACGCTATTGCCGACAAGGACAAAGCCAACGTAGAGTTCAAACTTGTCTCCGAAGATGGATACGTGGTTTATAGCCAAGGTCAACCCGATAACGCCCCCATTCCGATTAAGCAGTTTCTCAAAGATCATCAATTTATGGTTAAGTAAGTTAAATTAAATATTACCAGCGGCATACTATGTATTATATATAATGTATAACTCGCGTGTTAAACATGCAATACATATAGTAAACATGTGCTCTTTGTCACTTCGTCGAAAACTAAAATTCCATCCCAAATCAATCGTAAGGAGCATATTTTCAAATTGCACTCTTTAAAGTATGACAATATGTAAAAATCGTTGAATTCTTTTTCAGGAAGTACACGGAGATAACGAAAACTTTGAGCCCACTACTGGCCATGATCCTGCTCACAACGCTGCTCATTATTTGCATACTGACGTTTTTAATACAGGTATGTGGACAAAATCAACAGAATAATCGAATCTATATCATTCCATCTATATCCAGTATATCAGAAGATAACGCGATTAGGAAAACAAATTCGAAAACCAAATTTTTCATAATTTTTCATTTGAACTTTATCAAATAAGATAATTTCAAATGGAAGACTCCGGTTTTGATAAGTTTTATTGAATGAACTTGAGCAAAATATTCTTAGGAAACTCCGATAAAAACACCTTCGACGCGTCCATTGAGTCGGTAATTTACACACTCCCGAGCGGAAATTTTATTCTTGTTATTCCAGGAACAGATACGAATGATTTCCAGATTCTATAGTCATTTTATATTTCGGCGTCAAAAGCTACGACATATTAAAGATAAAAAGTGTTGCGGGCGATAAGGATTTATCCGCTTTTTTTCGATAAGACGCGATAATATTTGATAGTTGGAAAAAACTTTCAGTAATTTACCAAACATGATGGGCATCTTGAAAAAGGGTTGTTTTTTCATATTACTCCTATAAGACTGAAAAATGAATATTTACACTTCATTCTTTTTTCCTGATCGCATAGTGAATCTAAGACTCACATCTGTGAGTATATATTAATACTTTTATTATAGCATCAATTATTTGTTAATATCTGAATGAAAAACTGAACGATTTTTAAATTAAAATTTTTAAAGTTTATACCCGTTATCCCGGTATTTTATTGTCACTCTGTTTATTGAAGATTCACCCTTTTTTTGATCGGCTTTTCACCATAATAAACAAGCGGTTCCTCAATCGTGGTTCGTCCTACGAGTTGTCATTTACTGGTACAATACTCAGCAGTGAATACGAGAAAGTCAAGTAATATGTGATTTTGTGGAAGGGTACATCCCCATCAATCGCCCGTAGGCCGATAACAGGATAATAAGTTATGTAAGATATTCTCTCTGTTTCTATAATTACAGTGTTAGCATTTAACTGAACTCTATAATTTCGGTCTCGGCTTACTGTTATACCTCAATTATGATGATTACGGCATCCGCGATGGCGTGGGCTCCCAATCGCTTATTGGAAAGTCAACATTTAGCTTTGCAACGGCTTGCTACAGTAATCAATTTACGCAGTCCCCGTCCATCGATGCAATAGGCAACAACACCAAATTGGCCTCGCGTTGCGTAACGGCCCTCGTAAAGGAACATCCGGAAAAAAGGAAAATGGTACCTCCAGTGTTTTTTTCCTTTTTAAACGCGAGGATCCTTTTCGAAAACCGCAGTATTCCACACCAGCCGGCCAGTTAGCTGTTGTGAAACACGGCATTTAATGGAACGGGAATTCTCCGTCCAACATGAAAGGGAGAATCAATTCACATTTAGAATATTGACGTCTTCTTTCTTTTATTCCGCCCTATTAAAGTTTCTCCGAAGTAGGTCGGACAAGGGGGAAAAGCTGTGAAAACAAACAGAATGTTCGGCTTCGGATTGCGGAAAGTCCCCATTGGAAAATCTGATGTTCGCATTTTAAAGTACTGACCGAATATTTCAACTTAATGGTTTTACATCACTTCTTCTCGACCTTCTGTTTTTTTTTTTTGGTTTCGGCACCGCTAAATAAAATGGGCACCGGCGGTAATGACGATGGCGAGACGCCGAAACTGGTCTAATTCAATACGGAATAGGTGAGTGGGAACGGAAGATAGCGAGACCCTCCAAAAAATGACTACAATTAATAATTTTATTTAATTTTCTACAAATTTTGTGGCCCATCTCCTCGGCCTATAGCCTGCTGGATACGTCTTCTTCGCCCTGTAGCGATCTTGCGTAGATTTTCTGATCTGCAACATTTCAACTGAAGTTTTTCCAGTCTTTTAAAAAATGTACTATACATCATTAAATTTGACAAGGTTCAGTCTGTTTTGTTAACAAAATTGACGTATCACATTGTATAACTAAAATGAGATTTAAAAGAAATGATTATTGATGGTCAGTATTCGAATGTTCCCATAATTTTTATGGGAGGGTAACCGGACGTATACTGGCCTACAGACTAGCTTAATCGACGTTGAGGAATTTAACCGGGTGCAGATTATGTGGAATAGACGTGAGTTCCTCCGGGAGACCGCCGAGACCGGTAGCAGGTCGGTGGGGATATTTTAGGCCGGGGGAAACACAGCTTTCGTGCGACTAAGTCCGATCGAGTGAGTGACAGTGACGGGGTCTAAATGGCGCTCGTTAAGCGAATGAAATGACGATCATGCAATAATCTATACTCTCCGACCGAATAGAATCGTCAAAGCAGAAATAAAATGTAAAGAATGAAAAAAAATATTAGTGCAAAAGGAGCTCAATTGATTAACTGATCAATTTCATATAACGGCGTTCGATGTTAGGAAAAAGCTCCGTTTTTCAAGGACCCGAAATGAACATACGTTCGCGTACTTCACTGTAGCGAATCCAAACAAAGTCAACGGCGCGAAATATCGATAAATTGATTTGCCAATATATGAATAATAAATTATACCTGAAACCTGTTAGGTGCTTAATCGATCAAATTGATTTGTCCGCATGCTGATACTATTCATTCAGTAGGACTATAAGTATAATTTAAAACACTTTCGTGCCGTTTCCTTTATCCTTGATACAGTAATATTTTTTGCTTCTTTTTGCGGACAAAACTTATCGTTTATTGCGCAGTTGTTTGTGCCGCGGGTCGACACCAAATGACCGTGTCGACATTTAACTTCTGTAATTTACAGTTTGTACCGATGGCCGACGGCATAATTATTGGTGCCGTTAGATAAAATTCGGAACGTCAATTGATTCTGATTTATAATGAAAGGCAATAACAGATCGCGTGAACGGTAGTTATTGAGAGATTTTCACATAAATCCGTTATGCGAGAACGGAATAATAGCATTTGGCCTCCTCCCTCGCAAATTAAAAATAATCCGTAGGAGAGCGTTACAGTTATTTTAAATAAAATATTAAATCGTGTTTCCAATGACACGTACTGCATTAATATATTCATTAATTAAAATAACCTACTTGTGAAAATTAATAACGTTTGATAAATCTTATTTACTACACAAGCTTCAAATATCAAATAGTGATATAAGTTTTCACCTTATAATTATTGAAACGCTTTGCGATTCGGGGGTCTAACGCATGAAACGAATTTTCATTTTTATCATTATCTGATTAAATTGGTGACTAAAATATAATGCATATATATAATATATATAATTTAAACGGTCTATATATGTAAGACCGAGTAATAATGACGGGTTGGGTATCGGATGGCGCCATTTTGGCGCATGCGTCGTCCCGCATTCGGAAGGTCTCTGTTTAAGAGCCGGAAATGTCTCTTACAGTCTCTGTCTCTCTCTCTGTTAATACAATGAGCTCATATGCAGTCCAAAGCGGAAGCCTCCAAACCGGCGATAACCGGGCCAGCAATGGTGGCGCTGGGCAGGGCCGCTAAAACTGTGCTCAGTGAAAATACGCGGACGATTTCGCTCCGAACAATGTTCCAATGTTCTCTATTGCCGAGGCCTTTGCGCCGCTTTCAAAGGCAATGTCGACCGGCAAAATGGCAGTTCGGGGACTTTCACAATAGGCCTCCATTTCTAAGCCCCGTCGATTATATCGATCAATTTTTCCTGGATTAATTATACATCTAGTAATTGTCCATTTTCACACAGTCGCCCGCAATACATGTATTGAATTTCGATGTCAATTACACTGAAATTCAACTCTAAGTACTCAGTTTGTCTCAAATTCGCTCTAAATATTTTATTAATATTTTTTATACCGCGATATTGAGACGAAAGTAATTTCTGGAATAATTTTTTTTGTTCAGGTTTCCGAAGAAGAGAACGGATTTACTACTACAGACTGGACAATACAGTATATGCGCTACACGATTTTCGTTACCTGCGCCGTCGCCAACCTGTTCCTCTCCTGTTGGTGGTGTAACAAGTTGAAGGACGCGGTCAGTATATATAGGACCGTATGTATAGGAAGGATATCGGTTGAGGGAATTTATTTATATATTAAATTGTATCCCACTATTTCCCGCCACCAGAACGATCCAATATCGGTTATTCGACGATTTTCGGGATGCGCCTTCCAAATTCGTCCTTTAGCGTGGACCATCTCGTAAAATGTACACGTTCGAGGGGTTGAAATACTGTCAATTTGAGTTCTGAAGTAAGTACCAAACGGAGGGCGGAGATATTGAAGAGTGGAGTAATATTTCAATAGCGAAGTACTTTCCTCGCGGAAATCGAAAATTTTTTTTCTAATTCCAATGCCGGAGTTAAGCGCCGCCGTTGTGAATTTTACAACCTGGCGCCAAAACTGTGGAAAGGTCCCGACTATTATTTTGATTTTCTAACGGAGATTCCTTGGCGACGAAGTCGGTATTCCATTCGAGGGAGAGAAAGAGCGGGGCTTGGAAAGAAAGGAGCGTGCAGTGTAAATGAGCCTCCCCATTTTTTACGAGGGCTGTTTACATAACCGGAGGGGGACTGAACATTTACGGTCTGTGTCCACATTCTTTTTGTTTCGTGATTCCCCCTGTCGGCCGCCGAGTGTTTCCCCGGTCGCAGGCGGACGCCGCCAATTAGCCCTCCGTCGTTCGAGTTATATAAATTATCGCTCGGTCCACGCGGGTCAATTATCATCCGGAGTGGAGGCGCGAAAAACTCTCGGATGGAAATCACTCGGAAATATGAAAAACGCCCCACCTCCGCCAACGCCCAAACATATTTGTCGACAACAATTATCCCCAGAATGGATTTCTCAGAGAAATCACCGGTTCAAATTCGATTTATCGAAATATTTCAAAACTGCATTATTAAAAATTTGCAAACGGACAAACCACAGTACACTAAACCCAGAAACCTAAACAATGAACTTACCTCATCACAACATCAGTTCTATGTACCACTATGGAGATAAATTTTTTTAACATTTTTTATTTTGTACAATCAGCATTGAATGTTATAAGTACAAATGCTGTATGTATTTTTTTCACGTGTATATCGCGATAAAAGAAACTACCCAAAGGTGGCGCTTTTGACACAAGAACAATTATGGTCTGAGGGCCAAAGAAGATCTCTAGGTCAGCGGTGTTTAAGCCGACGCGTGGGGGATAATGGATGGGTAAAGGGACTGAACGAGTGGAACTTCAGGGACCGGGAATTTGTAGACTTCGTCGACTGTCGGTATGTTGAGGTCATTATGGATTGTTCGGTTAGAAACATACCGGGGAGCATTAAGGACGGTACGAAGGACTTTTGACTGAAACCTCTGGATGCGAGCGATGTTGGATGTCTCGGTGGAACCCCATAGTTCTACGTTACTTAGCCCAATCAAAAACTGTTTGGAATCTCTGTCAGGAAATTAAAATTACGCTCAATATATACCACTGATTTCAACGGGTAAAACTATTCGTTTATAATTAAAAAAGAAAAAAATGTATCTTGCTCGTAGCTCTCAGCTATCGAACCTCACTTCAAAAAATGGCGGGCTCAGAGGTTTAATACACCTCTGCGATACCGATTAACACAGAATAATGATTAATTAAAAATATATTAAATAACCTGTATTTCGTAATGATTCGTTTTCTTTAACATTTTGTTATGGCCGTCGCATTCGTCCTCTGGTGAAACTTTTACCAGACAAGAGAATTTAGAAAAGTGCTACTATTCCTTTCCTGTATGCGATCGGGAAAAGATTCTTATATTGAAAGACGAACAAGAAAATCTGGACAAGATCCAACCTCGCTTTATACTCGAAGCGGGTTAAGGATAACGCGATGTCCACATAACATAAAAACAGAATGATACTGTTGTACATTGAACCGTTTTAAATGGGAATGCGATCGGGTGTTGCAATTCCAAACAGACGATCGTTTCGTCAATGGCCCGTGAAGGTCCTTCTTCAGGCCGACTGATGGCTCGCCGTCCACAAATTTAATGACCCGAAATGGGAGCACAACCTTACAATCAGTAGGGGCACAATTTAAAAATATTGTCTACGTATTACTTCATCAGTTTACAGAATAAAGCGTTACGTAAAGAAGAACGATATGCAATATAAAACACTTGAAATGTTGGATTCCAATTTATTTAGATCAAAAGGAAATATGACTTATAATTTTGGTGAACTAAGAATTGATTTCATTATATGAATGGCGATGAATATTATTAAAGCTTGTTGATTTCCTTTACTTGATATAGTTGATAATTTATATATCTGTTTTTTCCACATTCTGTTCGAGTCTTGAATGCCTCTTTCCTCGCATTTATTCGACACGCCTTCAAGAGATATTCAAATCGGACGATTACAGACAATTTGACCGGGTGTTTATTTTCCAATGCCAGTGAAAATAAAAAAAAAAAAAAATACCTGTTATTGGGAGACACCTGGACCGGGGGGAAGAACGGAAAACTGACCCGCGGTTGGCTAATATAAAATTCAGCTCGCTTCTGTAATTTGTTCTCGCCTCGGAATCGCTGTAGGAGTGGACTGGAATAATAGTAATGATTATTCTTATTATCTAATTATATTAGGTTAAGTATACAATTAGTAGGTAATAGCCACGTGGACACAGATTTCGTTTACATTTCAAATGATGCTTTACCTGTATACGTAATTTTATTTCGCTTCTATCTGAAATTACATATTTTTCATATAATGCGCTGTAGATATAAACATCTCCAATTTTGTAATCTTATATTTTTCTATCTTAATTATTTAATTATCATTCGAATATATTTTTCACATTTATCGGAACATATTGCACATTATCGCCGGGCAATATGAGAGCCATATTTTCACTCATACCAACGAGACGAGTATTACTTACTCTTAAGTACTGCAGGATTTTATTTTTATTGTTGTAATTTTTGTTGTAACTTAAACACTGTTTAGTAATATAAGAATTTTTATTTTCAGAAAGAAAGTACTCACTTTGCTATCTACAACAGTCCCTGGTACGAGCAAAATAAAGCCTACAAAGACTCGGTACTAGTCGTCATGTCTCAAGTTTGGCAAACGCCTCCGATAACTGCAATGGACTTGGCCAATATTGAATTGGGCACTTTCATCGATGTACGTTCGAAATAATATATTTAGAGAAGCCAATTTTTTTTATTTATTACATATTAATAAAGACTCATCACTGCTGTTTAAAATTAGAAAATTACATCGCGTAGTCTGTTTCAGGTCATGAGGCTTTCATATTCGTACTACACATTCCTGAGAGGATTCACGGGCTGAATTAAAATGCGCAGCATCGATTGCACCCCTATTGCACTCTAACTAAATTCCGTTTTGTTGTATGCATGCTTATTACAGTTAACGTTAAGTTCATAACGTCTAGCATAAAAACTTTGAAATAAGGTAGGTATAGTGGTTAATTATTGAGTATTCGACGATTAATTGTGGGTAAATTATACCCTCTGTCACGTGTTTCTCTATCAAACTGGGTAAATTAATACAATTTAAGGCTTCTATTCTTAAATTTGTAATTTTTTGCCTCGTCGGAAGAATCCAGTCTTGCCCGTCTTTTCCTTCCTGTTATTAGAACTTTCTTAACTCAGAATAATATAAATAGCATGCTATAAGTGTAAATTACTTATAAGTGCTTGTTTAAAGGATTGAGTATTACCTTCAGTAGGAGAAATTATCTAGCACGTTTTCCTGCGCGTTCTAATCAGTTACATTACATCGTCCTAAGTGGATACTTCATGCCGCTCTGATGGCGAGAAAATTCAGAAATACTGGTGATGGTGAAAGGATATAATACAACAAACGTAGAAATAAAATATTACAAATTCTCTGGTACAAATGGGTACATTTCTAATCCATAACTCCTCATTTAACCATCGCATAAAATTCGTACTTTTTTTAAATATTGTTCTTAGGGTTTATCGAGCTACGTCACACTTAAATGATTTCGTGTGTTTTATGTGGCTGGTGGTAGCCTCCCCTGAGTTGGGCTTGACTGGGCGCATGCTCAACCTGTTTTTTACACTTTTCTGCAATAAATAAATGAATGTCTTCGTTTCAGTTTCTGAGGATTACTTCACGAAGCACGTTGTTCAGAGAGTGAGAGAGAGAGAGTGCTCACTGCGTTCAGATTCTATTTTTAATTTCACTAGTGCAAAAAAAAGCTGCTATTGCACAAAAATAAGCAATGCTGAAAGGACTTGCGCGTCCGATAAATTATTGTTAAAATATATTGTTGTTCATGCACGTCGACAACGTTCTATTATCTTGACAATAGACGCCTTATAAAATCCTTTAAGTGTCTCTTAAATTTAATTGCCGTAGATTTCGTGTCTTTCTGTCCCTCCAGCAGGTTGGGTCTTTTGCTAGACCGGTTTCGGCTGCTCGCCATCTTCAGTAGCGGTGTTAGTCACTTTGGATGTTTTTTGGGCATTTTCACTACACTGTCACAGTCACTTGTACTGTCGAATAATATATGACAGGAAAGCTGTCTGGTATTGTGTATTTACGATCATAAAAGTTTGCCTGCTGATCCAAAATTTATTGAAAAAATGTTATTGTAGTAATATAGTTAATCGGTGCATGTGCACGCAACGAACTTTAGTTAAATACATTTCCGCACCACCCTCAGGGGGCGCTAGTTTATTGGTGCACGTGCACTCACCGAACGATTTTTGTGAAACTAGCGCCCCCCTGAGTGTGCTGCGGAAATTTACTTAATTAAAGTTCGTTGGGTACACTTGCACCGATAAGCCAGCGCCCCCTGAGGGTGGTGCGGGAATGCACTTAACTAAAGTTCGTTGGGTCCAATTGCGACGATAAACTAGCGCCCATTGAGGGTGGTGCGGGAATGTACTTAACTAAAGTTCGTTGGGTGCACTTGCATCGATAAACTAGCGCCCCTTGAGGGTGGTGCGGGAATGTACTTAACTAAAGTTCGTTGGGTGCACTTGCATCGATAAACTAGCGCCCCTTGAGGGTGGTGCGGGAATGTACTTAACTAAAGTTCGTTGGGTACACTTGCATCGATAAACTAGCGCCCCTTGAGGGTGGTGCGGGAATGTACTTAACTAAAGTTCGTTGCGATAAACAGCAGGGTGGTGCGGGAATGTACTTAACTAAAGTTCGTTGGGTGCACTCGCATCGATAAACTAGCGCCCCTTGAGGGTGGTGCGGGAATGTACTTAACTAAAGTTCGTTGAGTGCGTTTGGAACGATAAAGCAGCGCCCCTTGAGGGTGGTGCGGGAATGTACTTAACTAAAGTTCTGTGAGTGCTCTTGCAAAGATAAACTAGCGCCCCCTGGCAGGATTACTAGAAACTTTTTTCAAAAAATTTTTGATCAACAGGGAAACTTTTATTTTGCTTTTATTAAACTTCACCCATTGGAGACCACAAAACAGGTATTCTAAACTGTAATATTTTAGTATATTTCAAAATGAAAATTTCAATCTCTGGAAATGTGGGCCGTCGCTCGGACCCGTGTCCTGCCCCCTAGCGCCTGGCTTCGGCGGCGAACTGCGTTTTTCCTTGAAATTTGCCCCGCCCAGGGGCGTTAGAGGAGGAAGTTCGGTGATTCAGAAGGACAAAGACTGAGCAGTATAATTTAACGCTTCACTTCCGGCCGACAATTCATGTCCTGAAGTGGGGGAATTGTGAATGGTGGGTGGTGGATGGGGGGGTGGGGTGGTGGGGGTGGCCTGTTGGACCGCGATGACTCGTCAGTTCTTACCGTCGTTTTCGAGCCACTTCCAACTAGCGACAAAATATTTTCCGAACATTCACCCAGTGGTAAGAACTGTTTTGTTTAGCCCAAATCAGATTAGCCCTCTTATCAACAGTCGTGACATGTGATAAGCCCGACGGGGTGCAATAAACAACGCGTTGAGGGAACGCTCATTATCCACGGGGGCCGTATTTATCGAATATTTCAAAATAAATAAATAATATCCGCACGGAATCCACAAAACAATCGATGGGTGGACGTGAATATTTTCCCGTTGTTGAGACAACATAATGAGGCGGCTATTAGGATGAATGTTGCTTGTGTAACATGTTTGGTCCGAGACCAGAATTGAATATATTCTATACACGAATAAGATGAAGTACTGCACTTAATGAGAAGACAGTAAAAACGCACGTGAAATGATATCAGCGCGTAATAATTACGGGTTTTATTTTTGTAGCCAATTATTCGACGCATTTGAAATAAATCTGTAATCGTATTTAACGCCAATTCGTTCGCATAACAGAATTTAATGTCCATAGGAGAACCATTTACAAAGGGAAATGTTGTTTTACAGTCAAAATACCCTTACTGCCCTTCAACTTCAAATCTTTCCTGGCAGTGCGCAAGTCCAAAAGTAGTGGGGATAGGGCTGTGATTCCCCGTTCGGTTTTCGTAGCTTTGTTCTGTTTTTCCGTCTTCTAGTGGCTGATAAAAAAAAATGATTGTTAAGCTTATATACCTGATATCTCGACCTGTTATTGAGTACAGCTCGCCGCAATCACACCGCAGATAAGGGGACTTTGGGAGAATTTGGACATCTTTAGAGGCAGGCTAAGAAGGTACCTCGGTCCGAGTGTGTGTGTCTTGTGTCTCTGCCTCCATATTTACATACCTAGAGCTTACATTTAAGTACAAGTGCATATTTGCTTTTACCTGTCCGTGTGGTCGCCTATACAGTACACGTTAAATAGAAGATAAAACTTAATTTAAGTGCACATTCACGATTGAAAGTTAGCTCATTGAGTCCACCACCGGGATACGAATACTGGCGAATCCATAAACAACCAACTGCTCTCACCGATATCAAGAATGAGTTTTATTTTAATTTCTTATTGTCAAACAACTGAAGGACACCCATTCTTTTCGTTATTAACAATCGTAATTTGAACTAAATCAAATTTCATTATAACTCATATATTATTCACTAACGCTACGCCAGTCATATAGGCCAGAAAGGACTAGAAATAGATTCTATTTAAATAATTTAATATACATATTCCATGAGACAAATATAGTAACGCTATTTTTTTATTGAGGCGTGGCGTTCACAACAAATAAAAAAGACAGTAATGTTACAAAATTAATGAAAAAGTATCTGATAAAATGAGAATACTCTCAATACACTGTTACTATCGTGCTACTGACGTCCAGGAACGTCCGGAGTGTATAGAAAATCGCCCGTTGCGATTATTTTTGGTGTTACTATCAGAGAAGACTCATCCTATTCGGGGAATGAAGGGATGACAAATTGGCCGATTTTAGCCCTTAATCGCGGGGCTTTCCACGGGGGTATTTCACCGAGTTGTGATCGTTCGGAAGGAGGTGTACTTGGTTCAGTTACGCCTTGGACTCCATTCTGTGAACAAATACCCGAGCTTTAATTCGACCGTCTGCGCTGTCTGGGGGCTCTTGGTAGGTCTAAATGTTTCACTTCTTTCAGCTCTATTTACTCTAGATATAATCTCGATAAATTCACTTTATTCGTTAGGTTCGCGTTTATTACTCAGTACTTCTGGAAAATAGAAAAATATTTCGACATCTGCACGGAATGTTAGCAATAACAATAACAAGCTCCACCCGGTAGGTTTGTTTCGTACATTGACTTTGGATATCGCCCTGGACACTGGCTCGAGGCTAATCCGCCGGCTAATCCCGAATCATCAATACTAATTTCGAAACCTTAGTCCTTTCAAATGGACAGGACCTGGGGAACTACTCTGTTTCCTTTCACCGTGAGACTGCCGAATTGGTGAAATTCCGTCCGCTAATCTGTTCAAGTAGTAGCGCTTTTCGCACCACCGACTATGGCGAATAGCCGAAATTAATCCAGCCCGTGACCGAGGGGGAGAGTGGCGCGCGAGTCGCGATATTGCATTGTGACGAGTCCGGACGCCGCGCTTTGTTCAGTCTAAATTTAATACAACTCTGGTAATTCACAGACCGGTTGACATTTAGGTGGCTGAGTTCGGGTGAAAGTAGACAGTCAGAGATCTTGTCTAGCGCAGTTTCGGCTAAAACAATAATGCGATATACAACCGGTCAAGGTCTCCACACTTTGAACTATCGCTGACAAATACCCTACGTTAATAATAAATTATATCGTGCAATTGTAATGCACCCAATAGATGACACTATTTGGCCTTATTTCCAACAAATAAAACAGCATTACTGCAATATCTTGCAGTGTAATATCTACACTAAGCGTTTTAGTTCTCATTCAAAAGTTTTTTCCACACCACGTACAACAGTCTGTATAAGAAGAAACATCGGAATGTTATTAGAAAAATAGCAGGTATTTTCTGGCTATCATTAATCAAAAAAAAATTGACCGTCCAATTATTTAACAATTTAAATTAACAGAGGGAATTATTTCACTTGGAGAGGACCACAGGATAAACCCTATTCGGACTGGAACTCTCGGCGACCGGTATAATTTAATATTTTCGTTTGTCCGGTGACGTATTGTTGTAATTGTTAGGAGATGGGAGATGGTAAAGAGAGGGAGGAGGCTGGGAGAGAGTGTGAAGGGCGGCGGGGCGGCAGGCGGGTTGGGGCGGCCGGGGGGGCGGTGGTGGAGGTGAGGGGGGCCTGCCACCTGCAGATCGGCGGCGAGCTACACCGCGGCGGCCCACCTCCCAACAGGGCCACCTCTAATCGGCCCCAACAACAGGGGAGAACTGTAGCCGGGCCACAGGGGAAAAGCGATGGTAACAACTACCCCGGGTTAGTATCGACTATTCAGGAGTATGTATCCTTTTTAAGCGCAATACGCTAATAAAAAAACGTATGAGCCGTTTATTTTGAAAGTGGCCCGAGTCCATTTATCTTCAAATCGAGATATTTATAAGGGTTTGCGTTTCAATTAATTTAAAAATATACCTATATGATATCATACTGCTTAAGTGTATCTAAGGGTGTTGAATTTATAGTTCCTATTAAAATAGTGGCAATTATTAAGCGAATAATGCAGTTAGGCCACTTTCAAACTGCACTGTTCGATTATTGAACTAACTCTGAAAACTCAAGTGTCAAGAATTATCGTATTTTCTCGGATTATAAGCCAACTGAAACGCTTTACTGATAAATAACATAAAGTTGTACATGTGACCATGACAACAGGAAAAAATTGAAAAATGGAGTTAGGCCACTTTCAAATTTCGAATGGCCACAATTTATAAAACACAGTATATAATAAAATCCTAGAGTCCTTTATGCGTTCCACTTTTTGACCTTATGAATACGGTTCATCCGCTAATAACTACATACCCGTTGGTGCACCTGAGTGCTTACGCTTGCTAAATATATAAATATTTAATATTGAATGCGTCAAGTGACCTATGACTTGTTGAGCTTTTAAATTTTTTAAACACCACTCCGCTCATGTAAATAAATGTCATTACTCCGATGAATATTCCTTTTATCCACTCGCTTCTGTGGCCCCCCAAGCTTTTTGATATCAGTAATTACAGCGAGATATTTACTGTAATGTCAGCTGCCCCCCCCCCCTCCCCAATGCACCCTATAAGCACTGTTAGGGCAAAGTGAAAATCGTTAAATTACTACCGGAGTATTAAAGGAACAAAGCAAATCGTAGAAAGGTTGTTATACTGTGAATTCAATAACAGACATAGGGTCTGTAAAAATAAATTTTTTTCAATAGGATGTCAATAAGTTCTTCCTTACGGCCAGTGTGCTGTGTAACGGACGATGGCTCACTTCCTTTCACACGACAGGTTGTAGGCCTGTTCCGTCCATTAAGTTAACTAAATAAATTATGGTCCTGAATCATTTATTTAAAATCCTTAAAAATCGCCACAACGGTTTGCGTTAGTTTTTAAACATAAAATGCGACCATTCTTACCGGTACGGTACGATAAACGATATAATTTACAGGGGAGGTTCGGACACAAAACGAGTTTAGAGCCTGGGATAAAATACCACTACCGAATTCGACAAAGTCTGAAACGAGCCGTTGCGACTACACAGGAACAGGACCTAAGGATGAACATCGAACCAGGAAGCCGAAATGACAGAAATGCGTCGATTGCTGGGTGATTTAAATTGAAGCCAATCCAAAAAATAGAATGACTCGCGGAAACTTATAAATTATACGATTCTGTTTATTTGAATTATTTCTGTACAATTGTCGCCGTCTTCTGTCCGCACACTCCTTCATCGTTCGCGCCCGTACTAATGCCAGTAACGCCGAATTAACGCAATAAATTAATGTCTACCAATTCAATGTTGCATTTCATTTTCCCATTCCTTGCCGCATCCTCCGATTGTCGCGCTGTGTAAAATTTATATCGACCACGTTCAACAGAAAAGTGGCAGAGACAATCAATGCGATATCTACCGACACTATTTATCTTATCGAGGAAAAATTGAGAAAAACATTTCGCGGGAGCGCATTACCAGTCGATCAAATAAATGTACAGTACCGTTACAGACAGAAATGTATAAATGACGCGATTGTCGGAGGGGGCCATAATCAATGTCACATAAAGAAAGTCTTAATTACAAAAATTTGTGTTTCGCACCAGCTTTAAAGTTATCACTCGTTTTCCATTTCTATTCTTAGGTTCGTGACAAATTTTAATTCGAAGCGGGGCCAAGAAACTGGCGGCTGACGTAAGCCGTGAATTCTCTCCGTAACGGCTAAAAATAGGTCACAGCGACGGAAAATTGCGCCTCAATTATTTCATTTGAGCAGCTTCAAATTCGATCCTTTGACTCGTTTCCAATTAGTTTCAATTCGAACAGTCGATTAAATATAATGTTGTTTTAGTGTTTTTCACCCGTGACATCTGTAACCTGATGACCTTGGCTCTTGTGGGGGGGTCCTTGCCACTAGCCAGGAGCCAGGCTCAGGTTATGAATGTTATGAGTGATTTTTCTACTTCACGCTTCACTTTGGAGTTGAGCGGTACTTCGCGTGTAAATTAAGCCGGCGAACTGAAGGATTTCGGAAGTTTTCATTTCTGAAATTGTCAGGGAAGTACTCTCTCTCTCTCTCTGTTCGTCGCTCGATATTTAGTAGTCATGTGATGGCCACAGCGAGGTATAGTTTTTTTTAAAGAGAGTGTTAAAAGAACAGTCCTTTCAACGTTCGGAACGCCCAATAACGGCCTGACAAGAGATCCTTCAGAGCTTGTGCCCAGATTGCGAGAAACGGTTATCGGGTTGGAATTTTAGAAATGAGTGATACTGAAAGCCAGAGTAATTGTTCCAGTGACGAATGTGTTGAAGGGAATGAAATAGTTTCATCTCATAGTAGCGAAACTCCCGACGGCGATGACACAGGAACTCTCAGTACCAAGCTCTACTTTGGTAATGTCTCAGTCCAGGACTCGACTGATGTTCAGTTTGGGAACAGAGTGTACTACAATGGACCAATCACAATTAAACAGTATATTAAAGTTCAGGCCGAAGGAGATATTCCATCCATAACACCACGAAATCGGCCTTGTATTAATGACAGTAAATATTATTATTTTTGGTTATGCGATTTGAACAAGTTGAGTTGAATTGAGGTTAGGAAGGTTAATGTATGTTATATATATAATGCAACAAAGTTTGCATTCAATCATTACTCTTTCTTGAAGTGTGGATCATTTATTTTCAAAGTTTGAATAATGGAATGTTTGTCAAATCAGTAGTAGTATAAATAGTTATCCCCATCATGTATAAATCAATAATTCTTTTTTATATTGTTAAGTGTCCTGATGATAAATTAAAATAAATTAAATTATTCGAGATCCACTCTTAGTAAATTCAAGTTTGATCCAGCAGTAGACAAGGAATTATTTTTCAAATTTGAATCAATAATGGAATATTTGTATATTTATTAATATTAATCAAATCCAAATTAAGTTTATTTCGCTTTAAGTATTTTTTTATTTTATGCTACCTCATTCGATACAATTTCAGATTGTATTGAAATGTCACTGCATTTTAAAATCTATACCAAATCTGTGGTAATATATTTATTCCTGCAAAGGTTTGGGAGAATATTTTCCAATATTATTTATCTGGCCTCTGATTCAACATTAATTTTTAATAAAATAGCTAGTTTTATATATCACTTTTTCTTTAACTTTAACCTCATTTTTTTAATCACATCATTAATTTTAACATAAACAATATATATATATATATATATATATATATATATATATATATATATATATATATGGAAAAAGCACAGACAGAATCATATCATGGGTAGGAATTAGCTTTCAATGAAATTCTTTATCTACCAGCAAGTTTCAAATATCAGATGACATCTTAATATGTTGGGGCCCTCATTACATCTTGTAATATTATCTATGCATTTTCAGGTACCAAACCTGCTCCATCTGACACAGGAAATAGGGACTTCACTAAAAGGTTTGTCAAGCGGGGAGATTGGTTCGCGATGCCTGTTCGCGGCAAACTGACTCCGCTTGAGAAATTCCCCTTGGAGTACGTGGTGATATGCCATTCCTGCGGCAGCACCTACACCGATCCTGTGGCCACCAGGAACGCATTGAGAAGCATCCAGGCCAGCTGCTTCAAACGGGGCATGTACGACATCTGCTACAACTTCTTGGTCGGCGCCGACGGCTTCATCTACGAGGGCCGCGGCTGGGACATGCAGGCGGCTACAGCGAAGTTGATCGAATCGAAGTGCGTATCTGTCGGTTACATTGGCGACTTCATGTTCGAGCTTCCCTGCGAACAGCAGGTCGAGGCCATGTCTCTCCTGCTGGAAGAGGGCGTCCGCATCGGCAAACTCTCACCCAACTACAAGCTGTTCGCCCACAAACAGGTTCACAACACTGAAAGTCCCGGTATGGCCTTTATTGAAGAGATAAGGAAATGGCCTCATTGGGCACCCTTCGAAGGCTTAGAGTGACACGTCTTGCGATTAATAACAAAGGACTACAGAGTGTTATTATATTTCAAGTGTTAAACTATGAGTTCCTTCGAACTAACATTTAACTTATTATTCATTTGTTTCATTTTAACGTTCATCTCTGATCTTCCGATGAATAAAAATAAATTGAACCTAAATTTATATAACGCGGGGCTACTGCCACCTCTATGTTACATGCCTTGTGCGCCTTACTGTTATAAAGAATAACAATTTAATTATTAATAATTTACTCTTAGTAAAACTCTGCTCAAGAATATTTCATATTGACTATTATGTTATAAATAAAGATTATAGTATTATAATAAGAATCTCTGTACAAATACAATATTTAAATGTTCATACGTTATGGTCATATATATATTTTTTTAATTTTATTATCGACATAGATTTTGTTATCAACAATTATATGTTTAGTTTTTATATGCCAAACACGTTCTGTTTAGTACATACAGAATACATCATTCTTAAACATGCTCAGAAACCTTTTAAAGAAAACATATATTTAAATGTATATGCTTGTCCTTATTTGTCAGAATAAACCAATGAATGTGAATAGAAATATACGGAATATTGTGAATAAATGTATTGTTGTTTATTTTTCCGGAAGGAATAGGCAAAGGTGTCTTAAACAAATTTAATATTTCAAATTAGAGTAGAATATGAAGTTTATGGGTTTCATGGCTTTGAGGAACTTCTCGGGTAGGAGGAGGACGAGGAGGGAGTTGGGTTCGAGGGAAGTTACTTCGGCGATGGGACCGATCCAACGATGTTTGTTTCGACAATGTCTCTGTTTCGTGAATGTGTTTCGTTAGACAATTTTTGGCTCGAAAATGTTTGGTTCTTCAATGTTTGTTTTGACAATGTATGCTTCTACTAAGTTTCTCTCGTCAATATTGGTTTTGACAATTGATTGTCGTAGTTTCGACCAAATTTTTTAGCAAATATTTGTTTCTCCATTACTCTCCATTCACCGGGGAGAGACGTAAAAACGAACAAAACGTACGAATATATTACATTTCCAAATATACAGATTATTCCGTTGTTCGTAAATAATTTGAAAGATTCAGACAATTGGGTCATGGTTTATGGTCAACGTTCTCGAAAATTCAGTTTTCAGAATTTTTCAGACTGAAAACGATTAAAATCGTTCGCATTTTTGTTTGTGGGGTTCCGTTATTAGCCAGTAATTGATTGTGCTGCTTCCGTAAGGGACATTCCACGGTTTGCCAGTAATAAATTGCAATTTGAATTTATAATTACCGACAAGCGGTTGACCGTTTCCTGGGACAAGTGTGGGGTTCACAAACCCCATGGAAATACCGCTCGTAGAATAGCATCATTTCCCGTTGGCGTTAACTTCCAGAAAGAAATATTCCCCTATATGTAAACATCTCTATTAATAAGTGCAAAAAATAAATTCGGGCTCATCGAACTAATCATAACCGTTAATGAGTATTGGACGGATTTGTGGGTGAGATCGAATTTGAGAAAAACAGGTGTCTGCAATAAAAATTTCTCGTTTCGTTAGATGAAATATAAAATCCTAGACGTATACATTGTATTCTGTACAATCTCCCGTTTCGACATCGTCGCCTTTATCGGTTTTGTCAAAACTAAATTCGATCACAATGTGATATAATTTAATCTCGAGACCCTTGTCTTTGACATTAGACATTTTCTACGAACCGCCGGCTGAAAAATCGGGGATTACCACGCGGCGGAAATTGTTATACGGTGCGTAAATTACAGTTTCGTTGTCCGTAATACGCGTCGCGAGAGAATAAAAGGTGATAATTCGTAATTTTCGATGAAAAATATTGCTAAAATGCTCTGTTGTCATACCACTTTTATTAGAAAACCGTGCCAATTTCCCGTCATTAATTTAAATGACGCCCTGTAAGAACTTTATAGAGATACAGTTTTCCTCCAGGTACTATTGACGATTGGCAGTAAAACGTGGAAAATTGACGTTGAATGATCGGTTGAATAAAACGGTGTCGAGAATTGGTGCAACATCTAATGCTTTAGAAACTGGTGAAATAAAATGAAATGTCTTAGATGTTTTATGTAATGTTTTCGAATCGGAGTATATTCACGCATCAATCTACATTAATCATTGCGCCTAATCATCATAACGACGCCGTTTCATTTCCAAATAATTCTGCAGTTGGGAATTTTTGTTTGTTTGACTATGAAAAAATTCGTTGGGTAAAGTGAAACCCGCAGAACCAGTAAACGGGTTGTAATGATATAGATAGATAGGAATTTTATTAAACAGACAAAAATCTGTTCGTTTTCAAGAGGAATCGCTGCGTCAATAATTAACTGGCGCGCTACTTGCTGAATGACGAGTGGAAGGTTCCCAATTACAATAAATCAGAATTAGATCATGCAACATTTTGTACTTGGAAATTTTCTTTAACTATAGTGTTTTACACAAATTACTAAGCAGTAGTAATTACTGGGTTAACTAGATTTTCTTTATTTATTGTAGTAGGCAAGAGTATGCTAGAAGAGGACTGCCCCGAAATCTTTCTGCTTTCAAATAAACTAATAGTGCGATACGCAGATTACTGTCTGTAGATGAACTACAGTCAGATGTGTAATCCCAGTAACTCAATATGGAATACATATTTTGTGTACACTGTGTGAGTAGTTTGTTTATTTCGCGATATTTAAGAGCAATTTTGTTGTAATAACCCACCCGATTCATCATCTGTCCGGTGATGTAACCTGCACCGGCCGCGGTAGTGACAACGACTTCGTGTTTTTCGTATAAAAACCCACATTCTGCCGAGTCTTAATGACCCGCCAATTACGGGAGAGGGAGGGAGGGAGGGAGGGAGGGATGATGGCTATCGGCGTAATGGCGGTGGACACAATAACAACTGGACCGGCGGTTATTATGTGAAAAAATTATGCCCGACAGAAGTAAATAAACAGCAGCTGAGCTGATTTAGTTTTGTAGATTTCGTGTGTTTCTGTCTCCTCTCGCTGGTTTGGTCTTTTGCTAGACCGGTTTCGGCTGCTCGCCATCTTCAGCACCGGTGTTAGTCACCTTTGGCACTTTCGATGTTTTTTGGGCATCCCCACTGCACTGTCACTGTCACTTGTACTGTCACTTTACTGCCCCCCGGAGTGTGGTGCACTTGCACCGAAAAAATATCGCCCCCTGAGGGTGGTGCGAAAATGTACTTAACTAAAGTTCGTTGGGTGCACTTGCACCGATAAACTATCGCCCCCCTGAGGGTGGTGCGGAAATGTACTTAACTAAAGTTCGTTGGGTGCACTTGCACCGAAAAACTATCGCCCCCTGAGGGTGGTGCGGAAATTTACTTAACTAAAGTTCGTTGGGTGCACTTGCACCGATAAACTAGCGCCCCCCTGAGGGTGGTGCGGAAATTTACTTAACTAAAGTTCGTTGGGTACACTTGCACCGATAAACTAGCGCCCCTGAGGGTGGTGTGGAGATTTTTACTCTAACTAAAGTTCGTTGGGTGCACTTGCACCGATAAACTAGCGCCCCCTGAGGGTGGTGCGGAAATGTACTTAACTAAAGCTCGTTGGGTGCACTTGCACCGATAAACTAGCGCCCCCCTGAGGGTGGTGCGGAAATTTACTTAACTAAAGTTCGTTGGGTGCACTTGCACCGATAAACTAGCGCCTCCCTGAGGGTGGTGCGGAGATTTACTTAACTAAAGTTCGTTGGGTGCACTTGCACCGATAAACTAGCGCCCCCCTGAGGGTGGTGCGGAAATGTACTTAACTAAAGTTCGTTGGGTGCACTTGCACCGATAAACTAGCGCCCCCCTGAGGGTGGTGCGGAAATGTACTTAACTAAAGTTCGTTGGATGCACTTGCGCCGATTAACTAGATTATTACAAATAAACTTTTGTCAATAAATTCTGGATCAACATTAAAGCATTTATGGCGTAAGTACACAATACCAGATGGGTTTGACTTGTACTAGTACAAGTGACAGTGACAGTGCAGTGGGGACGCCCAAAAAACATCGAAAGTGCCCAAGTGACTAAAACCGCTACTGGAGATGGCGAGCAGCCGAAACCGGTCTAGCAAAAGACCAAACCAGCGAGAGGAGACAGAAACACACGAAATCTACGGTATTCCAACCCCTCGCAGACCACAAAACAGGTATGTTAAACTGACTTAGATTTGATTTCGATCGCAAAAACAATACAAACAATAATAAAATATCGGTTGTACAGTAACTGAGTTCAAGGTGTTTTATTGTCGTTGAAATAAGGCATGTGTTGTACACAGGACAGTGAGGACAGCCACTGGTAATACAATGCATTTACAATATTTTGATGTATATTTTGGTATTAAATCATATCGGGATAGAATAAAACGAAAATAAACGGGTATTAAAAAGGAGTGATATAAGAATTGCCGATATGATATCGATAAAATGGAAAAAAAGGTTATTTTTTATTACCTCAGTTTAAGATAAAGGCTGGTTGTTGATAGAATGATTTCGTTTCTTCTGCAGTTCAACAGCCACCTTAGAATTTCAAGGAATATATCGAATTTGGTGTATCTTTTCGTTGTAGTTTTCAAGCAGCGTAAGCAAGACAGTTGGCGGTTAAACAAGAGCAACGTTCTCGAGTGCTTTTTTTAGTTCTTTTTTACAACGATAAAATATGACCTCGATTAATCAATCCTAATGACTCCCCGTCTGTCGGTTTAGTCGAAAAATTAATAAACTCTGCATTCGCGTTACAGCAATTTGTTAATATTCAAATTTGTAATTTTAAGTAAAATTACGAAAAACATACGAAACAAGTACAAAATGAAAAATAAAATGCGTTCACATTACGCAAAATGAAAGTTTTTCTTGTGTTATGCAAGAAAAATCCCATTCCTCATAACTATTATTGATAAATGGAATCATACATATGTTTTTTGTATTGCAAATGATAGGCGGTTTGTTAATAACTCGGTAAAAAAGGTCAAGGTACTTAACATACAAAATAGAGTGAGGTATATATAAAAAGAGCGCATGAGGTAACGTAGGTTCCTGTAGTATAAAAACATACTTGGCTCGATAACAGGTGTCATTTTGAAGCACCCTAAGTTTTGTGACTCACCGTGGGAGAAATTAGCCAAATAAATGGTAACAATGAATCACACAATTGCGAGGATAAGAAGAAAATAAGTAATAAAGTTGTATCAACTAATGTTGGACAATTTTAAAACTATCGGAACCGTCAGAATCAGAAAGCTACAGCCAGATAGCGGCCAACCGGGTAGGACCGTCGATTTTCAACATTTTTACGAAACTGCAGTCATAATTTTAAATAAAAACTGAAAAATAAATCCATACAATTTTCTTGGCGGGATGTATCCCGCAAGCGGAAGACCGGCATTAAATCAACCCTGATAAGAATATCAGTGATGGTTAAACCAATAAGCCGTATTTGAAGTTAAACCTACTTCAAAGGCTTTTGGTTACGAACTGACTATTTCACTGCATACGATACAATTATATTTTGATGTTCAGTGTCAGGCGCACGCATTTCTTTTTTGTTAGGCAACATATTCGCCTGCACTGGTGCCAATCTAAGTTTATATAACTTTTGGCCGCAGCAACATTGATTAGGCGAATATACTAAATGTGATTTTATGTACGACTTTCCGAAAGAATACAGGCAGAAAATTATATATTAATAATCGGAATTTGATACATTTTTCACGCGGCCTATATCACATAATTTTAAATTAATACGACACCCAACAGCAGATTCCCTATCTTGGGCTCCATCTGGACAAACGACTTAAACCGAAAATTTGAACTTTTAAGACCGTTACTAGAACGGACATCAAAATTGACCTTAAGTAACAAACTGACAAAGCGATACTTACACCGACATGGACATACGGTATAGAGCTATGGGGTTCCACCATCCAACATCGCTCTCATCCAGAGATTCCAGTCAAAAGTCCTTCGTACCATCCTTAATGCTCCCCGGTATGTTTCTAACCACACAATCCACCATGACCTCAACATACCGACAGTCGACGAAGTCGCAAAATCCCGGTTCCCGAAGTTCCACTCGCGCCTTTCTCCTCATCCTAATCAACTCTGTTGTGTCAAAAGTGCCATCTTTGGGTGGTTTCTTTTATCACTAAATACGTGTGAAACAAAAATACATACAGTATTTGTACTTATAACACTCAATGTTGATTGTACAAAATAAAAAAAGGGCTAAAAAAATGAGATCTACTAGCGATTAATTGTAAATTTGAATGCCTAATATATTAATTAATCTATTGGTATTTGTTGAAATGTAGGGGGGTTTTTAGCTGTAGTCCGTTTATTTTTTCGGATATGTTTATGCCCGTTTCGAGGTCGATTGAACGGTCAAATCGGTAAAGAGGGAACGAAAATATGTTTGTAAATCACCCGTTTTCAAAGTCGAAAAGCGCGGTCGGAGCGTTTAACAGTGGCGGTACGGCGGTGGTGGGAGGGCTCCGTGTTCCCCCCGGGACTCCCGCCGGGGCCCGGCCGCTATAAAGCAGAAAATGTCCGCCTCCGGCCTCCAGTCGCCAGTCGAAACGCCGCCAGTTGAGGAACAGTGGCATACATCCCGAACGACAGCCAGCCAGCCGGATATGGACGTGAAGGTGGGCAATTACCTGAAGGTGTCCACGCCCAAGAACAGTCTTATACTAATCGACTGTGAGTACCCTTCTCTCAGACTCCTCGCTCTCTGTCCGAGACTAGGCCCTCTCTACCCCCTCAATTTTTCGCCCTCCGGCGCCAACTCCCGTCGCCATGGCGACCGCACCACATCCCCCGGCTAATTGGGACCAGCCGGTACACTAAGTGTCCTAATTACCTGTACTAAGTACGGGGGCACTTTGTGCTCCGTGCGGGACACCGCCCTACAAATCAAAAACACTAGCGGCCGCCATTACGCCTCTCCCAAAATAGCTAAACTCAGAGCTGAATACATTTTTCTATTAAATAATACATATTCGTTTATTTATCAATTTATGAAAACTATTCTCCATGGTTCGCCGATTCTATATTTGTATTAGTATTCGGAGTAACTTAGATACGTAATTTCAAAAACTAATAGTCCAATCCTAATAGTCCAACTAATAATCCAATTTTTTGGATACTAAGTCGTTTTTGTTAAACAAAGTATGAATAGACTACAGTTATATTTGGAATAAAAATTGCCGTACTCCGAAGAATAACGGTATGTGAGCGGTGTAAATTACACTGAAGCGCAATAGTTCGCTTCATTGTACGCTCGCTTTTTTGGCCAGATCTGTATGTAAATAGCGCCATATTTCGCTCGCTGTATTACGTACGGGACGTCACTGATGTTGGCGGTAATTCGAAACCGGTTTAGCGCAGGAGCGGGCGAGTGAGAGGAACCGCTCGCTTTTAGCTTTTTTTCAACCGGACCAACGTGAAATTCTTGCGTTTAACAAACGTTTCGATTCTACTCAACAATTGGGAAATGTATTCGCCGATTGTTAAATACGAAAATAAAACCAACACAGCGGATGTTGACTGACAATTCAATCGGTTCCGGACAATTATTAGAAATAAAATTCTGCCAATTATCCGGGGGTCCTTCGCCAGGGCACAGAAGGCCACAATAATTTTCTTATGGAACTTTCATACTGATTTCCGGTATTTCATATAACGGAAAGGAATTTCCGTAGCCTTGAATATATAAACGCTTCTATTATTTATTAGGATCGATAAATAATTTACAAATAGGGTTTGCCGGTCTTATTTTTTATGCGGCATGAAATCGAAACCGGTGTGTGGAAGGTATATCAATTACGTTATCCTAAGATAAATATATTTTACAATAATAAAGATTGGCAAAATTATTATCGTCCTTATCGTAACTTGTTCGCTCAAAAGCGATAAGCCGAACAGTTTAATAATGTGTGGTCCTGGACGGAGGAAAATTTCATGTTTTCGAACGAGGTTTCGAAACTTAATTAATATCTACCCTTTTTTAGTATCCATCAACGACACGTCTTCTGTTATTCATCAGTCGGTTCGAGAACCTTTCACTATTTCTTTTATTGTAACTCTTGTGACTCTCTGAGCAACAAGAATGAAGTTTTTTCCCTCCGTTTCGAATTATGAGTTCTAATAGTCATTTTTTATTCAATAGTATATTCGCTCCGTGCGTTCGGCATTTTCTACGGTCTAAAAGAGAGATAGACCGGTTCACCGGCTCTCGGACCGGAGATTTTGATCTTTCACACAACGCGCTGATAAAAATGGCGCTAGATAAAATTGTATTTACGCCCGCCTCTCTCGTTATCTGTATGCGTCGATTGACGGGTCAATTGTTTGACTCTAGACAATAGGAAGATCAGAAACCTCATTATATTTTTTCTATGGAGCAAACTTCACGCAGCAGATGAGCAAACGTCGGCGGAGAGTATAGAGAAACTTTTCAGATCCAAACGTGCTATGAAATCGAACTTAACTGGTGCCTTGATAAGATAAATCAAAATGCATAAATTCTCGCGTAAATATAATAGTTATTTAAAAAAAAAAAACAGTAGAAACTGTCAGAGGGATGCTTCGTGTAACGGGACGCTACTGACGGTGTAGAGAAGCCGAAACAGTTAATGATTAATAATATAATTAATAAAAAATGTCTGGTACGAACGTTTATCTGAGAGGTTCAATTTTAATCTATATATTCCCAAATGGAATCATAGGATTTCAGTATTCGTCCAACTAGTGAGATAAGAGTACAGCGTTAAACATTGACGTTTGTACCCATATCAGATAATTAAATTAAAGTAACTTGATTTTTAAAACATATTTGGAGACAGCGTTGGGAAATTAATGAACTACTACTGTCTATAGCGTACTAATTGTAACAATAATAATGAGAGAAAGGTGTTTGAAGAAATATTTGAAGTATAAAAAAAACAGTGTTAAAAGTGGTGTCATCTGTGCAATGTATTTATCACGGATATTGTTGGGAATATGCCCAACAATTTTCACACAGGGAAGATGTCTGCCAACATCGAGGGCCGACTTCAGCTCAAATAATTGATAACCGCAATTAATCGTTTTGAGATCTAATCGGAGTACGATTGTTTTTCGTCCGTTTCCTTTGTTACCCCTAAAGGAACAGTCCAAACAGTTTTCGGCCTGTACGAATTATCTCTGCAGATCTTGAGATAGAAAACGGTTGGGTTTTTCTTTTTTTATATCTAGCTCGGTTGACTTTTGCCAGTGTCCGTGAATCCCCGCGTCCCCGTTCCCACTGCTGGAGTTCCACGCCGCGGTTCACCTCGATATTGTCCCCGTTTCATTGCACTAATCCCAGTGCCCTTAATGACAGACATAAGCGATTTGGACGGCACTTCAATCATGTCAATTCTCTTTGTGGTCCATCCGGTTGAACGACAATGCGTTACTATTAGTGTCGGTTTTTTCCCTTCCGGCTTAAATTATCGAGCCTGACTTAGCACTATTATTGCACTGTCACGCGTGAACGGTCATTTCAGTTCATTACTGGAAAAGAAAAATATCCGACTGCAGCTAGTTAATATTACCATCCACTCTTTCGTGGCTTCCTCCATAACTGGTTCCGGCGTTGAATACTCTGTGCCGCTGTTACCACAAACCCGCTATTTTTCGCGTAATTTAATTCTTAACTCAACACATTCGCATTTCAGTCCCGTACCCAGTATCATAGATCAAAAATGCTATCTGCAATACAACAATATTAGGATGTTCCCTCCCATCGTATTGTGCACGCTATGGATATTCATCCAACGCTCAGACATCATATAATCTAAACATTGTATCATAATATAAATAGCTATTGGAAGTCGATTAAGTGTCCCGAATCGATGGCGCTACTTGCGCGTCCTGCACAATATCAAAATCTTGAACTTATTAATAGGCATTTCATTCTATATCCGTATAACTATACGCTCTGTTTTTATTCCCAGCATAAAAGTTGAAATCCGGACAGTACGAGACATTATGTCTGAACATTGAGTTGTTGTTTGCCTTCTGAGAATAACACGCGTCCTTCACAAGTAGTGTAAGGGGAGATACGATAATTCCCTGATAATGAATCATGTCCGATTTCGCGGAGATGTTCTTGACATAAATTGTTCCACTCAAAGTCCACCCACGACACGGGATTCACTGTTCAAAACACAAGGATTTAAGTATCCCGGTATTTGACATTGCAATCGATAGTTAAATTGCCAGACGGAAATAAAAACTATTAGAATATAAGACAATAAAAATCCCTTTTATTAGATAAATAATTCATGTAATGCCATAAATACGAAAGTTAAATAACCTGCATGTTGTACAATAAAAACCAATTTAGTCCCAATTTAATCTAAAAGAAGAATGACACATCTTGGTAACTTCAATGCACCAAAAAACATCCTGAATTCTAATGACTCTTAGAAATAAGAAAATGTAGGCATATAAAAAATTAATACTTTTACTTGTTTTTAATAATTTATATCAAACAGTATTTTCAATTGATTAATTAATTAATTTTAAATCGAGGATCAGTGTTTAATTATTAATCGTTATTGACTGGGTATTAAATATTCCACGTCAAGATTTCTCAGTCTTATCTACCATTTCATCCACAGCGTATTTTCAGTCATTATTAAATTTATAATTAATTTCAGCAGAACTAAGAGAAAGAGGATCGGCGTATTGAAAGTAGACAAAAAACTAGATATGGATTGGATATAATGTTTTTATAAGAAACAATTTAGAAAAATCAAGCAGTAAAAATGATGATTAAAATAATGGCAAGCACGCCGAAATAGTCCTGAGACTAGGTCCTTTGATCAGTCAGCGATTGGCAATTGTGACTGTGGATTTCCTTCCCGCACATTCTTTCAGGAGTCATCCTGCAGATTTTTAGAAATAGATATTGCGTCGCACTCATTAAATGCGTCAGAACCAACTGCAGTAACGTTGTTTTTTACCTGAAGTGAAACTGAGTACAAGCGATATGAAAACGACGCGAATATTACGGGTACTTCTAGTATTACAGTTGAATGGGATTTTCGAACGCATTTTTTGCGTTTGGGTTCGGGATTAATAAACAAAAGAATATATATATTTCGTGTGTTTCGGGTGGTTTGGTCTTTTGCTATTGTTTTTTGGGCATCCTCACTGCACTGCCACTACCGCATGTACTTTCCCCCTGAGGGTGGTACGGAAATTTACTTAACTAAAGTTCGTTGGGTGCACTTGCACAGATTAACTAGCGCCCCCCTGAGGGTGGTGCGGATATGTACTTAACTAAAGTTCGATGGGTGCACTTGCACAGATTAACTAGCGCCCCCTGAGGGTGGTGCGGATATGTACTAACTAAAGTTCGATTGGGTGCACTTGCACAGATTAACTAGCGCCCCTTGAGGGTGGTGCGGATATACTTAACTAAAGTTCGATGGGTGCACTTGCACAGATTAACTAGCGCCCCCCGAGGGTGGTGCGGATATGTACTTAACTAAAGTTCGTTGGGTGCACTTGCACAGATTAACTAGCGCCCCTTGAGGGTGGTGCGGAAATGTACTTAACTAAAGTTCGTTGGGTGCACTTGCACCGATTAACTAGCGCCCCCCTGAGGGTGGTGAGGAAATGTACTTAACTAAAGATATTATAAAACTTTTAAATATCAGTGTGTAACCAAATGAAATTACTCAGTTTTATTGCTGACCCTGGTGAATGTAAATTATTAATTTATAATTTTAATTAAAAAGAATTTTGTTTTTATGCATGTAGTGACTCCTGAGAATACAATATAGTACATACAGAGTAATCTGTGGAAGTGGCATGTTGCCAAATTTAATTGAATAAAAGTGGAATACAATCTGTGGTTGTGACAATCTAGTTCTATTCTAATATATTGAACATTTCACAAAATGAAAAGATTGGTGAAATTCACATGCACTACCATTATTTCAAAAAATTAATAAATAGCTCTTTCAGAAGTACATAAACACATAAGAAAACATTAAACAATGATAAAACTCCAATAAATATGCCTATACATACTAATATACTATATGCAGTAAGGACAGAATAACTTGTTCCATCTGATACCAATAATGGAACATGGAAATATACTGCACAAAGCATTAAAAAAAATTATGTAAATTATTTAAAAATAATAATTAAAAAAATATCCAGTACATCATGGTATCTTATTTTATTTTGTTCATTTAATCAACAAAAAGTAATATTTCTTTTATAAAGCCAAACTAAATCTGAACAAAATTAATAATCCAAAAATGATTCAGGATGTTCCAATTATACTTTTATAAGTCCTTATGCCTGGAACTAGATCTTAATAATGAATGAATTATTTTTTGAATAAATAATGGTCTAGGTGAAAGGTGAAACAATTTCACACATTATAATTTCATTATAAAAACACTATAACTACTACAGTATAAAACTATAAAATGTGACAGTTCATATAGACCAGCAGTTTATTCATAAAATAAGAAGTTATATTTTAAATAAACCGGGATTAACCCATGGCTAGTATTCTTAATTATGGACACTAAAAAATTAATAGCAATCAAACCAACTCGTGAAATTAATGTTAAAAGATTTTAAATATTATTCATAATAAAAAGAAGGTACTTCATTATTGTCAATAAATATCATTTTTTGAATGTAGAAATTGTTCTGTTGTGGGACAAATTTTGTAAAATTGTAAATATAAATATCGTATCAATTCAATGCAGCAGATAATTGCATGTCACTTCATACTGTTACTGAATGTTTGGTATGTGAAATGTCTGATATAAATATTATTTATCTTAACAACTACAGAAAACTACAAATTAAGTACAATGTGTACAAATTAAGTACAGTGTTTTCTGTCAGGTTTGATAATATACAAAAAATATTGAAATAGCGCATGGGCAAAGAAAACATATTGAAGTAATCGTAATCGGGAAATTTAAATACATTTTATTATCTGATAAAAGGTCACAAGGGAGTAGTTTACAATGTTTCGATTGTATCATAAATCCATATTCTCGAATATGGATTTACGAATGTGGGGCATTAATTAGTACTTAATGGGCAGGAGGAAAACTCGGGCTTGGTTACCAGTAGGTGGAGCGCCAAGCGGCGATAGGGGAAAGCGCGCCTCCTTCCCCCACCAGCCGGCCGCAGAACTGGAAGTCCCCATCCCCACCCAGACACCGCTAGGCCGGACTCTTACCGAACACCAGTAGTGTTCTATGAAGTGGCGGACCGCGCTTCCGCGGTACAGTGCCGGACATCGTCCTACGCGCGTCCGCAAGCGCACCTCCGGTAGAACAGTGACGGGCCGATCGAAAGGAAGCATAATAGGCGGGGCGAGTGGAGGCGCGTCCAGGGAGGAGGAGGAGGATGACCGGATGGGGGAGGTGCGGCTCAGCGCCGGCGACCTCGCCGTCGACGACGGATACGAGGGCGAGTGGTCGGTGGTGCAGGCCGGAGAGGAGCCGACCAAATACGACAACCTGGCCGCCGCCCTAGAGGAGTACGACCTGGAGGACGACTGCGCCCCGCCCGCCCTACCTCCTCCGCCCCCCGCCTTCGGTGAGATAGTCATCCAGGATTCGAACGACATCCACATCGGCAACAAGACCTTCTACAATGGGTCGGTCACCATCAAGCAGTTCGTCTTCCCCAAGGACGAGGAGAAGTTGGGGCGGCTCACTTCGCTCACGCCCGAGAGCAACGGTACCCTCGCCAGGTCCAACGCCTACCTTTGCGACGCCCCCAAAGGTATTTCTGAAAAACGGAATCATTCCATTCATCTTTGGCCTCTCGAGCCCAATGAACCTGACTCTGAAGGCTTGGAAAATAAATTATTAGATTGTACTACAATATCACTTAAATTGTAAAAAATAGTCGAATCAAAGTACACTTCCCATCGTCACTAGTACTGCGTAGCTAGTTACCATCGATTGTACGACGCATGACTGAGTACCAATTGGTCGTGTTCCCTATCATTCTTCCTGACACGAGAGACGCTCGGCAAGAGAAAATTTAGCCTTTGGGCCCCGCTTAAAAAGCTACGTCGTGTAATATATTCAGTATTTCTTCACCCAAAAGTTATCACTTTCTGTAACGCCGTAGGCCCAATTTTTTGCGCGATCGCCGGAGGAGGCGGGCGCTTCGGTTTTATCTCGGGTCATCGATATGGCGGCCGCTGTCGGCGGTTCCTAGGAATTGTTTTGCTGCACCCAGCCCGAGATAACGGCGTTAAAACCGGCAGCAATTAATAGGCTCAGATAAGACCGCTCCCAATCTCACTTAAACTATCAAGTTTAATAATCAATATGTTTGAAGTGAAAATATTTTGAATATTATCGAAACTGCCTCAGCCGCTTACTAACCAGTAGTCTGTGCCTCAAATTCGAGTAATATTGAATTATATTTTCATGTTGAAGTGAAACAAATCTTACACGCTACACGGTGTCTGCAATAACACGGTGATTGAGCTTATTAAAACGACTGAGTTTGACGAACTGAGTCTGCAATTGCCGAAACCTTTATGATAAATTGAGGTTTTAAAGTCGAGACAGGTTCTGTAATCTTTCTGCGGGATTGTTTTTATTTCTAATTTGATTTAATGTCGGCGCAGTTCTGGGAAATCGGTGTACGGGGCCGGTTCTCCCCCACCCGGGTCGTCGTCGGCGCTCTGGTGGGAGTCCGAAGGCCGTAAGCCGTGTCCAAGTCGCCGAGGCTTAACTGCGTTAAACCACCTTTCTGCAAAGTTTCCTGCTAAGCCATCCCAGTGATAGCCTCTGTTAGCGCGGCGGAATCCGCTCCTATACCCTGTTTCTCGATCCTGTCGTGAAACATATCAACATTTAGACAGCAAAGTATTCGTCCAGACGACAAAATCTTATCTCACCGTAATATTATTAATATAGACAGTAAAATTATCCTCTTTTTCCCAGTATTTCCCCTAAATGATTACACTGTTTATATTCGCATTTGCGATATTTCTTATATTGATATGGCTCATATAAAACCCAGACTGAGACGAATACCGTCTCATGAATTGGTGCATTCAAAGCGTGGACTTAATATAATTTTTAATTACCTGTACATTTCTTAAAAAAAAACGTTATTAACACAAAGGTAAATTACTTTATTATAATTTCCATAAATTCTACGGTAATATATAACGCTATTTAATTGTAATTGACAGTCAATCCGCTGATATCACTTCCTTTGTAAAGGAATACTTGTTTCCGAATAACGTGACCTTGTTTTCACGGCATAACGGTCTGCCGCTTTTTACATTGCAGTTGTCCTCTTATTTGAACTCGACATTTATACTCGCAGTCGAGAATTATTTCTAAACTTAAAAACTACCTCAGTATGTAAAATTATATCGGACGGTAGTTGGATTCCAGAAGTATTCCTGATCTTAAGAATGGAAATATTGCATTGAAACATAATTAAATAACATACGATTTTAAGAACGTATTTTAAATAGTGTTCATTGTTGGGGCAGTTGTATGTATAGCGGTATTTATGGCTTCCTCACAATTGTGGCTGGACCTCCATTATATTATCCATTCCTAACGAGCCCTGTTGAGGCCGAATGTAAATTAGTACTTCCAACAAAATAACAGTTTTAGTTTCCATCTCACTTCGACTCATTTCACCGAGACAATTGTAGTATACATTTTCAAAAATGTATTTGTACCTTTAATTTCAGTTTCCTTTAAGAATGCAACGACGAACTATCGTCTAATGCAAAGCGTAAAGGCCCACCATCCCGTTTAAAAACCCCAAACTGTACAAGTTTCGTTGTACTACCTCTAATAGTTCTTTTTATTGATTTCGTTTTCTATGGGTTCAGAAATATAAGTTCAAATTAAAAATAAATAATAACGTAATTTTATCAACAAACTAAACGCTAAAATATTACCGTAGATTCCGTGTGTTCTCGCCATCTTCACTAGCGGTGTTAGTCACTTTGGCACTTTGAATGTTTTTTGGCCGTCCTCACTGCACTGTCACTGTCACTTGTACTAGTACAAGTCAAACCTATCTGGTATTGTGTATTCACAATCATAAAAGTTTCCCTGTTGATCCAAAATTTATTGACAAAAGTTTATTCGTAGTAATCTAGTTAATCGGTGCAAGTGCACTCAAACGAACTTTAGTTAAGTACATTTCCGCACCACACTCAGGGGGCGCTAGTTTATCGGTGCAAGTGCACCCAACGAACTTTAGTTAAGTACATTTCCGCACCACACTCAGGGGGCGCTAGTTTATCGGTGCAAGTGCACCCAACGAACTTTAGTTAAGTACATTTCCGCACCACACTCAGGGGGCGCTAGTTTATCGGTGCAAGTGCACCCAACGAACTTTAGTTAAGTACATTTCCGCACCACACTCAGGGGGCGCTAGTTTATCGGTGCAAGTGCACCCAACGAACTTTAGTTAAGTACATTTCCGCACCACACTCAGGGGGCGCTAGTTTATCGGTGCAAGTGCACCCAACGAACTTTAGTTAAGTACATTTCCGCACCACACTCAGGGGCGCTAGTTTATCGGTGCAAGTGACACAGTGACAGTGCAGTGAGGACGCCCAAAAACATCAAAAGTGACAAACACCGCTACTGAAGATGGCGAGCAGCCGATACCGGTCTAGCAAAAGACCGAACCAGCGAGAGGAGACAGAAACACGCGAAATCTATTGTATTCCAACCCCTCGCAGACCACAAAACAGGTATTCTAAGCTAAAATATTAGCTTCAGTGTTTAAATCGTTCAGTTAGTCCATCACCGACATCTTAGACCGATGTCTAAAATAAACAGTTACTGTAAATATATGGCGTGTCAATAAAAAACTGACACCGGTGGTAATAAAAAAAAATCACCTTTTAGCGGTGACGTTCGTTGAAAGATAAGTTCGTCTGCGAAGTATGACTTAAGCCACAATACCCGCGTTTACAATTTTAGTGCTCCACTAATTTATTGTAAGGATTACACTTATGTAAAGGTTACTTTAGAAAATATTTAATGAATAGTGACGTTGAAGTAAATTAACGTAAATCCATTGTGAAATCCCCGGTGGCAAGCTAATCTCCGGTTTGGATCAAATCCACTGGTTTTTCCACTGAATTTCTGTTCACATTTCCAAGAAAGAAATTCCAGTGTATGACGCCTGGCTAGTACTGACTGGATTCCTATTAGATATGCCAAGCAATACATGTTTATTGATTTGTGTTTGTGAAATTATGAGGGTAATCATGGAACGCTTTATCACTTCAGTCTTATCTGTAGACTGCAGCCTAGGTTATAATCTTGGTCGGAGTCGATTACAACTGATCCGAGACCGGTTATCAATATACTGATTGGGCTGGATGAAAACTTTTATGTTTTAGATATAAAACAACTCGATTCGGTCGAATCCGGGGCCATTTCGGAATGTTGCGTAAACGAGCATATAGACTTGGAAAATGAAAATGTGCTGAGCGTTATTAGGGGGCACGTTAGTATCAAACTTTCGAAACAGTGTTCTCTCTTTTCGTTTATTGGGTCTCAGATATTCAACATCATTTTTGCAACATTATTTATTCGGGCGTCCGACACATTGTCTATAAAAGATTCGCCATTTTACTCCTCAGAACAAACCGTATTCGTTTTAAGGATTTAAAAAATTATTATTCCATTAGAGTGTTGTTTTGGAACGAAATCATGTTCGTAGCAATTATTTTGGTCCTGAGGGGGAATCTGGTTTTCAAGAACGAGATAATTCGTTGATAATTCAAAGGGAGCGGTCGATTAGATTATTTTTCATCGCCGTTAAGTCCCGTAAGTGACACTGCCCTATCGCAATGTGGACAAATTCATGAAGTACAATTACGGTTTCACCGTACACTGTCTGTTCATTGGACAGTGACACTATGTTACAACTGGAGGGTTATAATATTCCTGGCCAATTGTATATTTAAAATGCCGTCATTTCGTGAAACCACAATTACAATCGCTATCATATACGGGCTGCGTTGGTACTTTCCGAAGTAATATTTTATTTTGCATTCTATTGACGACATTGCCCGCTCCCATCATAACGTACAGGGTGGTTATCTACCGGCAAGCTTATCTGTGAGCAAATAGTTGCTTTTGGTTCGATTCGTGGAAATTTCTGGAGGCATCAACCGTGCCACAAACGGCCGCTTTCATCGGGCACATCTGCGCTTGTGGCAACAATTCCAGGATTAGAAAAAAAAATCTGAATAAAATATTCGATTTTAAATTCTCCGCGTGGACGATTTTCTTGAAAAGCTAAAATTACTTTATAGAAGATAAAATTTCCTCCCCTCCTTTCGACTCATGTACAACCATCGTGATAGTGAAATAACGAAGTGAGAAAGGAGCTTACAATAAATTCTTCACCGGCGAAACTTTTTTACCATTACCAGACTCCACGAGTCATTCTGGAGTTAGTCAAATATAACCTTTTTTCAGAGGACAGGGGAACATAATTATCACATTTGATACTGACCTGACCTTCGTTCGCAAAGCACTTTCTTACAATATAACCCCGTTCAATTACTAAGTGTATTATTTTTGTCTGCAGCTAATAACGACCATTAGTGTGTTGACACAATCAACGTGTTTTAAGACAACAGTTTTTTTTAACTCTCGCTACCTCAGTCGTACGCTAGGCAGGCGTAGAAATATAGAATTACTCGCAGTAGCAGATTTAGTTGGAACTGTAATGGAATTAACCCAGTTGTATATATCAAGACCTGAAAAAAGAATTTCCCCTTTCTGTATTTTGATTCCGTAAGTTTGCCAATCAGAATATTTTCGTGAATACCACCTTACCAAGGGGGATAAATAGAACAGTAGCTTTATGCTTTAAATTGTTGTTTCTCAACTGAAATCGACTGCCGACTGCGGAAATAGGCTATCAAACGTCATGAGGCAGCGCGTGTACAAAACAGACAGATATAAATGCCAACTTTTGCCCCATTTTATAAGAACTTGACAGAAAGTCTAATTTCGGACAGGCCAAACAGAATTCAACTGTATCGAACGCGTTAAATCTTTGCAGGAAACAGGCTATATTAATATTATTAATAATAATAATAGACAGTTGAAAGGAAGAGTGAAGGACGTGCACGTCGAACGATACAATGTTTATCGAACATCGAACTGACCTTCGGTACAATTTAATGTCGCAATTCTCGGCTGCAGTTTAGGTAATTCTTTGTTGTACAGACTGAACATTCTGCCGAGGTACTCAACCAAGTTTCTCGCCGGCACAATTTAACAATACAGTGTTAAGAAAGACTTTTCATTGTAGTAAAATTTTTGTTTAGTCATTTAATTTAGGCTTTTAAAGTTTGAAGGTAAAGCTCGTGCTGTGATTGCAACATTATAATAAGTCGGCTCTTACTAAGAAAATTCCTTTAACAATCATTTAACTTGTAAATTGAAAATCATTTATTGAATACTGTCAATGTTTCTTAATAATTACGTTTTCAAAGTTAAAATTTCAAATTTTATCTTGTGTGGTTTTCTTACTTGGGAAATTGTTTTATTTATTTATTCAGCTTGTCGCATTTGATGGGCAACCCCCTGAGTATTGTCCGACATTGTACACTTTAATATTCTCTCGATAATTTGAGCACTCGAAACAGTTTGTTGAGTGGAGAAACTCTTGAACTAAATGAGAGTGTACAAATACTCCATAACCGGTCCACTCTTGTTTCAGCTTCCTAATTGTATTCTCCTGACCGATGGTTAAACTCAGAGGGTGTTTTCCACTCGATCTATTACAGTACTGGCTTGGGATGTTGAAAACTCAGGGAAGGGGTTTTGAATAAATTAAAATATTCCGTTCAGCGAATTGCTAGCTGAAATTGCGTCTGGGATAACGACGCGGATTAAATGTTTCGCCCTTTGTCATTTGTTCCAACTCACAACCATTGGGAAGAATTTCTTTTTTATATGAAAAAATATGGCATAAAGAATGACATAAAGTCTCCAAGATTTACGGGAAAATAGAAGTTTCAGAGATCAGAGAAAATCAGTCTATAAAAATTAACTACTGATTAAACAACGTATTTAATTATTTATTATTGATACTTCCCATTGACAATGGAGACGGGAGGCGTAACGTGCTCGAATAAATTAACATAAGCGTAGGCCTTCCAGCGCGCTTAGAATTCAACGAATCTAAATTGACAAAAGAATTATACGCCTTGAGAATCTGTTTCTTCGAAGTAATTCCACGCTAAGCTTAAATCCAATGGGTTGATGGAAAAAATAAGAATACCGTAGATTTCGTGTGTTTCCGACTCCTCTCGCTGGTTTGGTCTTTTGCTGGATCGGTTTCGGCTGCTCGCCATCTTCAGTAGCGGTGTTAGTCACGTTTGGCACTTTGGATGTTTTTTGGGCGTCCTCACTGCACTGTCACTGTCACTTGTACTGTGGTGGTTGTCTGTTTGTCGTGTATATACATCATGCTTGTCTTGTTATTGTGTTTTTGGGGGATTTTGTTTGTCTTGCTCGAGTTGTGAGGGGGGGGGGCGGTGGGATTTATGTAAACAGAAAAACACGAAATCTACGGTATTCCAACCCCTCGCAGACCACAAAACAGGTATGTTAAAATAAGAATACTTTATCCTTACTCTGGTTAGATATGGAAATATGTTCTTATGTTGTTTTTTCTGTTAGAAAAAAATAGAAATGAACATAATGTAAGCCAAGTCTCGGACGGTATTATGTAGCCTAATTTTAAATGAGTCATTATTTTAGAGTAATCTGTTGTCCACATTGGTTTCGCCCTGGACAAATTGCCGTCCCACGTTATTATCGGAAGTTATTTTGTTTTTGTTGTTGACACCGCAGTTTCGGACGACGGTAGTAAACTCGATTCATCCAAGGAAAAGTACTATATCGGACTTGCCGAAGGTTTTCTGGAGGGTTCTCCGAAGGGCGGCGGCGGTCCAACATTCACCTGTGAGTATCCTTATATTACAAAAAAAAAACGCGCTCAATTTTTTCGAATAACTCGACATTTCATTATAATAACGGTCGGAAAACGCATTTTCCATCGAGTCATTCGCGTAGTCTTATGGTTTTTCCAGGTTCCATTTTCTGAAACTAAGGTGTAGCTATGAACAAATTGTTAGCGCATCAGAAACGGCTCTTTTATAAACGTGTCTTTCCAACATGTTCACTAAATAACTTCTTAAATATATTTGGCACGGGTATTCTTCATTTATTTTTAAGGAACGTCTACAACATGTGTCGGCTACGAATGATAAAGTTCCATTTAGCGTGAATGTCATTTCTGGGTTAGTCAGCGTTCTGAAATTGCCGAAAGTGTGAATGCTAGGCCCGATCTTCGAACGCAAGAAGGCGAACTAAAAATTAACACCGGAACATTGTCCAAACAACGCCGTGAGCATTGTTAGCGGACGCTAAATATTAGGCGAGCTAAATTGGCCGCGGTCGATTGAAGCCTGGGGCGTTACGTAAGTGCCGCATAGCTCGTGGATTTAGTGACAAAACACGGTTATCCATTTGGCCAACAACCGTATCTGACGACACGTCTCTGCCGGAATATAGCACGTCATCCGACGGGAGCGTAAATTTTATATGAAATTTCGCGTCGATTATCCTGCACCTTGGCGCTGTTTCAATTAAAACGCCCTGTGTTCGGAAACTAGTTCCGTCGAACACTTTTCATAAGTCCTTGTCTTTGAAAAAGCTCTTTTTTTTGCTGAAACTCTTTAAATATTGAACGTGACTGACGTCACGCGGTTTCTGATAGCGTTCAGAGCGCAAAACTATGAAGGACACGTTCCGGGTCAGACGGCGAGCTGTTAACGGTGGTTATGTATATGAAATTTTATTTGAGGTTTGTTTCTCAATGAACTTTCTTCGCCTGTTGGCTCTGTTTTTCAGGAAATTTCGTGACTAAGGGACGCGCGGTCATCCGCAATTTCTGTTGAAACGAAGGCGTTCAATCGGTTCTAAGCCGACGTTGAAAGCAAAAATAGTTGTAGAGTTTAATCTGAATGTTATTTCTGGTTTGGCCCAGATTGAACTGCAATAATATTATGTAAAATATTACAGCAGCATAGTATTGACGAGCACACGATTGGCAGATAGAACGGAAGTATAGAACGGCAACATCGCCCCTCCGCGTTTGATAACAGATCTTGGCGTTCTTTTCGCTTCTTTTACCACACTTTCCTACACTTTGTTCAGGTTCTTCGCTTTACTTGTTTCTTTATTTTTCTTGTTTTCTATTTGTAAGAATTGAACGTTTCAGTAATAAATTATTTATTGCCTGGTACAAGGTTTTGTAATGCCGTCACACTGTGTTACTAATTACATTGGGTCTAATACTTGGCTTTTTATCGGTCGTTAGGCACACTCGTGTGTAAATAGTAGCTTTCAACGGAAAGGCACCGCTGCCAATAATAATGTGACGTGTGTTCCTTGCACGATTGACTTTGTGAGTCATTCCAACGAGGAAAAACCTGAATGCCATTCTAAACTCTTATAACTGGGCTTTTAGTATAGCGAATAAGGTATATATATTTAATTATCTATATAAATTTATACGAATTCCCGAAGAATTAAATTGCCTGTCAGATATTTCGAGCCAAATAATGCCGAATGTGCTGTGGGGACATGATCATGTAAGAGTGAATTTTATGCCTCCGATGTTATCTCACATTTAGCACCAAAATTGCTCTCAGTTCCAACCATTACTTGCTTTTGTTGTTCGCTCAGATAAGAAGGCCGGGAAATTTGTGGAGGAAATGTGTCCTTTAGCTTGTTTTTTTTCTTGAAACTGCGTCACCCGATGCATTCCTTAATATTTCATTTCAGGATTTCCGAAATCGTTCAGATGATAGTCATTCCTCATGCCTCTGAATTTGTACATGAAAATTCCCCCGTAATATGAATGGCCGCTCTAATATACTTAGGATAATATATCGGGCATGTTTTCGCGCAGTAAGATAAAATATGAAGTAAAATCGAAGTTGGTAATAAAGGAATTTACAGTGACCCGAGAAATTACTTCTTTGAATTCAAGAATACAATAATTTAATATAAAAATAAAAACAATTTAGACACAACAGGGTTTTAAAAAACAACGTTTTATGGATTCGGACATGTTCTTTAGCATCATACTTCGCAATTTGAAAATTAAAGGCCGGTACTTACCCGAAGCTCCAACGATTCTAAATAACATTGGATGTCCGTTCAGTTATTTTTCTCATCTCATTATCACAGTTAACAAGCTTGGGAAGTACACTAATTGCTTTGTTTCTGTACAATGGTTATCAATTCAAGTGATTACTTACGAAACCTGCTTCTGTAAATTGATTTTCTCGAGTCGAAGAAATAACGCGCGATAGTACAGCGTATCTATTGCTAGCTATGAGGTATATTTCTTTTGTAAACACCTAATCGTGAACTGAGAAATAATAGATATCAAGTTTAGAACACCTGTTTTGTGGTCTGCGAGGGGTTGGAATACCGTACATTTCGTGTGTTTATGTTTACAAAAATCCCGCTCGCTGGTTTGGCCTTTTGCAAGACCGGTTTCGGCTGCTCGCCATCTTCAGTAGCGGTGTTAGTCACATTGGCACTTTGGATGTTTTTTGAGCATCCTCACTGCACTGTCACTGTCACTTGTACTGTTGTGGTTGTCTGTCGTGTGTCTTGTTATTGTGTTTTTTGGGGGATGTTTGTCTTATTAGGGTTGGGAGGGATTTTGTTAATCGGTTACAACAGTTAGGTTCTGACTTCCAAAAATATGATAGGAAACCTATCTCGTATTTACAATCATCAACGTTTTCCTGTTGATCCAAAGTTTATGGAAAACATTTTATTTGTAGTAATCTAGTTAATAGGTGCAAGTTTACCCAACGAACTTTAGTTAAGTACATTTCCGCACCACCCTCAGTGGGCGCTAGTTTATCGTTCCAAACGCAATCAACGAACTTTAGTTAAGTACATTCCCGCACCACCCTCAGTGGGCGCTAGTTTATCGTTCCAAACGCAATCAACGAACTTTAGTTAAGTACATTCCCGCACCACACTCAAGGGGCGCTAGTTTATCGGTGCGAGTGAACCCAACGAACTTTAGTTAAGTACATTCCCGCACCACCCTTAAGGGGCGCTAGTTTATCGGTGCGAGTGTACCGAACGAACTTTAGTTAAGTACATTCCCGCACCACCCTCAAGGGGCGCTAGTTTATCGCTGCGAGTGTACCGAACGAACTTTAGTTAAGTACATTCCCGCACCACCCTCAAGGGGCGCTAGTTTATCGCCGAGCAAACAACGAACTTTAGTTACCGCACCCTCGCGGGCGCTAGTTTATCAGTTTATCGGTGCGAGTGGACCCGAACGAACTTTAGTTAAGTACATTCCCGCACCACCCTCAAGGGGCGCTAGTTTATCGATGCGAGTGTACCGAACGAACTTTAGTTAAGTACATTCCCGCACCACCCTCAAGGGGCGCTAGTGTATCGGTGCGAGTGTACCGAACGAACTTTAGTTAAGTACATTCCCGCACCACCCTCAAGGGGCGCTAGTTTATCGGTGCGAGTGGGCCCAACGAACTTTAGTTAAGTACATTCCCGCACCACCCTCAGGGGGCGCTAGTTTATCGGTGCGAGTGTACCCAACGAACTTTAGTTAAGTACATTCCCGCACCACCCTCAAGGGGCGCTAGTTTATCGGTGCGAGTGTACCCAACGAACTTTAGTTAAGTACATTTCCGCACCACCCTCAAGGGCGCTAGTTTATCGATGCGAGTGTTACCAGGGGCGCTAAGTCGAACTTTAGTTACATTTCCTCAAGGGCGCATTAGTGTACCTGACCTCAACGAACTAGTTTAATCCCGCACAGAGTATCGTGTACATTCCCGCACCACTCAAGGGCGCTAGTTCCTGCGCTAGTAGTACACCCGCACCACCCTCAAGTACGCTGAGTGTAGTGTACCCAACGAACTTGTTACCCTACTCATGAATTCCAAATCGTCATTGAGTGCACTTGACCGATAAACCAGCGGCCCCTGAGTGTTGTGCGGAAATGCAGTAATACTGCTCATTTTGTTTTTTTGGGCTCACTGAATATCGAGGTCACTTCCCAATGAACTCCTCGCAGGTTGGCGAGTGTAAACGTCGAATATTCGCTGAGCTCTTTGAATCATAAGACCGGGCGAACAATGTGCGTTTTTCATTTTTGTTTCCCGCCCGGGCGTCTGATAATATTGAAGAACACGAGAAACCCAGGCGTGCCGGGTTGACAATCGGAAGGCCTCTGATATTATACCCTTCTGACATTTACAGCCTGTATGAATCATCAGAGGCGGAGCGCTGGTTTCAACTGTTTAAACTGCTCCACTTGTTATACTAATTGAGTTTAACTGTCCTGGTGCGCTCCCCCACTCGCCGCCCTCCATTATAGTTACCGATTTCGGGAACACTTCGTGCTTTTTATCCTCATCAGCGTTATCACCTCTGGATAAAACAGATAAAGCCCTTGGTTCTGTCGTGTACCCGGACTCTTATTCCGGGAGATTAAGTCGCTTCCTCTCAGCAGGCTGATTGTCGCGTTCTCCTCCCCCTTTCGAACAATTTAGCCCATGCCTCGTACTTAATGGTGTAACGATTGAGATTTCTCAATTGCATCATGTATTAGGTCGTTTAACGTTAACGTTAAACAAGAAACGTGTCCATACCTGTTATCGTTTCATGTTAAATTACATAGCTTTCGATATTCAATTCTGGAGATAAAAATGAGATTCAAGAAGGTTCTATAAAGGGGCGAAAAAAACCAAATCACACACACATCTGTGTAAATTATTTAATAATATATAAACGTACAAATATGCATGCGAAACTGACATTTCTTCAATGCATTCCTAGCATGCCCCATCAAAATCTAATAAGGACCAAAATTATTGGTGGAATATACAGATTTGGTTTTTCCAGTTCCATTACGTTAGACCGGGAATTCATTTCTTCCCATTCTTGTCCGTTCTGACATTTTTCTGAATTAACATATTTCCTTACAATTTAAAACAAAAGCCTTATGCCCAACTGAATGATCATCGGCTCCGGGAATCTATTATGTGGGAGTCGGATATGACCGCTGAGGCGCATCGAGAATTCATTGGAATGTAATTATTAGAAAGGACTACAGACATCGGTATCACTGGTGAAAATAAGTGTCGAACCTGCATAATTATTTCGTGAATTACATTACCCCTATAGTGGCGCGACCAAAGGGAAAAAAGTAGACGCAAGTGGGTGACGTTAACATCCATCTATTCTTTTGATGTCTTGATAAATAACAAGCGACAAGACAAGTAAGTTATCTGATGGGCAACGTTCTGAAAGGTTATTAAAATCAAAAAATTATTAAGAAGACATTATTCCTTAAAAATGATATTCTTTTAATTGAAACCATATTTTAATTGTCGGCGTTCGCCGCAGTTCAACAGTAGATGATGGCCCTATGGAATTAACTTCCTGAAAGGAAAATTGGAAATAATCTCCTATAAAAGTTGCCAGAGTTTCGCTGTACTATGGAACAGAGTTACATACAAGTAATTTGATAGTCGAAATGCGTGATAGTATTTTTTTGTTATCACTAATGACTAACGTTGATTGGGCAAGTCATCGGATGCCTGCGTCCGACAAACAACTTGTTTGTCCGCATTTTACGCTCAATCGATTCCGTTACTGTTCCTCAGCGATCGATCGCACGTCCCCCGTTTGGTAAAATACAGGAGGCAGTATTTCCCGGCGTCTTCGTCAATAATCGGGGAAATGATAATAAAATTATAAAAAAAAAAAGAAATAAACGGGCACAAAAGCGGTTACTGGGAAATTGACGGCGGAGATTGGGCCCATCTGGACGCGTGCCAGCGATCGAAGCAATTACGTGGGGACGTTCTCCGTTCGAGACGGAAAATTGCCTCCCGAACGGATTGCTAGATAAATAATCCGATAGCAAGATGGACTCCGTAGCACAGATTTCAGAAAACAAAACTTTAATGCAAATATAGTTTTCATAACACAACATTAGCGTAAAATGGACTAATGCGCTAGGTGCGATTTCATAAATCCAAATCCTAAAAGTTTGAAACATATTGAAACTACTTACTACTACTTACTACTTACTATTACTTTATGAAACTGAGTAGGGAATTTGCGTTATTCTAAAGCTCAATTGTGCTCAATCACCAACTAGACTCCATCTGTGTCCAAACTCTACTAGCTCTACTTTAATTCGTGGACATATTACCAATATGAGGTTCCGCAGGTGAATCACTATAATTAGTCCTGTTTGAATTATTATAATTAGTCCTCTCGATCTGCCCCTTCCTTGTAACCGTAATCGACCTCTAGCTCCCCGGGAAAATAGTATATTTTAAATCTCCTAGGTTTAAAAACCCAATCTAACTCATATTTACACTGCAGTTTTCTACTGTGAAGCACTAAATGGATTGCATTGGAGTGAATGTCTGCCAGACTTTCAAAGCACACATTCATGAATTTATATTTCAATAGTTATATTTCACGATCATTTCTTAGGCGCAAAAAATTCCCTTGTTCTTCCTCCTTGTCTCAATTAACTAGATGCAGTGACATAATATGTAAATTCGATACTCTAGGCTCTCTTTTATTATCCTTTTCCTCCTGGTAAATCTTGCCAATGTCTCCTCGGACAACGCATAATCGAGGATAATCGATGCGTGCACTTTACACTGCTTCACTTTGGACTTTCACTGGACAGGGGGAAAGTGCATGCCGGGATAATAGTAACACCGATTTCACTTGTCTACCTCGACCGCATATCGCGTTCGAACAGCGTGCACTTGCTTCGTCCGTTACGGACAGGTGTGAACAACTTGATAAAGCCGAATAAATTATGTCCATTCTGAGATTTATTGGCCGTTAACGGCCACTCGATAACGCACTGTTAATGAATACGAGGAACGTGGGAAAAAATCGCTGGTAAAAGAATCGGCCGGATTATTTAAATTGTCTTGTGAACATCAGATACGACAAACCTCTCGTTTTTAAATCTATATACTAGTATTTTTTTTTATAAGATTGGAAAATTCAACGCAAAATTGGTTTCAGAATCAACAGTTCTGAAGTTAAAAGTTGTTGATAAAAAATGTCCTCGTACGCGTATTATTTACGTACGACTCTATTTGTAATAACGCGAATATACGTTTTCTCGATAGAATGTACTCCTACTTTATGTTAATGCGGAAACCGCGCGGTGTACACTTCCGAGAAACAGAGTTCGTTACGCGTTACAACACATGCGGAATTCAAGGACAACCTTGGCCCAACCTCGGTCGGATTTGCAACTCTTTCTATTTGTCTCGTCGTCCGAAAAAGAAAAACGACAGTAAAATAGAAACTAGGAATAATTAAAACTTAGTCTACAATTAAATGGCTGGCTGACCCTTACATGTGAAATAATTCAACGCCTGCAGTCCACATCTGACTTTCAGTCATACTTTCTAGTTTAAAAAAAAAACCACTTTCTACAAATTCCGAACCGTTCAACCGACAATATTTTATTTCATAACCAGAAGTCAATAATATTTTCAATACAATCCAGCCAGTGTTAGAATTTCAATTACTCTTATTCTTTGCTATTTAAACTACATTCTAAAATTTAATCGATATTTCAATCGCGGCTGACCTTAATGCTTCAAGGTTTAATGGCGGCTAAGATTTTATTGTTTGACAAAGATACTGAGTTTATTTATCTTGTATCGTCTTTTCGTTTTCTTTCATTATTATTGTGGAATATTTATTGTCTCGCAGTCCGCTCCTTTCTAATAGACACCAGAAAGCGGTTTGGCGTAACAATAAACGAAATTTGTAAGAAAAAAAACGTATCTTAAGTGTATTTGGCTATTGGCAAGTCGGCCTTGATGCCTCGGCCATTCTATTTTGGTCATGGGGTCTCCCCACTCACGGGCCGAACGCCGGGTCCTGAGGAGTGAGGATTAGAGCCGTTAAGCCCCTCTTCAGCGCGGACTTCTCACTGCCGGTTCCGCTGGACAGGTTTAAGTTGGGAAATTCTAATTGTGCTGACGTCAATACCAGACTCCGATTTGACTCGCGAGCTTTCTCCCTCCCACCTCAGCGGATAAATATCAACGGGTCGCTTTAGTATCTTTTCGTAAAGCTTAAATTCCTTCAAGTATATATACGAATATCTTCCAACGTTTCTCGCTCTATTACTAACGGACCGCTACTGACGACGGTACTGTAATACTCGGATTCAATATATCGAAATTCAACATTAAACTTCGATCTTGATTTCGCTTAGCTCCCTTATCGTGATCCACCGGCTCCTCAATACAATGCCTCGTGTTGCTTGTTTGTTTATTTACGGAAGTTTGGAATCACAAAGGTGAAGCTTATTGTAGATTTCGTGTGTTTCTGTCTCCTCTCGCTGGTTCGGTCTTCTACTAGACCGGTTCCGGCTGCTCGCCATCTTCAGTAGCGGTGTTAGTCACATTGCATGTTTTTGGGCATTCTTACTGCATTTGTTGCGTATATATATATATATATATATGTGTCTTTTTATTGTATCTTTGGGGATGTATTGTCTTATTTGGGTTGGGAGGGATTGCTTGTTAATGTAAGCTTCCTGATATCTGTGTGTGTGTGTGTGTGTGTGTGTGTGTCACATTTATTCTAAACATGATTGGAAAAAGTATGTATAATTTAGCGAACCACAGGAAACTGCTGTGGTCCAAAATTTATTGGATGTTTCGTTGGGTACAAATAGTTCGGGTAATGGCAACAGATAACAGCCCATGGTTGGAGATAATTTATTTGCATACTCTGTTAGGTAGGCAAACCGATCTTGGGAAATGTGCGGGATAACTAAAGTCTCGTTAGTACCCTGCACCGATAAACTAGCGCCCTTGAGGGTGGTGCGGGAACACTTAACTAAAGTTCGTTGAGTACACTCGCACCGATAAACTAGCGCCTTGATGGGGTGGTGCGGAATATCTTAACTAATTAACTAAAGTGTAGCGTAAAGTTCGCTGAGTGCGTTCGCACCGATAGTTCAGCGCCCTTGAATGGGTGGTAACTAAAGAGGAATGTACTTAACTAAAGCCCCGAGGAATGTGCACTTAACTAAAGTTCGTGGGTCGGAGTACCGCACGATCGCACCGATAAACCAAGCGCCCCTGAGGGTGGTGCGGGTGTACTGTATAACTAAGTTCGTTAGTCGTAACACTCGCACCAGCGCCCTTGAGGTGGTGCGAAATGTAACTAGTTCGTTCGGTAGTCGGAACACCGATAAACGCGCCCCTTGAGGGTGCATTTCGCACCGATAAACTAGCGCCCCTTGAGGGTGCGGGAATACTTAACTAAAGTTCGTTCGCACCGTAAACACGCCCTCGGGAATGTACTTAACCGTTCGTTGGGTACACTCGCACCGATAAACTAGCGCCCCTGAGGGTGGTGCGGGAACGTACGTACTTAACTAAAGTTCGTTGAGTGCTCGATAAACGCTCGCATAAACCACCGATAAACGCCCCTGGTGAGGGTACTTAACTAAAGGTTGGGTACACCGCACCGATAAACTAGCGCCCCTTGAGGGTGGTGCGGGAATGTACTTAACCAGTTCGTTGGTACACTTGCAGATAAACCAGCGCCCCTCGGAATGTATTTAACTAAAGTTCGGTTGGGTACCTCGCACTCGCCCTTGAAATAACTAAAGTTCGTTGGGCAGATAAACGCGCCCTGAGGGTGGTGCGGGAATGTACTTACTTTCGTTGAGTGCACTAACGATAAACCAGTTCGGAAACGTACTTAACTGTTCTTTGAGTACACTAAACTGCGCCCTTTGAGGGTGGTGCGGGATGTACTAACTATTCGTTGGGTACACTGCACTGCTAGCGCCCCCTGAGGGTGGTGCTGAGGTTCGTGTGCATGATAAATTAGTGCACTGAGTGTGGTGCCACCTTTCACCGTAAATAATAAAATCATTGTTATCGATTAAAATGAAAGTATTAACTAAGGGGGAAAGCTTATAATACAGGCGCTAGTGCCAAGGCAGTTCTTGGTTGTCCTTGGATAGAATGTTTTCTATTATGGACTCTATCTTTCCTCCTACTACGGTAGCGCAGCTGAAGGTGGTTTCAAAACAGGCCCGTATAAACTGAAAAACGAAAAAGGAAGGCTTAAAAGATGTTGTGAACGTGAAAACCGGGCACAAAATTGATTTTTGAAGACTGAAACTGTTGCTCAAAGTAGTCTTGAACGCAAAAACCGGGCGGAAAAGTCGTTTTTCAATGCAAAAACTGGGCTAAAAAGTAGTTTTGAACGCAAATGCAGGTGTGAAAAGTGGTTTTTCAACGCAAAGTGTTTTTTTTTTATCCCAAATAACGTGGCGAATTGTTGTTTGAAAAACGAAAAACCGGGCTAAAATATTGTTTTGAACGCAGAAACCGGTCTGAGTGTGATTTTTAAACGCATATACGGGTTAAAGAAGATATAGAACGAATTAAAAAAAGCGTACCAGTAAAATATCTCAGTGATGACGTTGGAGTGGCAGGTATGGGCCTGAGGAATGGGCGGCGGCCCGACTTTCACGAAGCGGGTCATCGCCCCAATGTTGTTGTTGTTTCAACAAGACAGCCTCTCACAATCCCGGTTTGTTGAATTCAAATTTGACACCAGTATAATTTGAACTATTATACTTCGAAATCTTTCCGTTTAAACACAGTTTCATCCAAAAAGAGCAATTTTGAGGTATTTCTTAGGAGGCCTACGATTTTCCGATATTTCGACTTCTCGCCATCGTCAGTAAATTGGCGGGTCGATATTGTCACTCATCGAAAAAATATATTAGCCATTCGTGTGACTATCACTCGCGCGATTTTCTGTTTTATCTTAATAAATTATTTAGTAGGAATAGGACGAGTTTATAGTTTCTCTTCTGGCCCAATTTGTAAGCGCATTTATAATTTTCTGCGGGTGAAAATTGGGTGTGACGTAGATCGTTATTTAATATGGGAAATTAACTGAGAAAATTAACAATAGTAGTTTGACCTCTGTAGAAATTCAAATGACATTGAAAGACTGGCCCGATCAGTGTTACCGCGACAAAACTAACTGAAAAGAAACCAAGGTGTGAGCTTCTAGAGAAAAGATAAAAAATATCGAAAATATCTTCAACGTTTTTATTGAACGAACTGAAAAAATTTCTGATTTTATAACTGTCTATTCCTGAATATTCTCCTGGGCTAATCATAGTTCATTGCCGAATCAGTATACTACCTTGGCCAATTCACTCACGTCCAATTCGGTCTTACCTTGGTCCCATGGCCGGACGATCGCTACTGACACAATCCGGACTTGAAACATATATAAACGGTGTCTGTTTCATTGTTTATAATATGCTATTGATCATCAGCATTTTCAGTTCCTACATCATACAGACGAGACAGTTCGCTCTTCGTTTGTACCGAAACCTTAGTCTTGTTCTCGAGCCTTCAATTATGCGAGTCTCAGTTTACATCTTGAACTTACTGTATGTACGTAAATAAAAACCTTATATATGCAAATATATTGAAATATATAGGACAGATACGTGCAATATGTATAATTCCTTATATTCGATAAATTTTCTCCGTAGACCTGTTAAAATCGACTTGTACAAAGCATGTAATTGTTGTTTGAATTAGAATTCCGGGCACGTTTTCTAATTGTAATGTAGAGTTGGCTGGATGGAATAGCAATAGCCAATCAGCCTCATTGTCTCTCGGCTTAGGGGAAAAGAGCTATTAATGACAATCTTGTCGTAATGTTTCCTGCCACGATATGAGTATCCTCCATATATGTTCTGAAATGACAGATACTTTAAAATATGGTTCGGTATTGAAAGGCGAAATGACGGGCCAACTTCAGTTTGCTTTAAATGTGGGTTAAAATTGCGTTCGCGATAAGTTGCCTCCGCCGGGTTATCCCGCATGTTTTTTCTGATGTAACCCACTTCCCACACGCGTTTCACATGTCCGTATCAGACTATAATTTAAAATGACGAACATTTTGTTGCATTTAATCATCCGTCTCCACTCGCCTATTCCTAAGCTAAACCGGTTTTATGATTTATTTGCAAGCTCTCCGGTTTCCAACGAAGCATTCCCTCAGCACTGCCACTGCATAAATAAAAACTCGTTGCCCATCTGGCAACAATCTCCAACTTCATCAACCTTCTCTTTCCACGAATCTAAGAATTGGGCACTAGAAAAGTGAATGCCGCATGACCTGAAAGCCTGGGACATATTCTGAACATATCGTTGCATCTATGTAGGCCCCCAGGTTGGGCTTGTGTCAAACCGGCGCTCGTGCTCTGAATCGGTAATGAGGTCTGAAATCTCAGGGCCACTCCCTTGAGGCAGCGAGGCGCTGGGACCTCAAATTGGACGGGGGTCGCTTCGAAATTGCTGTATTAGCTTAAACACAATTGGGGGCTATCGCGAGCACAGCCATTGATTCACTTGATGGCCCGTCTTAATATCGAAATTTAATCACCGGTCTGTTAACATCTGTTATGCCTCAATTTCAGATAATAATTAGGAAAAATTACTGATACAAATCAATTCAAGATTGACGGTCGGCAACTCAGTAACTGTACTGAAGATGGCGAGAGGGCCGAATCTAAGAAAATTACTAACACTTCGACAGCTATCCATCTATTGAATGTAATATTTTACTAATTTGAAAAACCTGTTTTGTGGTCTGCGAGGGGTTGGAATACCGTAGGTTCGTGATGTTTCTGTCTCCTCTCGCTGGTTTGGTCTTTTGCCAGACCGGTTTCGGCTGCTCGCCACTGTGCAACGGCACAAACACGCAGAAACAACACGAACCTAAACAGTAATATTTGACATACTGTTGCAGCTTGTCCGATAGTCTCAGTAGGACATTTTAACAATTTCCAAGTTACTATTTTTGTACCGAGCTTGGAGGGATTTCCAAATGAGTTCTTCCGTTTCCAGTTGAAAAGCGGCAGCCAAACCAGATGGGGGATTACTCACTCATCGAGATAACCAGTGACGTCATTCTTTGTCTCCAGCCGAGTACAATTATATCATATCGCCGGTACATATATACATATGTGTACGCTTCCTGCATCCTCTCCAACTTGACTCTACTTCAACTGAGTAGGGAGGGAGTGCTCAAACATTCGAAGATTAGCCCTGAAACTCTTGAAAGTTTCAGAAAAACTATATATTCTACGAAACTTTCAAACATTGATAAGGGAACCTAAATAAACGGTTTGTGCGGTTGATATTTTGAAAAATTGTAAATTTAAAAAAATAAGAATTACTATAAGTAGTCTCGCGTCGTTGAGTTCCCCCCATTTGTGACCGATTTCTAATCGGAGCAGGTGAAAGGAGGAAAACGCGCAATTTCATATTAGTGCTGTTCGTCGGCCGTTCGTAGATTTAAATTATCATTTAAAGTTCGTTACAACAAAAAATATGATAATCTGACCATTTCTGATTTAGTATCATAATATACCATTCCCTGAATAATTCACTCCGAGGAAATCTGGCGTAGATTAAAATACAAGTCACGAAAAGTGTGTTTGTAGGAAGTTTAATATTTATAGTTCCGATAATGTAAAACGTCAGCAGCGTTTCATCAGCGAATTGTTACTGCCCAATAGTAGCAGTGCAGTAACATTCGAGTTATTCCAAAAGCAAACAACGTGGCTAAGTAATTGACGGACGGCTACTGAAGATGGCGGGCAACCGGTCCAATAAAGGCAACCATTATAAATCGCTGGATAAAGTGAAAATTAATAAGAGTATAAAGTTTTGTTTTTCTTCGTGAATTTCGTTTATGGAAGTTTAGAACACGCAGTAAAATAATAATTAGAGAAATAAAGCCCTCCCCCCCTTCCCGTTAGGCATAAGTAACCGGTGTAAGTGGCAGCACTCATCCGTGCAAAGCGAGCACTCGTTTCGAGTGCAGTGCACTTGTTAAAACCCGCACACAAAATGGAGCAATTACATAATGGTCCCGCCCGCTCCAACCGTCTTAATCGTCGAGTGTGAGTGGGCATATCTCGGCGTCTTTTTACCCTACCTGGAAAGCCCGCCGTTTCCGAGAAAGAGACGGTTAATTATAGACCAGACTTTATCTGAACCAAGTCCGCGGAAAGCAGTTCGGGCGGGGGCCAAGGGCGACTCAATCGGACAAACTTGTTTACTGAAAATAACAAAAGGAGTGCCACTTTTTTTTCTCCTATCAACTTCATATAACTTGAAATAAGGTCTCCACACAACGACAAGAACTATCAGTCCGATTCTTACGACGCTTTATATTAAGTAATACATAATACATAAGCAATTATCGATCAATGGGAATGTTAAACGTGTTCAACAGTAAACGGAAATAAGAGTGTTTAATTAGAAACGCTATTTTTTACTAATTAAAATAGTAAAGTATACAGCCAACATTGGCAAAGTGCGTTCGCTTCATTGTCCAGTACGTAAACCTAAAGGATCCTTATACTAGTCAGAGCTACCAATAATTCAGTGGAACAATACTTGAATATTGATAAATTTAATACTCTGGAAAAATTATTTACTGGCACAGTTTTGCGTCGAGGACGAAATTTACGAACATTTAATTATTGTGCTGTTGAACTGTCAAGGTGAGCTGCGTATTTAAAAAACGGAAATTATCTCCAAGTGTCCGTAATTGGGAGAACGCGTTCACTCGGTGAATGTCCCAAGAACCAGCCCTTCTTTCCAGCCGATAAATCAAGTTTACAACCGCTAATTCACTAGCGAAAGGACAAAAAACCAATCTCATTTCTTCAGCCCGTTGCTTCGAGTCAATCTGATTATTTTTGATTCTGATGTTGGTGGAAAGTCCGGGACTTCAGGCCGCCCTCCTGATCCGGTTTAGAGCCTGTTTCCAGTTGGACAAGTAACGGAACGCTTCCCAACACCGGGGATTTAAATATCGGAACGAATCCGGTTTAGAGCTAACGCTCTCCCAGGACCGTGCAAATCTCTAACGCAATAAAAGCGCTCTCCCACCGTGCACAGTACCGTAAAAGAACCATTTCTCCAACAATAAAAGCCGTTCAACCAATAAAGGTCAGTGATTTAAATATCCCACCCACCAATTTCTCCAGACACTAAACTCTGATCATCATAATTGCTTAATGACCGCAGTCATATTTTCCGAAAAATAACCGGTCCGTTCAAACATCAAATCGTCTAAACTAATAGACTTTCATTCTCGCGGTTTTTCATCAAATCAATAGACTTTCATTCTCGCGGTTTTTCAAACACTTAAAATAAAATAATACAATGAACATGAATTAAGAATAAAAAAACTCAATTGTAAAATATATCGAAAGGCCTGCGAACCGGTTGGTGTAAATCTAATAAAATATGTAATCTTAAATATATAAACGATGTAAAAATTTAAGGAAATAAAGATAATTGAAATAGTAACAGCAGATTTTAGAAATAGGCTTTTCATAGCTTACTAATTTATAATTGTCTAGTCAAATAAGTTAATTGTTATATAAGTTAACCTGGTTAGGTTGGCTTTTCTTACCTGTTTTCGTTACAATTAAGCAATTCGATTGCACTTTTCAGTGCAGTTGGAAGAGTAATCGGAGAATTGAGTTCTCCATTGCTGCAATTTGAATTCCATTGTTTTAGTTCTGTTGTGCCAATTCTAGTTGGTATTAAGCGTAACTTCTCTAGCCAGAATTCAGTTTAACCGATTAAGGAAACTACTTCTTGAAATTACTTCTGGCTTGCGGATTAGCCTAAGTTGTAATTTTCTGATTTTCCCTGTATACAGGATCATATAGAGCAATGATTTATTCCTTCGGCGTAGTGTGTGAGTGATATTATGTTGCCACTTTTCATAAGCTCCACTACTGCTATCCTGTAATGTAAATGCCAGAATCGTTAACGGAAAGAGTATGAAAAACATTTCGCATTTACAGTATTCCAAAGTTGGATGCGACAGTTGTTGGGTTACTTAATTTTCTGTATTTATATACACACACACACAGTCTAACTGATTACTGCATTTCGGCTGCTACAAACAATATTTGTGATTGCGTTTCGAACTGTTTTTCAGATGAGAAGAAGGACGAGAGCAAACTGCGTTATCTGAAGTCTCCGTACGTAATTGGGGCCGCAATATGTCTAGCCCTGGTCGCCACCTTTCTGATAGTCTTCTTCGTGACGACCAAGCCAGAAGGTAACTTAGAAAATATATTCGAATATCTCGCGGTCTCACTTTTACCAATATATTAGGCTACATAGGTACGTCACAGCTAACCTCTCCAGTTTAGAATACCTGTTTTGTGGTCTGCGAGATTTCGTGTGTTTCTGTCTCCACGCGCTGTTCGGTCTTTTGCTAGACCGGTTTCGGCTCCTCGCCGTCTTCAGTAGCGGTGTTAGTCACTTTGGATATCTTTCGAGCATCCTCACTGCACTGGCACTGTCACTTGTATTGTGGTGGTTGAGAAGCACTTGCACCGATAAATTAGCGCCCCCCTAATTAGAGTGTGGTGCGGAAATATACTCAACTAAAGTTTGTTGCGTGCACTTGAAAAGACAAACTAGCGCCCCCTGAGTGTGGTGCGGAAATGTACTTAACTAAAGTTCGTTGAGTGCACTTGAGGCGGGAATGCAATCGTACCGATAAACTAGCGCCCCTTGAGGGTGGTGCGGGAATGTACTTAACTAAAGTTCGTTTGGAAAGATAAACTAGCGCCCCTTGAGGGTGGTGCGGGAATGTACTTAACTAAAGTTCGTTGAGTGCACTCGTACCGATAAACTAGCGCCCCTTGAGGGTGGTGCGGGAATGTACTTAACTAAAGTTCGTTTGGAAAGATAAACTAGCGCCCCTTGAGGGTGGTGCGGGAATGTACTTAACTAAAGTTCGTTTGGAAAGATAAACTAGCGCCCCTTGAGGGTGGTGCGGGAATGTACTTAACTAAAGTTCGTTTGGAAAGATAAACTAGCGCCCCTTGGTGCAAAGGGAATGTACTTAACTAAAGTTCGTGAAAGTAAACGCGCCCCTGAGAAAACTAGTACTTAACTAAAGCCCCTTGTTTGGAGGGTGGTGCGGGAAGATAAACGCCCTTGAGCGCCCCTAAAGTAAATGGTGTTCGTTAGGCTTGGAAGTAAGATAAACTAGCGCCCCTTGAGGGTGGTGCGGGAATGTACTTAACTAAAGTTCGTTTGGAAAGATAAACTAGCGCCCCTTGAGGGTGGTGCGGGAATGTACTTAACTAAAGTTCGTTTGGAAAGATAAACTAGCGCCCCTTGAGGGTGGTGCGGGAATGTACTTAACTAAAGTTCGTTTGGAAAGATAAACTAGCGCCCCTTGAGGGTGGTGCGGGAATGTACTTAACTAAAGTTCGTTGAGTGCACTCGTACCGATAAACTAGCGCCCCTTGAGGGTGGTGCGGGAATGTACTTAACTAAAGTTCGTTATAACTAAAGTTCGTAGGCGCCTGCGCCCCTGATAATGTACTTAACTAAAGAGTGCTAGCGCCCCTTGAGGGTGGTGCGGGAATGTACTTAACTAAAGTTCGTTGAGTGCACTCGTACCGATAAACTAGCGCCCCTTGAGGGTGGTGCGGGAATGTACTTAACTAAAGTTCGTTTGGAAAGATAAACTAGCGCCCCTTGAGGGTGGTGCGGGAATGTACTTAACTAAAGTTCGTTGAGTGCACTTGTACCGATAAACTAGCGCCCTTGAGGGTGGTGCGGGAATGTACTTAACTAAAGTTCGTTGAGTGCACTTGTACCGATAAACTAGCGCTCCTTGAGGGTGGTGCGGGAATGTACTTAACTAAAGTTCGTTTTTTTCAATAAATTTCGAGTACGCACCGTAAATAAACTAGCGTAAAAACTCCCTTGAGGGATGGTATTTGCGGAATGTACTAACTAAAGTTCGTTGGTGCACTTGTACCGATAAAACTAGCGCTCCTTGAGGGTAGCGCCCTTGAAAGGTACTTGCCGAAACTAAAGTTCGTTGACAACTAGTGCAACTAGATTACTAATGATAAACTTTTACAATAAAAAATTTCAGAACAGGAAAACTTTACGACCGTAAAAACAATACACAGATAGGATGATGTATTTGGGATCAAAACTTTATAGTTGTGACTGAGTTGTGTGATGAAATATATATTTTACCGATAATACAGACAAAATAAAACAAACAACATCACCCAAGCAACACAATATATACACACACACAAGAACAATACCACTGACAGTGCAGTGACAAAACATCCAAACATACAGAGGAACAGACAACCAACCACTAACAGTACCAAGTTGAAGTGCGCAGTGATGCCCAAAAAAACATCTGTACCAATGCCAATAAAGCTAACACCGCTTACGCAGGTGAACGAGAAACGAAACGGTCTAGCAACCGGACCAAACCAGCGAGAGGAGACTGAAACTTTTAGAAATCTACGCTCATCTGTCTAGCTTTTAGCTATCATTAGTAGTAGCCAGTGAGCTACTATAGCAAGTAATCAGGTGCTTCTTCGCTATTGGTGGCGGTGTAACGCTTAGATGTAATCATTCTCTAGATCATAATTCGTGCCTATACAGTCCAATAGGGCATAATGAAAATATGCATTAAATTTTACAACGCGGACACTGAAATTAACCTAAACTTCAAAATCGCACGACAAATTAACATGACAGGTGTTCGGTCTGGGCCTCCCTTCACACTGTTATCTCGAGAAGGAAATTGTGGAAAAAATATTTCGGAACGAACTGCACAATTACAGCGACATTATTTCTCCAATTGCTTAATTTATTGCGTGACAGTGATGCCCCTCATAAAAGAAAAAATGGGTGGAACAATACACTTTTGACCTTTACAAGTACGCCACCGGTTTTTCCACTCGATGCTTCTATCGATGTTTCCATAAGGAAATTCTGTAGTTAGACTCAGTTTTGGAAAATGGGAATCTCAATGCGTAAATGCAACCGAAAAACGTGCCTACAACTTAGATAAGGCGAGGAAAAATGTGCGGTAGTATGTTTCCGTACGCGGTCTGTTGGAAATACCTATCGAGATAGGTCCTCGGGCCGTTATCTAGTTTCCTTTTAGATCAGAGGAAACTTCATAAGAACTATGTATATAGCAAAAATGAAATGAATAACACTTTACAAAATTCAACCGTGTGTAAGTGTTGTGTTATCTGTCTATTGTTGTTGTTGTTGTTGTTAAATCTACAGCCTAATTGTACGCCCGCTCTTGGCACGCTTGTGTTTCTGTTTCACGCTATACACTTAACGGCCAGTAGAGCGCACAAGCAGAAAGTCGGTTAAAAGAGAAACTTGCATTACAACTTTGCGACTGTAGGACAACGCGATATATTCTCTTCCATCGCGATATGCCTCTCCCGCACATATGTATAGTGGCTTTGTAAGCGCTTTGGGCTGTGCGTCCTCCTGTCCATACGCATTGATATAGGGCCATCCAATAATTATGTTTCGAGACTTGTTTTACTGTTTTTGCTTACTGTAGCCATTATACAGTACCCCGGTTAAGCTATCTCTATTTCGGTTTCTCGCCTTCATTAGCCTAGAGCCACGAATAAGCGAACGGACGGAAAATGTAAAAGTGATGACATCGAGTCCCGTTTTAGGTACTATAGTTCAAGTTTTGTCGGAAGGAAGTTCCGTCGGGCTCCACTGACGAACGGCGCGTGGAAAATCCCGACTGGATATCGGTCGCGGTCTCGAAACATAATTGTGGGACGGAACTCGCGAGGGTCGCACTTTTCAACGGGAGAGTGGGCCCGATAACAGAAGAGAACCGTTGTGTGCCGCAGATGGTACGTGGGAGGTGCCGGGTGTGAAGATAGTCAGCCGTGGAGAGTGGCTGGCGGTGAGGCCCGTGCGGCCGGTGAGGACGCTGGGAGGGCGAGCCGCGGAGTACGCCATAATCGAGCAGACCGGAGAGAGGGACTGCCCGGAGGGGAACAGGAGCTGCGCCACAGAAGTGCGCTACCTGCAGGGCGGCAGAGTCTTCAACGGGCTCAACGACATCGCCTCCAATTTCCTGATCGGGGGCGACGGCGAGATCTACGAAGGGCTGGGCTGGGACAAGGCCGGCTACAGCGCCGGCCAGCTGAGCACCAGATCGCTGAGCGTCTCCTTCATCGGCAACTTCACGGAGCGAGTGCCGTCGCCGAGCATGGTGAACGCCTCGCGGGTGCTGCTCTCGGCGGCGGTGGGGCTGGGCCGGCTGGCGGCCGACTACAAGCTGATCTACGTTGGTGAGGCGGTGGACGGGGCGGTCGGGGGGGCCGCCCTCTCGCGGCTGGTACGCTCCTGGGCCCACTGGTCTCCCTGCGACACCACCTGCCATCAGCTCGCCAACTTGCCACTCAAGTACAGGGATAGCCGCCCCACAGCCACCCACCCCTGTCTAGACCCTAAACCCCTGCCGATAGCCTCCACCGACCACATTGGTACAAATAAGCACTAATATGAACTTTCGCTGGGTCGGGTAATATTGCACGAAGACCCGCTATTCTCCGGGGTTTCTGTTCGGGGGATCCCGGCAGGAAAGGGACGCGGACGCTCGAGCCCTGCTGAGCGTCTTCCCCACAGTAATACGCGATCCCGCCCGAAGTCAGTTAGTGATAAGGATTTTTTTTTAATCTATTGGTCGCTACGAGCTCAGACGAATTTAAATTATACGACGTACGGTGCGATTGTCACAATTGGATTCAAACGATATAAACGAATTGCAGGAAACTTAGACCGGACGAAGGGTTATTTTGTAACAGTGCGTCGTATTGCATTCTCGTCCCTTTTTGTATATACTAGTCAGACCGATTGTTACATTATTGTTATTATGCTTTTGCGTTTGTAATAATTCGATATAATAAAAATGACATCGTTTTCCTTACATTAATGGTATATTGTTCATAACCCAGAAAACTGACTGCACCGGGCGATATTACGAAAGTTGCCTGCCGTATATATTTGTTTGTTTTGTTTGAAAAGTATTGAAAAGTGCGAACATTTGAATCGTTGCCGTAATGCTGGAACTTGACAAGAACATGTTAACCCCATTTGGTACGAGGTCATTCATCATCGATTTAACGGCATGATAAATGCTTTGTAATTGTGTCAGTTAATTACGATCGAATCGGGATAATCCATATGTTATTCTTACGTAACCACTATTACTATTCAGTACGGAGTAGTTGCTTTCTAAAGTTATGTTATGGAGAGAGGTTATGTAAACTGCGTTTTTTATTATATTAGCGTAACATTTTCACCTTTGGTACGTTTACATTATCAGTTTATTATATATAACTAATTCCTCGGTCGGTCTCTGCCATTGCCGGAAGCACGGTTAGTAAGTAGGTAGTTAATTAATGGCATGCACCGACGAAATATCCAGTCAACACCGACATCGTATCGCTACCATTTAGCGAAGTATAATTAGGTTTAGGACGGTGATAGTGAGCAATGGAAACCGGTTTAGCGTAACAGCAAATAGGCGGGCGGAGATAGCAGATGAGACACCCCCCAGACGCGTCTATTAAAGAATTTTATAAAATTATCGTTCCTTTCCGGTGTCGCACCAATCGGCCTCTGGTCAGTACCGGGTAGTTGGGTACAATATTACGCGCCATATTTTAATAAATATGTAAACACGACTCGGGTCAATAGAATTCGTTGTAAGAGAGAAAATTAAATTGCAGATTACGACGTCGGATTAGGGACGAACGCGAGCGAGAGGATGGTTAACAGATCGATGTGGAAGGCGGACCTGAGGAATACGTCGATTGTGGCTGAAGACGCCGGTATCGCTGGTGGTGGCGCTGCACACGGCGGGAGAGAGTCCCTGCTTTGAAACGTGCGCCTTACGGACGATACAGAGCGGCACAGTTCGACCAACGGCTTGCGACGACTTGCCCTACAATTCATGGTGGCCGGTGACGGGAGAGGATATACGAGGGGCGAGGGGCTGGGACCTGAAGGGGCGTTCGCCCACGCCTTCAACCCGTACAGCATAGGGGTGGGCTTCATCGGCACCTTCACCACGGTGCTGCCGCCCAAGAGGCAGTTGGACGCCTTCCGGCTGCTGCTCGAGGAGGGGGTGCGGCTGGGAAAGATATCGGCCGACTACAGGATACTGCTCCACAAGCAGGTCTCCAACACCGAGAGCCCGGGACAGAAGTTGTCCCAGGAGCTGAAGAAGTGGCCCAGGTGGACCGACTGTGGCTCGATCAGATGCGACAAGTATTTCTCTGTCACCGGCCCCCCGACTAAGACTACAACCACCCCTCACACACCCCGACCCACCACCGACAATATTATTATTACTGAAACTAGTACCGATTCCACGGACACTGTTTCCCTACAGGAATCATCTACCGCCCCACCTCAAAACGCCCGTCCGCACATTACTTCGGCCACGATGAAAAACGAAATTCATCCGATTACGCGTCCTACGCGTATCTTAATCCGACTCAGTAATTTAAAACTTTATTTCTAATTTTATCTCGGTAAAATATTGTCTACTTTTTTATATTTTATAATTCGCGTCTCATTTATAATGAGACACGGTTAATGTACATAGAATTGAAAATATACGGCTAAAAATAAGAAGAAAAAATGAATTTTTTTTGTCCTCTAGTATTTATGTGATTGTCGGTAAGTAATGTAGTACGCATGTAGTCGCAAAATATATTGTATATACGGTATTCTCGTTACTTAATTAACGTAGTATAATTAACGCGGCTTATTATTAATAAAATAAGCTATAGTCTTTTGCGCCCAATACTAACTAACATTCTTTCTGTTAAATATGCCTTAATCTTTAAATTAACTCGTAACTTGTGAGACATCGTCCCTTCAATTTTCTTCACATAATGCATCCCGCAGTCCACGCTTTGCGCTTATGTAAATCAATACAAGCCCAAATAGTTTACGAAATGCGTACCACTCAGAAATCGAAGGAAAACAATTCGTGGCCGAATAGGAAACAACGAGGACCGATAGCCGAGCTCTGGGAAAGACTCCAGCGACCGATGCTGCCAGGCCTCTTAAAGGCCTGGTGTGTTCGTGTTCTAGGCCACTTCTGTCCACTATAATTAATCCAGCGGGTAGCTCAAATCTCCTATCGATTTTTATTTCTCCAGACGATGAGATACTGCCGGAGAAGACCAATCTGAGTATAGTGAGGCGGAAGGAGTGGTTCGCCGACCAGAACTCGGACTACCCGAGTCTGCCAGCGCTGCGGGAGGCGCCCGCCGCCTACGTGTTGGTGGCCCACACGGCCTCCGAGGGCTGCTACAGGGTGCCAAACTGCTCGGTCATAGTCCGCACCACGCAGCTCAATCACATAGCGCGCGGCTTCGGCGACATCAAGTACAACTTCCTCGTCGGAGGCAACGGCTACATCTACGAGGGCCTCGGCTGGAACAAACGCGGCGACAACTCTCTCCCCCTGGACCCCTACAGCGTGACCGTCGCCTTCATCGGGGACTTCTCCGCCATCCGACCCACCTCCCTCCAGCTTGACGCCGCCCGCCAGTTCCTCGAGGAGGGCGAGGACTTCGGTAAACTCAAGTCCGACTACAAAGTCCTGCTTCACTGCCAAGTTTCGAAAACCGAGAGCCCCGGAGCCAACCTGATTCCGGAAATAAAAAAGTGGCCCAGATGGAGCCCCTGCGTCGACCGGTGCGAGAAACTCGTCGAAGAATATTACGGGGAAACTTTTCCCATTAACTGAGTGTACGATTTTTACATTCGATTTGTTTTTTAATACGGAATACCGTTAAACGATTTAAAATAAACACTGTAGTGATTAATGTAGTTCAATGTGTACCTGAGTTAGTCAAAGAAAATTTTAAAATAATACCTAATAATTTTTTCTTCCCTCTAACATTGACGGATAACATAGTCCTCGATTGAATTTATATATTAAATTATCTGGATCATTAGAATATATAATTTTGGTTTTCAAGAACGCCCACTTGTAGAACTCAGCCGAACGCGCTACTACTAGTACGAATACAGTAATTTGCGCTATATTATAAGTTACTTTTATAAGTTATCTTTCTAAATAACGGAAGGATACTTTTACCAAAATTAAAACTGCAAGTGCATGAGGATAAGGGAAAAAGATATTTCATTTATATAGACTGTTCTGGGAACATTGGGAGTGTTCACACTTTACGGAACAAACAAAGAATGACGTTAGTTTCATCGCCTTACCATTGTCTCTCTGCCTTCTCTCGCTTGTTTGGTCCTTCGCTAATCCCGGTTTGGGCACTAGTTCTCGCATTTCAACTATTCTCGACAATAGAAACAGAATATATTCAATATTATCCTCGGCAAAAGTGTCCACTCCGATAATGAACGACAGAAGCGGGGAATCTGCGATTTTATCAACCCGCGTAATTCGAATTATATTTTGAAATAATCTAGGCTGCGACTCGGTTTACCACCCTACAATAGGCCTTTAAACAATACGCCTCTGGTGAAAGACGCGGGATTAACAGTATGAAATTTATAAATGCTAACGTGTAACTGGTAATTGATATTTGCCTAGATGACGAAATACTCCCGGCGAATTCGTCCCTGGGCCTAATTAGGCGTAGCGAATGGTCCTTCACCGAGAATCCGGGCTACGAAACTATTCCCGAGCTGGCGGAGCTGCCCCCGGAATACGTGATTATCGCCCACACTGTGACTAACAACTGCACCGCCGAGCCGGAGTGCGCCACGATTGTACGAAACATTCAGTCGATTCACATATCCAGAGGCTGGAACGACATCGGCTACAACTTCCTGGTCGGAGGAGACGGAAACGTCTACGAGGGACTGGGCTGGACTAAGTACGGAGCGCATACCTACGGGCTGAACGGAGTGAGCGTGGGCGTCGCGTTCTTGGGCGCGTTCGGGAAGTCGGCGCCGCCCCCGAGGCAGGTGGAGGCGGCAGAGCGCCTCCTCGAGGAGGGAGCCGCCATCGGCAGACTGAAGCCCGACTATATCGTGATGGCCCACAGCCAGGTCATGCCGACCGAAAGTCCCGGCAAAGAGTTGACCAAGCTGATCAGGGGCTGGAAACATTGGGGCCGCTGCCGGGGTCGTTGCCAAACCCTCGTCACCAAATATCGCCCCTTACCGCCCCAGGATTAACTCCCGATGCACCTTCCTCCGGTCTTAGTGGAAAAACCTACCTAAGGTTATAGACGTCCGGTATAAACCGGGTCGAAAATATAAGTAATCCGGCAACATGATTTACCGGTCTCTCGTTCCGATTGAAGCTGACAATTCAAATGTCACGAATTTATGAAACCGACATTATATAATACGACGCCCGACAAATTTTGTATATCTAACGATCTAACGATTTGTATATTTTCTAATTCTGACAACAGTTCCATCCCCGATATCCAGAAATGTTTTCATTAACATTTGGAAAGTAGCGCAACAAATAATCCGGTACGGTCTCGCTTATGTATGAAAACCTAAAGTCATATCCGAAGGATATGTGGCCATTTCCGACAGCTCGGTTTTGGTTGCAAATAAATATTTTGATACTTAAACAGAGATTGTGCGGTACTTATTCGCAATAAGTAACGGACTGTACGAGCAGTCTGAATATCGGAAAAGAAAGATATCGAAATTAAGGAGATGAGAAAAACCAATTTATCAATAACAAGACTAAACGTACTTCGCTGAGCACATTGTATACTGTACAGAACTAAATATTGTTTTTTTTTAGTAGTGAAGCGTCAATACGAATAACAAGATGCTTAAATTTAAAGAGAGATTTTTAGTTATTACAAATAGCTTCTGCAGAAATATGAAATTTCTAATTGTTATTACTAAATCTGTTACAAAATGATATTCCGATTTTCTCGCTCGCTGGATCTATCTATACCGCTCGACGCTTCAAACCGGACTGAGCTCAGCTTTGAAACTCAAAACTCGCCGACATCTATTTTATATATCTTAGTAATTTTACTATATTTTGATTCGATGTCTCGCGCCACATTTCAAGAGAAAACATCGGGCAAAACATGCAAATTTTAATGTCCCCTCGGAGGGGACATCGGAGTGATAGGCTGGAATTACGATGCCCCACGAGAGGGGACAACGGAGTGCAAAGGGTTAATTTCGATTGCCTGTCCATTACAGAGGAGGAGGAGGTACTTCCGACGAACGCGACCCAACGGCTGGTTAGGCGGGGTTACTGGTTTGCCAAGCCCAGAACCGGCTACGGCAGTATACCGAAGTTGAAAGAATCGCCGGCGCCGTACTTGGTCGTAGTGCATACGGGGGACAGCACGTGCACAACGCCGGCCACCTGTCAGACGACAGTGCTGACCATTCAGAGCATGGATATCGACCAGGGCCTGAGCGACATAAGGTACAACTTCCTGGTGGGCGGCGACGGCTACATTTACGAGGGCCTCGGCTGGGACAAGCAGGGCTCGGTGGCCAGCCCGCTGAACGACAGGAGCCTCAGCCTGGCCTTCATCGGCAACTTCATGGTCGACCCGGCCCCCGACAGGCAACTGGAGGCGGCCAGCTCCTCCTCCAGCTGGGCAGAGAGACCGGAAAGCTGGCCGACGACGTCAAAGTCATACTGCAGGCCCAACTTGTCAAAACCGGGAGCCCTGGTAAAAGAGTTGTGGAAGAGATCAAAAAGTGGCCCGAGTGGGCACAGTGCGAAGGTGAATGTCAACAGCTAGTGAAAGAATACTCCAGACGGAAGTCTTAATGTAATCTAATATTATAATAATCAGACAGAAAAGATCAGATTACTTCCAGTCCATAACAACATCGTTATTAATTTATTTCAATGGGAAAAATTTTTGTAATAAAATAATTGATTATTTCCTGGTTATATTTTTGCCTATCACAGTGCAAGGCCAACTTTGTTATGTGCTTTGCCTACTATATATGAATAAACCAATTTTCTGTAACACTACCCATATCTAGAAAACAATCTACAATATCTGTAATTATAATATTAATTGTGATTTATATGTACTGTTAATATGTAAATAATTGTTGTTAAACTAGTTAATTTTAAGGAAAAAACAATGGCATTGAGACTCATTCTATAAGCTTTCTTATTTTTACCTTGTTGTTACTAAGCATTAGTTTACATTATAGTGTTTTATTTTTATCAGATTTTAATTTAAAACATTATTATATAGAAAATTGTAAAAGTTTTACCATTAAAGCCTTATTAATTATTCGTGTTTAGATTCCAATTTAACATGTATTTGATTATAAATACCAGTGGATAATGTAAGTCTGTAAAAATAATAATCTTCTCTGTAAAAAACATTTTGGAAATTTTATTTTGTTTTTAAAAAACGTTAGTTTTTTTGTTTTAAATAATTTTTAGTGCTTACGTTCTCTGTGTTTAAGTGTTTTAAGTTTGTTATGTTTAAAAAAATATCTTTATCAGATCACAATTAATAAAATCTTCAAAAACAATCCCAAAATATTTTAAACAAATAAAAAGCACATTTTTGAATTTATATAAGAATTATTATTATTAATCTGTCTAGAGTAATTGGATTATTATAATAATTATAAATGATGTATAGATATTAAAAAAAGGTAGGATCATAAGGGTTTATTTATTTTAATTACCAAATACCAAAAGATTATTTCCAAAATGCCTACTTGTCCTACATTTCATTGTCCTGTTTGAAAAAAGTTAAAAACTTAACTTGAGTTATTAAAATTAAATTAAAAGTCAAACCATTATATATAATGATTCATCCCACATGAAATCTTACACTCAAATTAATATTTTTTTGTACAATTGTTGAAAAACAGGAAATATTTAACATTTTATAAACTTACATGACATTTGTAATGGAACTATTTTACAAATACCTCTATGGAAAACTTCATATTTTGTACAAATAATCTGCCATTGACAGAAATAAATTTTATTACACCCATAGATATCAAAACTACAAATAATCTAATTGTTTAGAAATCATATAAATATATAATTTAAGATATTCTTTAAACATTTTAATAAAAACCAGGATTGTTTAATTGTTCTTCAAATATAAAAGTAATATTTTCCAATTTTATGTATGGCCTAAATTCAATATTATATGATACGTTCAGGTAACAAAATTTGTTATAGTAAATTTGTGATTTCTGTTAACTATATGAAATAAAACTTCCAAAATATTCTCTTCATAGAATCATCAGGAGGTAAACAAAAATATTCCAACAATCTTTACTTACTGATTATAAATAAAATAGTGACCTTCTTAGCTAGGCCACTCAAATAGCCTCTTTCTTCTTGGATTTGAGGAGTCAATTCTACCATCCACTTGTTCATATTTTGCGTAAATCTCTCAAATGTTTTCTTCGCATAAAATATTTAGACGAATAGTTTAAATTTTTCATAATACAGAATAACAAAGAGTACAATAAGGAGTATAACATCTTCAAAGAAAATATTTAGAATAATTATAAATTACTTTATCTCCATTCATGGTGCACAATTTTGTCGAAGAGATGCAACCTTATCTTGGTTTTCAATTTTCCAGTTTATTGTGTGACGACTTATGAATTGACGGTAGCTTTTTTTCTTATATACATCATCCAACAATTTTCTCTTAATAACAGTTATTTCCACCAGAAAATAAATTAAAATCTGGAAAAAATAGAGATAATAATTTGGATTCCCATAAATCGTGTTACCGCCTTTCAATTAACCTTAATATTAATATAGTTCAGGCCTCTGCCAGACTTTCAAAGCACACACTTACGGATTGGAAGAGGCACTCATTCGTGAATTTATATTTCAATAGATTAAAGCTCTTAATAAAATTACATTTCACGATCATTTCACTTTGGTAAAACGCAGAAGTGTATACTGCAAAATGATGGCGAAACGGAAGGAGTAAATAATATGATTGGAATGGATCGACAAGTGCTCAAAACATTAAATAAGTAATGTTATCTCCTTTCGGGGCGGACCATCCTAATGCCGCCTCTCCCCGGCTTTGACGCGTTCATTTTATTGTTGGGTGGTTTATTCGACTGTGACGGGGGCTGTTCATTGGAAAACCTGGGCGCGTTCTTGTTGGCCGCCGGCGTCTGTTGCTGGGCGATGTTGGGCGCGATGTTGGGCGGCGGCCTAGACATCTTCCCGCCGTTGTTTATACCACCGTTGTTCATACCGCCCATGTTCGCCATAGGCCCCGGCTGGTTATCGAAGGAGACGTTCGGTTCACTCATGTTCACCTGTTCATTGAAAACCATACAGAAATCGCCTATCTTATCGATGTCTCCTCCTTTGCCGACGTAGAGCGTCAGGCAGTTGCGCCACACGTTGGCGAAACCTTTCGTGATGCGCACAATATCCCCGGGCACCAATAAGTGGCCAGGTTCATCCCACAGGGAGAGGTTAATACATGCTGTAGCGTCGGCAACTTTTAACGTCCTCACTTCCCTATTTTCCTTCAAAAGAATTGGATTGCCCACTTCGAGGATTATGAACGTTACGGAAAAATTTTTCATCCCCTGCCTTATATCTTTAATAAAAATAGGATCCATTTTTTCTTCTTAAATGGGACAGAAAATAAATAAACCATCGACAAAATTAAGAAATCGCTCTATTGCCCGATCTAAATAACTGAGTTTGATCTTGCACTGAAAACTTTCTCTTAACCATCACTGAGTATCTGAAACAACAAAATAAAATAAATCAAATAGCTAATTACAAATACGGGTAATTTATATATTTAAATTTTAAGAATTTGTTTTAAAAGGTAATAAAATCATACAACTCGAACCACGAATTCAGATTTGAAAGACCAGGTTTGATCATGAGATCAAAAATAGATAATTAACACCTTTAAATGAGACATACTTCAATTCACTGCTGTCTACTTAGGTAGAACTGATATTGAGATCGCCAACAATAACTGTCAATTTAATAATAGTTAGCACCCTATAAGTTCACACCCTACAACTACTCTGTAGGCAATTTGGTAAACATACAATTTGGGTAGGTTATACCTTGCCATATGCGTTTCGGTCGAATAATGAAGTAAGAGAATACGACATCGCTTTTAAAATTGTAGAATAGGAGTGAAAAAAAAGAAAAGCCCGAAATCCGAACCTACCATCTGTTATCAACACTGACACGAACGTAACTAAACGGAGCTATAGAATAACACCCAAGCATTATTAAACGTTACAGCACATCAGGGTAGCCATTGCCCAAGCTTGTACTTTTTCGATATACATGTGATATATAAGTATGCGCCTGTATTATCGGGATATAAATATATTTACGCGTACAATTAATAATGTATAGAATTTGCGCATTAATTTCTGCGCAACGCTTGATTCTTTTTACGGACCGGTTCTTAAAATATAACTATACACTGTGGACGGTATATCAGTGCCTGTTGGATAGGGCGAATCGACTCCTCGTCTTATTTTCGCTCAAACTGTTCTCAGTTTCAAACAGAGGTTCTGATGTCATTCCTAATAATTTCCAGGTAGATGGAAGCGGGACTCATGCTAAGTATTGTTAAGCTGTTGTGGGAATATCTATTTAAGGTCGGTATCAGCCCTAGTTGTGAAATATAACAAGATATCGGCGCGTGTTCATTTTCCCGTTGTGCCCGTTCGTACAATGGTTTCTATCTTTTTCTTCGTTATCACTTGTTGATTATAAACTTAGGATTAAGTTATTGAACAAGTCGTGGGTTAATACATGCAAATTGTTCTTCCATATTCATTGATGATTTCACTATTATCATCTGCCCCCTCTCACATGTTTGAGTTACATTCCAATGAATACAACATTTAATATATCACCTTTAAAATGACAGGAAACTGATATCAATAAACTATAAGTATTTGGGTGTATATTGGTCCCCCTCATCCTGAAGCAAACGCTTTGTACTCCTGGTTCAGCTTGTGCTTTGTTGTTATTTACAGGACAGACTTGGATTAAATAAAAGTAAGTCGGGGCGTCGCAAGAACCTTGTTCGGCTTATCGGATCCGCACTTCCACTGCCGCCTGCCAAGAGGGTATATTTCAACATCGCAGCATGGAACAGTTGCATGGCGAGCAAAACCCCGAGCGAGATATTTTCTGACGATTTTTTGAACGAATCAATAAGCACGGACGACGATCATTGGTATTTTATTCTGCGATTAATAAATTACGCGTTTATTATTTAAATATTAACGATTTAAATCGAGTTGTTTCCAGCAGCAATACACTGGAGCCATAAATATTGAATGTGATCACCGCTGTGAATATATTCTGCAACAAAACGACAACAGCAATTTTTTTGGGAATTCAATTTTTTATTTGTAATTTGAATACCACACCCACGCTCTCGCCCACACACTTGTGAATCATCACCAAATACATCAGCTCCACTGTAGCCGATTCCTTCTGAGTGGCTACACTACACTTTGCACTTCAAACAATCATCATGCTCAGTTTGAAACTCGTGCTGTATTATGTACTATACACTGTTATTTTTAAATTATTCAGAATATCTTTTCTGTATGCCTTTAATTCTAAAGGGTGTAGAAAGTGTCTGGTGCAGTTCCATAATTACAAAGTGTCAATGTAAAGCGTATTATTTCTACCATTTTTTTTGCGACCAAACAAATTTCATTTTGAAAACCAACATGTACTCAATATTACGCAAATTAAATATTATATATTACGTCTATAAACTTTGCATGAAATAGCAGAAACGTATTCACGATATTTATTATATGGTTTAAATAAGACAATAATTTATTAATGAGTTTTTTCATTTAAAATATGTTATTAAAACAATGTATAATAATTTGGTTCCAATTTTTTTCCGGCAGTGAAACATTCTGTTCGCATAAGAGTGAAATACAACAGCTGCAAGATGAACTCAAACAACTTAGAAAACAGGTGGCCATGATTTTGGAAAACCAGATGAATGCTTCGAGTGAGTATTTAAAAACTAATATTTTGTAATAAATTTTTGGGTCTCATTGTTAATTTGAAAAATATGAGAATACCTACAAGCCATTTTGTGATTCTATGTCTATTATGTATCATACTAAAGTTCTTGAGAGTCATAATCAAACATTATTTTATTTGTTCATGATTTTAAAACAGAATTATACTATTGCAGTGGTTAGTTATTTACAGTATTCTTTCTCTGCTAGTCTTTTAGGAAAAAAAAATTTGGAAATTTATTATTTTCTCGTTCTGTTTTCAGGTGACAAGAAATGTGAAACTAGTGTAATGGCGCCTCCTCCTCCTCCTCCAGTCCCTCCCCCTCCTCCTCCACCGATTCCTGTGAACCTGCTCATCAATGCGACGGCACCTCCCTCTTTCAAATTGCCGAAAGGGAAAAAATCGAGGTACAGCACCCCTCCGACTACAGTAGACATGCTAGGCGAAGTTTTAAAGCAGATGTCCAAGGAGAGGCCCCAGCTAAAGCCAATCCAGAGGTAGAGACCGGTCTCTGTACAGCCTGAATCGCAAATATACCGTGCCGAAAATTAAGCACGGATTTGTTTGCATCGAGAAAAATATTTCTTGTCCTTTCTGCTGAGTATCAATAGACCAGATATCCGACTACAATTGATTTGGTGAACAAGTACCCAAATTTGATGCCTCACTTATATTTCAGGCGGTCAGGGATGAGCTATTTTAATTTAACTCTGTTAAGTATAACATATACATGACCTACCTGTGTCACCAGTCGCTTGTTGTGAAGCGTTATCATCTGGATATTTTCCAACCATGTGATTGCAGAATGAAAGATATCTCCATCTTAAATAAAATTTTAAGCATTACTATAAAGCATTGTGGCCGGATATTATGACAGATTTTAATGACTTTTAAACTGTCCAATTCTCTTTTAATCACCCTGTATTATTTCAGCAACCTTGCATGATTTTTCTTATAACCCGCCTTGGAAAGATACCCGACTGATAATTTTGGTGATGGTTAAAATATTTGTCGATCGGGTAATTTTAAAATATGAATGTATTACTTATAAAAGGTAAAGTACATACCTCATTAAGCGTTATAATATTTAATCGTTAAACAATCAGTAGTATTGAATATGTGAGTGTTTTAGTTTAAGTACACTCGTGCAAAGTTTTGTTTTACATTATTAACTAGTGCACGTTTAACAGTGTAATATTAATTAATTAATGTCTTGCCTGTTGTATTAACACAGAGTTTTATTTAATTGCAGGTCACCTGGAGGTAGGCCTGTGAGACCACCGCGTGTATCCCAGGACCCGTCTGATATTTTGACTGAAGTGCTGAAGAGGAGGTTCAGAGCGTGTCAAAATTCTGACACCAACGAGTCAGACACTTCGTTCACCGAAGTGCTTTCACCCGACAGAAAGTCTTGCCATCTTTAGTTTTTGGAGAAAGAAAAGTTCAAGTTTGTGCCATTTTTAGGGGGGTAAAGAAGTGACATTCCTCAAGATTTTTATAATCTCTCGTTTCTGCTGTTAAGTAAGGACAGTAGCAGTGCTTGGACTGACGCACATTAGTACTCGGATCATGAATTTCTACTACCTTATGAAGTTGCTAATGTTTTGTCGGCCTTATGATTTATGTTTAAATTTTAATTTAATAGAGCATTCGACAATGAAGGACAATCAACATTATACTTATAATTGCTTGTGATATTTTTTGTACGTTCAATATTGCTTTTCACATTCTTAATGTTATTATTATTATTAATTGGATTTTTATCTCTAAAGAATTAATGCATAATAGCCTATTGTAAAGAATTTAAATGAAAATGTGCCTTAATTAAGAGTGTTCCAAACTACAGTATACACGGATAAAAAGATAGATAAAATATAATGACCTAATAATTTTGATTTATAGTCTTTATTCGAGTTTGTTTTTTATAAATTCCCATACTTGCCTGAATATCCACATTATCCAGTTACTCAGTTGATTTTCATGGTGTACAAATGAATGACAAGTTCAACAGACTTTAGCCTGATCCAGCTGCGAACAAAGTACCTGTACCTACCCCCACTCAAAGTATACTCACCAGCACACCTGGATGAGTATACAGTGTACAAATTAGTTTGTGTACTGTGACGTGATTTGTCTTCATATTGTACATAATGAATGCGAAGATTGAAACAATATATGTGATTGGATAGATGCACTGTGGTGTTTTTGTAAATCTGTTTCTCCAGCAGACCAGAGTACCCCTGGTGAGTCATTTTTTATATACCTGTTTGTACCTGGATTATTTATGTGGTTTTTAATCCGCTATTATTGTGATCAAATGGCTTTGTTTTGATTGCACTTCAGCCTCTGAGGATTATTTTCAAGTGTGTAGGTGTATGGCCTTTTAATTTTCTCAAGCTTCTTAATTGGAAATAAATTCCTTCCTGAAAGAATTGTTATGTAGGTTGGAAGGATTACACATGCAATAATTACTTAAAACCATCATTTAATAACTTATTAGTAAAATTAACAAAATGATTTTTTTACATTTATGTTTTATACAACCAACAACGTTTTGTCTTAATAAATATGTTATAGTTAGTTCTAAACAAATGAACTTCTGTTATAAGAAACAAGTGTAGGATAACCACTTGTACAGTAGACATAATTTATGTGCTACAGCCATCACTTTATTTTGTAGACAAATATTTGTCAGCAATTATAGGGACAACAAATTATAGGGTTTCTCAGCTTAATTCCAAATTACATATATTTACTTTCATCATTTATATTAGTTATTAATAAATGAAATGTATTTAGTTATTAAAACAATTTAGTACGTATAGTCCAGAAACCGGCTTGAATTATATTTCAAATAAGAAATGCTCATTTTTCATTTTTTAAATTGTATAAAATTAAACAATAAATTCAATAACAATAAATAAATATAATTTAACTGAAAGCTAGTTTCAGTGATGACCACAACACATCAGGAAGAAATGACTGCCCTATTAACATTAAAACCTTTAAGGAAGGCAAGAAGAAATTAACAAAGAACAAATAATGAGGAAAATATAGAGTTTTAAAAAATATTTTCTAAAATGGCTTTATTCTTTACTGATAATTCGCTAAATTTAATTTGATATGTTAAACCTCTATGTTACCCTCATTATTAGTACTCTTTTATAAGTACTCATGCCACTCATGCAGTTAACTAACATTCACACAAATCAAAACAACAAAGATGATAAATAATTCCGTACGGATAGTTGGGCAGAACTGGTCACAGAGGAGGAGAATAGAGCGGCTACACTGACAGTTATATGTAGTAGCTCGATTTGTTAATTATAAGGAAAATATAACAACCTTCAGGATAAATGCGAAAGATTGTGTTACTAATCCGATTACAAGTCATTTTTTGACTATTTCATGCACATAAAGAGTGCGACACCAAACACTGATTTAACATTTACACCAGCGAGGATAGGGAAGATAGTTAAGCGTATACGTCTGGACATAACATATGTTTTTGGTCAAATGTCCAACATCATTTTAAGTTTCTTTCTTTTTTTTTCTAGAAATATTTCCTGTATCTTATAAATTGCAAAGCATCATTTGTCAATATGATGCATTACAATGTGGCAATTACAGATTTGAATCCGTTGCCAACGAATTGTACATGAAATTTGCACAATAAATTAGAAATTGCAAGCACAGAAATTACCTAATTCATATTTAACATTTAAACATGTCATTACATAAATAAAGTCTACATATCACTTTGTTTCAAAGCATGTTTCAGGTGTTGTACGTGTATAAACCATTTACCAAGAATCCAAATAGTCAATAAATTCTCACAATAATGGTCTTCTAATTTTAAATAACTACTTTAAAAGTTTGTTCTCATTTCTGATATGCAATAGTTATAATTAAATATTTAAAGTTGATATTTATTACAAACATAAATGAATATTGTTAACTTATAATATCCTAAAAAAAAGAAGAAGTGAAATCGGCAGAAAAAGAAAAAAAATATTATAAAGAAACTACTAATTATAATGTAAGCACACGATCAGTGGCTCAACTTAAAAATATATAGACACCATTTATTAAATTTCTGAATAACAAATTGCACAGCCCTAAAACTCTTTAGAATGGATATGTAATGAACAATATAAGCACCCCTTTCCTCAAATTACACTTGAAAACAAAGATTATGAAACCAATGAGTAGCTGATTACTCAACACAAGAGTTGTAATGAAATGGCAATTTTCCACAAACGATTCAATTAAATGAAAACAAAATTAAAATAAATAACAATAAATTATTGCGATACACAAAACATTTCAATGAATTGTACAATTATTTTCTCATGTAAACACATATTGACATTCAGTCCATTCTAAAGAAGCTGAAGAACCATCTAAAGAAAAAAAAGAACGGTCTGATCATGGTAGTTTGCTCGAAGCAAGCAAATGGAAAATAAGGAGCCTCAAGTGTACATTAGAGCATTTCTAAGTGTGGCATTCTGTCAAATTAAAAGTAAGAACCGAAAATTTTGACAAATTGCAGTGTGACAATAACCTTATTGACAAAATGCTTTGAGACCCTGTGACAATGATAAGCTGTCAGTCTTATAAATAAATCGTACAATGTATTGATTCTCCAAATCACATACCGTATAAATTTAATTTGTACAATAACATTTATGAATATATGCTGTATCTTTCGATCCGTTTAGAGTATCGACCATCGATACCGCTAAATGTTCACAATGGGGTGGGGGTTTAACACGTAGAAGTTGTGTTCACAAACATCTCCTATTGTACAATAATAATAAGTCGGTTTTAGATTCACTACATTTAACAGACATTTTGACGAGCCCATCCACTAGAGCACTTAAATACTAAACTATGTTTCAAACAGATATGAGTATAATTCCAGGGACAGTATAATTCCACCACTTAATTACATAGGAGCCACTCTATATACAATACTGAGAGAACATACAAGGAGGTGAGCACGAAGGCAAGAAAAACAAAAACCCTGCACAACAATTATCGGGGACAAGTTTAGACTTATTGCTTACTACAATTTTCAAAATAAATCAGTTCACAATTTATATACAGACCATTTAAAATTATCTTTGAGTGCTAACACAACTCTGTTGGGACAGTGTGCAGGATTTTTTGCTTACAAGTTTTACAAGATTGTATGCACATTTTACAATTACAGCGAATGAATGAACACATTTTCCTTCAACTTATGTACAAATTTCTTTACTCTCCATTATGACTAGATTAATATTAATGGAACTAGATGCAAGGAGATATTACATTGCCAGTACATTATTGCCACAATTCACCAATCCTGTCGGGTTTTTACAATTTCTTTCAAAATAAAGTGCTTATTATTGTTTCTGGAAGAAATTAAAGTTTCATAAAAATATTTGTTATATAAAAAAAGTACCAGTAAAACGTTTAGGCACAACGAAATTTCATTATAGTCCCTAACTACCAGTAAATTTGTGCCATTTCATATTTTTAATCATCAGGTCACTTTGATTTTTTGGCATACTCAACAATTAATCTGTTTGACTGAACGTTTAAATCGAATTTATCAGATCCATAAGTATGTTTTATCTTATTTGTTACTTTGAACACAATGTTCCACTTAAGCTGTAAATATAACCGTTAAAAAAGGAATATTAAATTATGTCTGAAGGCTGAGCCCAATACGATATCACCACAAATTATGCAAAAACATATACGCTGAGTGAGTTTTATTCACACTTAAACAGAAGACTGCAATTGGGAATGCGAATGTGAGCTTGGGTCGGTCGGTTAGACATCTATCTATGGCTCTCACACAACACTTTATCCTTTTCAAGAGAGATTATTTTGAAGACAGCAGAGAATACAACCATATTAAAAATCACATCACACTTTCACTTTTATGTAATTCCACCAAAGTCTCAGTGCCGCATCGACTCTTTAAAAGAGTTGCTCCTACCTGAAAAACAAATTAAAACAATAATCCTCAAAACATTAATCTTATTGTAGATTTCGTGTGTTTCTTTGATTTTGTTTGTCTTATTTGGGTTGGGACGGATTTAGTTAATCGGCTTGTCATTATCGGATTATCGGTGAAATATATGTGATCACACAACGGTCACAACTACTAGGTTCTGACTTCCAAATATATGACAGGAAACCTACCTGCCATTGTGTATTTACGATCATAAAAGTTTAACTTTAGTACACGTCCGCACCACCCTCAAGGGGCGCTAGTTTAACTGTGAGGGTACACCGAACGAACTTTAGTTAAGTACATTTCCGCACCACCCTCAAGGGGCGCTAGTTTAACTGTGAGGGTACACCGAACGAACTTTAGTTAAGTACATTTCCGCACCACCCTCAAGGGGCGCTAGTTTATCGGTGCAAGTGCACCGAACGAACTTTAGTTAAGTACATTTCCGCACCACCCTCAAGGGGCGCTAGTTTATTGGTGAAGGTACACCGAACGAACTTTAGTTAAGTACATTTCCGCACCACCCTCAAGGGGCGCTAGTTTATTGGTGAGGGTACACCGAACGAACTTTAGTTAAGTACATTTCCGCACCACCCTCAGGGGGGCGCTAGTTCATGTTTGGACTTGCACCAATAAACTAGCGCCCCCTGAGGGTGGTGCGGACATGTACTAAACTAAAGTTCGTTCGGTGCACTCTCACCGATTAACTAGATTACTTAAAATAAATTTTTGCAATAAATTTTGGATCAAAGGAAAATTTTATACACAATACGAGATAGGTTTCATTTTCTATATTTGTAAGTCAAAACCTAATAGTTGCGAACAGTTGTGTGATCAAAAATATATTAGACCGGTAATCCGATAATGACTTAAACAGATTAACAAAATCCCTCCCAACCCAAATAATACAAACATCCCCCAATAAAACAATAACAAGACACGTATATATATATACCCACGACAAACAGACAACATTGCATTCTTAAAGGAAACTGAAATTAAATGTACAATTACATTTTTGAAAATGTATACTACAACTGTCTCAGTGAAATGAGTCGTAGTGAGATGGAAATTAAAACTGTTATTTTGTTGGAAGTACTAATTTACATTCGGCCTCAACAGAGCTCGTTAGGAAGGGATAATATAATGGAGGTCCAGCCACAATTGTGAGGAAGCCACAATCTACGGTACACGAAATCTACGATATTAATCCTATTATTTAATAAGACAAAATTAATGGTTGACTACAAAAACAGATTATCTCATTCAAACAGACTCATATTTTACTCTGGGCAAATGAAAAATTGTTGAAATATGAATAAGGGAGGATGATTACCTGGTATGGAGGTGGCTAATACTTCAACAGGTAGGGATCCCCTGCGCCTTGAGGGGCTCCTCGGTGTTGAGAAAGTCTCGGGTCCTCCAGAACTGCGCCTCCTCAATATCTTCTTTCCGCTGCCTCTGCCTCGGCCCTTGCGCCTCTCCTCCACCACCACCACCTCATCACCCCCCGTGCTCCCTGAAATCAACCCTCTATACCTGTCAGTTATCCAATCAAATCACTTAATCAACTGCAGCCTCCTTTCCTCTTCCACCAACTCTTATTTATTTTATTTATTCTCTCTGATCTGGACATCACTACTGGCAAGAATAATGGCTCGATGGACTACCTATGGATGCAAGGGCTAACTAAGTGAATATAGCCTACGTCATTAAAAACTAGCAATGCAGGGCTCTTCACGAGGCACTTATACTTCCACGCGATTATCTGAGGCAATGGCCCATTAACCCGAAGTAAATTTTATTGAAAATATGGAAAGGTATGAGAAAAATACCCATTGCCTTGATTAACTTTCCAAAGTCAAAAATTGGAAATGTTTTTTAACAATAAAACAAAAACAAAGGGTACAAGTATTTTAAACAAATCCCCCCCCCTTTATAAAAGCAATTTGCTATATAGCCAATGCTTCAATATGCAACTAGCTCACCACTGCTCCAAACTACAAAGAAGAAACAAAACATAAATAAGAAAGCTGTGAAAAGCGATATGAAACTGAAAGCACATAGTACATGGACAAATGTATGAAACGAATAGGGTTGTGAAACTTTAAAATGGCCGTCACACTGAACGTGGGACAAATGAATTGTAGACATTAAAAAAATTGTGATTGAAACTTGATTCGAAAAAACAAGACATTGCATTCCAATTTCAAATTTTGTTTAATATATAGTAGACTTTAAATTATTTGACAATACACACAATATCACCATATAAATATGAAGAAGAAAATATGTATACAATAGTTGGTCTATCACACATAATAATTTCATTAACAATTTATTTGATTATCTTAAATTTGTAAATATTTTACAATCTTTATTTTTGTTCATTGTAAAAAAGATTATTCCTAGTTTGTCTTAATATATCATAAATTAATATTCTGTATCTAATCGTGACAAAACAAAAATCAAATATGAAGCACATATTTTTTTTGGCATAGAACATGCTAGAGCTGTGATAAAGGACTTCTAAAATCTATTCTAAAATCATTGCTCAAGAAAAGTAATGCTTGTAAACTTATAAATTTTATTCGAAACAGTAATATGAAAAAATATATCGTTAATATTCTCATTGTTCATAATATTAGACAAAATACTTCACACGAATCAGTCATTATTTTGTTACAATATTTTTTTCTTTTAAATGCTCTAGCATTTTCAATGAAAGACCAAACCCCTAACTAAAATGAATACCACTGATTTTAAAAAAGAAGAAAAAGTAATTCATACTATATTATTAAATGCAATAGTGCTCCATAATACAGTTGTTAATTTGTTAAAAAAAACTTACTTTTTGTTACATCAATTTAAGAACCGTTAAGAGCGCCAAATAGAAAACCTTATTACTATGAAGATGTGTATATATATATATATATATATATATATATATATATATATATATATCATATATATTATATATACGTATAGTAAGCAATGGGTTTATAACTCCATTAGCTATGATCATCCATTACCATTTAAATATGTTCATTCCTTAATAAAAAATGCATTATTTCTTTGAAGAAATATTTAATAAACATATAATTCCATACACACATGTAATTTTATTAAGAAATGAGGGTACGATAATATTTATTCTGCACACATGAAGAATTTTTGAGAAGTATAAGAACTAATGTGCAAAAATAACGGTAGTCACATTACTAATTCATATTGTCATTAAAAAAATTATTTTAGTTTTTATTTAATTTAACAATATCAGTTATGAATATTATTCTATAATTCATTAAAAATATTAGACAATATTATTAACTACGGATATAGTTATTTATATAAATTAAATTGTACTAAAATTATGTGAATATCGAATGTAACATGCAAACTTAGTGCACAACCACAATTGTTTATTTGTACTGCCTCAACAGAAAGTATAACTAGTTCCACATCATTAATTCATATATTAACTTGTCACTGACCCAAGCGATTGTTGATTTTAAATAAACAGCAGAAAAGCTTATTAAATTAAAACTGTTCAAGTAAAACCTAAACTACAGATCCTATGTGAACTGCTACTGTTGTTAACTTGTGTGTTACCCTGTATTAATAATATAAGACACTATATTATGGCACTGAATAAAATTTTGGGAAACACATCATTTACTTACATTTCATATATAAATCAACAAAAAAAAATGAATATTAAAACCAATCAAATAATTTGAAATAAAGTTTAAAAACTGTTTTAACTGTTTATTGGATAACGTCAACTCCATAACATTTGCCTTAGTATTGAAACACTAATTAGTAAGTAAAGTTTCTATGCTACACATTTATTAATAATAGCTTCGAGGAGACACATTCAGGACAACAATGTTGATTTAATTGGTATTCGAGAGTTCCATTAAGAGATTGGCACACCAATAGAATTCTGAGATAGACAAATAGATTTTCGCTTATATGAAGAAACATGAACATGACTGGACAACATATCTGCACTTGAAGAACAAAAGCAGTGATATTCTTATGTTATTATTGTTTCAAAGGGAGTGCGAATAGATTCTAAGTCCAGGAAGTGTTAAGGCACAGTTCGGCAATAAGATCTCTTTTATATATAGTTCAATTTGCAACTATATTGTGTAAGCAGATATATATATATATATATATATATATATATATATATATATATATATTGACAGTAAATATATTTCTTAGTTGCAGATCTGTCCAGTAATTAATAATCTATAGAGAAGGGTTGAGTAGAGACTAACATTACAAGTAAGACTATGTACATCCTTTATAACAGGTAATAATCAAAATCAGTTCATCCCTATCAGTCAAACTAAGTGTAATCATCAATCAAATTTTTGATAATACTGTTGGTTGACTTATAGCTTTCACATGCTTTTAACTGTCACCTATCCTTGTATTCATTTGGGAGAATCATTAAGCGTAATACATGATCTATGAGAGACTTTGCGTGTATGAAGATTCCATTCATACCATGTCGATACTAGATTAGAATAAGTGTTTCATATGATATGAAAAAAAATAATTAAAAATTAAATCACAAGCACAAGAGGTATGCTTACAATTTAATGGAAAAGCATGCTAATTGCGATAGATGATCTATGGATGAAAAGGAAAAAAATAATAAACTGAAAGCTATTTCTGAGAGTTGTGAGCAATAAATTTCCTAAAATGAGAGACCCATTGTTAATTAAGTTTATACAATTTCCTTCGGGAGATTGTGACAAGGATTCAACTAATTTGTAACAACTATAACATATAAATAGACATATAATAAATTGGTAACTAGAAATTTACTTTGTTCTGTAAATACTACACATGCAGTGATATTTATATATCAAACTCAAATTGTATAATCATGTAATAAATTAATAGGTAATGACTCAAACACTAACCTGAAAGCATTTTATTTTGTTTCAAACGATAGATAACTGTCATGGGACACAAAGATATAGTCTTAATAAAATATCTCACATCAAGAGTTTCTTGTCATGACAATATATATAAATGATATAAATGCTGCATATATATTCATATATACATATATATGTAGCATATTATTATAAATTAGATCATAAGTAACAATAAATGAAGGAGTGTTAAAATGATGTTCTGACAAGGTAACTAATCACAATCAATAAACTAAATTATTAACTCTTAACAATTATAACTTTTATGATGATGACTTTACCTACTTTTTGGATGACTTATAAATTTGAATTGAAGCCAAAAAACAAGTGAATGAAGACTGTCATGATAGATTTTGGCTTTCTTAATATCATAGTTGTCATATAGTTTGCCTCAAGAAGAATGTCATAAGTGCCCAGGGTGAAAGGAAATGCACTGTTTATTTTTATTTATAATACTGAGCGAAATCCAAATTCAAATTAAAAAATATATTGCACTTCAAATCGGGCGCATCAAAATAAAGAAATTAGCTATGGCTCGGAATGGCAAATAACTATAAATGCTCAAACAATTTGCAATTGTTAGTACAGGCCAGAAACAGTGACTGTTCAACAACTTAATCCAGTTAACTATATGACATGTTCCAGAAGATTCCAGAATGTTTTATTTATGATTTAAATTTACTCTTAAACTTTGAAACTGGGTAGATTTTACAACTAATTTGACTCCATCTTCTCACCTGAAGAAAGTTCTAGAGTTAAGTATTACCTTGCAGAATATTTACATTATTATTTGTGTCAATAATTTATGTATCTATATCGTTTATTATTTAATTTTAGATTCAGTTGGGGTGTATGAGAAGATGGAGGCAGACATAGATTGTGGTCAATAGTAATTGGCAAGGTTCGAGTTGTTGTGCGGGTTCAATTCGCGGAATGTACGAGATCGATTGAAAGATTGTGAATGAATGCTGGTGATGACTTTACCTTGAGGGTGGGTGTGGGAACTGGGTGTGGATGTTTGTCGAACAAGCTCATATGGCAGTGACGCTCTCCGACTCATGCTGTGACTTGAGTTCTCTTTAAAGCCCAGCGGTTTCAAGACACCTGTGTTAAAAAGCACACCAAGCGGCTGGCATTAGTGGACCACACAATGCACACAATGCTAAAACAGGTAATAACTCAAATACAAAAAATAAAACAAGCCGGGAAAGCTTCTTCTTTCTTTCTCTCTCTCAAATACTAGGTTTTTCCCGAGCGAGTGGCTCAGAAGAGCTTTTGAGAAAAAAACTTTCAAGTATTTCGTGTGTACATGGCGTGGCCCGATATTAGTACTGCACATGAAAACAGAATTTCTAACGCGTTTCTGAAATCTATATTAGCGCGTCGAAACTGGGTCACAGGACCAGTTCGGGAATACGACTTTACTTTAGAACAAACGGAAAAAGAAGTCCAAGTTCTCCAAAGTTGTTATAACTCGTGCTTTAAAAGACTAATCCGATTAGCGTTAATTCGATTAAATATTTTCAGTACTTGTTACTGCACAAATCGTGTACGAAATTATATAAGCACTCGCCAGATAATAACAAAATGCACAGTTAAGCCTGCAGTAGTGCACACTAATATAATATAGCATGGAATAGGAATGGCAAATGAATCGTCTAATTGGGAGTATAAATTTTTAAACATGCCAGCCATCTGTATAAAAACTATATAAGCGTTTATTCTTTCGTAACTTACGAATATAATATACTAACTACTCGATTTTTTATTTTTAAAAAATTAAACACCTATAAAGCTATATTTCCGCTCGTATAAGACGTAATGAAACTATCAAGCGGACGATGCAAAATTTCAAGTCTAACAAGCAAGTCATGTACGATGGTATAGTGTGTCAGGTAAATGTAGAAGGTATATAAAAGCATGGAAAGCTATAAATACGTTAATAAAAACGATTTACGATTACATTTCTTTCTTCTTCTTTTTTTTTATACAAGATATGATACATTATATCTAACAGTTTTCTAACAACTGAAAAACCCATGTCAAAATAAATAACTTTATCGCAAAACCTGTACAAATTCCTTATCATTAAGTTTTAAAGCGTACGAAGATATACCGTTAACATTAAAAAGTACAGAACGTCGTGTTATTTATCGAAGAACATCTCGTACGAAGAAAGTTTTATCGACTATGTTATATATATATGTATATATCGATCGTGTCGAAGGTTCCGAGTTAAATTTAGTAGGAGGAAGTAGCCTATACTGTGTACTCTATCCAGTCTGGCTGGAAGTGCCTCAGATTCCTATTAGAGACGGAGCATCTCCTACTTTGTCTGACGATGGCCGTGGAGACGTCGGCGGGAACTGATCCTCGGCGGCCGGCAAGGGCTAGGCCCAGGCCGCCACCTGTGCCGCCTCCACCTCCGCCTCCGCCTCCGCCTCCGCCCGAGCCGCCTCCAACTCCTCCGCCTCCTCCGGCGCCGCTACGACCCAACAACACTCCCCCGCTATCGCCCAAAAGGCCCACAGGCGCCGAGCCCCTCCTCACCGTCATCTAAACACACACACAACACCCTCCTGTCAACCGACTTCACGACTCTTGCACAATATTACCCGGCGTGGACAGCATTCATCCTCACAATTTATCTACATTCCACACTTTATACAGCATTATTTTCATACTAAAATTTAATATTTTTATTTTAACAGGAATCATTAATTTGTCAGTCGGACCCTGACGATGAAACCGGTTAACAGTTCCGAAACGGGAAAAACTCGGAACAACCGGCCAAACGGTATTCTTCCCACGCGATTAGATAAATATTAACAATTTTAGACAAATTTCCGACGGGATCGCGCAACACTGCGGGAAGAACTTCGGTCAGCCGGGGTTGACCTCACGCTAGTCCGGGATTTTTCCTGAGCCAGCTCCAGACCCTGAGTCGATACCTCGTCGGATGTGGGGGAACCGGTAACAGTTCCGAAACGTCGAAAGCTGAGGTTCCCACTCAGGCGGTTTCCCCGACTTGCGGTGGGTCGACCCCCGCTAACAGATGTTCCCACGCTGTTACGCGATCCCACCATATGATAGATACCATATGATATATCAAGTTCCAGTACCTAATTTACAATTGCTAATATTATTCTGACGCTCTTTAATGGCCGAAAACAGCGGCCCGAAACGCCGAAAATAAAGTGGCGAAGGGTGGATGAGCGTTATTGAATAATTCTTGGAATCGGGCGCCACTGATGCACAACCCTCAATACATTTGTGTAATGCGGGCTCTCAGTTAGATTTCGAAATACCTGGATTTATTCCCGGCGATATTTGAGTAATAATGAGATTTACATTGTTAGCAATATTCCATTCTTTCATTTCAACAATTTCCAATATTCAGAGCTTTTAATTGTGATATGAAATGAGGACTACCTGGTATTACACTACTGCGGCCCGCGCCGGCTAACCTATTACCCGTTGGCCTTTTCGGTAAACCGATTTCGGCTTCTCGCCACTTTGAGTAGCATTTCATCAGCAATCACCGTGCGATCACTTTTGCGAATTTCTGTTCAAACTCGCCCACTTAGTTTTAAAGTAGTCCAGTTTCGACTTTTCGCCATCGTCAGTAATACCGCAAGTCGACCGTTGTAATTTAAAATTGCAATATGAATATCGTTTCGCGGCCGATCGTATTTACTACCTTGGAGAGTAATCTGTCCACCCCGGGTATATATACAGACGTACATATGATTTCACTATTTTAAAATTCTATTAATCATCATATTAACTATTAATCCGTTTATCGATGGGTCAGCGTTACTTGTGCACAAGAAATGGAAGAATACAGATGAAGTAAAGAAAAATAAGCATCTATAAAAAATAGTTGGAAATGAAAAATAAAAGAAATATTAAAGTTTACTCCCGACGTAGCACAATTATAACTTTCTCTCGTGGAGAAAAAGGGCATATTTTGAAGATCCACAATTTTAACGATATTTATTGAGGTTATTATTTCTGAATATTAAAACGTGTAGAAAAAAACGTTTCGGCGCAATGCATAAAGTGCTACGTAAGTATAAACCAGGTAGATGAAATAACGAAAAAAATAAGGAGAAAATAAAAATAAGAAAAAATAGAGGAACATCGGTTTATTCACCCATACTTACATGAATAATGACTTCTTGCAATTCGTAGACTCCTTCGAACCTCGTACTGGACTGAATAATGGAAGATAATAAAAAAATAAACGAAATCGGATAAAATTAAGAAGGAACGGAAAGAATTGCATAAGAATGTAAGTTAAAAGACGAAAATGACATCAATTACAGAACAGAAAAAGGACAGAACATTATACTTGTACGCATAAAACAAAAAAAAGAGGACAAGACACAAAAAAGATGAGTACAACTTGGACTAGGACAACAAATGCGGACAGCACAATAGTTTTAGTTGTCACAGGTTAAGCAGTTTTATGATAATTCCCATCGTCGAACTTATAAAATTATAACATAATTTGAGAAGAACGATCGCGCATCGCCACATCTACACAGTGTAGCTCAATCGACGCTCTTATTAGCGATTATTTGTAACGGTAGGGTCGATCCGGTAGCAAAGCGTAGAAGGCAAATGCGGTCCGTTCTAAGGTAAAAGTAGGTTTTGCGCAGGTACTTACCTGGGGGTGGGTGCGTCGAGGCTTGGACGAGTCCGGGTCGACGTTCTCCTTCTCCCGGCATTTGGGCTTGCTCCCCTTTCACTTATTACATCGTCACTGTCTTTTTCACACACTCGGTCTGGCACAAAGTCCTGGGGCGGTGTCACTATTGTTGGACTCGGAGGAAGAGGAGACGCTGCCCTGCATCTCGGCGGTGGTGGACATGTACCTGACCCTGACGTAGGGCTGTACGGGGGAAGGTCTGTTGGCGGGTGAGGCGGGCGGGGGCGGCAGGAGGGTGGCGGTGCCGGGGCCGCCTCCGTGCAGCACCGAGCTCAGCCGGCTGGCTTCCGAACTGGAGGTGATCGTCGCTATGCTCAGGTCGGGCAGCAGGTTCTCAGCGCTGACCGGCCGCTCGTCCCCCTGAGAGCCCGACGACCTCTGCAGACCGGTGCTGCTGCACGACGAGACCATCGAGATCTCCTCGTCCTCCTCGAAGTGGAATATCGGCCCCAGGGTGAACCTCCTCCTGGGATCGGCGGTCGGCAGGCTCTCCCTCCTGACGACGGTGCAGGGCAGTGTGGGCACCCTGTGGGCGCTCAGGGGGACCGAGTGCCTCCTGCCCCTCTGCTCCGCCTCCGCCTCCGCCTCCGCCCCCGCCCCCGCGACACCCGGCAGCGAGACTCTCCGCCCGCTATCCCCCTCCACATCGCCCAGGTCCGCCTCGTCCGGCAGCTCTTCCGCCTCCGAAATCTCCGTTTTCGTTTCTTCGGCCAGTTCCTGTTGAATCATGGCCTCCCATTTGGCCTGGTTGCTGTGCAGGTGCTTCATCATGCTGTGAGACAGCCCCGTGTCCAGGAATCTGTGCCATTCCTCGAACAGAGGAGCGACTACGAACCGGAAGAATCCTAAACGGATGGGAGACGATTATTTTCTGTAGATAGTAATTGGGGTTATTGGAATTTAGTTTCGATTGGGGAATTGTGTCGTACCGGCTTGTATTTTGGGGACGGAGGTGGACTGTCTGTCGCATAGGGAGGTGACCGGCAGGTTGAGTTGGCGCTCGTAGTCGCCCTGCCTGAAGAACTCCTCGCACACCTTCTGGGACCACTTGCGGCTCACGTCCCACGGCCGGCACGGGTTCGAGATGTCCGCGCACTTCAGAGCGATCTGCAGGATGAAGTGACGATCCTCCGCCCGGCTCATGTTCAGCGTACCGTCGTCCAAGAACTTCTGCAATGCGTTATTACACATGTTCTATGAGATTCGAAATACTGACGGAGTACAAGAGCCCTAATCGCACATACCTCACCATTCATTTTCTAATCTTACGCACTCTATGATTTTATTTTTCTGTTTTTTAGACTGCCCATGTTCGAAAGAAAAAATATTTAACGAGAGTTATATTCTTTCATATATTAGTCTCGAAACGTGTCGCTTCATGCTAATACCGGTTTAAAACCAATTGGTCTTACCTTGAATTTCGTAAGGAACTCTTGTTGTCGAGTAATATCAGTGGCCAGAATAAGAGAGCTTATCTGTTGTTCGAGTTCCGGCCTCACGTCCGACAGCTGTTCGGCCACGTGACTTTCCAATAGGCATCCGATGGCGGAGCGCCAATGGTGATTTTCTAGCACCGAAGTATTCTGAATAATACAAGAAATGTATGAAGCCTTGTTTGTTTTCGTTTGTAGAATTTAAATCGTCGACCTAAAAAGATAGTATAGTTGAGAAGAAGTTGAACTTGACTTCAACTGGAGGATAACACTATGCGATGAACCGTGGGTAGATAAGACTCGGGCGCTAATGCTAAGCCCGCAATACAGGCGCATCGTGATGGTCGAAAGAATATTTTTTCAGTTTCAAGGCGCAGGCGGTTGTAATGACAATAAGGAAACTAAGAGTTAGTTTGTTGGAAACCAAAAAAAAATTGTAATCCTTTCTTAGGGTTTATGACGTAGAATTCGTAACAGACAATTTTTATTAATTCCAGAGTACAGGAACAATACCACAATAATCTCTCGCCGATATTCAGAAGTAAATACAATGACTTGGCATCTGGATCAATGACGAAAATAAACATGAAAATGACACTGACGTGAGAAAATATGTAGATGATTTCTGATTTACCCCAGCGAAAGTAAAAGCGGATTGTTAAATTATAACTCCCGAGTTCATACTTGTAAGGGCGTTCTAAAACTAGGTCTTCGACTTATTGCAAAACTTTACTAACAGGACCTTAATAATATAGCTCATAAATGACAACTGACGAGGGGAATAAACCGACTCAATCGATGTAACAACAGTTAAACTCAATTTAAAATCCTACAATAGATGCCAACGCTCATCTTAGTTTAAGATACGATGACATTCGTCTTTCTGGTCCAACAGTCCTTCGTCAAAAATCAGCTTAAATTTATTTCCAATAATAATGTTAGAGAAGCGAGAGAATTTTCGATTCCGGTCCTGTATTTGGTTAGGAGAAGATAAAGATTGACAAGACCTACAGGTCTTTTACGGATTTTGAATAGAAAGTAGCTTTGAGGCGGTCTTCGATTTGATTTTCGAAACCTTCAAGTGGCGCGTTCAGGCGAAGCCGAGAGTTATGTCAATTTGTGCAGATACGAAATTGTAGAACTCGGTTACATTTGTCGGAAGACAGAAATTTCGCAGGAGAACGGGCCTGACATCGATTTACAAATAAAACATTAGCCCAAAAAACGGTCTCTAAACGAAATACATAAAACATAGTGCCTCTCTCGCGTAAGATTGTGGTGTCGGTTTACATTTAAATGAATTATCTTATACCTGAAAATAACCTTTTATTGTTGACGCTTTTTTAAAATTATTATTAAATGTTTAAAGATTATTAACTAAAATCCTAAAAGGGCTGGATAAATTAATTTGAATTTAAATTATGATTAATATTTCACCTCGTATAATGCGGCCAAATGATTGGACGTGGCAATAAGAAATGGTTGGTTGACGCCCGGATGGTCGAGGTCGTGTGTGACTGCCGCTATTAGCGCTGACATAATTTCAAGCGGTGTTAAATGTTCCCTTATCTGAAACCGAAACAGCGACAGTTAAAACTGGAAATGTATTCCCGATCAATCTAGGAATGATAGCCGTTATAATAATGTTTTTAAGCGTGAACAAATTTGTTTGGAAACTATCGAGCGTTCTCATCGACGCTCTAACAACAAGTATTTTTTAATTTATCACTATCTACAGATCTTAAGTAGTCTATACCCCCAGCAATAATATATATACAAGTTAGACTAAAGACTTGATGATTTACAGTAAAAAGGATGACTCGGATACTTAAGTAGATATTTAACTCGGGTTTTCATTATGTAACATTGCCCCACGTATCAAACGAAATTTGTGTATATTGGAAGGAAAACAAAGTATTTGTAATTTGTATAGCTTAGACAGAAGTAGCAACTGTGTATGGAAGGAAGGAAAGGTCCGGTTCGATTCCCATCACCAGTCTATTTTTCCATTAGATGCAACTTCCAAGCCAATTCATATTTCCCCAAGTTAAAGTGCACCTTTGTTTTTTCAGCGGCCGTAATGACAAAGTCCCGTCATGACACATTAAGGGGCAGGATGGAGGGAGGGGGTGGGTAGGTCATCTCTCGCCGCCTTTTATAAAGCACTATTCGGGCGCTATTAAAATATTTTTTAGTCACTATTACTACTTTTGCGTCGACCGAGCCACGGCTAATTAATCACTGCGGGAGCGACATTACGGACCTCAAAAGAAATTTCAATTAGCCGACGTTTGAATCAAATCTTTCTTTCGGGGCGCGATACAGCGCTCTCCATCTTTGGTATTTAATATTCGACAAGAGTCCATTAGCCCGTGCTGTGTTGAATTATGGTTTGATTAAAAGTGCAGTGCAGCGCCGTATCAACACACGAAGAATGGGAAAAACACTGAAAAACGTTTGTCAACGGTATCTGACGTGAAATGAACGTACCTTTTCCTCTTGGAGGAAACAATGCATTGCCTGAGTGACGTCGGTGGCGTGAATTGCGTTGTGGTATGGATTTGTACTGTGGTATCCCTCTTCAACTAGACCTGTATCAATCGTACATTGGCAATAATTCATTTCACCGAAAATATTATTAGTTATAATAATAACTTCTTATATCGTTTCGTAGCCAGATTCGATAAATAAAGTAAAGAATAAGATTGGTAAAAGAATATACTCACTAAAAAACTTCCATATCCGCACAACGTCTAAATTAAAGTGGTCCATTAGCCCGTACCAGTGAAACAGATGAACGCACAAAACTGGCAATGATCTCCCTAAAATGCAATTTAAACAAAAATGACTGGCTCAATTTATGTTAAAATAAATTCATTGAAAACGTGGGGAATATACAAGTTTATTTTTCTTAGATCAACCCATCCTTACCACCAGTTGCTGTGTCCAGTGTGAATGCGTTGAACGGCCATTGCCAGACTCGATCCAAAACGCACTGCAATAGGAGAATTAAATATTATATTTCTAAATATATTTATATCTTAATTCATCCTCACTAATTGATAGCGATTGATAGAAACTGGTGTAATTACGATTAACCAATAACATTTAAAGAATATTTATGTAATTTTATTGATAGAAAGGGTATATTTATCATTAAAAAGTGATAAAATGTATTTAATTTTCACTCATCTTAATAAACGAAATGTTAAAGAAATGAATATGACGCATTATATATTGTATACAATATTATATCACGAAGCAGGTAACGGCATTTTCGCTACAATGATTGAACATTATTTATTAAGTTCTTTTTCCAAGTTTTTCGTGACCAAAAATATTAGCTCTTTAATTATGGATTTCAAAGATAACTTTAGCAGGACAACTTTCCTCAAAGAAAAAGAAAGCCAAAAAGAAACTTTTATGGGGAATGAAAGTTTCCGCGCCGAAAAGAGCAAATGTTGAATGAACTCATCCGTAACTAGAAGTTATTCTTAGATATTTTTTTTTCAAAAAACCCCACAATCCGCGTTCATTATAATTATATGAATTATAAACCGTTACTGCCGAACAAATTTACTAGTGGGGTGAAACTCATGTTGGCGAGAAGCTGAAGAGAGTTAAGATAGAACTCAGTCATTTTAAATAAATATAATTTCGCTACACGCTGCACCTTGGAAGGAAAAGTTTCCCTAATGCTGGCTGAAACCAAAGGCAGGAATTAACCCAGGATGTTAGGTAAATTAGTAGTAAAAAGAAGGGTAAATTAGTTCAAGGTTATAGGCGAATACACAACATTTCACAAATGCCACCCACAAAAGAGAATGAACTAAAAAATACGTCACAGTACAGACCGATATCAATTGCTTAATGGCTTCGGGCTTCGGCCCTCTATGGGCCGAATTTTTATTTTAAATTCAAAAAAATTGGGGGAACGAAAAATCAGCAATTATAGACCTATATATGGAAATGAAAAAAAATTGATATTGATATTGGTTGCCTTCAAAATGTTATAGGATTAAGATTTATGCGCCATCTCACGAAAAAAGCTATAATTATTTGGTAAAATCACGATAAATTGAAATGTGACCTGAAAGTTACACTGGCCCATAGAGGATTAAGAGCAGAACCGACCGTCATTATGTGGAAATATTTTCACAGGAAAACTATTGCCAAAATGTCATCCCCAATATGCTGATAATGCTGATAAATGCTTTTAATTCAAAATATGCGCCTCGCTAATATGCCGATGCCGGCGAGAAGCCGAAACAAATTAGCGTTTGGATACAGAGCGATGCCAATCGGAGGGAAAAACCCTTAAATTCAATAGAGGGTATTGAAGACACGTGGCCGCGTTCAGAAAGTGGGCGAGTGGGCGCAATTACAGCAGTCAATCCGGCCCCGTACCGGACCATTGAGGGGGCAAATCCGCCCCAGCGGACGCCTGATACCGGTTACCGCCAGAAAAAAGTTCAAGGAAGGCAGAAATTTCCAACTTTTAACCGGGGGCGAAATTTTCGCCCCGCCGGGGGCAATTAGGGCCCCGCCGGATGGGGGCTCGGTGAAAAGGGGGCCCGTCAATATCGGGGGCGGGGGGCCCGTAATGGGCCCAATGTCATACGTATCGAGAGGGGCCCCGAATCCCTCTAGCCGGCCTCCAAATTAAAAGCCTATTAGCGCGCCCGGGACACGTGACACGGGCCCGCTCTTTTTCGCATGTAAATTCGCCCCCGGGTTGGGCACAATTCCCCCCCGTAAAACTCTCCCTCAGAATTACCCCACCGATCAGATCCGAAACCTTAAAATGTCATGTTCGATTGTACCGAAAATCACATTTCCCACAGAGATCCTCGAGGCGCTTCCCAAATTAAGATGTATTAAAAAAAATCGATGTATAGTTCAGTTTTGTTCATCCCACCGTCCGGCATGAGTGAACGTTTTACCCTCATAACACCCGTTCTGTGAATAATACTAGGCAGACAGTCGACTAGAGTAACTCGGCCATATAGAGACACGAGTACCAGGATTATAGCAATTTTTCGTCTCGAGTCTGTTACTAGCAATATTACGAAGTGCAACATTTTTTTACAGGGAAAATAATTTGCTAATTATCGATTATATTTACTTGCAGATTTAGAAAAATCTGTTAATTCCTGAAATCGATATTTAATTTATATTATTTTCACAGACATATCCGTCTTTTGTGCATGTAGTCTAGTGTCTAGTTCTGGAGCTACGACTGCCCGTTCTATTATTTAACTAATATATGAATGAATGAATGTTATGATGAGACCGACCTCAACTTGTCCGTGGTGTATGTCGTCCAGTAGGGCAGGTACATCTTGTAGGGCTCTAGTTGTGAGCCTCCGCCTCCGCCTCTTGTGCATCGTCAGGAACCTCCCCTGGCAGGTGCGGCCCCCCGAACCTCCCCCTCCCCCACCCCCTCGCTCTAGCGCCTCCAGCAGAATGTATTCACCTTCCGAAAATCTCCGCTTCTCCTTTATTGAGCCCTTACCCTCGCATCCCTCTGCAAAAAAAAAACCAATATTAAAGGCCTCGACCTTACATACTTGAATTACCTAAGATTCTTTTATCGACACTAGGAGTTTTCCAGTATGTGAAATAAAATATAAAAATATTAATTTGAAATTTAATAAATTATATAATAAATTAATGACGCGTATTAAAATACGAAATGATAACCTGGAAATGATTTAGGTTGTTTAGTGACGAGTTGAAGTGAAGGGCGGGATTATTTTATTTCATTGAGGCAAGACGGAGAAATATTGGCCTCGGGCTATTCGGGGGCCGCCGATACACGTGAGCTTCCGATCACGTGACCGAGGCGCGCGAGACAAAGACGGCCACGTTATATCAGGAAGGAAAAACGGTAATTAGTAAGCTGCTTAGGGGGCGAGGGGGTTGACAAGGAAAGGCTATTAGTAACACTAACGTTCATTACCCACAGTCAAAATTAACTAAACTTTTCCCAGACCAGTCGTCGTTTACTAAGGAAGCCACAACGATGACTTTACAATTTTGTTTGACCGTTACAAATGCTTGTGTTTTTATTGTTGATACTTATTTCATGAACAATTCCAGCGAGCGCAATCCAACAGGAGCGCATTAGTTATAAGGCCTATAACGGGGCCCGGTAATTTGAGTCCGGCACAGATTAGTCCATCGATAACGAGCCCACCCAAATTCAGACTCCGAATATAATTCTCGCAATTACAAATTTGAATAATAATGTACGCTAGACTCCACAGCGGCGTGATGAACGCAACAAAAAATACTATATGTTATCTCAGTTTTACAGTTGTTGGTTACAGAATTGTTTATAAAATAACGTGTTGTATTTAAGAGTAATACCGTTCCGAATAAATTAGACTAAAATTTTACGTTAATGAAATATTTTCTGAAAAACATAGCCCTCTTCCACTCTGGGTACGGCGTAATTAAAAGCCTCACGTTGAAAATTGGTCGCGAATGTTTTATATTACAGACAGTGATGGGCGGATTTACACCCGTACAGTCCGGTTCGGGGCCAACTCTCAATCATCATCCGAAACGCGATCGAGAACAAAAAAAGTGGGACAAGCTTGATGGATGGTCCAGGGGCGATGCTCCCTCCCTCCCACCCGCCTCCCAACACCCGCGAACGGGCGAAAACCCGACACGGGATTTTATTAAAGAGATTAGTAGATTATTACTTTTCGATAGCTCTGGATCGCCTGTCGAATTTTTTTCCCAACAATCAGATTCAGTCCACCATTCATTTATGGTTACTATACTCCGTCTTATTTGTATAAAAATACAAGTACTTAGCGATCTGAATATGGAGCGATTGTGTCTATAATATAGGCAAATATATTACAGTGAAGGTGAAGGTATATACATAATCTGTTAATGTATAACAGATACAGACATATTTTCTGGGTGATGTGACTTTAATTTTTTTTTATTTTACATAGTTATACTTAGAATTTAACTTCATTTATCAATTCTCAACGAAACATTCTTAACACAGGACGGAAGTGTCATTTCTTAGAACAATTAAATGTAAAGTTTTACTATTCTGGAGATTGGTATTTACTATTGAAAGAATAGGAGTTATTCACTTTTATTCGGTGAAATAATGGGACCTTAAAATCTAAGGGATTTTATAAAAGTTTTAGAAAGTTTTATAATATGAAGATATATTAATATAAATATTATATAACCATCATATTTTGAGTTGTAAAGTTTCCATATATCGTTTAACGCGGCGAACATGATACTAGACCAGCCGTTCACAATTGTAATGCGGGTCGTGCATCAGAAGCGCCCGAGCTCAAAAACTAGCAACCGGCAACCATCTAACAACCATTCATCTAAATAAATTAAATATAAAGACAAATGTTATACATTTCTAGTAAGCGTTTATGGTTTGGGAACATTTTAGTGCAAAATGATAAATTACAAGAGCGGCTTATTCCAGAACGGTTTTAATTTAAAACTTTAAAAACATCATCGTTTATACGGCCTACGGGCAGTTTATAAGTAAGATATAGATTTATTTCGATCGATCAATATTATACGAGTCCATTATATATATAATATATGAGTTAAATTGAATGATATGACCTGAGATTGAAATACCGTTGCAGTGTTCGATCAGTGCGCTGTTCGGAATGTGTAGCCGGTGGAGACCGACGGGTTTAAAATAAGAAGAGGGGAAGCGATCGGGGGACGGACGAGAGTGGCCGCGGAGGGCGGTCCAGCCCCCGGGGGCCGGGGGAATTTTTTCAATTAACCCCTGCCCGCCCGGTGATATGAAGAGGAAGTAATATCGGACATTCCTCGGACGGTTGCCCGGGCCACCCTTAATATGAATTATAGATATATCCGCCACCGTCGCCCGCCAACATCCAGGCCTACCACACCACCACGGGCGTTTCGGTGCCACCGGGATTTATATTTTATACATTTCCTGAATATAAAAGACGGGGAGCCCGGCCGAATTCGGCCCCGGGTATTTACTTCCAGCCGATTTAACCTTCATATCCACAGTGCAGAATTTCAGACATTGCATTGCCTCCCGACCGTCGATATCGAGAGAGAGATACCTACGGTTATTGATTATGATAACCTCGTCAATGTAATGCGCAGAATGTTCATCTATTTTTCGCAAGTCTTACACTGAAGCATTTATTGAAGCAGTACGTCGGAACTTTCGTTTTTTTCCTAAACTATATTTTCTTGTACGCTATATAAAATACGAATGATCTACCTCATGTTCTCTATGTAATAATAATCTAATCAGGTAATTAATACAGCCCTACATTTGCAGGGCTCTACAAATTGAATATAATATAATTACCAGTAACGTTGGGGGTTATAAACACGCGTACTATCATTAATGCATCTCTATGGTCAAGTCGAAACTGGGATAAATAATAGTGTTATTGGTGATATTATCTAAAATGTACAACTGTTACGATGGACAAGAAATAAATGAGAAGTACGCGCGGAAATGTTTTAAATTTAGGCCGTAGAGAACGCGTTCTAGATCTGAAGAAGGGAATCGGAAAACGTATCGCGCCAGACAATCGATAGTCGGAAGGGCGACAGAGCCAAGCCACTTGATAGCATCACTTCATAAAAGACATCACTTAGCCCCGGGTAGTCCTTTTATGTCGGCCAAGTGCCGCTAGAGGAGATCGGAAAACAGAGGGGTTTAGGCGCAAATCGAATCTATCCAGGAGGGCCCGGCTCTGTTCCAACGGTAAACATATCTCTATGATTTTTAGAACAACGATCGATAATTAAATTAAAATCAGACAGCACAAAAGCATAAAACCGATCAAATAAAGCCGGATTTCATTACCCGATATTCAGTTAAAATCGATTTGTAGAGCTTGTATTCACTGAATACTAATTTATAGGGTATGTTTCATAAGTTTATGTTTATTATTATTTTCGCGTAAATGTCTTTTCTAAGCATTATCGATCTACACACGAGCGAGTGAAGTTCGATTCACATCTAGTCCCAGCCAAATACTGTGAACACAGGTTTTTCCTAAGGTCGAAGCATACACCTCTACACCAAATGATAATTAACTGTTATAGTTAACTGTTAACACTGTTATACTTATCGAGCCTAATAGTATTTCTCGAGCTCTCGTTAAAGGTTAAATCTATCGTAGGTTCGTGATGTTTCTGTCTCCTCTCGCTGGTTTGGTCTTTTGCTAGACCGGTTTCGGCTGCTCGCCATCTTCAGTAGCGGTGTTAGTCACTGTTGGCACTTTGGATGTTTTTTGGGCGTCCTCACTGCACTGTCACTGTCACATGTACTGTAAGGCGCTAATACTAAAATGTAAGACAGACCTTTGTTGCGGGCTAGTATTAGGTGCGCCGTACCATTGACAGTACATGTGACAGTGCCAGTGCAGTGAGGATGCCCAAAAAAAAACCAAAGTGCCAACAGTGACTAACACCGCTACTGAAGATGGCGAGCAGCCGAAACCGGTCTAGCCAAAGACCAAACCAGCGAGAGGAGACAGAAACATCACGAACCTACAGTATTCCAACCCCTCGCAGACCACAAAACAATACCCCTCTGCGGCCGGTTTCAGCAGATGGTCAAGGAGAGGAATCGGCCACTCTCAGGCGACCTAAAACTGAAACTGAACAGCCCCATCGCAAGATGGGTCAGGGGGGTTTTTTCCCGGAAGGTTTCCACTGCGACTGGAAGGTTTTCCCCCCTGAATGACGAGAGTGCAAGATGCACCAGAACAGAATGTAGAGTGAACACCGCCACGTGGTGGGACACGGACAGGGTGCTGGAAATCCAGCGTCCCTGACTAAGATTCACAAGTTCCGTCAGCTCCAAGTTGACCCGATTAGCATTGCGGCGGTTATAAGAGGTAACACTCTTGCGTACGCCAAAACGACTACAGTGTCAGGAGTGAAAAAAAAAGACCACAAAACAGGTATATCAAATTAGTTAAATCTATCGAACGAGGTTCCGTTTCTTCGGAGTTGTAGTAAAACAATAAAGCTCAAGGTCTGGGCAAATAATACCTTTTTCGATTTGCTATCAAACTCACCCGAAAACAGACCAGTATTTCACCGTCGAAGGCAGCAGCTTTCAGGGCGCAACCCCTCCGCCGGCTCCGGCCACTCTGAGACCAGAACCGATCAATCAACCCGGTCGACTGTTGTTCCCTCTGTATATCTCTCACAGAGCAGAGCCGGCCGGCCAACACAGATGGGTTTAAGCCTGGCACAGGCGAGATAAAGTAGTGGCCAGATAAAGCCACGAGTGGACAACACCACATCCTACGACCCGAATATTGATACTGTTTGTAAATAGTCGCCCTCATTATCGGAGCTCTATTGCGTTCAGAATAAAAACGCACATACAACCAATCGAGGCCTATATAAATATATTTATTTATTCTGTACAAATCTGAAATAAAGTAACGCATAAACAAATTATTCCAACCGACTGAATTAAGATTCTCCAAGTGTCCTGTCACTAGTGCCTGCCACCGCCTTTCGTCACAATTGAACTCAAGATTGGTCTGAATTTATTTTCACGCGGACAATAACTAAAAGCCAAATCTCTCAATTTATTACTCCATTTCAGACTGGACATTCATTAAATATTCCCGGCAATATTAATAATAACAACAATGAGGATTTCTACTGTGCGATTTATTTTCTGCGGAATTTCACGCCCCATTCGATTTTTTCCCCCCGTACACACCAGAAATCCCCATTTATCAGCCGAGGTTCAAAATTAACAAGTGTAACGGTGGAATTTAAGTTTCGCGAAAATGGAACATCGATTCAAGGCTAAATTATATTATCTCGAGCGAGTGTCAGATTATGTGACAGACAACCTTGATAAAGTCAAGCTTAAAGGATTAACTGTTAACTGCTGTGATATATATGTATATATATATATATATATATATATATATATATATATATATATATAAAAGAGGAGTTAAAATTTAATTATGTTTAAATTATTTTAAATATGGAAAAACATTTTTATACCTGATTTTCAGATTTTTATAGTATCAGGCATTCCGAAAACTGAGCAACATCGTATCAAATACCTTTACTAATTTGTAGAAAAACAATGAAACCTCCTTGGATCAGGGACTTGGGTGGGGGTTCTGGGGTATAGCAAATATCAACTAAATTAAAATTTGAAAATACTAAAACTCTTTCATAAAATTATTAAATTGTCGAAATTCTTGTTTGCTCCTAATGTTGCTTATACTAAAAAATATGACGAATTCTAGAAATTACGTTTTTTAATTTGACTAATTCGTCAGTAAACAGAAATGACTCGAGAGCTTATTTTCAGTTATTACCGTAACCGCCAGGCCCGCTAAAGCTCCGGGGATTTTATAGCACGAACCAAACAACGGCGCTCGCTATATTCTTCTAGTTCTTCGGCTACACCCACAGTTAATAAACTGTTATTACCTACTAAGCAGGTGCCCGGTCCGCTCCGCGGGTATTGTAACATTATTCGGAAATGGAAACCGTAATTAAATTGCCGGATGCTTTTTAATTAAGGAAGTTTTAATAACTGTTGACCTCCCCTCACCACGCTCAACCCTCCCCCTCCGCCGGCTCCGCACAGACCCGTACTTACTGCACTGTAGGTGGAACAAGAGTGGAAACAAGGGGTGATTATCTAAGGCCGCCACCGCCGGCTCCCCTATCAGTTTTAAGTGGTTATACACGAGCCCCGGCTCAATTTCCAACGATCCCCGGCCCCCCGTCCACCTCCACCGCAGCTATCTTGATTATCTTGCGCCGTTTGATTATATCCTCCGAGTTCTCGCAATATCGCCTCCGTAGACGCTCGCCCACGAGGACCGAGAGGCGTAAACTGAGAACCCACCTCCGTCTTCTTATTTTAAGCTATAAATATAAATCTTTGCGAAGGAATCTTTGCCAAACCGTTTTAAATTTTTTTTTTGTAAAATCAAGGCGTAATTGATTCGAGTAACTTTCAGAAAATAACGCTCAATCAGTGTACCGAAAGAATGAACAAAATCGGCGCCTGTAGATACTATGACCGGCACAGCACAAGTACGTGGCCGGTCAAGTATCAGTTAGCGCCGTGTTCCGTTAATTGGCTGAACGCTGGGCAGAGAGATTACGGAATACTAATTATAAGAATTCTTTATAAGAATCCGTTCTCATAGAACCAATTATAAGAATAATAAAAATAATAAATAATATTGCAGGAATATTCCTTCAGTCTTTCTAGTTTCTACTAAAAACTGGACTCAAAGGCCTGCGATATAATCAGAATATTTTTAAAGGGGAACTTGGTGTTATTTATTTGTTATTATTATTAAAATTACATTGTAATCAGACACCAAAAAAATTTAACCGACAAAATTAAATATCCCCATTTATTGTAATAAGCAATTACAAATGTGTACCTCACATTCCGTAAGAACTTTTACCACAACATAACTTGGTGTAACGCAACGGTTCGGATAATGATTTAATTTCTTACGACCGGCTCTAAGAATTTATATAATTTCCATTATCGATGCTCAGGGAACTAATAAAGGTTATTATATCCATCCTTCTTGTGTTGCAACATAAGTTGCACCTTAACGGAAGCATTCAATATTCTCGCGGTCGATATTTCATTTAATCCGAAGCAGGCTAACGGTCTAGCAGATCTGCTCTGATGCGGACAAGTGGATTTAGAACAGGGTATAGCGGAGCGGAGGAGGAAAACATTTGCATAAAAAACGACGCCGGTGTAAAAGGAGGCCGGCTAAGAAAACCCCGTCCCGACTTAATTAAGACGGCACCGGGGGTAGGCAAAGCAACCCCCTTCCACCCTCAACGACCAACTTCCTCTGTAAAACTCCGCTAAAAACCAGCGCAACTTTTCCCGGGGATGTTAACAGCCCATTTCCATACCCCCGCAGAGGATGGAACAATTTCCCTCTGCGCCAATAGAAAAATCTATAGTTCTTATGTACTGTAATGTAATCAATCTCCCGTAATGTAATATCGTTAAAATCATCAATCGCCATTTGGCATCGTCATTATCATTCAATAAGGAAAGTATAACAGCTGTATGTAGGGGACCGAGCCGTAGATCACCAGTAAACAAATATCCCAAATATAATATTACTACCAATAATGTATTTTTGTACCGATCAAATTTCTCCTAAAGTATGGGACCCAGCGGCCAAAATCGTGTATATCGTAAAACATAAATGGCAGTTCCCGTCTCGTACGTATCCCCGCAACAAGTGCCCCCGGGGAACCCCTAAATAAATAAGAATTGAAGCCGCGGCCAAGGGGCTGGCCGAAACTACCCCTAATAGTCCGCCCCGGATCTACTTTTCTGTTCGGGCGCCAGTTGTTCCGAAGTTGGACCGACGGACTTCCAACTTATGGGACGGGGGGGACTTAAAGGGGATTGAATATATACATAATATTTCCCTCGGTCCAAACCCGAAACACCTTTTTCTTATCGATCTGAGAAAAAAGGAGGATTTAAGTTTTCAATTCCTCAGAATACATAATTCACCATCGCATGCATTCACGTCGTTTATAGGTATATTCCGTATAAATAGAAACATTATATTACACAATAATCTCAGGAATAATCGGCAGGGATGTTATATAAATGGATGAAACATATATATGGTATATATATACACACATATATATGGCAGCATTTGAATATAAGCGAAGGTTCCATGCGACTTTCCATGTTTTCCGCGTCTTGAACGGATATATTCCAGTAATTTTACGGTATTGCAAGTTCAGAACTTCCCTGCCACTGATTCCTACCTTCCTTGACAGTTCGAGAACACCCATTAGAACGGTACGGAACAGGGCCCTTCCTGTTCCAAGTGACTCAGGAAAATTAAGCACGCGGATGTTCTCAAAGCTTGGCCAACATTTCTCGGGGGGGGGGGACACTTTCCGGGGTTAAAATTCCGTTAATTATATCAGGAGAAACTTCGCGCTATTCGGCCCAACTGACGGAGTTCGTCTGTTCCTCGAATTAATGACAGTCATTTAATGAGCATTACAAATGCGTTCTGAATGACCTAATTCATACAGGCATGATAACGTACATTTAGAACAAATCCTGATGTCTACGAAACGTCTCCTTTTTTATGTCTTGTTTATTTAGAATAATATAACAATTTTTATTTTGTATCACGCGTTAAATAAATAAATGGGATCTGTGTATTTGTACTGACAGGAAGACCCCCCCCCCATAAGGAAAACATAAGGAAACTATTTAAAGTTTCTGGGCGCACGATGCACTTTCCGTGTATGTCTTTGTTCGTAAAACAGTAGGGGCGTTGTGGGCGTGGGTCCAGGGTCTTAATTTCCCAGTTTGTAAGTCGTTAAGGGGCCCTGGATAAAAACCGCGGGGCGATTTTTTCCTTTTTTTGCAACCCCTTTTAAAGTTCAATTTAGGACCATTTTCCACGGTAAATCTTCCTCCGCGGCGGCGGGAGAAAGAAACCGGGAGGCCGGCTAATGAATATTCATCGGCGGCCGAATATTTTTTTCCGGCGACGAGGCCCGAAATAAAGACCCTTTTACGTCGTCGGCTGCCCACAGACCGATTTTAATACCCAATTTTCGGCCGAAGAGAACGGGGAATAATATGGTAATACACTGAAAAGGGAATATAATTGATTCGGTGCTCAAAGGTATTTCCTATGCTCGTGTTTTCAGGGTTGGTTTCTAACTTTTGTCCAAGCTACACCAATCACCACCAAATCTCTGACCTGTTTCGAGATTTTCTCGTACTTACTGTTCCGGTATTATACGAAAATTATTACAGCCGTTTAGAAGAAACTTTCCACAATAAATTGGAAAGGACTTCCGATAACCCTCTCACACAACAGCACCTCAGACACAAAATCTTCTGATTGTTTCAGATGTTTCAGAAATCAACCGTCATATAAATGTAGTGAATCACTTCAACAAATTATCCCTCCAAATTGTGTCAACTCACTACTGTTCAATATCAGATTCTTGTTTACACATTTATATGGTTTAATAGAAGAGAGAAAATGTGGCTAAATCTCTAGCTTTTCTTCTCTGGAGTCCATATCCAAATTGAATGAGTACAAAAAAAATCTAGATTGAACCGCCGGAATGAAATTAAAATTGCCACTAGAGCCCTGATATAGGAAGGAAGGTTTTGGAAGTCTCTTAAACCGGTGGGCCTCGTTAAAAGTTGTACCGCGGTAGGGGTAGGCCCCGGGGGCCCGGGACAGCCCCATTATTGCTCCGTCACCGGCCCGCTAATGGGCCCAACGCGGCCGGCAAAAAAAAGTTTTCAAGTTCTTTCCCTCCCTACTCGTATCCCGCCATCGGGGAAATAAACGTTCGCCCGGATCGTACCGCTAAGCTTGCTTCACGGAAATAAGGTATCTGAGTATGATAAAGAATGAGAAAATATGCGTTTTTCAAAACTTACTACCTCGATCACAACCAGACTCATTTTATATATGATACTTTGACATTAATCATCAAACTTCATCGGCCAACATGCATCAGTAATTATAATATTAACGAAATGTCACTGACGATGGCGAAAACCGAAAAAGGGTCCAGACCAGAGTGCGGGTGCTGCCCGCACCCTCTGAACTATTATCACATAGTTTCGGATATATATTTCTAGTAAATAATTTTGAAAACGTCGAATATTCTAAATAAAATATACAAAAAAGATGGAAGTGAGATACCTCCTCGAAAATAACAAAAAAACACAGGTCATTAGAGAATCGATAGAAACGTCGAAGCGCAAAAGCGATAGGGATGCGGGCCACAATCCAAGTAGAGGGTAGACCCCGTCAATACGAAAACAAAGGACAACCAATCCCGAGAGGATTAACGACCACAAACCAATCCAAACAACAACACCACTCCTCGGGGGTATAAATAGGTGACCTTATTTGCTCAAACTTTTGAACCCTGATGGTGGAAACAGTAACATTCCCGAAACGTCGGTAACCTCACCAGGTTCCTTCCTGTAGAAGGAAAAGAGTATAACAGCGTGGTTCATTTGTGAACTAAATAGAAACATGTAATCACTCATATCTGACGCTGTATTCTCATATCTTTAACTTAAAGAAAGACCGATGAAATAATTCTCTGCGGCGGATGTAATAGTGAAAATAAAGCTGTTATACGTCGCCTGATAGTATACGAGGCCGAATCGTCACTATCGATCCGGCCGTTATCGTTCTGTCGTGAGTCGGTCGGTGATTCGGGACTGGAATTTTTGAACTGAGAGGGGATTCTGATCTCCGGTAATTAATATGTGTAGAAGAGAAACGAGAAAGGTCGGTGGCCTGTATAGGGAAAACCCCTAATTAAATTTGACCTAATCTGATTAGGAGGAGGGCGAGATTCAGGAAAAGGGCTGTACTGAAATTAAAAGGGATTATTTTACAAGTTTAAATGAAAAGTTAATGAATTCCGTAAAATGGAATCCTATCAAAATATACATTGGGTGTCTTTATTATTTTAAATTTTAATAATGAATTGTTAATCAAATTTAATTATTTTCTGTTTTCTTCTGGTATTTCTGTATAAAGAAATCGATAGTTCCCAAATATTGGAAACAGATAGATTTTTGATGATTTCGAGACAGGAACACGTCTCCTCTCGCTGGTTTGGTCTTTTGCTAGACCGCTTTCGGCTGCTCGCCATCTTCAGTAGCAGTGTTAGTCGCTTTGGATGTTTTTTGGGCATCCTCACTGCACTGTCACTGTCACTTGTACTGTGGTGGTTGTCTGTTTATCGTCTTTATATATATGGGTCTTGTTATTGTGTTTTAGGGGGATGTTGTTTGTCTTATTTGGGTTGGGAGGGATTTTGTCAATCGGCTTAAGTTTTTGTCCTATTATCGGTGAAATGTTAATTTGATCACACAACTGGTCGATACTATTAGGTTCTGACTTCCAAATATAGGACAGGAAACCTATCTGGTATTGTGTATTTACGATCATAAACGTTTTCATGTTGCTCCAAAATTTATTGAAAAAATTTTATTTTTAGTAATCTAGTTCACCGAACCGACTTTAGTTAAGTACATTTCCGCACCACACTCAGGGGGGTACTAGTTTCACAAAAATCGTTCGTTGAGTGCACTTACACTGATAAACTAGCACCCCCTGAGTGTGGTGCGGAAATGTACTTAACTAAAGTTCATTCGGAGCACTCTCACCGTAAACTAGCGCTCCCCCGAGTGTGGTGCGGAAATGTACTTAACTAAAGTTCATTCGGTGCACTCTCACCGTAAACTAGCGCCCCCCCGAGTGTGGTGCGGAAATGTACTTAACTAAAGTTCATTCGGTGCACTCTCACCGTAAACTAGCGCCCCCCCGAGTGTGGTGCGGAAATGTACTTAACTAAAGTTCGTTCGGTGCACTCTCACCGTAACTAGCACACCCCCTGAGTGTGGTGCGGAAATGTACTTAACTAAAGTTCGTTCGGTGCACTCTCACCGTAAACTAGCGCCCCCCCGAGTGTGGTGCGGAAATGTACTTAACTAAAGTTCGTTCGGTGCACTCTCACCGTAAACTAGCGCACCCCTGAGTGTGGTGCGGAAATGTAGTTAACTAAAGTTCATTCGGTGCCCGCACCGATAACTAGCGCCCTGAGGGGGTGCGGAAATTTACTTGGCTAAGTTCGTGAATTACTACATTTTCATAAGCAAAACTTTAAGCAAACTATTCGGCAATAATATAAATGTCAAACGTTAGAGGTGATAATGTTGAATGTTATAATAATTAGGTTAATTCTGACTATAAAAATATCGGAAGAAGAGATCCATTATTTCCGACTGAAATATAGCTATTATTTCTATCTGTGTTATTTCTAGGGAAGAACGGGGGAATTCATAATGGTCGCTGTGGAAGCATTTAACCGATCCCTAAAGCTGAGACGACTGAGAAATGTTGGGGGGGGGGGGGGTAGTAGAACACAGGCCGAATTTTGTTCTTTCTGAAATGCCTTCGGGGGGCGGTTGGAAGCCTAATCGAATTAATGAGAGGGTGGAAAATTGGGGAAGGGGAGTGGTGCCCCAAATGAAGATTGGTTTGGAGATTAGCGCCCCATCGCCGTCCTTAGAACTCAGAGTTCGGCCAACTGTTCCCCAACCAATTATATACTACACCTTATTATGTGCCGTTGGGAGCCGTTTAATACTCTGATTTACGCACAAAATTAAATTCTCATTACAACTAGTGCAGTAGATAAAGGCGGTAACAATGTGTTCAGCAAGACCGGTTTCGGCTTCGCAGTTGCGAGCAGTTTGAAATCGGACATTAATTTGGAATACTTCATTATTAATTTATGTTCGAACATTATTATGCAATTGGCGGTAGTAGCCGACAACTTTTGATGAGAGGTATTGATCATTATATTTGTGTGTAAAATTCCGATTTATAATTGTTGTGTATCGTAGCATTTATAAACGGATACCACTGGGGGGGAACATGCCCAGTTAAACCCTCAAGAGGCTACACCGGGGCAGGCTCAAAGTGACTCCGATAGGGGATAAGGCTTTAATTAAAAGCGATTCGTTCGGGGAGAGTTAATTAGAAAAAACGACCCTTCCGAGATCACCGTTAAAAGATTGTATAAATGAAATGGAAAAAAAACCGACGCAAATGATTGGAATCGCATTTATGCTAATACCCGGCCTTTTTTAGCCATCCGGGTCTCTAAAGGGCAGTTATTAATGTGTCCGTTGGAAGGTGAAGTATAGGCTCGCATTTCGTCCTCGCGTTAATGATACTACCGTTTACTAAATGAATACAAGGAAGAGATAATGTGAAGGGGATTAAAAATATGAAATTAATTAATTAACCAATTGCCAATTGAGGTTTGAAACCAGCGTTTGAAACATATATTACACAACTCTTGTTTTTACTACTCTTTACTATTAATATTAAATCTTTATTTGTAATTACACCCGGTATTGAGACAATAAATTGCCCCATTTAATAAACCAAATCAATTTCTGATTATAAACCATTGCCAACCAAAAGTTTTGCAAGCGAAAGTCAAAGGAAACATATTTTGAATTAATTTTATAACAATGCTAAAATGACTGTGCATACACAATCCTCAACGTTCGATTTACTTAGAATGGTGTATGAAATTGGTGATTCCAGTAAACGAAGGTGCTCTATGGAGTAGCCTCTTCAGGGCTACAAAAAGTTAAGAACGTGACTAAAAATATAAAATGGGATCATACTGTTTACATTTGCGACCGTATATGGAAACCTTCTTCAAATTATGATATCATACGAGTGTCGAAACTATTAAAAAACGTTACGCGTGAACATTATCAGAAAATAATCAAGTGAAACTAAACTAACTCAAAGGTCAATCTAATTTCATAATATGGGCCTAATATTATACATTACGCCCGATAACTCTCTCTGAACACTCGTTTCCTGTTCTTAATTTTCCACACAATATTTAGCGGATATAAAAGAGTTAATTAACTGGCATATCGTAAACGTAAACCGAAGAGACGTTATCGCAAAGAGACGTCATCACTATTTGGGGTTCAGTACAACCCCGATGGTATCGATTTATACAAAACAAAGATTGACGTTTATTGGGCTTACCAAAATAGACGGAAAAATTAAATAATTCTCAAAATTTTAGCTAGGTACAGCATTTAGGGACTTTTCCTGGTTTTTAAATGGATCCGCGCCAGACGTCACAAACACGATTTAATGTACACGTGTATCATACCAGTTGTTGATATGGATTCGTCATTTCCGGCGTCATGAATTTGGGCCGTTGTGATTGGATAAAGTTATTTTATAATTGGGAACGCGATTTTCACTTCACGAAATATTCACTACATTTTTGCAACCATAGACAGCCTGTATTCCCAACGAAAAGTTATTTATTTGAATTTAAATGTTTCCTGCGCGAGTGAACTGGTGATTCGCCTCGCTATTAACTCTAAGTTATGCCGGACCCCATTCAACAACAACTTTCGAAATTCTCTCGAATATATACATATATATTCCACTTTTTTGGTGACGGAAACGTTGGCTCCTTTATTTTCATGAATTAATTACAAATTGATATTTGAGGGCTGGAATACGTACGGGGCCCTTCGACATTGACCCATCTATCTGTGTGACCGATCTATAATTAGTGTAGCGTGAAGGAGGGGCAGCCAACCGGGGCAAACCCACCCTCGCTATTTTAGGGTACCTAAGCCGGTAGAACGCACCGACGTTATCTGCCTCAGTTAACATTCCACGAATCTAATCATTCAGGAGGTGTATTACTACTAGAAGTTATCAGTTATAACTTCAAGGGTAGAAGGAAATTTAGAATATGTAGGTGCATTAGTTCCTGACCTAATTATTCTATTGCTAATGTCCGTGGCTCAGGTCTGTTACCGATATTAAATTAAAACATACAATTCTGGAATAAAATAACTATCGGATATTACCCCGACAGAACTTCAAAGATAATTAATAGTTAAATATTTATCAACAATTTTCGGACGCTACTAATAGAAAGCCGAATTGGAACAGAGTTTTGAAATACCTACACACCTGTTCCAGCCATAAATTTCGGTAAAATCTCCAAATAACTCATACCGGCCGCGATTAATGTAAAAAAATTAGTTGGCGCGGCCACGTGTCAACGGACTGCATGATTTATGCGAATTTTTAATGCCTACTTACGACGGGGACGTCCCGAATTGATCGATGAGAGGCGATAGCCGACGGATCACAATTGATAACAAACGCGCTATCGTCGAAGGCTGTGAAAGCTGTGGCAAGGGGCCGGCCCCACGGCACACACAGGCTGGCAGCGGGCGGGTTTTGGCCGGTCTACAGAGTGAACCGGCGGTGGCGAAATGACCCCAATACGGCCCAGCGGAACGCGCTCATTTAACATTTAGGCCCTACCGACTACAAATAGAAAAATAATCGAATATCAAATGAGCTATGTAGCCCCGTCAAGTTGTAAGCTGTAATATTACAGAATATAATTTTGCGAAAGATTCCTACTAAGAAGTGAAATCCGTGGATTGGTTGATGTTAATGACTCGGTTAAATATTGCGATATTTGAAGGCGTTATTTTTAATTGTTATGAAATCATTTGGAAAGGTTGGCTTTGAAACTTATCGGTGAATCAGTCATAAAAAATTCATTCCAAAAATAAAATGTAATAATCCCTAATAGGTTTATGATACCAATTTGGTGAATGTGTGCACAGGCTCCGCCTCCGATGCATTCAACAAGTGCTTCCCTACGGGGGACAGATGTCCCCACCAATATGGGGGCAAAGTGTCCTTGTGTAGGTAAACGAGTCCTGAAATTACCTAAAATTCGGCCCTTTATAATGTGCTGTATTATTAGTGGAGTTCGAACCTCCGATGAATAATCATCGTCCCCGCTCTCGAAGTTCAGGACTGTAAATCAGGACCTACAAATCGTCGGGCGGCTAATTTCCTTCAAGTTGGAAATAAACGCCGAGCGGCGGCCCGGCAGCGCGCCATTCCCAATCTATTCAGTTGTAGTTGGGAACGCAATCGACAAATGCATCCGGTGGACATCAGAGCCCACCCCTGGCCGAGTGGGTGGCCAATAACCAAAGCAACTCCCGTCCCGTAGGCCCGGGCTTACGGCCGGCCTATCCCGCTTTAATCAGAGCAAATGGCCACGATATTGTACATTGGGGACGCATCAAAAGATCAAATACTGCCCAGTTACATTTCACCACCCGAATAGATTAAATACTCGGGGCCAGAAAAATTTTAATAAGATAATACATTCTGTACTTTATGTACACCAAATAATCATAGAATACAATAAATATTACACCGATAAACCTAGGATCGGTTAGCAATAGCAAGAAGGACTCCAGAAGAAATTCTCCACAGAATACACAGTATTGGTTTTACGTCGATAAAGGTGGCGTAGCGGCCTCCCTTAGGCCTTCGGGTCCGTGATTATATTTCCTGGCGGGGGCCGCAGCCCTCCCATCTTCCTGCCGGTAACGCGTTTTATAAAGCGCTCCGGTAAAAATACATTTTTCCGTATTTTTCCGTCGGCTCAAATGGGTTATAAGGGCCGAATCTCGGGTAATCGTCCCCCAACCCAACACACCACCCCCGGGGGAAATATAGGCCCCGGCCGTCGGAGGTAGAGAGGAGAGTTTCGAGGCCTAACTGAAGATTGTTTACGTCATTACGATTAGAAGGGATCGAAACGGCGGCAATACGACTGTACACATAAACGATGGGGCAGTATGCGGCAACTTTTCAGGATGTAACCCTTCCGCCTCCTATCGATCTCAACCGGGACGGAGAAGAACATAGCGGTAATCCGGGTGGGATATGTAAATGAATCGTCGACCCCAAGTTCACCCGTCGACCTTCAACCTCCCAGTTAGCGCTTGCTACTCTTCCTCAAAAAAATAAAATACTGCCATACTCGCATCTTCGTTACCAAAACCGATAACTGTGAGCCTGCAATTTAAAATCAGCCCCACAGCATAATCCACGTGGCCTGAAATAATTCGAATGTGTAACGAAATATGAACGGAAATATTAAACCGAGGAAACTATCCGCTTAATTATATAATAATAATTTACAATGGAAATAATTTCCAATACTGCTACCAGCCGAAATATGTTTTGGGATGGTATGAATAACCACTGAATTCCAATTAACTTGTAATAATAGAAGGATATACAGCAATAATATCATAATAAAATCATAGGGAAGGAAGAAAGTTAAAATATCACATTCATCGGGAACTGGCCGCAAATACCGCGTCACTTTTTTCAGGACGGCTGAATTTGTTTTGCTAAAAATCGAGAGTCCAAGAATAGTTCAAAGGATCGTGGACAAAATGTCGGTCTAATACAGCTGTGGAAACTATTCTACTTCCACTCGTTACCTGTAGATGGCACTATTGGTCTTAGCACAATTTCAAAACTTAGTGCAATGTACTTAGCACATTTTGTACTTAAGATAACACGGTATATATTTATTCATAATGTCTCCAATCAATATCATTTAACATTTTTTAGGATACTTCTTGTTTGACTGAGTTTCCCGAGAATAGTTACGTTTGTATTGCCTTTCAATGTCGGTCAGGACGCGCAAAATTTTCGTCTCAGAAGTCCAAAACAAATTGTCGGTAGAATAACAAGGCCAATAAAGGAAAAATTATGTATTTTACAATTTTCCATCGGAAGAAAGGATAATAGGGCAGGACTCGGAGTGCTGCAGAGCCTACAATTTATTACCTTGCGGCATAAGCATCCTGTGGGCGTTCGGGGGTGATGGATCGGCTCCGAAGCATTATTTTTTTTTCTTCTCTGTCTTTTTCGCCCGACAACCGGACAGGGAAAAAGGGGCGGAGATAAGAAAGGGAAACGCGCGACAGTGAGAGAGAGAAAGAGATAGAGAGGGTGGAAGAGGGGGGTTATAGAGGAGAGGGTGGGTGGAAGAACGCCATTTGTTAGCTGCGGCCAGAACCTTTGATGCCTTTAGGTTCAATTTGTCTTGCTCTTGGGGGTGGGCGGTGGGGGTGTCACACGGTCGTGTCATCCCCCGTCAAACCGTCAGCCCCTGGACCATTCACCCCCAACATTCTAAAATGATGAATGGACACACACATATATATATTTATATACGGCCATATGATGTGCAATTGTGAATGAGACTCGCAATTTTGTGTCACGAATTGTCGGATGTAATTCGTTGGCATTTTCATGTGGATGTAGGGTGAGGTTGGAGAGAGAGTGAAATGGTTGTTTTTCTTATATATTTTCGACTGTAAGGTCAGCATTTTATTAACAAGTGTCAGTTTGGCCTAACCCCTTTGTTCGTTGGGAATTATTACACGAAGAAACTTAAATAAAGTCTTACCCGTATGGAGGATAAATCCGCTGTAAATAAATGATTATCTCGAACTGAAATTTTCTGGATTATTTCCAGGGAAGGAAAGAATAACGTTTAACAATCGAAATAACAGCTCGGATCGGCCGCATCTAATTTCAGGTTTGGCCACATAAAACGGGGAGGGTATTTCCCTCCGCCCCCCCCCATCGAACGATACTTTTTGTTTTACAACAAACCGTAAAATAACAACCATCAGTTGAGTTACAGACCGGGGTGGGCGACCGGGAGGATAGCGGCGATAATTGGGAACCCGTCTTAAAGAGGGCGGAAAGGAATAATAAAATGTAACCCCCTCCTGTAATAAAATGACGAGGATAGTTCCGTAAAAACGGGGCGTATGTCAAATATAAAGTCCGACGAAGGACCGCGGAAACGGAACGATTATTGGTGTTCTTCAGTTTCAATACCCATAAACGGGAAATAGGTTTGGTCATATTAGAGAGGAGTAACAGGTGGGATCTATTGCGGAAAGGGCCCACTATTTACAGTTACTCTGCTGGCGCATATAAAAACAAAGAGGAGATGTGGATTTATACAATATTTAATTCGTGGCAATTTTTATAGAATATTGATAATATCATCGAATAAGAAAAGATATTTAATAACTATAATATAAAGTAACCTTGCCACAGAAATTAGTCGCAAAAATAATCACTTACAATTCACAACAAAATCATTAACACTTTATACATACTAATTGGCAATAGCGTTAGTAAGATTAAGCAACAAATTTTCTGTAAAAGAGTCCTTTGTATACGTACAGTGCAAATAGATGTTACAGTGACACGGCGCTAATAACGATGCATCCGCACGACATCCGTGTATAGCGGGCTAGGCTATCGTCAGCCCCGCATCCCCGGTCAACATTATTTCACCCGATTCCAATCTATTACATTTTTTTAACTTTTATTTAAGTTTAACTTTTGCTTAACATCTACTTTTAACTTTAATATAGGCTAAACTGAATCAGGTTCTCGTCCTGAATATTAGACTAGAATATTAAATATAATGGTAAGATTTCTCTTAAGGCTTTTGATTTTAATTCAAATTGTCCGCACCAAACTCATAGTCTGTGATAATATATTTGTGACTGAAATATATGTATAATCTGTGTGGAACATTGTTGATAAGGGTAGTATTATACAATACAAGCCAGTGAGGAATATTCCCAAACCTTCATTTAGAAGGTGAGTTGGAACAGGGTTCGAAAAATGCCGGCCTCCAATAACCAGGGAATTCAGAAAAAGGCAAGGAACAAATATAATTTAATAATAACGAAAACGAATTTGGTGAGTTCCCCCCCTCCGATTCCCCGATTCCCATCGACCGAAATTTCAGAGACCTAGCTCGGGGGACCAGCAATACGGCGACATATTATCAAATGGATCCATCCACTGAGAACTGTTCCGTTTCATCAATGAAAATTATGAGCCCAAATCCCGAATTCATCGACCAAGTCATTCACAATTAATTACTACGTAGCTGTGCTCAATTAATGTACTCATGTGGCTAGTGGGAAAGTAAGACTGCGACCAGAATACCTGCGCACATTTCACGGCTCGAGTCCCGAATCGAACCATACCTGGATTTCTGATAATCCAGAAATTCCGAAAGCAGAAGGGAATTTCCCAGGAGTTCATTTTCAGCGTTCAGCGAATACCTGAGGACAGCTAAAGTTGTTCAAATAAGACTGAACAAGATTAGTTCCACTGAAGTATGTAAATTCAGAACAATTTAAAATTTTATTAATTTAATTCTAAATTAAACTTTTTTAAATTGAAAAAACGTGAATGGCGACAAGAAATTAAACATCTGATAAAGGAAAAAGTTGACTACTAGCAGCGAGTAAAATAGATTGAGAAATGATATTAAATTAAGAGTTGGGCGGCGGCACGGGGCTGACGATAGGCTATATCGCAATACATCAGTGTTGTGCACCAGCGTCGTAATTAGCGCCCTGTTACTGAATATTTATTTTCAGCATGCGTATACAGACGACACTTTTACAGGCAATTCGTGGTGTTGCTTTATTTGAACTTCTTTCTTTGAAACGGGCATTAGAATGTATCCGAATCGGTGACCCGAATGTTTATTTCGGTAGAAACCGAGGGGGGTCTACATTGAAAGGCGGTGAACCTTTGGTATGGTTCCGTGAATAAAATGTATATAAATAAATTCCCGTTTATATTCGAACCTTTCTCCTATTTTGAACCCGAGGGGCCTTGCGAACGATAACAGGGGAACAGTGAGCCTCCGGGGTCTGGGGCTGGAGATGAATGGGAGGGAAGCTGGTACAGAGCTACTGATGGAGGTTGTAAGGCGATTATCGGGTAGAGGGAACTAAGGGAGAACGGAACGGGGTAGTTATCCCCTTAAATTATATATGTGAGACCCGGAATAGGGCCTTCCTCCCACGGCCGAACCTTCTTTCCCTTTACCTTTCACTATTCCCATCCCCTAGTCGAGTTCTTCGATATCTACTGCCGCCATAATTTTTCTTAGAAAAATCCTATCCATTGCTAAGAATACATCCTTCCGCGAAGGGTGAAAACCTGTCGGGAACCGCAATGATCGGTTTTGGGCGTTCGACCTCAGTCGTGTGCTTATCGTTGAAATTACATTCGCGCTTTAGATAGCCTACAAGTTCCGTTCGAGCATATTGTTTCGCAAGAAGATAATTTAACACCGCATTCCGCTTGATTATTCGATGAAATTTCCTGCTTCTAATCGAACGCGTCATCTGTTGGTTCTCTGACTCATCTGACCCGCAAACAGAACAGCATAAATTCTATTTCACAATGCTTGTCGCTTTTATACCGTTTCGGAACTAATTTCAGCCCAAAATTACGATACTTTTGGGGAAATCGCTACCTGATCGAGGCCAACCGAGCACCGCATAAAAGCAGATACAAAGTTGGATAGTTCGGGCATTATTTTGAAGCACCCATAGGGCCCGTGGACATTTTTTAGACCAACGAGACTTCTTAATATGTAAAGCATAACTGGAGCTAAGCGCCAGATAATACTGAGAAGTGTACCGGGAGAGGGAAGAGCGGGGATCTTCCTTCTAAGCCCGGGGGCGGCTGATGGGAGAGGCTAATGCAAATTCTGGGTCGGGACTTCGCCAACAGAAGTTAGGAAATTACAGGCTTTCACGTCGAGTTAAGCCCACCAATTTGCGGCCTCCGCCTCCCTCCATACCTCCATCGCGCGGCTATCTTCGAAAACAGCGTAATCTTATCGCACCCCTGTTTAATGGAAGAACTCTGTTCTGCCGAACAGGCCATGCGTCATACGAGCGGACGCGTAATCTCAAGTATGCGCCTGCTTAAGGAATTTGAAATACGATAAAAACATCAATAGCATAGCACAATCATGGAGTTAATATATGTGACAAAACTGGAAAGATCTCATTTTAACTTAGAGACACGAAGTGGGGCAATACTTTCAAGTGACGAAGTGCGGGGGGTGCGTTAACCGAAGACATCGATCCATTTAAAATAGAATTTTTAGGGTTTCTGTCACAGATATATCAGTCTCGAATAATACCACATTTTCGCCGTTAGTAAGTTAATAAACCTATGCAAAGGGTGATCGATGAAGTTTCTTATCTCGGGCAACTCTGTGTCCCGGGTTACATTAAGAAACACAGAATCCGTGTATTCCTTATTTATCAGTATTTGTTATGGATACTTGGACTGTTTAATATATATAAAATATACAATGAATGCGAGTAGTGTGGAATACGAGATTAAAATTTCAAAAGTGGAACAACTGCGCCGAATCCGCGATTTTCTATAAATAAAATTGGGCCACTCATGTTATTGGTTGGAGCGTCGATAATGTACACTAAGTCCGTATGATCACCCAGCCGGTTTTATTCCTCCGATAAACTTTTTAATCAGACAAAGTAACCGGGGGCCGTTTGAATGCTATCGGCGTGTATACCCCCCGCCCCTCGCGCCCCGGCCTTAGCTGCTCAATTTACTCAAGTCGGATCGCATTCCAAAAATATCAAGCCCCGCTGTAAAATACGACCAGCCCCTACTTACTACCGCGTAGTAACTTACGTAAAACCGTAAATATTGCTGATTTCGCTTTGGATAGAAATTTATTTACCAATAACGTGAACAGAATAAGTTGTTGCGCAAAATACAGCCGCAATTCAACAATAGATATTGGGCAATAAACCGGGGGCAAACATCTTTTTTAAAATGAAAATGGAAATGGAAATTTCATATCTTAGAATTTTCCTACATCATTTCAACAGAAGTTGTAATCCGCGCAAGGAAGTTGTCATCAAACCCCGCCCTTTTTTTCGGGTTTATTTTTCAGATAACATGAAAAAAAGTCGTGAGTTCGATTGTTCATAAAGAGAACAAGAAAATCACACTTCCAGTAATAAGCCTTACTGAATTGGACAACGTTGACGGTAGACCGACGGTTTTGTTCCAATCCCTCAGTTGGATTATATTTTTATGTAGTAGCATTTCTGTATGTATATATACATTGTTATATATATATATATATATATATATATATATATATATATATTGTTCTGTATCATATTGCCAAAATGTTATTTTGAACCGAATTTTTTTTTTGTATCTATTAAGAATAAAATCTGCGAATGAGCTGCCCATGGGGAAGTATTAGGTATTAATAGTATGCTAACGGATTCAGAAAACGGACTCTGAGTCACCGGAAGCGGGGCGAAACTCTGATGATACCGGAGGACCTCTTATAGCCGAACAAGGAGGGCTCATTCGCTTGATTTCCCGATGCGTCCTTAACAACCCCGTTAAAGGACTATAATTTGTCAATTATGTTAGCTCATTGGCAAGTCGAGGTTTTTATTTCTTTAACTCGCGACCAATATAATGAGACGACATAGCGTGTTCCGTGAGAAAAAACCTATAACGAACTGTTTCGAAACTCGGTCCCGATTAACGATGTTGGTATAAACAGGAAATTCCGGTCTTTTTTAATATGCCGAATAACAAAATCGATGGTCCAAGAAACCGCTGAAAAAGGGCGGTATAATTTATTCATCCCTGGTAGAGGTGAAAAATAATTCAAACTGTTTTGGTTCGCTAACGCGATGTTAAACGTGAATGCAGGGATGAAAGACAATGGTTGTAAATATACGTATTTTAATTAGTTATCATACTTCCCAAAACAATGAAAACACCGTTTTAACAAATTTAATTTAGCAGATAGGACACATCATTTAAATCAATATCGAAAGCATTTAACTAAGATAGGTACTTAATTAATGAATTGAGGTTTTTACCTGGGATTCGGACGAACACGGTGCCAGGATCTGTGATCTCGATAGACGGGTAGACGGGGTCGTGCTGAAAAAAACCAAAAACAATCAATGCAGTTTATTGATATTAATAGAATACATAACTTTTATAAACGTGTACAAATACATCATTAGGAGGTCATCATAATGTTTGTACTCCAATGGAGTTGTTTTTATAAGAGAATATTAATAGGACAAATATTAATACCTTTTTTCAAATAAAGTTGTTCAACATAGTTACTGCGAATAGATTTGCATAGGATATAGAGGTAAAGGTACAGAATAATTTAAGATATTGAAGATATTACAGAGCGTGGCCGGTATGAATCGAGGGTTATACGCGCTAGTTCCCCAGTGAACCACGGCCAATACGCCGGAGGGCAAATGTCATGGGTCAAACAATTTTTCTAGCAACCGAACCAGTGCACGCCCGTTAACCACCCGGCCATCGGGTCGGCTCCCGCACTGAATGTTCCGTTAAATTTGAATAGCGAGTAAAAAAAAAGGAAAAAAGAGAAAAAAACGCGCGCTAGAGAGAAAATATTCCCGCGACCGACGGACAGCCGCATTCCCCACCACGGTAGAGATCCGCGAGACAATTTTTTTCTGCCACCCCTCAACCAGGTCCGATTCATAACGGGGCTTTTCCGGGGGACGTCCCGGATTCAATTACGGGGCCGGCGAAAACCTGCGGGGATGAGATTTAAATTATTGAAAAAGGGAAAAAAAAGAAGTGGCGGCCGCCGTTTTTTGGGGACGGTTTTCGCGTCAAAATAAAAGTCGGACGAGAGAGGCCCGCCGGCGGCTATCGTTTCGACTCCACCACGATATGAATGAAAAGGATTCCGTTCATACAACACAACCTACACAAGTTATTACAATGCGTTATACTTTTTTTCTCTCGGCATTATAGCACGACAATAAAATATTTCAGGTATAAAGTACTTTTTAACCGAAAGACTCGGAAGAATCGAACTCTGCTTTAGCCCGTATATGATCCGAATAGGACGAAAAGTCATTTTTTCTACTCCAAAATCCAAAATAGAAATCGTTTAAGGAATTCAAATATATTCAATTTTACTATGTAGGGTTAGGGAAACTCCCGATTAGTTTCAGCTTTTAGAAATTATAATTTTAACAATAAAACGTTTTACATCACTTATATTTAATAACTCTAATTAAAAAACACATCAATTTACTATAAACTCATATAGTATATGAAAATTATATTTATATCCCTTAATGTACATAATTGCCATTATTATTTCCAATATGAAAAGTGTGAAAGAAAACCCGTTTTACATTTTAAAAGATACAACCAGATCACGAACCAAATATTAATTTCATTTATCGTAACGATCTGCCGTTCAATATACAATAAAAGAAAGTTCACGTCGTGAAGAGGACGAGTGTATACCACCGTTCAAGTTAATCACCGTCCATGTAACGTGAATTGGAAGCTGTGTAACGGAATCGGCTATGCTTTGTCCCGGGGAACAGGAAATATGACGGCCAATCGAAGAGAGTTCTTTGTACCGGGACCGCTTCTCCGCCCCTCTAACACTTCCGACAATGTTGTGCTTCAAATTAAATTAACCCGCCTAAGGTCGGGGTGGATCCTCCCGCCCCTCCGCCACCCCGCAAGGTCTCTCTCTCTCTCTCTCTCTCTCTCTCTCTCTCTCTCTCTCTCTCTCTCTATATATATATATATATCTCTATATATATATATATATATATATATATATATATATATATATATATGATACAGTGAGGCCCGCATTAACACCACATCGCTAGTTCTGCCCCTGTCACTTGCCACACCGTTGGCTTCCGAACACCGTCGGTCCCTATTATCTTCGCGGTTTCAAAACAGTTTCCAAGTGTATTTAACTGTTCGCTTGTTGTTGACGCTCGAGATATATAAAATATTTAGAATTCCAATATCTGACTGGAATTCACAATTGACATTCACAATTTTGGCATAACACGAATATATATATATATATATATATATATATATATATATATATATATATATATATATATATATATGCAGTCCCCGTATTCCAGATAAATGGAAAAAATGTTGACGCTGAAAATATAAAATGTCGTACTTCGAAAATACCTCCGGCGTTCAATACAGTGTAAGATAAATATCTGAAAGTTCTAAGATAGTTGTAGCGGAGGAAGCGGGGGCATTAAAGGAACTCGGTGTAGAACAGATAAGAAGTTCTATAAGAGTGAACCTTTGACCTTTAAAAGGCGTCGGCCGTCCTCTCCCTCGTTTCCGATAAGCCCTTCTGTGCCCACGCAATTAAAGAGACCGGTTTCTTATTATGACATCAATAAAGAACCGTAAGGCAATATATAATAACGTCATCTACCGTTACATTTGCAAATAATTTTGTTTTCTTATGGATGTCGGTGTCCAAGTAATTGTTGAGATAATATTTTTCCGATAAATTGAATTTAACAATTATAATTGTTTCGACTCACTTCATTGATTTCAATTGGGGACCTTACTCTCCTACAACATAATCCACGAAATAAGTGCTCGTGAATAAATGTCCTGTGAAATCTATAATTTTGGAATAATTTTTTTTTATTCCTCCAGAAATAAAATCCCATATGTATTGCTAGGGGAGGGTACCAGTGACAGTGGCCGCGTTCTAGTGGGGCACTAATGGAGCTGGAAATAACAGCGTGTATTCAGTTTAAAAGCGCGTGTTATAGCGCCCAGTCTCAGCCTCAGTCGGTTAATCCTTATCTTACGCCCCGGGACCTCCCAGACCGCTCTGCTCACAATCTGAGCCTTAAATTACATTTCCCTAGCCGAATTTTATCGAGTTTAAAGAATCGTAAAATGCCCAAGAATTGCATCGAAACTTGCCATCACGTTCCGAGTAATTAGGGGTACAGTAAAAAAATAATGAAATAATATTGAGAACGTATGTTAGTGTTATAAATATGATTGAAAATCTTTGTTATCCCACACCGTATAGAAACACAAACGCGGAAAACACGATACTCTAACGTATAATTTAGTTGCCTCAGGTAAATATAGGTGTTCCATTTTACAGGTAAATAAATTCAACAGCCTGTCTGCATGTTTTTCTGCTCATTCATGTATATTTTAAAGAAAGAATGTTCGTCAAAACATGTTTGACGAAATAACCTTACTGTAATGGTACACCCGGGGGGATAAGATTCTAGGCACACGAGGTCAATTTGAATATTAACGCCTTATTATTCCCCAACCAGGCCACAACTAAGGCCGAATCGCGGACGTAAAATGCTGTTACTGTAATTTCTAGATAGATTTGATTAGTCTAGCTCGAATTCGAAACAGAGTAGAGCGTATTTGATCTCGAGCAATTGACCCGATAAAACCCCGGGCGAATAAACGGACGAACTGTTTTCCTCAGTTCGCTTTCCAAGGAAAATTGTTATTTTTTGAACTTATCCGACAGTCAACACAGCCTTTTCTTTGACAAGAAAAAATCTATTGTCACGCCAAGAATAAATTAACTGCACTGTAAACAACCTCTTAAAAAAATGACGCAAAGAATAAGAAAGGGAAAAAAGTAAACTGATAACGTTCTACGTAAGCCGCAAACACAATGCGAACAATACAAGCTTTTCTTTCACTCGTAGTGTTTCTGCACTTCTTCAAGGTTTCTGGGTTATAACAGAGACCGAGAATGTATCAATAACTAGAAATTCATTGTACAAATTACACTTCGCTTGTACCCTGAAACTGGAAATACAGATTTACGATCGTGTCTGTACGATTTACTGACATCGAATTTAGCGGGACGTTTATGCGGGACTTTCATCGGCCGCATATGCAAAAGTTTGCGCCGGTAAACAAACAAAGGAGGCACTGAGATATTACGTCATTCGATTTCTAAGATGGATCCGTCCAAAAAGCGAGCCCGAAAACATTCGAGATCAACAAAGTTTCCCGTGCCTTGTGATGATGGAGTTAAGTTAGGACTCGCGAGTAAAAATATCACCCTCCCAACCCCCGGATTGGCCCCCGGCCAAACTCACCGATCCCGATTTCCACCTCCTGAGTCCTTTTTTCTGATTCTCTCAGAACGTAAGCAGACAGAGCGGAGTGTACAAAACATCATGCGGAGCATCGGCCAAACTGGGCGGAAGACAGAGGACAGCAACAAGGAACACATAAAAGCAATACAATATAAAACCGAATCCAACTTGGCCAACCACATTATACACTACGGACACGAAACAATGAGCATCAACGAATCTTTAAGATTAATACGCCCTGTCAAGAAGGGCAAAGAGATGGATGTAATACAGAATATGGAGATTTTCAAGAACAAACAAAACAACATTATGAATGAAAAGATGAATTCCCAAAGTGATGCTATATTTGCCCCGCTAATCCTACTAAAGAACCTGAGGTATTCCATCCCCTTGCAGACCACAAAGCAGGTATTTTGAACTAGTAAGCAGAATAAGTCCTAATGTAATGAATCCTAAATTAGGGATGTAAGGCAACCAGGCAACAATACTCGGGATTCAATCCATTTTATGAAAATTTACCTGATAACTGATACAATTTTCATGCAGTTTGTCAAGATCGCTAGAATACAAGGCGAAAGTTTTCATTACCATTAAGATAATTACCATTACCTTTCACTACGTTTTTCAATTTAATAATAAATTTTAAAAATAAAATTATATAATTTAATAATATTTTATACGAGATTATACATAAATATATGGCATTTCGTTTGTTGTTCTAATATCATAGAACATACTGTAACAAAAAAGCGAGGTTGAAAATAGAAAAAAAAATTTCCAACGGTTATCATAGGATTCAATTATTCCCAATTTCACATGCTAGCATTTCAGCGATTTATTTTCCAGCGAACAGCGAACCAAAGAATGTAATTACAAACCTGTTTCTGACATTCAATTCACGACGGCCTGAATACACAATGACGTTTCGCCATCGTTTACGCTCAACAACGGGCCACACAACGTAAATTTAAACTTTTAATTAAGTTCAAAATAATTCCCGCATTTGCTATTCAAATATTTGACGTGGGATCTGGTATTCATCCAGATACCGGGTGGGAGAGTCTGTTGCCCCGAAATTACCCCGACAACATTTAAAATATACACAACCCGCCAGATTATTTATATTCGGTTTAACATTGAAAATAAAACGTCCGGGAGTAAATAAACTAAAAATAAAAGACCGAATTCTACAGAATATACGGTAAACTTCCTGTCGTATTTCGGGACCTCGACCGACATACGAGATAGGCGGCCTACATGTTTTCATCCTTTATTTTTATTTATTCTTTTAAACATCGGACCGAACAAAAACAATATTTGAAGGCCTCGGAAGAATTCTTTTAAAACCGATTTTAAACAACTCTCGTGTGACTCGATAAATTTACGAATCTTGGGTTTTCTGCTTACAAAATTATCTTTGGTTGTAAATGCGGTTTATCGACGCTCTCTTTTCCTCTCTCCTTTATTTGCCACAAAAAGCTACACTCATAATAGAGAAGAGAGCAAGAGGGGGGAAGACTAAAGGGCTTTTTATTTACTATTCGTTACCGCTATTATTCTTGTACGTCTCGAGGCAAATTCCTTTTAAGTCGCAAGAAGAGATCATTCAGGTTACAGGATTCTGAAACTCATTTTACCTTCTTCGTCGATTTTATTATCCAAATTTAATGACTAAGCGTTTCGGTTAAAAATAGAGTTTGACATTTCCTCAAACTACACTACCGCTGCTTTGCCGTTGCCGAGCGTCAAAAAGTGGATACACGAACGGGTTTACGGGAAAATGGCTTATCGATTTCCCTTGAAACGGAGACGAGGAAAAATCGTGAAAAATGTCGCTTTTTCCAGAAAAAAAACTGTCGCCATAATTATTTCCCGTTTCAAAATTTAATCAAAACGCCAGGATTAAATGTTATCACGGAACTGTCGAAGGAACTTTAGTTATTTCAGTAGAATTTGGCTCCGAGTCGCTGTGACAATTAGTCATGCGATAAATACGTAAATAACGTAAATAACAAGTAAAAAGCTGTTGTTTGTAATAACTGTTTACTAAAAATTATTTTTGGAGTAACTGAGAGCCTGTTACAAATGTTTTCATTCCAAATTCTCACAAGTTTCCAACACGTTTCCTCGTATTATCTTGGAGGGGGCAATACGCAAGACACGGCGGTACTAAAAGGAGATGACACTGAGACGGAGAATTAATAAATTAAACTCAACTGCGGAATGAGTCCCACCGCGAGCCAGGATTATCTCACAGCAAGTGAGCTCTTATACTCGTAAAAGATAAAATTCACCCTCATTATAATCGATAATTACAGTTGGGACCATGTGTATTCGGCCTACACGAATTAACTCACCGAGAAGTATAATATTACCGAGGATAAACGAAATGCACTCTAACAATAAAATGACTTAATAATAAATATTGATAGAATCAAATGGATTTATGTAAAATAATGGATGCAATATCAGGAAAACTATCAAAATTAAATAATCTATAGAAAGGTTGTATAGATTGTTTCTTCTATTTAAGACTCCATGAGGTCATAACGCCCGTAATATAGTGTTTTCATGTAAAAACTCCTTCTGCAAAATAAAGGTTTCTTCGGATCTTCTGTTTTTCTGTCTACAATTTTACAGACTCGATTGAGCAGATTTTACAGACTTGAGGTATTGAAAACTCCGCGTGTGTTTCCCGGTTAAACCGAACTGTTGGAATGGAATTCGCTCACCTTTCTCGATCTCTTCTTTCTGCCGAAGGACGACAATATCCTTTCGAGAACGATCGGGAAATGAAAACTGGACAGCATTTCTAAAGAGAATTTGCCGCTCATTTAAATGGAAAGCAGAGCACCGTTATAAAGAGCGGAAAAATAACACTGTCAGACGCAGATCGCAACGCTGAACAACTGTCTCGTTGATGTATATTCCGGTGTCTTATATTTTGTTTTATTTTTTTTCCTCCTGTTGACAGTCTCATATCTCCCCACCGCGACCTCCCGCGGCGAAGAGAGATAAGACAAGAGACTTGGGGGGGGAGAAGGAGGAGGTAGGCAGAAATACAGAAAAAATAGCAAGCCTAAGTGTAAGGAACTCAGATTTACACTCGGGAGCTTCCGTAAATAACCTTTCTAAAGCGTTCGGCTCGATATAATTAATGATGCCGAGAACCGAAACGCTCGCACTCCTGCGTCCGCCCAATATCAATCATCCGCCAACGTCCGTACATTACATCTTGCCCGAGATCAACCCCCGTCGCTTAACGGACAATGCGGATTATTGTCAATACCGTGTTATCCGACCGAACCGTTTTTTCGGAGAAACAGGAGGACAGTAGGTATCGGACAGTGTAACTGACGGTATTTATTTGAAGAACCACATCGTATTAATTCCCGATAATATTTTTAAAGCTGCAAACTGAGCGCTATTTTGTGATATTATAATACAACTGAATTACAATGATCCAGTTTGTTAACAGTTGTAAGACCGGAATGCGAATCCCGGTAATGGAATTAATTTGCTTTGAGTTATCAATTAGGACATTGTAATCTATGAATTTACATTAAACATATAGTTTATCCGTGGCATTAATAACCGGCGGTACGCTTCCGATCATAAAAAATGCCGCCTCAGAGGGAATGATAAAAAAACCGAATAATTTCCCAGTATAAACTCTTCTCGACATTTGCATGCGGTCCATTGAAGGCAGTAATATCCGACATTTATAGCCGCTTTTCAGGGACGCAAAAGTAATAAAAGTTCGTAAGAATACGAAAGGACACCACGAAACAAAACATCGGCCGTACGGCGCCTTCTACAAATTATCTTTAAAAAAACGTTAAAAACGGCCGTCGTCAAAATACGCCAATTAGTGGGGGAGGGGGGCCGTAAAATGAAATTAAATATTAAAACGGCGAAAAACAAATAGGTAAGGCTACGATAGCGGCCCCGGGTGGGTATCCATCCTTAGGAATATGGAAATATCTTTATATTGGGGTATTTGGAGGTTTACGCCGGGCCGTCAACTATGAGTTTATCGGTATAATAAAAAGGAATATTATTGAATGGGGCCGTCGAGACGGGGCCCGTTGGGGCGGCGTTTTTAGTCCGCCATTAAGATTCCCTCGGGGCCCACTAATTGACCTGGAACACCGCCAAACCCCATTTTCCTACTCAGTTTGCATTTCGTCATCCAGCACTCAATCCCTCCCCCCCACTCGAGTCAGGATGCCCTCCGTAAATAGCGTAGTGAACACTTTCGGAGAATATGTGTTTTCCAGCGTTTTCCTAATCAACCATATCGGATTCGAGTTATTTTAATGAACCGTGAGGAAGATTTCCATAAGACTCTACGGATAAATCTATCTAAAGTTCTTAGTGATTCAATAATCATTTATTTATCGAATGAAATGTAAAAATTAGGACGAGACCAGTCGATGGGTTTAAATAGGACGCGCGGAACAATGAAAACGTGGCGGAGATTAATGCAGCCGGGCGTGTATAGGAGCAGCGATGACTCGGAGATAGCGGAGAGTCGGGAGGAAGGAAGCCGAAATGACGGATGCGAAGAGATAATTGGGGTGTCCGGAGGGGGCTGCGCGGTGTGGAGGAAATGCAGGAGGTCCCGAACCAGAGATAAGGCGGCCTCCGAACGGGTCGGATACGCCACTCGTCGAGTCGGAAAACAAAAGGAAATAAGGCGACAATGTTCCAGGATATTGAAAGAAGGCCCGAGAGGAAGTTGGTAACTGAGCGCGTATGGTTAAGGAGGCGAAAACAGGCAGACTTATGGCCAAAGCTGACTTTTTTCCTCTACACAGATACGGCCAGATAAAAAACGCTCGCTACACAATGTGACAACACTCTACAGGTTCATTTAATAACTCTAATTACGTTTACCCATCTTATAAAGAAAGCGCATTGCGTCTAAATGCAACCGAAAAACTAGAAAAGGAAACGCTTGTGATAGCTACAGTTTTTTCATTATTTAAGTATTTAAGCATTGTAGTTCCACAATGTATAATAACAGCGCTAATCATCAGACAATTTTTTTCACATTTTTCAAAAATAAGCGACAGATTCATGCCGCAAAGTATGCAACAATTTCGCGTGTTTTAAACACTTTTGTAGTTATTTTCGAGCAGATTTCCAACTTACGCGAACGACCTCGAACTTATGCACTTTAGGGTCTAACTGTGGACTAAAAATAGCCCCCACCCCACCACACAAAAGTCACGCAATCGCCTCACAATTCGTCGTCTCCTCCGACGCGAGGGCGCCCAATAACGCTGCTGAACACGTCGGCCCCGTCATCATAACGGGGTCGTGTAGTGTAGCGAGAGTGGGAGGAGTGTATTTGAGTGTTGTAGCTCACTATTGAAAGGAACTAGTTAAGGGTTGATGCCATTACGGAGAGGGGATGAAGGGGGAGCAATGAGCGGAAATTGTGAGAGCTCCCGGTTCCGCCCCTTCCACTCCGCATCTTGTCCCACTCGTAAAACTTGTCTTACGATTTTGTCTTCGATCCTCCCCCGCCCCGATATTCAATATCTACTAACCTTCCTGAAATTATCAGTTTCACGTCATACATTATGGAAATTATGTCACCTCAGTGTTCATCTTTAAATTATGTGAATACCATATTATCACCAGAGGATAAATTTGTCTGAAATAATTGGCTTGTCAATTACTAAATCGTAAAACTAATGTATTCCCAGAAATTATTATGTAGTTTTCTTAGGCTTATATTTGGGACGACGAAAAAAACAAACAAAAAAGAATGTACAACAAAGATGTGCACCTACAGGTGCAATATAAGCAGTAATGCATTCCATCATCATCGAAACGAATCCAGAAGGTGGCGAACAGTCGAAACCGGTCAAGCAAAAGACGAAACAAGGGAGAGGAGGCGAAAACTGGAAAGAACTGTGGCATGCAGTAGACACAGCCAGCAGTCACAATGTAGTCGAAACCTACTGACCTAACACTGAGCGGAGCCGCGACTCCATTTACACATAGCTGGCTATATCTGGCTATGAAGCTACAGTCGAGTTTGAAAATTCGCTCCGAATTCACGTTAAAACGGCTGTGAGTAAAAGAGGGGCGATGAGAGTAGAGAACCGGCGTCGGCACGGTTTTCGGACGGAACAGAGGCCCCGAGAAAGGACCCGCGCACGTGGCCTGTCGAGATAACGATCCTTTTCAATTGAAGAGTTATTACCGTTAACGAGGATGGAGGAGGCCTCTGGGGTCACGAGTACCGAGCGGGCCCGAGGTGTAAATGAGGGCCGCAACCGCCCCCACCGCCCCCAACCCGCTCCCTTAATAAGCTCTCCAACGCCCCCGAGGGATTTATCACCGCGCATAATTAGCGCTAAGTCAAAAAAAGGAAGGGAAAACACAGGAATTGAATATCGCAGGGTTGAACTCAATAACGGGTTTAGAGCCAGTAAATTCCTTCCGTTCTTAATTATTCCTTAATTATAAACAACATCGTTCATATTAAATTTACAATACATTTAAGTAATAAAACAATAGTCTAGTGGAATAGCATAAAGCAATATAACTAAGTTAATGGCACAAGAAATCTATTTTGACTATCACGTGAGTTCAGTAAGTGAAACGAGTCCAAGCCCGGCACCTTAGTAAATCCAGGTGTTTCACTAATTTACAGACCGAAAGCTACTGATGATAACGTGAAACAGAAAGCCGTGATACCGGGCTAGCGCAAGACCAATCCAGTGAATGGAGACATAGGATCGCAAGAATGTAAATAACTTTAATATTTTGTTTTTTGCACGTGAAACGTGACGCGTAAGACTCGAACGAGACAGAACTACATTTCAGAAATACGTATTCCGTAAATCAGTCCAGGATAAATGTGGAAACAACTATGAATAATAAATTAGAAGAAAAATTCGGGTCGAAATTCAACAAAATCGATAGACAATTAACCCGAAACTGGGATTTGATCACCGCTATAATTGAGGTATCGTGCGGATGGCGAGGAATAAGCCCCGGTTAAAAATTATTCTTCCCGGAAAAAGAGACGATTTTTCCAATCGCGAAGTTAAAACGGAAAAATGTTTCGCCCACGGAAATAAATTGAGGTCACATTCAATTAACAGGAACTTTTTAGAGATTTTTTCCAGGAACATTTATTATTTAGTCACAAATAAGTAAACCTTTTTTCTCATTTTCCTCGCGCGTTGTTCACCGCCTTATACGAACGTGTCAATCGGGCTCTATTTATACACAAGCGGGCGCTGTACATTATAAACCCACACTATCCGCCTACATCATCAACATCGCAGTTAAGCAGGGAATTCAAAGAAAGTGTTTTCCCAAACCATCCGACATTTATAGAAATCAATATATTTTGGAGTTCTATTCATAAGATTTGATTTTTTTAAATAATAACGTGCTGGTATACACGGACTGGATGTATTGTGCAGTACTTGTCATTTCCAATTCGCGTTCTGTGCAATAGTTATTCGAGGTTTTTCACAACGTTTCAGGATGTGTTTTGTCCACATCAGTTGCCATCCGTTACCATCGAATACAACTTTCACAATTCAACACGGCGGACAGGTGTCGAATTAAGGTTGTAGGGTAAATTACAGTTTTCAATTAACGACGAAATATGTTCCCGCAGAGTTTCGGAAAACAGTATTGACCACTGGGCCGTGAACGACGTAAAGGGAACGACCGCCGGTCAAAATCAAGATATATTGGCTGAGGGGGGGAGGAAAGCCCGAATAAATACCGGAAGCGACAGATACCAGCGCCGGCCGAAATGGAATCCGGATTCGGCAGGGGCCAAACACCACAACAGCTCGCCAAGAAATAACGCCGATACGGCCTACTCAATTCCCTTACCCCTACCACGAAATGTTCACTATATACTACACGTACTGGTATTATGCGAGCATTTTTGAGATTCCTATAAGGCCGGTAGCATGAAGGGGGGCGGAAAGAATTCAGTTGTTTTCAAACGCTGTTTGAGCCTTAAGGCCCCCTCTGAAGGATTATTCCGATGCTTTTGAGAATCGCTGGGCGGGTAGATGATTAGTAGAGATTAATCGAGTGGAACGTTGTTTTTCCTTCGGCGTATTTTGCCGCAGGGCAAAAAAAAGAGGGAGGAGGAAGATGAATGGAATTCTTTATATAGAGGTCTTCATAAAAATTAAATAATGATACAACAAGAATGAGAGGAATATATGCTTGCTCAAGAACATGTAGGATTTGATTTCAAAACTAGTTTGGAGCCTTGTATAGAAGAACGCTCAAATCCACATCCTCACCGAACATACTGGGGACTCCAGTACTGAAAGGATTCCTCTCAAAATATGAAAAGCTTTAGCGAGTCAATAAATAATAATTATTCCTACGAGGGCTGTCAAACCTATAGAGGTTGCGTTGTTTTGTGGTTTTGGTCCGTTCCGACATGTTTTATTGCCTTCCCCCTTTTGAAATCAAACCGAGTTTGACCGTGGAACCGCATACCCCTACATTCAGCACCCCTCGGTGGTTCCGATTCGTTTTTCAGTGCCCGCACTAATTTAACTGGTAATTTCCGTGAACAAAATATCGTTCCCTATCGATCGAGGGACCACAGTCTGAAATTTCGTCCTTCTTTCGGGTTCTCAGGTATTAAAAATTCGAGACGTTCGAATAAACGCGGTCGTACATTGCCAGTGGATACTTGTTTCCCAGAAGAAGGCTTTGGATCCATTCATTATTGTCCTTTTTTAGGGCTCACCAAAGGCTCTCAATGTGAGCCACGAGCTCGTTATTCTTTCTCCTATCGAGGAAGTCCTACACTGATATTATGGTTGATTACTAAAGTTCCTCTAATCTAAAGAACTTGTATAGACTGATCATTCCCTATCAGCGCTGTGTATTAGAATGCACGAGTGGAGTACATTTTCCATGTAGTCCCGTTATATGAAGGTACGATATGTCGTTTCAGTCCAGAAATTGAATTGCCCTCGGATTCAGCTAAACCGGTAGCTTTATTCCAATTTAATTTAAATGGAATAAATCCAGATTAATACTGTTCACTTTTTTAATGACTACTCGTCGCATCACACGCCCTTTCCGGCGGGCCTTACCAACTATACCTTCCTTTTCGTGACCGATTCGAATTTGAATTAGGTGAAACTAGGAAAAAAAATAAATAAAAAGCCCGAGCGAATTAATTGCGACACGAAAATAATTCCGGAGCGGGTTGCTGAGGGCGGGAGATGCGGGCCTGAATGGGAGACATAACGAAGCGCGGGCTCTCGCTAAACTTGTAATGAGTCTACCTTTTATAATTAAATCGCCAATTAGTCCCGGGATTGCGGCCCGGTAGAGGGTCCTCAGGGGACACGCCGATTAAAACAGTTCTCCTTTCCATGTCAAAGACCCATTTTCATACACCGACTTACTTCTCAAATTTAAGCGTCGCAATATATTATTTATTTTATCGACTGGGTAAGTAGCCATGTCTGGCGGGTATCCCCTGAGCTCGTCCTGTCATATACTTTATTATACCTATTCGATCGGATAGCAAGTGCGAACGCAGGAGGATACTTCATCGGCATCCGACACGGGAAGGTGGCTCAAAAAGTTACTGACGGAATGCTACTGACGATGGCGAGAGGCCGAAAACTGTCTAGGACCAAATCGTCTTGTGGGAACAGAAGAGTGGAAAATAAGAACACGGTCGAAAGAGGGAGCGTAAGTTTATCTTCAAGGGGGAAGATATAAGACATCGGAGAGGGTGGAGATTGTAAAAGTGAATTTCTATTTATCGATGCATAATTCATGTAAACTATAGTAGAAAAATGGTCGTGGCAAGGAGATCAAATGCCACCGAAATGTGTCAAAAGAATGAGCGACTATCCCTAGGACTTTTTCCAAATTTCCAAGGAGGGGTCGTTAAAATTGTCCCCACCTTTCTTTAGAAAGTATAACGAGTTTCCAGGCGGCAAATTGAAGAAGTCGCCGCCGACGCCCACGCCGCGTAAAGCCGGCAAAGTGTAATCTTTTCTTAGTTCGCCCTGCAACCGAGTTTTCGCTCCACTCTTCAAGCTTCGAGTCCAGCGTTCACTGCGGGATTTCGGTCGGAATTCCGACCGACGCGGCAACGAATCCGAGGCCGCCCTCTCTAAGTACCTCTCCAAAGGCCTTAGGAAACTGCGATTAAAGTTTACGGCGGTGGCGCCAGTTTCTAATGCTCTTTATGTGGGACATTTTGCCGCTCTGGTCCGGCGCTCAGGACCCCTGCCCTGTGTGTCTTTATGGGTTTTATACTCCGTTCTTATTGGACGGCTTAAACATGTACAGCGTTCCGCAATACTTGCAAAGGGAGATGGTCCACACGATAATCAGTTTAAAAAAAGGGACATCTCTTGACGTCAATTCTGTACAGAACTACATTTTAGCAGTCAGTATTGCGCACTACCTTCAGTCGTGAATTAGCGGGCTAATATCATGTACAGTGTTCGAATGGATTACTTTCTCCGCTTGCGTTAGCGCTATTCCTTTAATGGTGCAGTCTCCAATATACGGAGTGCAATCAAATTTCTAATTTCGCTAATTTTTCGTTCAGAAAGTATCTCTGCTAATGTAATTAGCATTAGTGCTATTACCCAATTTAATGCTCATGAAAGGACACACTTCAATTAATTATAATTTAATTTCGAGATTAATAAAATAAATTTAATTTCATTATTAGAATAATTAAAAGTAAAAATCCGGACTAATCCTATTCCCCACGGAATGGCCAGTTTCACATCAAGAACAGTTTTTTAACGTTGACATAAAATGTGCCATGACTTTCACTAAGCATATAAAAACTTTGGGAATACAATTTTACTTATTAAAAATTAAATGATTGTTTTTGTAAAAATGAACATACGGCTTGATGGGACTGCGTCGTAATACTGCTGATAGAGCTATTCGACAAAAACGAGTAAGTAAAATGTCTTGTTTGTTTCGATTATAAGGCAAATCTAAAAACGAGTGTAAATTATCCAATACGCATTCGTGCCACCGGAGAACACTCTAATTGACGAACGAATAACAATAGTCGGAACTCTAATTGAAGCAATGAAACTGTTCACGGTCTTCATCATAAACGTGAAGTACCAGCAATAAATTTCATTTCCCAATAATAATTTCGACCATTATAAACGGATAATTGCTTTGGGCCCGGGGATCTACAAATGAATGTAAACGCGCGGACCTTCATTATTTATAATGACGCTCAATTATATCGCGAACAACGGGTGTGCGTTTCATATAAACTAATGGTGAATGAAGAATTGATTTCCTTACTACCGAAGTGCTTCAATATCACTAATGACATAGATTTTTATTACCAGTTAAATATTTAAAATAACGAATATTTTACTGACCAGAAATCTTACAAATAAGCCTGCGATATGTTTGTACAATTAGAGGAATGCGACCTTCAGATGCACCTGTGTGCTGTAATTATTCTAATCAATAATATTACTTATTGCTGAAAATTTCGATATCAATAAAAGCAGTCTTCAACATCGAATTTCTAACTTCGATTTATTAAGTACTAATTTAATTGGAACTAATTAATATGCACTGTTGTGCAAATGAATTTAATATCTGTCCATTCAAAATTCTACGTCATATTAAATATAGATAAGTAACACAAAATTTCATTTTGGTTTTTACGTAATTTTTCGTTTTTAAATTGAATGTCCGCACCTGTTAATCTGAAAAAAAAATGTTTATATCAAATGTGAGGGAGGGAAGTGTACGGGGGTTGTGTGCCCGGGCCAGTGACGTCATCGGGAGCCCCTGCGGTGTGACGTCATGACCCCGCCCCGCCTCACAGCACCTAAGCCACCGAATTTACTAGCGTTAGGTCGCTCGTACTCACTCACTCACTCACTCACTCTACCTCTCCCACTTACCTACCCACACGTCTATTCTGAGCTTGACCCCAACCTGCCACTTGGCCAATGCCGTACGCACGTCACCTATCGATAGCCGACCTCTAGTTCTACTGGCAACGAATTGGTTGTTGGGGGTAAAATATTGCAATTTCATTTCAGTAACTAAAAAGATTGTTACTGATATTTTGAAATTTTCGTAAGTACAAATTAGCACTATACCCGGCGGTGTGTGAGGTACAAATTTTTAGGTTTAATATGCGTGTAAATTTAATTAGTAATAGGAATAAGTACTTTTCATGCACGAAACATAATCTTGTAAGCAACAAGCCCTATATGAGCCTATATTGAGAATGCTGGCCCAGAGCGAATAACTTTTTCGAAAAGAAAAATTCAGGTTTCTGGTTCGTCCATTACCGCGAAAAGCGGGGGCGGCGGAGTCCGTCTCTTTGGTCTCAAGAAAATTGTTAACGGGGAGACGCTGCCACATCAAAGTCGGATTAAAAACAAAAAACTAAGGGAGGAAAGAGAAAATACTGAAGGGAAGCGGGCGGCGAGGCTTCTCTAATTATTTAGGCCGGAACTCCGACATTCTCGAGAAAATAAGTGCTCAGGAGACGGGCCGGCGAATTTCCGGTGTCCCCGAAATAAAAGCAGCGCCGCCGCCGAAACTAATCTAACCTCAGAATTTCATTTAGAGCGTCCGGCATGTTTTTCCGCCAGTGCATCAGTGTAAATGTATTAGAGAAAATGGGCCAACGCTGCGAAGTATCAGTCGGTGTGGCGTTCGTTTGGCAACCCATCACGTACCATTCGGGGAGTGGACCAGTTGCCGTTTGAGAATACTCCAACGGCAGCCGAAATACGTCAACTACTTCGCTATAGTACAATCGGTACACTACGGAAGGCGACTAGAATTCTGCACGGCAACCTAATGAAACTGCGGATGATAGTTGATAATCTCTAATAATAGCAGCTATATATATAACTCTAATAATGATGTTTTTTTGTTAAATCTTCAAATTAAGTGAAAATAAATTCAAAGAAAGAGGTATAAAATACTGTATGGGAACGATGTACCCTTCTGGAGTCAATAGTACTTCATGAGAGGAGTTCCCATGGACACTGGTAACTGAATTGAGATGAACCTTGACGCAATGTTGGAGGCCTTTGCCTGGTGTTGCTTGTTTCTACGGTAATACAAAGGCCAAATGGATTCTACGGTAACACGGAGACGAATGTTCCGAATGTGCGTTATTCTGTACTTGACAGATGTCGTTTCCGTGTCTTTCAGTAGACCCGACACTTAAGCGTACATGTCCTGTATCAAGACACAATCCGAGGCATCCTCGTGTTGGTCCTGAATAGGAATGTGAGCACTCGAACATCTGCCAATCATCCGATGCATTTGAGCTGCCACGTTGCCGAGGACGGTGGGCTTGGCAGATGGAGACATGCCGGATGTTACAGGCGTGGGGGGCTAATTATAACCAACCCAAAGGTTATGCTGAGATCAGATCCGTACTCAATTTAAATCGGCAATAAGGAACTAATCCTCGACAGATAGTTTCAAGGTCTACGAAGATATAGGTTCCACTTACAAGAGTTTGAACCACAATCCTAAGACTCAAGAAGCAGGACTCGCCGACCACCCATTTAAATAGGTGATTAAATGGTATATTACCACCCGTTAAACGATGACCACCGGGAAAACCACAGCTTTGAGGCACAGAGAGTCTCGCTGTGTCGGTATGCAGAAACTCGGAGTGCGCATGCGCGGAAGAGGAAGAATGGGATCACTCCTCGATCTACGACGAAGCCAGAAGAGAACTTATTATAACAAACAGAAGGCGTCAGAACGCTGCTCGGGCAATTCTCAAGAAGGGTTATTCCCCAATATTCCCCAATTGTTAATTTCAGTTGAGTTAGTGCATTCGATTTTGATAGTATTATAAAAAGTTCATAATTGTCGCAATCAAGTTCAACCCTATGGGTTTATAATGGTATCTTTCTGCGTGAGAAAACATTTGCCGGCCCTAATGCCCGAAGGTACGTCCGGTAACTATCAGAGGTTGTTAACGAAAACCGCGTCTTCTGTTGTCCCCGGCTCCCGATTCAATTTCCCCCGACCCCCAGTATTACTTTATTTATCTGCAGGAAGGGCGTCCCACAAAAGGCAATTTATCCCAACATTTCCAGTTTGGCGGGACTGGGGGGGAGGGAAGAAGAGGGGAAATTCCGAGTTCAATTTTGGGCGGGGGATGGTTCCCGGGGGAGGCCCCGTTGCCATGGCGACCGCACCACCTCCCCCCACGTCCCGCTAAATCTTCAACCCTTCTGGCCCGGGACTTCCACCCTCCAACCTAAACCTCAGGTATAATAAAGCAATTACTGTCGTTTTATATTTTCTACCTACCTATTTTTGTCTAACTGTCGACACCAAACTGACATACATGGTAAATTGAACAATTGAAATTCTGTTTTAAATCTATATTATCGCGTGTTATCACACGTCATAATCCTCTTTTCAACCTAATAGTAAAAAATCACTTGGCATTCCCGGCCAAATATCTAGCAATATTTAGGTGAGCTTTTTATAAAATGAACTGATAAACTTTATTTTAAATGTTATTGTTTCTAGAGGATAGTAATTTTATAACGCCTCACGACTTTCATTGTAACGCTATATACAATTAACAAGTTAATTAAATTAAAATTTGCGTTCATGATTTCATTTATTCATTAATGTAGTCACATGGATGAAGAATGTATCTTCGACAAGCGTAACACTCAGATTAAGGCCGTTCATGTCATGGAACGTTTCTTGGGACTGCCGCTTGAGTTCTATTTCAATTGATTATAATATATCACGCAGTTCTGTACGGCCAATCAGTAATATTTGTGGCGATGTGAGCTGTAGGCGTTCTCGACGGCTGAAGGGGAAACGGGTACAGAATTGGACCGAAGAGGAGCGATGATGAAATGAATGTTATTGGAAGGTATAAAAGGGGTAACAATATCGGCGGCATGCTATCAAGAGAGCGCACGATTCGGGGTCGGAGGCCGGCTCTAAACCGGTACGGGCAAAAATAATTAATACAAGACTAATTCATCGAGGGAGGGATTGAGCTTCCGCCTGGTTACCGGCATTAAAGCCAACAGATCGGAATGGAATCAAAACGTCCGATGTATTTCGGAGCACAAAAATCATTCCAATTTCATACCACTCGAACGGATATTAACCCAATAACTTCCGTCTGGCGGCTGAAAACGCGGGCGTATTAATAATCATTTTCAATAAAAGGAAACAGGGAAGTTATGGATATATTGTATAAGGTCTAATAGAAAATTCACTTATATTACTAAAAATTATAGCTTTAATTGAGAGCCTACAGCATTTACCTACATCGAGACTATTCGTACAGCTGTATTTTAATACTACTATTAGATTATATTAATTAAAATATAATTTAATACTCATCAATTTATAATTTAAAAATATTCAATTAATATTTCAACTAATAGACCCGAAGTGTAGTGACCATTTGTGTGATCAAATAATATTTGATAATAATAATATATTTGACCAATAATCCGACAAAGACTTAAGCCGATTAACAAAATACCTCTCAACCCAAATAAAACAAACATCACCCAAAAACACAATAACAAGACATATATATATATATATATATATATATATATATATATATATATATATATATACGACAAACAGAAAACCACTACAGTACAAGTGACAGTGACAGTGCAGTGAGGACGCCCAAAAAACATCCAAAGTGCCAAACGTGACTAACACCGCTATTGAAGATGGCGAGCAGCCGAAACCGGCTTAGGAAAAGACCAAACAAGCGAAAGGAGACATAAACACACGAAATCTACGGTATTCCAACCCCTCGCAGACCACAAAACAGGTATTCTAACCTAGTTCCATGTTTCCTTATATGTTTAAATTGCAATAATTAAAAAAACTAACTCCTGTAATACTTTTTATCTGACCTTGTGTAAATAATTTGCAGTACAAATGTCTTACGATCGGTTGGCGACAGCCAGGAACCACGTATTCCTTTTATATTCTTCGTAACACCACACTTACCTGGAACAAGAAAGAAAAATCGGTTACTATAAAGGTTAAGAATAAGATGACTTTGATGATTATTTTAATGATGGTAATTTTTTTAAATCTATTTATCCATATATACTTCTGAAATGGAAGTAGAAGTACTGCTCAATTAGTTTGATCTGAGTCCCTTTATAGCCATAACCGCCTAATAAAAAATATTTCCAGATATTTATTTGTCTATAGTCCTTCTATATTTGTTTTTTAAATACTCCAGGTATGAATAAAACACTCGACCACAATCCTCCCCCCGGTGGTATTCATACTTGGCCGAGCTTTCATTTAATTTGGCCGCTTTTTTCTTGAATACACATAATACCTTCTTGAAAACACATTCGGCTAATTTTACCGGGCGTCGTAAAGCAGGTAAATTAAATGAAGACAACAAAATCGAGGATGGGAGGAAGGGGGATCGATGGGGGATTAGGCCCGATAATGCCCGGGGACCTCGTAAAAGGGGGGCCAAAAAAAATATCCCTTTTATTAACGAAAAACTCGATAAGCGGATCGAGAGGAAAGTATATGGCTTTTCCTCTATAACATGAGGATACCCGGCTTTAGTGTACGCCGCAGGGGAGCCCAGAAATAAAACCATATAGGAATCTACCATCGGGGACACAACACCGTAAAGACTAATATTCTTTTAATTTAAACTGTCATACCCTTCGGCAATTCCAGTAACTTGACGATATCTAGATGTTGGTATTTGAGAATTTAAAAAAATGAATACAATAACTGGTTAATACAATATAGATTACGCCTTATAATTACTCGAGTGTAGTCAAATTGACGAAAAAAGTTGTAAGAATGTAAACATACCAGTACATAATACTACAATGATACAACAGTATAAATTAGTTTAATGTATATGTATATGTACTGGCATAACTAATTATAATGCATTTGTTTGTACACGTAATATAATATTTGTTGTTGTATAATAATCCTCGCCCAGCCTTTTGTGACCTTTTAAATATTTTTAATATCCCTTTCGCTTTGATTAAAATTTTACATTATTTTGATAATACGTTTGTTTTGTAAATTTAATTACAGAGTCATTACCTTAATTATTATTTTTGTTTAGGGCTAATAGAATTTGTGACTCTCGTACGGCCTAATGACGAAGTGGGTGAATTTGGAGGTATTATTTTCTTCATTCAGACCAATTGTAGGCAGGGTAGTGGTGTAAAAGTGGGAGGACAGTGAAGAGGGCGGGGGGCGGGGCGGCACAGAGATGGAGCCGAGATTGGTTGGAGCCTAATTACTTGGCAAATTGGCTAAGCCCGGAAGATAGACCCCACGCCGGCGTCAAATCCCGCCGCTGTATTAATTATATGCCGATGTATCATATCCATTCGAGAGTTTACCAACTGTCGGTTTATACGCCCCGTGCCGATAACCCTGCGCTGCACATGTAATCAACTAGTGTCGGCGTTCTTTTTGTTCTTCACAGTTCTACTTCCTACTTTGTACATTTGGCAGTCCGGAAGTGAAAAAAATTAGTTGGGCTAAGAAACAGGTTAAACTAGGTCTCATATGTTCGAACAATGTTGGTTTTCGCCAATTGCCACAATTGGCCAAAAGGCCATCAACTTCATTTACACACACTTAATAAAATTACGGTTCCACACGGTTCGTTAGTCTATGGTTCGCACAAATTATAACTAAGAATAAATCCAATTTACAACGTCCGTAGAATGATAGAAATATATAATATATATATATATATATATATATATATATATATATATATATATATATAAACCGGCAGTGAACATCGATGGCGGAGCGTGTCAAATATCTATCGGCGCGGCTTTATAAAGTTATGCAGATTATATTCCAGATTATGCCGGCAGATTATCGGGTTCCCCGCCTAATTATTTAAAACCGATTTACCGAGTTCCCACCGACAATAATAAACCGTCGCCGGTTTCGAACTTGTGTGACGTGCCCCACGAATTAACATATTTTCAAGGGTAATAACCGTTTGTGTTCTCTCTCTCTCTCTCTCTTGTTCTTTTTTTTTGGTAGAGAAAAAATATATTTGCATGCTGCACGACGAGTCCAAAAATAGACATTTTCGAGCCAGAGCGTGGAAGGGGCGATAAGATATACGCTGAAATTGAGCTCGCAGGTGAGAGTGCGACCGACCTACGCCCGGCTTAGGGGGATATTCCGTTTTTAACCTCGCCTATAAATAAAACTGGTTAATTGACTAATTCTGTATGCCGGCAACCGAAACGACTATTTTTTCGATAACAGTTTCCACTCCTACTTAGCATACGGGACCGATACAACCCTTTCCAATTTCCAGCGGTCAGGATACAGATCGCTGTATCAAGTTATCGAATATTTACAAAATGTTGATGAATAATATAAAACTCACATTCCCGCCATCAGGCATTTCAACATTTATATACATTACTAAATCCTATAAGCTACTTAATATTTAAAACTTACTTAAAATATTTAAATTAAGTAATCAGAAAAATATATTAAATACTATCGATAATAATAACAGTGAGATTTTCCCTAATAATACTCACCGTCAATATATGATTATGAAAATGAGTCTGTCCAAATCTGCTCCCCCGCCGCGCCAATATATGTTAGTGCTCTAGTTTAGAATACCTGTTTTGTGGTCTGCGAGGGCATTTCGTGTGTTTCTGTCTCCTCTCGCTCGTTTGGTCTTTTGCTAGTTGTTCCACCTCCCCCTCAACTCAAATAAGACAAACAACATCCCCCGAAAACACAATAACAGGACACGTATATATACACACGACAAACGGAGAACCACCACAGTACTAGTGACAGACGCCCAAAAAACATCCGAAGTGCCAAAAGTGACTAATAGCGGCTGCTGAAGATGGCGAGCAGCCGAAACCGGCCAAGCAAAAGACCAAATCAGCGAGAGGAGACAGAAACACACGGAATCTACGGTATGTTTTCTTACTATCCTACTATCGTAGCAGAATATTTCCCTAGCCGGTTCATCCTATACAGTTTTAATCACTCATATAGACAAGGGACTATGGTAAAGGGGTTACAAAGACACACAGAGGGGTTACACTGGACCCGAAACAGTTAAAACAATTGGTCCGGTCCAGAGACTTGAGCATGAGAGTGAGGGGTGGGGTCGGCAATATCGCTCGATTAAATGGAATCCTAGTCGTCCGCCCTTTGAGGGCACACTTAATCATTTTCAATTGACTACGATTCCCCGCCGGAGCCGAACAAAAGAGCGAGTCGCCCGCCCCCGCCCGCCACCGTCCGGGTTCAATAACAGCCGTGAGAGAGCGGCCCATGAAAAATGGGCACGAGCCTCGTTTGTCTCCCGGCCCGGAAGAGGCCTCCCCCCCCACCCCATTAACCGACAAAATATTCCCGAATCCTGATAATTGGATCCAGTCTTCGTCCAGTGCCGGTTTTCAATCCATGAAAAGGTTTCCGGGTACGGTCAATTAGGTTCGGCCGGTGGCCCAGTTCCCCCTGGCAGCGCACCGATCAAACAGACGGACGCACGGCCTCTTATAATAAGGAATTCGTTTCCCTCGCGAAATTCTATAGTTCAACCGGCACGATCCGCTTCACCGGTTCGAATATAAAAACGGACAGAAATAATTTGCCGAAAAAAATCGACTAGCAAAATGGACTGCAATAATAACGCGCGTTCTTACAAATCCGAGGCTTCTGGAGTATATCCAGAAAATATAGGGGATTTTATAACGTATGTTAAATTCGTTCTATGTAACAGTAATGGTAAAATTATAAATACAAAAATTGCAAGATTTCATTTTTTATGCAGCGAGCTAGGGCATTAGATATTCTACTTGCGTTATTCCGATACACAGCGGGATATAAACCGCGGTTTATGGTTGTTCTCAATCACATTGCACGGGCTGACATTTTGTATTCAGGTCCTAATGGGCTCGCCAGATTGCATCGCGATGTCCTAATTCGGCCCGACTGATTCGAAACTGTCGAACGAATAATACTTCACATTCGACAAAACAAGAGGTGGTAAAACCGCCGGTGGGCTATTTCACAAACAAGAGGGGAATAAACAAAATCTGCTCTTTAATCACAAAAAAATACGAGAATGACATACCAAGCTTATTGATACACTAAATTACTCAATATAAATCCATTACTTTTATTTTCTTCATTTTATTATTAAAGAAAAGATTTTTATTGTTTTTCATATATGGAAACGACGAGAAAATAAAAAATGATATGTTTACGGAAATTGAATAACATTTAATTATATAGAGCAAATGAAGTTAAGTACAGTCCACACTGTAGTCTTATCAGTGCATATAATCAAAATATTAAAATAAAAAGTGCGATCAAGCAATTGCGGAAGCAGTGAATGCAGTAAATAGACAGAGCAGGAAGCTGGGCACCACGCCATTGAGATGTGGAGGCTCATAAATAGCACGGCGCTTCTGATACTAAGCCGGTAATACTACGTTCGCACGGTGTAGTATACCCTTGCGCCGTGATCACAGATTTGAATTAAAACACGAATAAATCTAATAATAAATTTAACAAAAATTATATAATAATTCTTTATTCATTAAATCTATAATCTTTTAAGAATTTCGATATTATTAAACTAATTTTACTGTTATTATAATAGTACCGCACAATTGCCAATAAAACACTGCATGATAAACCACCACTTTTAAACTGCAGTTTCGAAAATACAATTCGAAATATATCGTCATATACGAACGAATTAATTCTTTTTTTCTCCTGTAACTAAGTTTCCGTGTAACAATCATATACAAATTAGCACTATCCTGTCAAAAACCGGTGACGAAAGGTCCAATCAGAGCGCGTCGCCGGTTCCAAAAAAAAAGTGTCAGAGGATTGGAAAACAGCATTTCTATAAATCTCCGATCGTAGAAAAGTCTAAGCCCCGGCTCGAGTTTTCGAGAGCCGCTTTGATTTTAATTGGAAACCCCCCCGACCCTCAATCCAGCTTCCCCTCTACAGTTTTTCTACCTTTCATTCGAATTGAGCCCCGAGCGGAAAAGCCGTTCAATCAATATTTGTAAACGTCAAGCAAAGGATAAAAAATGTTAGATTTGAAACGCAATTCGTACATCTAATTACCAATAGATTACTTGTGTCAGATTTTATCGGTTCAAGATATTTGTGAAAATCACGCTGAAACTTCCAAGCGGCAAACTTCGCCACAAATATATTCAAATGAACAGTTTCCCCAATAGACGACAAATATTTCTACTATACGACGCTCGTTTAATATATAACAGGTATTGAATGTTTTAATAAGAAAAATACCTAAAAACTTTAACTGATAGTGAGAATAACTTAAAATTATAATAAATATTTCGTATGCACTGGTGACATTCATTCAAACAGCCGCCCGTGACGTAATTTCTCCTCCCCCTCCTCGAGCTCATTAAAGTTTGTCGTCCCACTTCAAAGGATTTCGAAAATAGATCTTCGCGTTTCGTTGAACCGAACGAACGAAACGGGCGCATAAATAAACGGAGACGGGGGCCAAAAAAACAATTAAACTTTAATACCCCCCTCATAAAAACCGAATTGTACGATTGTAAAGTGGGGGATATACCCGGAGTCGGAGTTCGGTCCGGATCGAGATTCCCCCGGAGCGGAATGGGAACGTTGGCCTCCTCCAACCGAACGCTTTTACGAGTATTTTATTACGGCCAACAAACAATCCGATATCTGCTTATTTCGGTTGTTTCCATTGGCAACAACTTATCCGGTTGTCGGCGGTAAATATTTTCGGAGGAAGATAAAAATTTCATTTCAGGCCTGTTCTCAGTTCCGAAACTGAAGTATAAAGGAGGAATTTACTCCGTGGAAATTTCATCGTGTTTAAAGTAATATTTGTAGTCCATGGAGGAACAGATCTTATGAAATTAACATTCCGATACCTAGTGTAGTTGAAGTACGATTTATTTAAAAGTGATATTGGCCGTTTGGAGACACTACGCGACTACACTACGCCTCGGGGTGCCGTAAAACTAGACATAAAAATGGAATAAACTCGATTTCAGGGATATTCCAGAGGTGAACGACCGAAGCCGACTGACACTAGCGTTCGTGGCGATGCGATCGGGCACACGCGTGACGACATCGGTCTGTTGCGCAATGACAACTAGTAGAAAATAAAGTTGGTTCGGGACGAAGCCGCCGTTCCGAGTGTTCATCGGCCTCTGGGCCAAGTTTCACCTGTGGGGGGAGGAGGAGGTCAAGCGGCGCCTAAGTAGGTCCAGTGAAAGTGGGATCGTGGGGAGGCGCTCACCCGCCGGAGAGTGCCCGCCCAGGTTTCCCCTCGTTATAATACGAGACCGCGCAAAACGAGCCCCGGTAAGGGGGACCCTGCAAATCGGCCCCTGATTAAACCTGCATTTCCGTTCGGAACGCTTTACTAGCCCAGTTAAATTAAATAATCGTTACTCATTAAATTGAGTACACGCGTATTTGCAATATTTGTGCACGATATGTTTGCAATAATCAACAGGAGGGAAGCAGATCACAAGAACCGCTGATCGGAAAATAGGTACGCCAAATCAAAAGCCAATCAGTGTAACTATTATAATGGCTTGCACTGAAAATAACCCCAAATTAAATTTGGCTTCGTCATAATGCTGAAAATTGAATACAGAGCGTTCATACTTTTTTTAAATTCAACATCAGGACATCTTCCTTAACCTAATATCTAATTTCAGCCAACCGACAAGTTAGCTAAAATTGATACTATCGCATAATAAAACCAAGGACATCGTACATAGGACCGCTAGCGATTAATACATGCCATTTGTGTGATTCGGAATACTAATGTAGTTATTAAAAATAAATAGTACCAGAAGTGGAATATTCGTGCGGGCGCCAATGCACCAAGGTCTCCTCCGGGCTGCCACGGGGCACCTCTATGTCGCAACAACTATTATAAGAATGTCGTAATTCATATCTGTCAGTAGGCTAATGCCTGTCGGGAGAGCGTCGTACATATTAAGCGAAAGAGCCATAAAATACGGCTCCAAATGGACAGAGCCATTTCAGCGGAAGTGGGTGTCGCAACTGGGAACGTGCGCCCGGGTTCAAGTATATTTATAAGCCATAGGTCAGATCGCAGATATAAAACCGTGCCTTCCAGGCATCCAGCACGGACGTTCGTTAAATCAACCATCTGGAAGTTTTGCAGGGGAAACTTCGAATATGTAAGGTTGTGAAATAAAAATGACAACACGAAGAAAGCGCACATAAGCTCAAAACGTATTGTCAAACAATGATCTCATTAATTTAACATACTTTATAAAAATTGAGTGTATACTGAATCGGTCAACACAAAATTACCGCATATTTAAGTTATTTCAAGATATTTTACATTTCTTTTTCGGAATAAAGCCGGAGATTCCGCGATCGTATTAAAGAACACGAAATAGTCAAATCAATTCAACCCACCATTCAAGATGCCTCGGAAATTTCTAGTACCCAATACGTATATAGCTCCAGCCCACAATTTTTTCAGCTATTCAAGGATCGAAACGTTAGTTGGCCGTTATGCATCAATAGGGTTTTATTATAGATAAGGGAGGCCGGTTCTCAAAGGGGGGAGGGGGGCCGCCCCCCGTTTATTTATACGAGGGTCATCGGCCCAATTAGCGGTCCGGCCCAGGTCCCTTCCAATTAAATCCTCCGACCTTCGGCGAGGGCGGTAAACGCAGGCGATATCCGCTTATTATTAGACACCCGGCGGTGCAAAATGTCGGCCACCACCGGCATTGACTTAAACCCCGAACTGAATTCACAGCGGACAGAAACGTGAATAATTTTCAAAAAAATAAATAAGGAATTTCCTACCCTAACAGAATATTATATAGAACGTACGAGATTTGATACTGCACAAAAGGTATACAGGATAAGGGTATTTGATACAATATGTATATACGGTGTGGGCTAGTGGAGTTAGGCTGGAAGGTACAGGAGGACACAGAATATAAGATTTGGGATACGGAGTAAAGAACAAAGGGCATAGGAAGCGGAATATTGATATATAAAGTGGGGAATACTGTGCAGAATGCAATATGTTGCATACAGCGAGTGTATAGACTATAGAATTTTATTTTAATGATAATCGTTTGAAGATTCCGCGAATCTTATTCCATTATATTATGGCGAATATATTTCGGATTAAGTATATTCCTCCGAATATAAGTATAAATCAAATTAACGCATGAACTTTATTTCACATGATAACCCTACTTTGTTTTTTTCATCCTAAGCACATTATTCTGAAATGAAGAATCTATTTTTAATTTGAAAATACATTTTCCCTTTATTAAAACCAGTGGTGGTTAATTCTTTTCGCCCCCATAACATTTTCTAACATGAAATATTCTTCGAATTATTTTAATTTAATATTGTGTTCTCAATGAAAACACGAACGCCCGAATCATATTGTCTTATTTCTGTGAACAGTTTCATTCACATCGATGAGAAATTCTTACGTAACACTGATTACATATTATAATTACTACTATGCGATGATCGTTGATTGACAAGCGTTAAAATCCCCAGCAAGTGGCCTTATCATTCTTTTTTTATTTGCAGAATACTAGTGTGCTTTTCTAGTAGCCACACGATTAAAAGAATTATTACCGTGTTTTATTTCTCATCACTATCTATTTGAAATAGACTATCGTGAATGCATCGAGTCCAATATTATGACACGACATAACATTACCTAATATGCCGCTTACGTAAGGAATGACAGGCCGTATATGGCGCTGCTAGGACACATCACACGGGAAAGCCGTACACGTACAACGGGCAATAAAAGGTGTGTACCGCCAATATAATAGAGATAACTAATTCGGGCAGCGCGCTCCCTGCAGCACACAGTCTCTCCTCTACGGCCAGGGGAAAGGCGAATTGGAGAGTTCAACAAACTTGTCGGACATTCCGTTTACGCGCCCGCCACACTTGGCTGGTACAACATCCTCTCTTCTCAGCTCTTCCCTCTGAAATGAGGTCGCCCGAGCGCTTTACAATTGTATTTTCGTCTCGAAGCCGTCCTTTTTTTACAACAGTCCCGCCTAGACGGCATGAATTCAATAATATATAAACAATATTGTGAAACTTATTTATAATATTTCGAGCATTCAAATTTTCCGTTAAATTCGACTAATTTTGTGTACTAGTATAGTAACTGAGTCGTAAAATAACGCTCAGATTTAGACGTTCACATCGTAACTGTCAGTAGATTTGTCACAAAAACGGATCAATTTACAATTTAAATACACGTCGCAAGGATATATTTATGTTCAACATTTGCGATTATATCTTTATATCGATAGTTGGTCTATAGGGAAGTACACCGAAATGAGACTTTGTTTCTTATTAAACTGTCCGGCAAGAGTAATACTTTCCTTCATAAACCGCGCTCAAAACAATGGGCCTCGGCAAATCACTTGCACTCTATCTCCCGGCGATCGGCCTCGCGCGCATGCAGCGAACGCTCCACGGTCATGTCCTACGCGAAGTACGCACGTATTGTGTATTCGAGCGGGACCCCCCCCCTCCCCCAAAACACCAATAAAAGCAAGTGTTACAAGGCGAAAACGCCGCGGTAGAGAGTGAAAGCCGCATGCAAAATATGGCGCTAGAACGCCACTAAATAGCACAGACAAATGGTACAATTTCGAAATGTGATGCGAGTTCATGCCGCTGGGGGAGTGACAGGTGCTCAAGAAACGGTAGACAGACGGGGTGTCATTTTAACCGCATCATTTAATAGAATGGTATCATTTGGGCGTATAAAAACAATAATAGGAACACTGAACTGCTAAGCATAACTATATTGAAACTATTAACTACGAATTTTTATCAGTAATTTGCCCGAATTTCCAAAAATATGCAGCTTAATTTATTTCTCCTTTGTAAGCTGTAAATGACACAGTTAGAATTGAAATAGAAATCCCTTTAAATATATTGACTACTGGCGATGGATTAGAGCCAAAATTCGTCTAATTCGGGACAACCGACGGGACGTATAGCACAAGGATAATAAGAGGCTAACGGTTGGATTAAAAAACCTTATAATTCTTAAATTCTCCGTAGGTTTCGATATATGGGGGGCAAAACCATTGAAAGAAGGAATCAACCGGTGGACTCAACCGCGGTTATATTTACACTTGTAAAAGTGGCTGCAGGCCGAGATTCTGGAAATAACTGTAAACGGTTGAGAAACACATGTCCGAGCGCCTCATCAACGGGAGCGGGCCAACGGCGGGCCTTGATTTATGCGAGCCAGGCTGTCCGCCGTAAATGTTTTTCTGGTCCTTTTGATAAGTCACAACGCGTAAAATAGAAAATTCAGTCCTACCGAAACAACGGAGTCACACTACTCAAATGGGAACCTCGAGAAACGGAAGAGGCTTCCAGTAATAACAAACCGCCACTACTAATAATATAATAACCTACATTTTAAATATTTATTATAATAAATACAGCTCCTCGATAATGGCAAAAATAATACGCATACAAACCATTACAATGGAAGACAAATGTACTAACCATTAAAATCATCTCGTTGAAATTTTTAGTGATTGGTTAAAACGCTCAAACTGATGGAGGTATATCTACCGTATTTATTCATACCTCGTATCGATTTAAGGATACGTTGACTCGAAATACTTTCAGGACATGTACGTAGCTCGCTCGGAGTGTTATACGTCATAATTACCTCATTATACCTAGCTACAGCTGTATAGTTTAAAAGAAAAAGATTCCTCCAATTCACATGCGAAAATAGTATTGCAGCCTGGATATTGTCAAATTCCACTGTAATCAATCGTCAGAAAAACTGTTACCAGTTCGTAGAACAGGAAGGGATATTAGTACTCCCGACGGCGCAGAAATATGAGCAGTTATTGTCGAAAAAAGACATTATAAATGAATGATAATGACAAATGGCCGGTGAAAGGTTCCGTTGGTGAGCGAGACTGGAGGCTGGACCCGAAAATTCGAGATTGGAGGCACAGACCTACAGAGCGCCCTTCACCCATTGACCTTCACCTTTCACTGAGTCATACTCCGACAACAGCACTTGATCTCCCAATCCAGATAGCCGAAAAGTCGTTGAATACATTAAAATAGCGGATAGAAGTATAAAACTAAAAAGAAGTCGTCCTCTGGACTTCAGTAATCTGGATTTCACCACTGTCGCTAATGTGGATTATATTTACGCGTCCATTCTAGGAAAAGCAAGGGGAAATAGATAACACTTTTATAAAAAAAATTCACGTTATGCGCCATAGTATTTCTGGTTTATATTATCTTATAATCTTTTCCTTAATATTAAATTGTATAATTAGATACTTATTTGTGCTGCTTTGAAGGTTAAAATGTAATGTGGACAATATCAACCGTACACAAAAATAAATAAATAAATATATAAGGTATTAGTTATGTGTCATAGGATATCCGGTTCACAAACCTAAAGAACAATTCGCCCAGTGACATTCAATTCCGGGAGTTGAAATTACGATCTCGAATTTCACCGATTGGAAGTTTGCAATATTGAAACAATTGCCAGCGTATTTCAACTTCACGTTTGTTATGTTTCATTGGATAAATGTATAAATTCCTATTTCTTCTCAAGGACAAATGAATGTATTTTACATTATTAATTGGTCTATTATTTAGAACTTCAAGTGAAAACAAATCTATAGGTCCTCCGTGCTGTGAGCTGAGCAAAAATCTAAATATTAACCATTAGGAACGCAAAAACAGCTTCTGGTAATTGTAGTATTAAATTCAGCAGACAAATGCAAATATCCATTGAAGAAGGTGGCGAACAATGCTGAAATACAACAAGCTGTTTAACTTGCATGGACGTGTGTAGCGGGCCACAATACGCGATAGAAGGTATTGTACGGGTCGATGGATTGAAGGCGGTACCGTACCGCAGGTTACGGCTTCCGCCAGATCCCAAAGAAATACCAGACAATAGGAAGATACCCAAAGAGGTACAACGTGTAAAGTGTAAAGGTTTCAATTCTTCACTCCTCCAAACCGCTACAACTTCAACGTCACTTCAGTATATACAATACCATCTAAGCACTTGAGACTATCCTAAAACTAAATTGTTTCCCGCAAACAATTTTTCGTACTACATAAGTTCATATACAGGTAATGTTCAGTGAAGGTAAATAAGTTCACCACTTTGTTTGTACCAGTTGCCAAATTGAATTGTGTTCCTTCGGTTCCATTTGTTACTACGAACAGAATTCTAATATTATTGGGCCCGACACGTATTCACAACTTCTTGTATATTTTCCGTGAATAAAGGGTGAGTGGGAGGGGAAGAGAAGTAGCGAGTTTTCCCCTCCAAACTTTCTACTTTATAATATATCTTGCGCCATACCAGACTATTTATATATTGTACTTTGTACATAAGAATATGTATATATGCAGGCGGGCGCAAACACACATACAAATGTATATATTCGACCATAAAATGTAAAAAATAAGAATTGTATACCATATTGTTCAAGGTTGATAATTTTGACTCTCTCTGAATGAAACGAAAACGTGTGTCATTATTATTCATTTACTTAGTGTTTACTGAATTCATATAATAAACTTCAATTTCTAACTCCATTCCCCTATTCGATCCTAACTTATACCGATTACGGCTTCCAGGCATCGTTATACCACCGAAGAATCCTATCACTGTTTTACTTTAAATACATCAAAAATATCGAAATCTTTCAGGGACATGCGTAAAACGACGGTGTTGTGTTATTCCCAATGCGATAAAAACCACCAAGGGGTGGCGAAAATCGATTTCAGGGGCGAGACCGAGGAGTGATCGGGGCTGGAGCACGCACCGCTTCCGCCCGCTATTTTAGACCGGACTTCACGTGTTATCCGCAGATCGATCGGCTATTAATAATACGAGCGGTAGAAGGGGGTGTTACAGGGGGACCTGGACAGAGGCACAGCTATAGGGTGGACACACAGGTCGGTCGAGGGGATCGAGAGAGGGAGAGGGGGGCGCGAAAATGAGAGATCGTTTATTGTTATGGTCGGGACGGATTTGGAGTGTCGTTATTAATGTTAGTCGAGTGTTTTATAATGGGGCAGCAAAACCGCGCAGGGCCAGGAACAGAATACAATAACGTGAATTTGTTCACGTTTCAGGAACACTCAACCGAATTTATCCCGAAATATTTTTGGGTATCCTATATTCATCCCCCGTTTTACAGTTAAAGCTGAGAGAGGTTTATTTAACCGATCGATCCCAGATCATCACGACCTCGACATATAATTTGCACATTTCATTTAAATCAGTTTCAATTAATTAACTACGCCTTCCTTATAATATGTTTTGGTTTGAAGTTCTATAGATATTGCAAAATACTGTTTAAAGGAGTGCCGCGAGCGCACCAACTTATATCACAAGCAGCCCGCACGGAAGCATTTTTTTAATCGACTCAACCGAACTGAGTATCATACTGCATACTAAACATGTTGCAGGAAGCCGCAGCGGAGTGGGGAAGTTTCGCTTAGTTGCATAGTTGACTGTATAAGCGACGTTAGTGGGGCAATGTCGTAGAGCGGTGGCCGGTAAACTATTGCTGGTAGGAGGCGGGCCCCAACCGTCCGCGCCCAGACAACATTTCATATCGCAGAAAAACACTTGAAGGATATTACGTGTTACTTATCAAATTACTATGTTAACAAGATTAACTCTTATTTTAATACTGTTCAAAACCACAGTCAGTATGTTCGAAGCTACGACCAATAGAACATGAGTACTTTTCGGACTCAATTCCAGTGTCGATTTATTACACTAGATTTAGCATTATAAGACGAAAATTTAATATTAACTAGCGTATTAAATTTATGCTACTTGATAATACTGATTTTAATATTCTACGAAAGTCATTTTTATAAAACGTGCGCATTCGTTTTATATCTATGTCCTCAATTATATTTTACGTTATTAGCTCTAAGCTGAAAAATTTTGTAAGGGGAATGATATCTGCATCGGTTCATAAGGTGCTCCCTCAATTATTTTTTGTTAAACTAGTTATAATTTCGTCTTTATAACTACCCCGTTTACTTCTACTCGCATTACATTATCCAGGAGAGCTTAGTTTGAAAGGAATGGACTCCCCCAGGTGGGCGGGAATTGGCGACTTTTTTCCCTCTTGCTCTCGTTATCTGGTCCTGCCCCACGGGGCCCTCGGAATGTACAGTCATTGCGGCTTATAATTAGGCCTGCGGGTCCCGATAGGGTCCCCCTTTCTCCTCCCGCTCCTCCCCGGACCGGAAATGAGTAACAAGAGTTTTCCCGAGTTTTCGCCCGGGCGGTTCGTGAGGGAGAAAAGTTAGTTTTTCTTTATGAGCTGGAAAACAAAAAGAAAGCTGTCTGGAAGTCGACATTCCCCGACTCCCCGCGGTTGTGTCTAACTGAGAGAGCACCTGTTTAACGCGTTCGTTAAAAACCAAAAGGATTTGGTTATGTTCAACTTTTTTTCGTCATTTATACTTTTGATAGAGCGCGGGGGGACGCAGTGCTGAACCGGTAACGCGAGTCCGAGAAGGGTAGACGAAAATTTAGTTTTAGTAAATAAAGATCGTTGAAGAAGAGTGTGGTGAAGGAACAGGCGAATGGATAAAGGTGGGGGAAAACTAAACTAAAGAAAGCCCGTCTTCACTGAGGAGCTAGAAATTTACAAGTTGGGCCAACTTATTTACGAAAGAGGGACTTGGCTTGCGACGCCCCGGACTTCCAGAAGGACGCCCGTCTCCTACGCCGGAGGAAACATAGGATTTGTACGCAGACTCTAAACAAGCCGCGAAAAAGTCGGGATCTTTCCCAACGCAATATTGGGCAACTTTTTCAATCTGAATTTTAAACTTGTTTACCCGCATGCTTATTGGGGCGGTACGTAAGCCGGAAGGAATAGGATTCATGTTTCGAGGGTCGTGGACGTTTCCGAATATCAGTCACAGCGAAACTTTTTTTACCGCGACAGCTGCTTCGTCCTACGCTAGCCCAGTTTCGGATTCGCGCTACTATACCAATAAGTGCTAATGTAAGCTGCCTATGAAGAACACGCTATACAGAAATAACTTTTTCTCAACAGTAGGAAAAACTAAGCGAATGATAATAAATGATAAAATACGACCGTACGACTAGTATACATAATAAAGTCATCAAATCAAGTAAATATTTTGGTTTAGCGTAACATCCTAAATACAGGACAATGTCCGGGGAGAGTTTTTGCAGCATTCTGAATTACGGATGTCACAATGAAGTCTAAGTAAAATTTATTATCTAATTCTAAAAATGCCGACAGATAGAAAACATCACTCTTAGACGAACTAGATGTTCTGAAAAATTATTTTAATTCAGATGATGGAGAATCAAGGACGCCGGCCTGTTTTATAATTCCCGTCTTTGGACGATCATTTTTGTACTTTTTTTACTATCAAGGTTATGAAGGACGGCAATATAACTAATTGCATTTTACGTTTTGAACAGACTAGTATAACATCTCTTCTACTATTAAGTCAGCTAAATTTCAAATTTCCCTCCATCAAAGTTTCAGTAACAATTATAACAACGAATAATGGTTTTTTTTCTTCACCTTATTTTTTCATAAAAAAGTGGACCACAACTCGTGTTTTTTTGAGGCAAATATAGACATTTTTATCGTTTCTCCGGCAGCTTATCATCCTGTTAACGTTTTAAAGACCGAGGAAAGTGGCCTTCACTCAGATTGAAATCCGCCCTGGGCTTTTCCGAGGCCTGCATTAGTAATGACGGGCCGAACTACCCCACTTCGGGAAAAAGGGAAAAATACCTCAGCACTGTCGCCAGCCCTACTGGAACACACTTCCTTTCTAAACGGCCCTTTCTTTGATTTAGTTTTTCACCGAATCCGGGTACTCACCTAGAACAAAGAAAAAGAAACAGTGTCGTTAGCTATATTCAAAAATGCGAACTATGACTTCACATATAAAAGTAAGTTTTTAATATTGCCCCGATTATAATTGATTATTATTTATTTATTATTGAGTTCGCCCACTCCACGGAAATAAAATTTATTCATTAATAAAATTTCATCGAACTATAATTATGAGGAAATATAGTCACAATGGACAAATAATAGGTTATAATGTTTAAAATCCTTCTGTTATTACCGAACAATTCCCGCGGAATCCGATAAAATACAATATGTAGAAATTCATTGAACGTTGAATTGATTGAATCATAAATGTAGCAAATAGTCGCAAAGGCGTCAAACGTCGCCTTTCGAAAAAACATTTTACGTTTTTCATTGCAGGAAATTATTTAAATTAAGAGGGTGTATAAATATTTAAATAAGGGTAAAGGGAAATAAATCGAGTTATTTCGCGGAGAACCGAGAAAAGCCCGGGCGGGGGAGGGGTAAAACTTTCCCTGCGTTCTGAATGGAGAAAAGGAGAAAAGACGGAGAGCGAGAATCACGGTTGAATATAAATTGGATTTGCTCCAAGGTATAAGTGATGTCCTTGTTCATCTCTACCGGATTCCCGTCCTCTCTAGATCGCACCCCCTCACTCCCTCTCACTCTCCCTCTATCCCTCCCTCTCACTCCCTGCTCCTCTCTTTGTCTCCTGGAAAACAATCCGCCCGAGATTGGCTCAGGGCCCCTGGCCCGACATTGCATATCGACTTGGAGGATGACGCACACGACCGAATGTCACGCGTCCTTCTTATGTTCTTAACCTCCGGCCCGGCCTATAAATCTATCATATTTCCTGGACGCGCGGTTAAACAGACCTGCGAGGGTTCCTGCGTAGTGCCTATCGAAAATTTATGCACCGAATCGAACGGAGACATAGGAATTACCCTAACAGTTTCTCTATTACAGAAGTTTACAACAAATGGATTTTTTTTCAAAATTGTTGGAAAATGAAAATTATTATCCTTTAGAACTTATTTATAATAGGGGGTAGTTAATTCTGCCCTTGACTAAAAATATAATTCTGTCTCACTGAGCATTAAATTTCAACAATTCATTGATTATAACTGAGATGATACGTTCCCGTTCATGACCTGCATCGCGAATCGGTAATTGCTTACATATATTAGGTTAGTTACAACTGTGATATAATTGTTTAAAGATAAGCCTGCACGATTGAGAGTAATTTGAAGACGGTGACGCGATATTAGTGTACTCGGACTTGAATTCTTCTGGTTCAAATTTAATTCGCACCCCGAAAATCATACCGTATCACGAATTGGCCCAAGGTAGAAATGAGTTACACCTGGAATAGTATAAGAAAAGTTCTGAGGAACATAATGGAGATGCGAGCGATAGTTGGATCCAGTTAGTAGGGCTAACCGAGCGTTCGAATTCCACCTGTAGACCTTTATTTTCGGTAGCATTTTACCCCGATATTTCCAGGTAAATCACGGCAATAATAATCCGAGGGACGGGGATGTACGAAATGAAGAAAAAACCCCGTGTTACAAGAAGAGGGATTGAAATCCGAATCGAAATAGGGAACGGTTCGAGGCGGGGGTTGAATCGGCGATGAAAAAAAGGAAGGGCGGTTGAAGGGTGGCGCGAGTGACTCCGCCGGCAGATTGTTCCCCCCTACCACCGCCCCCCCCCCCTTTACGAGGAAATTGTCGGGGCGCGAAAAGGAAATAGGATGGCGCGAATTTACAAGGGAACAACTCGGCCGAGCTATTGGTTTTTCTCCAACAGGTTGCGGATCCTTGGGCTCCCCCCAATTTCTTCGGCCCTTTAGATAGGGCCCTACGAAACGGCCTGTAGAAACATAATACTTGAATGTCTCAACCCCGTTCTAGTATTCATATTAATTGCAAATTTCATTATTATTTATAATTTGATTTTCAACACTCATTTTATATATTAATTTAAATTGCACAATACATTCTAACAAGCAGTTTAATTCTGTTTGCCTTACTTTATATGGAGGTTTAAATGATTCCAGAAGAAGGTTTTCCTACAACTAGAAAATTTCGGTTGAAAAAAATTTACGCTAACTCGACTAATTCAGGAATGAATATATTTTAAAAGTGGAGCGTTAATTTTGCATTGCGCAAATATGCTTTCGATTTACGCCGACCGAACAAACCTGTCTGGCGTCGACGCTGTGTCGAAACGGCATGAATTTAGGCGTTCGTTGGTGGCGGGGGAACCTGTCTTGAGCAGTAGTCTCGGCGATCAATTATCCCCGGCGACCAGTTTCCGTGTCAGCCGATTTCCAAATCATTCATCCTGCGGCTTCCCAGAGCCAGAACCCTCACCACCGGCGCCCCCTTTATGACTGACACTAATTGCGGGGCCGGCCAAATAATTACGGCCGGTTTCTGGCACATCCCAGTGTCAAAATAACTCCGAATGTCACAATCGCAGGAATCGGAATAACATTTCGATTGTTGAACACTCAGTTGCAACGAATACAGTTTCATGTGAAATGTGCCACGAAGCATTCTACAGTATTAATGTCGAAATATTTATATTATATCGGATATTTATTCTGGCATTCTAAGCGTTTTTCCACTCTTCGCCTTTAATCTCGCTTCTTTGTTCTAATGCTACACTGTTGTCAGTAGCATCGAGGTACAGTCCGGGCTGCCGATGACGCGCTCTGTTACAACTGTCACTGCTGTGTCCCTTGTCTCTCTTGTCTGGTACGTTCTAACAGGTGTCCCGTTTCCTTTTGTTTAGCCGTCTGACAGTAACAGTGTAATGATAGTGATGTCAACGGATACCTCACAGATACCTCGGCCCGAGAAATCCACACTCGTTATTTTCAGATACAACTGGATCAATACTGTTAACAGTACTCAGTGCGACTCATTAAATCCAATTATAAATTACTAATTTCATACAGTACACAACTCTTTATTTATTTCAAAAGAGAGAGGGCAACCGATTTATTTTTTTATTTCAATCATTTGTTACACGTGCCTAACCCATTATCCGAAGGCGCCATCCATTTAACGCTGACCGGCGGTGCCCGGGCCATTAGGATGAAAAATAAACAAAACATCGCTAAATAAGCTCCGACCGCGTCCCGTTTCTCCTCTAGCCCGGCATTAAACAATGCAATTAAATTCAGGCGCAAATGCGCGTTGAAAACATTCTACGACGACGGTCTACACCCGAGAACAATAGGGAGGGGGGTCACACAACCCTTGTCCTTTATTAAACGATGATATATGTAATAAACGAGGGGTAAGATCCTATATGCGTCCTGAGCAGTCCCCAGAAGCAACTACTGAAACGTAAAACGAATGGCAGACCTATAAAATGATTTATTTAAATAATGAGAGAAAATTATTAATAATGAATGAATAAATAAATTAAATCATTTTTAGAAGTACAAAAATATAAATTAATTCCTGTTTAGTCCAAAATACTTCATCGGTTCTATCCCTCATTTTATTTTAGCACAAAGAAAAACACTATATGACTCATAAATATTTTCAACAAATTATAGAAACTTAATTAATAAAAATTAATTGCAATTAAAAAGAATCGCTACATCTTCACTACTTCTGTATCAGACACTATTAAAATTTCTGTACTCAGTTTTAAAAAATAATACGTTTCGATAAGGCGTTAATATAGGCTCCTAATTTTGCATTTCAAATGTCGTTTGGATACATAAAATATGCACCTGTCAAAGAGTCAATTCCGCGTAAACATAAATGACACACCGCCGATGACTAATGTGCCCACACACATCTTGATCCCACACAGCTTGACACACTGTATGATATAGCTGCGAATTCCAGAAGCTAGTCAGTAGTGACATGAATTCATGCATTAGTCATTGAATTAGTCAATAAAAGGCGATCTTTAACCTTCTATAAAGTGGGCTACGAGATATAGTTTTCAGCTTAATAATGAAAATAAATAAACTTCCCTAAACGAAATCATAAATACCCTCGTACTCATGTTTATGTAAATTAAAAAATTTTAATTACAAACGACAGCAAAAGACTGAAATCTACAACGTAACAAGACTGATTGTAACAGCGTAAAGAAAGTATTTATTTAATTTGTTACCTATATATATAGTAGATATTTATACAAATATTTGTAAGTTCGTGAGGGTCTGGAATATCATGAAATAAGCTCCATCTACTACTCGCTAAAATGGATAATGGTTTCAGTTTTTCGACATAGCCAGTAGATTAGCGAAGCTACATCGGCGGCCGAAATACGCAGGCAAGAAATCCAATGTGCCCTACCTACCAGATCTGATGAAACAGAAATTTATGATAAGCCAGACCCTAGTGGACCTCTCAACATGTATCTTACATTAAGTTATTCACGTATTACCTGGAACACAATCTGCTGGACAGCGAAACCGGCCATGGGACACTTGCAAAACATTTAGGAATTTGAATAATTGATGGGGGCCCCGAAAATTTTTCAACTCGACATTACACACTACCGATATTTAAATAATTGAACACCTTTCCGAGAACTTAAACCGAGGAGGGGGGGCGCATTTTAGACTGCATACTTAATGGAATTAAATATTGAGAGGGGAGCACTTGCACTTTGGAAACGTTTTAAAACATCCTGGAGCCGGTGGACGTATTTAGACGGAAGCATTGGAGCGTATCCGAGCGCCAATTGGGGCCCCTGCGCGCTCACTTAGCCTAGAGCCGACGCCTACACCTGGACACGGCGGGAAGGGGGCAACTCGTTGCCGAGAAAGGTCGGCCTTCATTCACCCGCGGCCCGGATTAGTCATTTCTGTTAGCGCTCTTATACACCGCCCAATCGGGGTTCTCGCAAAATTAGCCTTCCCAATGTGGCGATGACAGTGCAAACAGCCAACGTTTGAACACCGAATGAAACGGCCGTTCGCCAATCCCGGCCCGGTTTAAATATTTGCTCGTAAATTTTTTTCATTTTTCCCCCGAATTGGCATAAACCGAGCGGATGAATCGGCGTCACAATTTGCGCTGTTGTTTGCAGTACTAAACTGAGCGTTCGGAATATATTTGAGGACAGTAATTATCTGAGCAGTTTATAATAACTGGTATGATAAATCATACGTAATCACAATGCAACTGCAGTTAAACTATATAAAATGAATAAGGAATTATTATGATTATGAAATAAAACTGTTATTCTGTACTGCTGTATAGGAATACTGATATATCCTCTTACGTATTCTCCAAATATTGAAGCAAATATTTGAACTAAGAATGTATAAGGAAAGTATTTTATGATTTCCTATTTCAACGAAAACAATCAATTATGAAAAATATGATAAAGGAAATTTTCACACTTTATATTCCGTGTGATGATCGTGTCCGTTTCGTTCTCCCAAATTAATAACATAAGAGGAATAATTTTAGGTATTATAAAATACTTTTCTTAAAAAATACTATTAATAAAATATTCAAATTATATCATACTGCAGGTCCTCCTTACGGTCGCTTTATTTTAACTCCGTATATAATTCACATTGACATCAATCTTGGAGTCTGAGTCCGGAGCCAATAGCCGTTGGGCATAAATAATAATGGGGCACAATTCGAATGCGGGAGGAGTCCATTAAAACGGAATATGACATTATGTCCCCGCGGGAGGGAGGGAGAGGAGAACGACGGGGAGGGAGAGAGCGAGGAAAGCTGAATCTGAATTGTAAATTCGCAGAGGGGGAGGGTACTTAGGTGGCCCCCCGCTATCCTACCCCTACGCTAAGACTCCGCAATCGGTAAAACAAACTATTCCCAATAATCGGATCAAATCCAGAACCCCCTAACCCACCCCCAAGTTGGGTCTTCGAACAGTTTTCGGAGCGCTCGTGGGGTTGTTAAGGGACCTGCGCCGGTCCCCAACATCCTGTCGGAGTAGGAAGTTCGAACCACCTGAAGATTGTTCAACCCGAAGTAAACCCAATATGCTGCCTCTAAAAGCAATACTAGGTCCACGCCTTCATTTCAGGTAATATACCACGCAGGGGATATCAGTGGTTATAAGAAAAAATGTACACGATCTAATTTCTTTTCTACATGCATAGATACAATGATTAAAATTGTACGAAAGGAATATTAAGCTATAGCCGGCATAAGGGTATACATTTACTTATCATTCCCTATATTATACTTGCGCCTCACTAATTTACTGACAAAGTGCTACTGATCTAGCATAAAACCAGATTGCCGAGCGGATACACTGGGACAAAAGTAAAATTAAATTTCGTGCACTTTTCCCTATGCTACTCATTCCCTATTCCTCTCGGCATAATCGCCGACTAAAAAGCTGGAAGCGCTGTTGTTAAACCAAAATTTAATTTATTTTCCGTAAAATCGGAAAATTCGCATCTAGGGGGTAAAATTTTAATTTTTGTTTATCAAGTGCAGGCCCGAAAAGCGCAGGCTGTTTTCGATGTTTTCAAATTTGGCTACGTCGTTTCAACTGATTTTCTCAAAGTTCCAAACAAAGGCCGGCTTTTGTGAAAGTACACGCTTGTTAAAAACATGCACATAATTAATTATGACATGGGATTGTTTATTTTTGAATTTCGTTACCAAACATTATGAGGGCATTTCGTCGACCTAATGTTTCGCTACTATACAAAAACAGTAGCATTTTCCCCGTTTATTATGAGACCATGATTGAGTTCCTTTCTGAATGATTTTTTACCATATACAACGAACGCTAAAATCATATGAAAACGGCATAGGGTGGAAAAAAATCATTAAGGTAAGGTTATTTTATATTTACGGTGAAAACTTTCTACCAGCTCACCCATTGGATAAACTATAACAATATCGAAGGAATAAACGCAAGAATAAGGTTTATAATAAACGATACTACAATAAACACCTTACTAATATGTTAATATAAACGGCAATTGAGTATTCTCGCCGCATGGGCATCCTGTGGAAAATACTACGGCCAAATAGGAAGCGTAGTACGTATTCCTGTTCTTTTTATAAACTGTTTGAGTTTTCCTATAGAATCTCCTTTCGAAGCTGACTGGCGTATTGAACTGTAGGTTTAATTATTCAACAAATTTATTACTCCTTTTCTACGTCCAGAGCACTGGCAGTTTTCCTTCGGAAGGGAACAATTGAGAACTGACGTTAATGAGGCGGCGATCAAACTCAGAACTCAAAGCTCAAAAAAGCCGTCCAAACAACAATAGAAAACCGAACAATTCAGACTTCCACTTCGGTGGAAAAACCGTTTGCTGAAATAGCCCTACCGAAAGAAATATTAAACCTGTGAAAAGGAAATTATAATCTTGAAGTTGGTTTTCATCTAGCAAAACTAATTTTAAGGCGTAAACTAATATCCAACGGCACTAGCGCATACAATTGTAATTTCTGTAATAAAAGAATTAAACCAATTTTTCAAATCAGAAAGAGAAATCGAACAGTAATGATATTAAGACAATTATTAATAAGCGCTATTGTTATTAAATTATAATATTTATTTATGCCAGTACGTAAAGGAGTAGTGCAGTGCAGGTCTGACAGTGATGGGACAAGAAAGGCAACGTGAAAGTAACCGGCCTCGAGTTATGGACAGGTTTAAATCGTTGATTACTAAATACATCCGAAGTGGGTAACTTATCCGTGACATTTAACATTCGAACGAACTATTTCCGTCGAACTGCACTCAGTGTTACCGAGCACTTCAGGACGAAGAACATCATGTCGGCGCATTAAAGTATACCGAACGGCAGCCATCAATATAAATATCTCTCTTAAGCATAGTGTATAAACACCGCTCGGCTGGCGAACATAAAGGGCGCCGGCAGTCCAAATGACATCAAAAGGCAAACCGATACTAAATATATTTTCGGACTTAACAGCCATCAGCCGATGGCTTCTGAGAAGTAACGATTGAGATTTTAGAGATATTAAAATTATTTATACAGCAACGTTACGGCCCGCAGTAAGTGCCTCATTATATTATCGATGGAATGCTACTGACAATGGCGTGAAATCCAAACCGATATATTATAGAACCAAAGCAGATAGTGGAGACACCATCGCAGAATGGTATTCTAAACCTCTTTGAAACAGAAATTAGGACCTCCGGCACTATACCTCGTAAATGTTGTAATGTGTGTTGTACCTATACGTGTTGCAGTTTTTATATGACTGTAAAAATACATTCCTGTATTTGAAAATTGCGACAAAGACAGGAATTGGAAGACGAAAAACCTTCCAGAGACCAGGATGCGGGAAGGGCACACCTGCAGCGTGACCGGTCGTTGACACCTCGGCCTCCGCCGGCTCGGACCAAAGAACGACGTTTTTTCATCCACTCTCCAAATCGGCAACGGTCAAAATTACGTTTTTAAATTAGATTTTATGGTGCGCGCGAAAACACAATGATTAAACCATCCCGTGTCGCGGTGGCGCCGTCCACACCTGTCCTCGCAGCAGTGGCATTTGATGCAACTCAGAAGGCCTTCTGAGGCTGGAGATGGCATAAAACGATATGCAAATGATCCTTTGGACCTTCAGATATCACCTAATTCAACTGTAATATATCCGTCTGTTAACACGGTTGACAGCCTCTAAATAAAAAGAATATTGGTCTTAATTTAATATAACATGATAAAATACGATTGAAATTATACCAGACACGTAATGTATACGATTAATAACAAGACCCACTGGAAATAAATAGAAACAAGTAGGTATTCACGTGTTAATGACTATTTTCGTTCGTGTTTGCAAAACTCCTCCTTATCGTGACACGGGTTGGGTTTATTGCAAGTGTTAAGAAAAGAATTTTATCAGCTCTGATATCATTCTAGGTATTTATTCCGTTGTAGTTATAGCGTAGAAAAGATAATGCATCGTTGAATTATTTAGAAACACGCATCTGTTTTCCTGTAAAAAAATTATGCTTCGTGGTATAACGTAAGCTACTAATCCGGTGTTGACAACTTGGAAAGGAACAAGTGTAATAACCGTAATAGTTTTAACATTACAAAATTATTATTTTTAATTTTTCGTTCTTATTACAATTAATATTATGCAATGGAAATTTCTTCTTGAGGGATTTCCTTCAGTCGCTGACACCAATTTTCAAATTGGATGTCATCAATAAATGTGGGAGAATCTGACACTGTAAATAAGAATAAACAGACGGTGGCGGACGCCACTCTCTACAGAACTCGTATCACTATCGATCCCCGCTGGGATAGGTGTCCCATTACCGAATGAACCGATCGTCGGAATAGTTTTTTGGAAAAATGCTGTTACACGCAGAATTTCAACGCCGAGTAAATCTAAAATCGGTACTAGTTCGCAGAATACGCAACGAATGATCAAATAATAATTCGAACGGGAGGTGTAATTACGACGAAAGCTGCTTTCTTATTCACAAAAGAAAAATTTGATAATGATTTGTGCTGAAATTCCCTATTTTCTACAGCTTGAAATAATCCGAGTATAAAGAGATTTAGTGAGTTATCGTACAAATTAGAATTCAATTAGAATTCAACTTTATCCACCATTCTTTCAGTAGCACTTATGATGAACAAAGATAAATACATTAATAAATTTATCAGAGCGGACGAATTTTATATAATTATACGATTCAAATATAAATTTATTAATGGATTTCTGCCAATTATATCTGATAGTGCAAATGCATTCTTGTATGTATCGGCTTAAAACAGAATCACTAGAGGTTATACTACAACACAACCTGAAAAACAAACGTCTAGCGATATCGGAAACGCCTAGAGCTGTTAGGGGATATTTATAACGAAATATATGGATTCGGCCCCGTTACAGGAGCCTTGGGGACAAAACAAGAGCATTAATAATATGAAAACCGAAAGCCGGCGCAACGGCTCGTTTATACGGGGGGCCGGAGAGCGCAGTTTTTTTTTTTAATATAAAAACCTTCAGCGTTCTCCTCGCGTCTCAACGAAGTCAAATTCGTGGGTTTACGCTCCAAGGCAAAACATTTCATAGGGGCGAGACACACACGAATAAGAATAAACACAAAGGAGGGAAGCCGGCTCTCGGACCCGTTCTTTCTCCGCGCGAAGGGACACGAGCCCTGCTTTGCATTTTTTTTCTCGAACGGCCTCCTTTTCTCGAGAATCTCCAGTGAACAAACGGATATTGTTGCCGGCCTCTCAAACGGGACGAACATCAAAAGGAAACATTGATTCCTAATGCTGACGCTATCATAATTGATCACCCGCCGATCCACGAATAGGCCGGTACGAATAATTACCCCACTAATATCACAGTGGGTACAGTCGAATATACAATACATTTTCATCATATAATAGCAATTATAACAGTTACAGTGTATAGTATACCACTAAACTAAGAATAAATAATATCGATCTTCGCCAATTACTGATTCGATGCTAACCTAAAACTATTTCGATTTCTCACTATCGTCTGTCGTATTCCGTCAGTAAATTACTGAAGTAACGTGTCCGCACTTTAATATAGCGAGGTATATCGAATAAGAACAGAGCAGAATACTTGCTGATTGGTCGGCGATAGCGAGATAGGGTTTAGGATAGGGGCAAATAGGATTAAAATTGATCCGTTTTACTTTTACAAAATTCACAATAAAAATACCCGACGTGAATATATATATATCGTAAAGACGTTAAGTGGAACACTGTTTGAACCGCAGAAGGCGTTGTCGGGTACGCTGTCGGCGGTGTGGGCCGTGCTCCGCTCCAATCCCACACGGGAAGCCGGCAATTAGGTGAGACGCCCGATTACGAGGGGGCCGATCGCCCAGCGCCCAAATGTTAAAAGCCGCCTTATTCTCGGATACAAAACGGCGTTTTATTTTATTTTATTATTTTATTTATTTATTATTTATTAACGAGAGAGGCCGATACGGCAGGCCCAATTGTTTAGCGACACGCTAATTGTTTAATTACTCTCAGAGACCGGGCTCTAGCCAGACGGGAATTGTGAATATAACTGCGTAGATGTAATCCGTTGGACATTATTAACCTATATACATGTAGAAGACGGACGTGAGTAGGATGTTTTTCCCCGATCAAAAGAGTTCTATTTATTCCCCGCCGAGTTAACTGCGGTTTAACATCCTTGAGCGACAAGGGAGTAGTTTCTATTAGCACGAGAGAAACTAAACCAAAACATAAATAACTACCGCCGGATGAATTATTTAAAGACAATGATGAATTTATTCATCATATGAGCGCGAAAGGACGCAACCCCCAAATGGGTCCGCTCTGAGACTCCTCTAGTAATCCTCACGTTTCAACTGGAATATTACAATATTTTGTGTTCTCAAATAAATAAAAAGATTTTACGATAAATCTTCAAGCAACTCATTCACTGGCGTTGTACCCAATGCATTCAAAAATTAATAATATAATTATAATTAAAATTAAAAAATTAATCTGTAGATTATTGCTCAGGCGCAATAGTCGAACGATCAGGTTGGTTAACGAAGGTAACAAAGGAAATAATATGTATAGATGGATAAATACAAACAATTATGATTTAGCGGTTGCCACAAGTGTTGAAGGTTGCGGATTCCCTGCCACGATCGGGTTACGGATAATGGAGTTGGTAGTTTCACCTAATTCGAACGCGGACAACGTTCTCAGTTGAGGGAAGGCATTATTACCAACTGTAGTACTTTATTATATAAAACGCTGTTTTTATATGATTAACCAATGTAAAATAAAAAAACTTATCAAACCGATAAATTATTATTTCGTTAAAATACGAACTATGCGAAGCCTCCGGTCCACACATTTTCTCTTTCCTGCCTCGAATAAGTAACAAAAATAATTCAGAGGGGAGAGTCTATATAAATTCCAGTTCTGGCCATCTATATATCAGGATACGAAGGTACGGGGTACAGTTTCAACCCTGCTCGATAACAGTTTTCATAGCCGGTCACAGGTTCAAATAAATTCCCCGATGTGAGGGCGGGGGGAGGGCCCGGGGAATTTTTCAGTCGGCGTTCCTCTCGTTCTTGGAAGGACGGAGGCCCCCCCCCCTGCGCCTCCACGCCGATATTGAACCCAAGGCCCGCACATCGGATAATGGCCGTATTAACCTGGCCCCGCCACTCAACAAATAAAGTTTCTTCCCACCCCCGACCAAAGACAAAAGGTCACTTCCAGGGGGAGGTGCCCGTACACCCCTGTACCCGGGCAAAAATATGTCCAAACCGTTAGCCTTGTATTACATAAATTGGTGCCATAAAACCTCTTGACTATAAACATCACCGATGACCTAAAATGAACTGTCCACAGATATGATAATACCAGAAATGAATGGCAACTGACTGTGGCAATTTAATCCCAAACGAGATCGGTAATGGATTAATACAGGGTGTAGAAGCAAAAAAAAAGTAGCTTTGCTTAGGGCATAATTAAAAGCGTTTATATATCGGTATCGACCCCTTGCGGGGGTGGGTTGAATGGGGACTTCCTGGCATGTCGCCATGGCAACTGTTCAAAAAACCCCCCCGCCTCCCCCTCCATTTACCCGACAGAGAGAGAGCACCAAAACATTCGGGCCTCACCTCAATCACTATTACGGGATAAATTACAAATTGCAACGTCATCCGAATGCCATAAGCGTCCGCTCGACTAAGCACAGTCAATTCCGGCGTTGGCACAATTTAAAACGCGAACGTTTGGAGGAAGGTTTGTCCGCGGCACCTCGATTAGGTCGTGTATAGAATTTTTCACGTGCCAGCAATTCATGAATGTGCATTTTTATGAAGTGTAGAATACGTTCAAAACAATCACATATTGTTAAGTCTTTACCGAATGTTCTATTGACATTCGAGTTGCGTTTTTCAACGCATGGAAGTCCGGACCGAAATCAACCAATTCGTCCAATTTAATGAATAACTCACACCGATCATGAAGCTAGTATTCTATACGCAATACGTGTTTAACAGAACGAAATAATTTATAACGTCCGTGAAATTCGATGATTGCTAAACGAGTGCGATTACGCGTGGATCCTTACATAACAGAGAAACTTTTTTTTCAACGTTAAGCAATCGGAAATAGGCTATGTACCTGTCACTGCACTGACACTGTCGTTCTGTCGATCGAGCTTAAAAGAGAACTTTAAACGCCAAACAGATGTACGGCGCAGATAAAACTGCACTCGGCTTGGCAGCAAATGTCTTAGGGGGAGATTTAACAAATTCTCTACCTGTTCTGTTATATTTTTTTAATTCCAGTTTCGAAATGGTTCATACTCGTTCCTTCGAAGTAATTTAATTGACATGTTATATCGGTTATTAAATATGGAACACGGTGCTGTTTATTCCAGTGAACTGTTTTCGAATCGCATCTTTTATGTGATCTTTAATTATAGCCTCGTAAATTTGGTTTTCTCTATTCTCCATTGTCAGCTAGGGACTTCGAAAAGACATACGCTTTAATACCAAACACGCAAGTGAAGACAGTATAAGTCACAAACCATCGCAAAGTACCCAAAAAGGGATCCTATTCTTAATTATTTAGTCATACCTAACGTCCGATTCTTCAATAGCGAGGCATTGGCCGACAGTATTTACGTCGCAGTAGGCACCGCAGGGCAACGACAGGGCCCCAACCCTCCCCTTCCCCGTAATTGAAATCCTTATTGTCCAATTTAAAACGAATTAATCTTATTTCCAAGAGTCCTAAGTGGCGGTGGGTGTCGCTAACTTGCAATTTCGTGTCGGTATATAGCCAGGCAGGGCGTCTGAGTGGTGGGTTTGGGGGGCGGTGAAGGAGGGGGGGGACGGCAAATTAGTTTGGCCTCTGCCGAAGAGTTAATTGAGTTGGGACACCAAAACCCGGCACGGGTTTGCGGCCCGGTCCTTCCAACTGAAAACTGGGACTTGCAAATTGTTTCGGAGACGCGATTTGATAATTGCGGCCCGCCCTGATGACTTTCGGAGGTGGATGGGGGGCGGCGGCGGCGGGGGCGGCGATGAGCGACACCATTGCCCGGCAATCGTCCCCGCCCAGAGACAGATGATGATTCTAACGGATGACAATCCCCAGTCGATATTCCGGAGGGGTTATACAGAGCGCCATTGTCGAAAAAGGATGTTGTCGGGGTTAAAAACGTTTTTAACAGTTCAACAAAATACTTTCATATAACAGAAACATGTAATTTACCTAGCCTGCAAATGAGTTACCCAGCAAATTCGATTTTCCTAATAAAACTGCATCCTTCCAGGGTGGAAAAAGAGGCCAACACCAGCCAAATATCCCAACCTACAAGATGAAGCATAGAAAAGACGCAGTCATTTTTTTTAAAAAAGAAAAAAGGGGTGATCTTTTATTTTAGAGGCGTCTTCCAAACACCGTGTCCGCAAATAGCGCCGGTTTGCGCCACAATTAACGGCCGCGTTCTCTAGAATAAGTTTATTTCCGACAGTTGGCAACCGTACAATCAGGATTGAATAATATAGGCCTCTATTTATAGGCGTTTAGCGGTTCCAAATTGGACGCATTATTTTCGTTCCCGAATGCACGCGGTAAATTATTATAAAATGGACGCCGGTTTACGGCCGGCGCCATGTCCGGGCGTTGTCATTATAAAAGTCAGTCGTACTAGAAATATAAATGACGGAAATAGGCGTTTATATATATTCACTTATTCTAAAACGTAGGATGATAAAAATAAACCTCATGAATGAATGCATCTTTCTGTTAATCTCCCGCATAATCAGAGCAGAAGTTGCCGAGGTGCCCCTGGGAAACGTCTCAAGAGACCCACGAAACGTTACAAAATGTTCCAGAATTTTATTACCATTTTCAATTCAATGTGATAGGACGCGACATCTAGCGGTCCTTGTGCAAACCAGTCACCGAAGAACGATTTGTTTATTTTTACATAACCGTTTAAATAAAAATGTTCGCAGCGTAGTTGCCAGAATTTGAAATAGGAAAGTGGAAATTAAGCATTGGCGCCGAAAATTGATAATGTTTGAGAATCACTGTCCTAGGGAATAAAATAATATAGTGTCACACTGCTACTGAAGATGGCCGAAACTGGTCTAGCAAAATACCAAACCAGCGACAGTGGACAGGAGACAATGAAAACTACAGAAAACGACCATTCATTGACAGGATTCGGAAGTATGTCCACTAGAATTCTTTTATAAAAAACTAATGAAACGTTAACTCCAAAATGTCAAGTAGTTATATAAAAAAATATTATCGAAATAACTAAACAATCCATAAGAACCATAAGATCCATTTTCTCAAATGATTTATTATTGAACATTGGCAGTCAATAATGTTATTCCTCTCAATGGAATTGAATCATAATTTTAAGGGATTTAAAAGAAACTACAATCGACTGCCAAAATTACTATTCTGTAAATATTGAGAAACGCGCCAGAAAAAAATCCCGAAATTATACCTGGGCGAGAAATTTACCGATGCGAATAGAAATAAATTATCGTTTTAAATATTAATAGAACCTCATCAAAACCAGCCGGGAGACTCCATTAATATTTCAGCCGCGAAAGTGAATTCAATTGCAGTGCAATATTAATAAGGGATAGAAAGCTCGTTAAATAATTGTGATCGCTCCTAGTACTCGGGCAGGAAACAGTTAATAGGCCATCGCTCAGGCTTCCTGTCCAAACAATCGGACCATCCCGGTCACTTTACTCCGCTTTTATATTAGGCATACTTTATTTATATTATTTCATTATAAATGAATGGGTATTCCGGTTTTTCTCAATTGCTCGCTGTCTCCTATTGGACAGTAACGTCCGCGGATGTACATTAAATCTCTGCTTGATCTCCTGGAGCCATATATTTCGGGCGAGATCTAAATTGCCCCATCCAACAATAGGGAGGAGACGCCATTTCGACCTGAAATTTTACGACTCGGGGAGTTTACGATAGATTTACAGCGGTTTTAAGAGCCCGGGGGAGAAAAAAAATAAGGCAACTAAAGCCCCCATATTCCTCCGTCCGAACGACGATTGGCCAAACGGCGATCGTTACAATACAACGTGCTGAATTAGTATTCAGTACCAGAAAATGGTATTTAGAATCAGTAGACGGTATTCCAGGTACGAAGACGAGTGTTTCCCACCCATGTTTCTAAGGCGACAAGCAAGACGGCAAGCTTGTTGAGCATGCAAGGGATAACACGACGACTCATTTAAAAATAAAGAATATATACAATAACTCCCACTACACACGGGAAGAAATCAGGTTTCGAAATGTTAACATAAGTAATTGCGTAAGCTAGCATAAAGAGACTCACATAATGCCGCCGGTGGTAACTCCGTATCGAGAGTTCCGGTCTTTGATATGGACGTAGTTAACGTGACGGGAAATTTAGACGACCAATGGTCGACCGCTTCCTCTTGCCCTAATAGCATTATCGGTTCGATAAAGTCCCTTCGTATTTCTTTCGGTCTTCGAAAATTTTCCAGAAAGACGCCAAAGCGAATCTTCTTCAACGGACAACGTTATTACAGTTTCCTTTGTTATATGGCGATGAAACGAATATCTTTCATCGGATTATTGAGTCCTGATAACAATGTTTTAATTCCTTACTGCAAGTTCACTAGAGTGTAGTTTCAAGTTAACCGGGAACCTGAGCAAAAAACTGCTCAATTCAACTGTGTATAATGAATCCGGCGCTGTAGGCCATCCAGCTACAACGGGTGTCAGATTTCAGGTGGTAGAGCGAGATGTTTCAGTTGCGGGAAATGTAATACGCGTTGCCGCCAATTAGTACCGTCCGGTTGGAACTAACTAAATCGGGGCCGTTGTCAGGCTCCGCTTCCGCTTTCGAGCGGCAAAAATTTGTTTTGGGACTTTATAAAACAAAAAACCAGAAAATAACCCGTGGCGAATTACATTTGTAGGCAAAGAACAATAAAACTGGGGCTGGGCGACACGCATAAGGACGAGAATGCTAAGCATAAATAGAAAATAGTTGCATAAAGCACTTGCTGGGAAATGTTGAATACACATTGAACAATGATCCAGGATATATGGAGCTTTAGGTCGGTACTTTTAAGTAGTTCAAAGTGCTTCGAATATAATGGCCTGAAGCCATTAATGGTTTTCCAATCTATTTCAACGATAGAATAAGGTGATCGCAGTATTCACTAGTACGGGAAATTCGGTAGTTACACGGGGATATTGATAAAGACATTTATCCTCAATACACTTAGGTATTCTTTTACCATTTTCTTAAACATTTATAAAAACATACAAAATTACTGTATTCTGGAGTGAAATATAAATTATAATCTATCGAAGAAAGTCCGTTACTGAATTATTACTACGCTAGTAAGACAATTATAATGGCTTCGGCGTAATAGGTTCCATTCCGGGTTGTATTGAGATCAACCAATACCCCCTACTGTGGGGGCGGGTCTAATCCCATTTCGACCCTCCCTGTATTAGCGGTTGCATTGTACTAATATTACACCTCAATGTCAGAATATCAAAATGGCGGAGCGATATCCTTCTGTGTGTAATACGGTTGCACCGATTCCGAACCAATAACGGACCAACAAGGTACTGCATGCAATAATTATGCAGCGGCTGTGGAGCGCTACGAAACGCGTCATGACTTTATAATAACGTAACACTTGGAACGTAAACCGACCGCTGGTTCTACTGAAAGCTGAGGGCACGGACGTCACTATTTCAATGGATTGTTTCCGGGAGGGTTTCAAATATTTCCGCAAGGCGAATAAGCTGAATTTTCGGAATTTGTAAAATAAAGCGCGGCATTCTACGGTATTAATCAAACTAACAAGTTTTGATTTATAATGTAATTGGTCCTGCATGAAAAAATGAACTTGTTTCGAACCTTATAAACAGTCACGCGCCATGCACTTCGTTTAAATAAGGTTTTAGTCTGCTACTACGCACATTACTTTCGTCAGATATAACGCATAGTACCCTCCTGACGTAGGCGAAAACAAGAACTATTAGTTTAATAACTCCGTTGTCGTTTCTCCCCCACCGAAGTTGATCAAAAAAGTTTCGCCACCGCTTTCCGTATACATACGCACTTTAATAAACCGGTTTCTCTTGCGTTCAGATTTCACTGAAATATTCTTCAGAGAATCAAAATTATATTTAGTCCCCTAAAACGGAGCGAGGTAAACGGTGAACCTTATTTGGCGGCGCAGATATTTTATTCGCGTTAACACGCGAGCAACTTTCTGGTATGCCTCACCTACTATTGAATAAAAAAATATAAAGCACAATATTTGTGATATGGAAAACCCTATTTTCTGAGATGTTTTTTAGTATTTTTTTTCGGTGGAAATAAAAAATTATTTTCTAAAGAAATGAACCGATTAATCGGCATTTTTCTGTGAGTGAAGAAACAAAAAATACGGAAGAATATGTTTTGCATAGTATTTCGCTTTTCCGGTGGTAATTTTTTTAAAAACCGAAACCAGTGACGTGCAGACCAAATATGCGGCCAGAGTCAGGTGATTATATTTTCATTTTGTGAGACTAGTATGCAAAAAATTAACTTTTGCGATGCGAAAATGTGGCAAAGGGAGGACCTTTTCCTTTATACACATTATAAAATTGCCTGTCAAAATTAAAAGGCTGACCAAAGGGATCTCGACGAATTTAAAATAATTAATATTAAAATGTCGTACACGTTGAATTGACAAACTGGAAAATATCACCAGCAGTGTACGAACTACAATCACTTTGTAATGCGATGCATCCCCTGCATTAAAGGGCGCATTGAGATACATCCGACGGTCAGTAAAGGTGGTGGTCTGATCCCCCTTTCAGCTCGCCACGATTAATCGGCTCAGCACGATGATACCAACATTACACGTCATTGTTCAAACGCATGACGTCAGAGAGTACTGTGAGAATTCTCTCAGCCATTTGAGTCATAGAGTCAATAGATCTATACACCGATGAAGCAAAACGGAGCCCCACCTTCGGTCCAAAGAATAATTTTCAAACCCCGTGGACGGCCCCCCACAGGGAATATCTATATTATGTCTGAACGGGGCCGGAACGTCGGCCGGTGGGAAGGCGGCGGAGTGTTCCCGAATTAGCGCCGGGGTCCCACTAAAAGCCCAGTGACGACTCCATTTTAACGGCAGTTTCAACGGGGGCGCCTCCGTAAAATGCGGCCATTAGTCGGCCGTCAAAAAGCCCAACTCTGCGCTTGAAACGCGGCACGGCGAGGGTTGGAGCGGGGGGGGGGGAAAGTAACCGGGTCTGAGAGATGCGACTCTTTACAGCGGACGAGAATAACTTTTGTTTTAGGGCCGCGGCCGCCGATCTCAGGATCGTAATTCATTTAATCGCTTTTTCATGGCAGTATCGGGGGGGATTTAGGAGTCCATATAAAATACTGGCCCACATTTAGCGTCGGATGGGGCGGATTCGAATCAACTGGAGCCCTTCAATGAGAAAAACCTCCTTAAACGGCTATGTTTTTACTAAGCTTTCAAGGAAAAATAGTACATCAACAAGATAATAATTCATTGTTACATTACGTTAGGAGCTTAACTTAAATTAATTCGACACAATAATTACTGTTCAATCAAATTTTCTTCATTATTAAGATTAATGTATTATTTCTAATATTATAGAAATTATAACCCAACATAGTCTCCTCTCTAAAAAATTTTCAAAGACCCCTACCGTTATGACGAAGCGTTTAGGAATTAATACCCCAATTAACAAAACAGTTTTTATCGCCCGAGAATTGGCCCCGTTAATAATCAATGCACCGCCCACTTATCCACTTAGCCGACGTGTGGAGGCATTACATAACTTTACGAGAAATCGATGATGTTCTCGGCGGTGGCTCATCCAATAAAACTTTTAAAGGGCCCCGGGCCGCCGGCATTAAGGCTAAAAGCCGCTCTGGGGCCTCCCTCTCGTGGCCCTACCTGCAATAGTAATGACAGCTGAACACACCTTGGGCAAACGGAACAGAAAAATACCTCGGTCCAGTCACTTGACCGGGGTGGAATGGTCCTCCTTTGTAAACATCGCCTTCTATTACTGGAATTGGTTCTCCCCCAACACTGGTACTTACTTACCTGCAACAAAAAAGAAAGAATCACATTACTAACTTAGAGTAATGATAATCCATGAAGTAAACGAAAGAAGCGCATTCCTACGCGAAAGTTATACTAAGTATTTAGTTACACGAAATTTAATTATACGGTAGAGAGCCATAATAATTTAAAGACGGTGAAAATAAGGTCACAGTAATGTGGTCACTTTGACGCCCACATGCAAATATGGTATGCGTCTTATTTTGCGCCCGAGAGAGTTTTCGTGCAGAAACGGAAACGCAAAAGCGTTTCGGCCCGCCATTAAAACGCCCAAACAGTACTTAGTCGTAGCGGCTACGATTTGTCGAGCGTGGGCCGATATGGAGGCGCGGGGGGATTTCAAACGGGACCCAACAACTCGCCAAGACAGCTTCCATTCGGACTCTCGCTAATATAAAAGGTGTCGGCCACATCCGTTCTAAAGAAACCTTCCATATAGCTCAATACAAAATCCTTTCGATCGTGTTAATAGTTTTGCCCAAGAATTACGCATTTTTTCGCACCGCAAACAGTCCAATAAGGCCACGAATCCAATGAAATTTAATTACTTTGTATATTTTTCACGCCCGTTAATTAGTAAGTATGTCAAAAGGATCCTCTTTCTCCCGTCTGTATCTATAATCGTCGAATGACAGCTGGAGTTATCTAGGCACAATTCACAATTGTAAGTAGTGCAAATACTAGTGTCCACAATTGCATTAGTGGAAGCTGTAATATATTATTATATTCTCATCTGTCAGAACTTATTCGCGATCCTGCAGATTGAATCAGCAGAACTGAGGGGGATGGGTTTCGAAAGAAAAGAATGAACTTAATTGAAGGTGGAAAAGGTACGAAAATATCCGAGCACGCATAAAAAAAATAAAAAGAAAAAGGGAACAGGAAAAAAAGGATGTCCTTCATATTTGAAAAGGCCGGCGAAAGTTTTTCATATTTCCAAGGGAAGAGAGGAAGGGGGATGGTGCCTTTTGTCCCCGGTTTTCCTTTTCAGGCCTCCTCCTCTACCTTCCCCGGCCGTGCTTTCCCCCTTTCCACCCCCCCTATCACGAGTACGCTCCCGTCATTAATTGAAATTTGGCGCCTCGGTTTTTTCGCAATTATCGAAGTCCGCGGAAATTGCTGCTTGCGGGGCCGTCTGTAATTATTCGCCGATACGGCGGAGCCCGGCGAAAACTCCCTGATGAACATTTTCCTGGGGTATTCGTCGCCGGCCGATTCTAAAAAAGGAAAAGCGGGGAAGTTTCTTTTGCGCAGCGACTGTTAAGGGAAAGAAGCGGGAGTGAGTGGGGAGAGTGGGGAGTGAACTCTTTGACGATATAATTTCAAGATCCTCTTACACCGGGCTTTGGGGACTCCCCTCCCTCCCCCGCCTTCGGGGCCACGCCTCAAATCCATAACTTTGTATAATTTTGTTTTTAAGCCCGGCCGGCACTTTCTTTTTCGCCAGCGCTAAAGATATGAAAAAAAAGAGGAGGGAAATCCTAAAAAGGAACTAGGCGCCTGGCTACTCGGTGGTGTCCTAATTTAAAGTCCTGTTATTCTTCAGTTTTCATTCACAAGCACGTATTCCTTTTTAATTTTTTCATAGTACTAAATATCTTGCATCCCCGATCGCTCCACATTGGAGTGTTACAAATATAGTCAAGAATAGGACGATGCAGTACATAAGTGCTTAATCAAACATTTAAATATCGGATTTAAGTAGATAAGAGTAATTTTCAGTATTAAAATAGCCAGAACAAATTAATTTAAATCGGTTGCTCTCGAAATGTAATTGAAACATTAATAATTACTAAGCCAATTAACACAATCTATAACACGATTAATTCAATCCTCATTATTACTCTACTAATATCGAATTCCGATTTTTTCTTAACGCTTCTTGAAATTTGAATAACGCTGACGGGTAAGCTGATAGGGTAATAAACTATTCATGAAATTGATTAAAGGAAATTACAGTACTCTGGTATTCCGGGTTCCAGAAATCGACTGGCGATTACGTCACCGCCACGGCTGTCATTCACCAATATTCTGCCAGTTAATATTTCAGCAACGATATGAAAAGGAATATTGCATATATATTGCATAGTAAGAAACACATTATTCATTTTCGGGCCAATTAAAGGCATCAAGATACCTTAATTTAATACTTATATATTTCGCTGGTATTTGGATTCTATTCAAACCTAAAATCTATTTCCCATTATGTATTTCCTAATTATCCGACAGTCATTTTAATTATAAAATTATATATAATAATGAAGTTAAATATACATTAAGTCTTGTTTTTTGCACATATCAAGGAATCGCTTGTATTAAATGCTGACAATTTTACTGCTTTTATTTGTGACCTCGGGAGATGTTGAACTGAACATCTATCAACTAAAAAAGTATGGATTCGGTCAAAACGTAAGTGAAATGTAAAAGTTCTTAATCATTTATTATCGTTTCTTAGGATTGCCACAGTAGAGTAATTTTCTGAGTCAAGTTTAAGTGGGACAGACGTTCGGAAATTTACTACGAACCGATTTTGAAGGCCGGCAGAATTTAATAACGGAGCCTGGGCCAAGGGGGAGAGGGGACTAAATGGCGTCCCCCGCCAGACCCCGACCTCCTTTCCCATCCGGATAGCAACACCCAAACAATAAAATTATGTCTAATGACCTGAGCGGCCGAGACGCCGCCACACCCCCAAGTATCAATGCTAGCCCCCCCTCACCCCCCTACACGGATAGCGGCTTTAAAAGAGGTTAAAATCAATGTCCCCCAGGGGGCGAGGGGAAATATGGGAGCGGGCGCAATTCAAAGCGAAGGACGGCGTCTAATAAACACACGGGACCGGTATAATACCGTGGCCTTACCACACACACATATATACATATGTCCGGTCTCACGTTTCCATACTTGCCAATTTGGCGAACACAGCAATTGAACACAGCTCCGCGCAGGGAAAAATGGGTCAGACAACCTTAATATCTCAGTCAACATAGAATCGAATACACTTTGGAATGACGAAATCTTTCAAAAATTACGGAATAACGTAATTTCGCCGTATTTTTTACACCTCATAAGCATTACATTCACTGAAAAATCCTTCGGCTTATATGTTACATTACTACTTTTAAAGTTGTTGAGTAAGAGATGAACATTTATTGTTCAAATAAGGAAAACTAGTGGTTACGATAATGCATAAGTATGTGGTTAGGACATTTAAAAAAATCAATTCTTTCCTTCTAAATCGCTATATACTGCGTTAACCTTACGTGGTTGACGGCACTGTACTTATTTTTTTTACCTGTTGGTTTCAAATATTCATTTATATATATTTTAATGATATGTCATTCACTGCAAAGAAATAATGTCATTTTTGTGTGTTTATTCCCAGAAGAATGACCGAAAAAATGCACTTTTCGGCAAAGGAATGCCGATGTAAAACTGGTGAGGAAACACACCGACGCCGAATTCCCGTTTTCGATATTATCGTCAGGGCCACCTCTCTATACAACAAACGCTATACAACGAAATCCACTGCTAATATTGTGAACAGCACTCTTGGTCTGGAACTATTCGAATATGAGATTTGAGAAGTGGGAAGAGGCCCCAGTTTAACCGTGGGGTGGATGGGGGTTTTGTAGGGGTCGGTCGGGCATTCTCACGCCCGGGCCATTTATTGGCACTTCACTACTGGGCCCTTGAAATATTCAGTCCTCCGACCATTTATTAAACTCGCCTCTACTCCTCTTTTATTCCTCCTTCCCCTACCCCTCCAGGGGGCCCTATCCCCTCCATCTCTTTCGCAGTCTGTCTTTCCCCGTCGCCTATCTAATCCTCGCCCAGTTTAAGATGTTTTTCCAGAGGTTCCCTAACCCGATTCAACGCCGATTGTAGTCCAACTTAGTTTTGGCTATTTGCTGCACGCCCTGCACACATTACATAGTCATTCTTCAATTTCTAATAATTTAGTGACATTTTCCTAACACTAATAAAACAAGTAAATGAAATTCTATATTCATGGTGTGGTAGGTATTAATACCGAAAAATAAAAATTTTAACCCCCTAACTCTAAATATTGGTCTGCTACGTGAATTCTGAACATTCTATTGAATACGTCAGCACTGAATAGACGCTGAATAAAATTCGGCAAAATAAATGAAAATATCGGTAAGGGGCTGCAAAAAGGGTAGAAGTATCCTTGGGGGCGATACCATGCAGTATTTCCCAACCGATGTGCCTCCTAGTTGTGTTATACGCGTATTTAAAATTAACACATTTTCCCAAATACTATTATTAGGCGCGCCTACGTAGAATACTAGAACCTACATACTAGAGTATCACTCACGGAATATTATTGACGGCAGCGCCAAGATGAAACCGACGTAGCGCAGAATCAGACCGAAAATGTGTGCCTTACTAATCTAACAAGGAGATGAGAAGCTGAAAACTGTCCAGCGTAAAGGCAAACCGACGTGAAAACCGTACGGGCGATGAGAATCCTTTCGTCCACCGTCTCGACCGGCCGACTTTTGAAATGCCCGCATGACTTCTCCAGTTCTTCGGTGGATTCTGACTCGGACCCAGTAATTTTGGACCCGGGAGATTCGAAGGGTGTTTATCACGCTAGGCTGGAGAAACAGAAATCAGACCGACGCCTCGGCCGGATCGACAAAGGCGCGGGAATGGCGGTGGAATAAAAGAAAAAATGAAAGAGGCGCCGACAGAAAATGAAGCGTAATCATCGGCGTCGGGTTATTACGTTCCTTTTGCTATTCCAGGCCAATGTCCGTTTACTCGACCGAAAAAATGTGCCCTCGCACCAAATACGATTTTCATTATCTATCGCTTTTTTCACAGAATACATCAAAATAGCGTTTAAATGTAGGAAAACGGTTTGATATTTGTCTAAATCTTACAACAATGAAGTCCGGCAGATTTTTACGACTAGAATTAACTTAATTATTCACTATTCCTATCACACACTTAAACCAAACCGGTTTATTGTTATTGGTTCATTTGGCCATATAATATTATACAGCCGAGTTAAGAGACATATCGCAAACCTACTCTGGTCACGTCCCTTGATACGATGTGATTATATATTAGGGAATATCGAATTTTCCTGTCCAATCACTTACAATTGCCTAACACGACACGAGCTGTACAATTGCTAGGCTATGTTTATATTTATCAATATCATTTTTCGACAATACTATTGAACGTATTCAGAGGTCGGTTGGGTCCGATGCCCCATTATAGAACGCGTGCATTGTGCGCGGCGTGAATCGATGCCATCGCTGTCCAAACTGGGCACGACACAGGGACCCTCCCATTTCAGAGACCGCATAACAGAACCGCGTTCAACGGCGAAATTTCAAAACGCTGAAATACCAAAAATCTAAGAACGTACACAACTATAAATATGTCACACGTTCTGTTATTATAAGAAAATATTTATCAAATAAAGTAATTTGTTTGAGAATGATGTATTTACGGATCTTATCAAAGCCCGAAGTGTTTCCACTCGACACTGGTAAGGGATCGATGTAACTGACTATTCACGATGTCCTCGTCATGGAATCACGAAAAGCCAACACCAGCTAGAGTCCCATGAATTAAGCATAAACAAAATACACCTATTTAGGATAAAAAGAAAGTAGCGGGGAAGTGTAGTAGGAAGCCTGCAATTCCAAAAACGACATGAAAGGATCAACATCGAAAAGTATGCAGTCCAACATTCACGCCACCTTCTGTTTTATAAGGTTTCGGTTCCATGCCACTTTCAGCACTCAATAGACCATACCAGGGATTGGAGCCAGTAGATGGTTTCTAACGGGTATATAAACGAATTGAGTCCCGGTATGCTGGTTCTATCCCCACTTACTACTGACGGCGGAGAAACCTATTACTTCCCAGACGCAAATAGGCGAGAGAGAGAGAGAGAACACGAAACCGGTCATGAAATGCAGGTACGCCCGCAAGAGAAATCGTGCATAGTTAACCAAGGTTAGGGTGACCACAAACTTGTTTGAATCACCGAATCGAACCGCGTAAAATTAAGACATAATAGATTCGAGGTGGGGGAGAGAGCTCTCCTCAGAGCGCCGCCCCCACCCCCCCCCGCCCTCACGGCGCAAACAACAGGCGTAGTTTGCCTAATCTGGACGTTTAATATTCATTCGGTGGATAGTGCGGAGCTCATGCAAATGAAATGATGGGCCCGACCCCGGGGGCCCGCAATTAGCCCTCGTCCAAGAAAGAACCCTACCACGGCCCTTAAATCCATCGAGTGTTGAAATTACCGTTATTGTCTTATTCGCTGTTTCTTATCCATTTTATAGGCGGTATAATGTATTAACTAAATTAGTGGATCTCGGTTTCTGCCGAGAATATAAACTGTCAACAGAAGTGAATTCTCCCGCCAGAGAATAGATCAAATAATTATTTGGAAATCCCACATTAATTATTCTTAAATTTAGAACTTTATTCCCCTGCCTTTTGTAACTCATCTCTTGTCTCTTTCATTTTAATCAAATTCATAAACCGGACGAATTAAAGGGCGCGCAGTGTACGGTGCTAATTGTAGAAATTACCTCGAAAGTGCTTCACCAGCAACTTCGCTATGTATATTGGAATAATTAAGAAATGGATCCACTCCATTTATCCGGGTCAATAAGTTGACTCGACACGGAACAGAATTTGAACCCGAGAACAATATCTTCCGCACGACTGCCGGGAGGAGTTAAAGACAATGTTGTTAGACGCTAAAGATAGAAAGCCGGAGTAGAGGGGCCGAGTAAATATAGTTGGGGGAAGGGGCCGTGTCAGCCAACTTTGAAACAGCCAAGTTGTACAGCGGCGAGAGGTTGAAGAGGGGGAAGGAGATTCAAGTCACTGTCGCTCCTTCTATATCATTCACACGAAGACCGCCCAAAGACCGATACAGACAGGCGCACTCTGCCCTGCATCTTATCAAATTCATCCCGAAAGATTTCCACCAATCAATAACAGGGAGATATCGCGTTATACACCTTTTTGTTACTAATCACTTCCGTCTTTTATACGAGGCCAACCTTTGTTGTTATTCTTGGACATTAGTCCCGAAAATCAGTTCGAAAAGAAAATGTATGTGTATTTTTTCTGATAATTCTGAGCGATATACCGTTTAATTGTACTGTTTAAAACAAATTATTCCAATTGCGATGTGGTTTATTTGGCTCTCTGAAAGTGTTTTATAGCATTTTCTAGTTTTTATAACGACAATCCTAATTAATTCTCTGAAATACAATGTCTCCCTTAAATTTATTCGGGCACTATTACCACCCGATCCACCAATGTCAGCCGGTCGTAAATCAAATAGCGCTTAATAAATAAACCCGGGCGTCTACCAGGATAATGAGGACGCTACGGAGCTGTCCCGAACGGGGGGATTAGCAGTGTGGGAGACCGGTCGAGGGGCGCTGATCAGCGAGTGTGCGGGACAGAGAAAAAGGGTATGTATAGGATGGGTGGGGGAGGACAGCCGCCGCCGCCGTGAATACTTCAAAGGGAGGAGCCCGCCCGCATCAAGGTAAACACCACCTCCAAGCTACCCCCAAAACCGGCTTCTCTACTTCCACCCTTTATTCTTATACTATCTCCCCGCAACACACCCTCGCTCAATCTCGGCCATCCCTTTACTCTTCCTCCTTTATGTGTATATATATATATATATATATATATATATATATATATATATATATATATACATACATACATACATACATATAATGCCTATAAAGAAAGTAGCCTAAATATATTGATATTAATAAACAATTATTCATAGCGCGTCCTCTTTTCTCACAAAAAATATATTTTTAATTGTCTAATTTATTTAAACCGTGACACTAATTTGGGGCATAATTCATCGTTTATTTTTAGGACTAAAACTGTGAGATTCCAAATTTTGAGGATTTGCGCAGAAACAGAGGGGAAACAGCTTTGCAGCCAAAGGTCTGCGGTCAAACGGACACTGCGAGCCAAATCCCGATTGAGAAATTCGGGTAATTTATTTTTATACATTACACATGAAGACAGTGTACTTAGGATTTGTCATCTACAAATGACAAATTGATAATTATCGTTTGGCAGTCGAAAACCTGCCCGACCACTCAGATTTGGAATTCCTAATTGGAATGGTTTCCGCGAGCCAAAAATTGGTGGCACTTCCGTAAACAGTATAAAATTTACAGCAAAAAACCTATTATTGTTGACTAACGCAAGTATTGTCGCCTAAAAAGGAATACACAATACTGTACATCAAATCGAATAATTAATCAAGGGGTAGTTCTATTGCATATATAAGTACGTGTCAGAATTTTTCTTATTTTTATATTTAAATCAGTAAGGGCAAATTATGAGCTAATTATTATTAAAAAGCTCGTACTCAAACAATATACCGTTGCTCGCAATTCTGTTCGGGTCACGGCCGGAACTATATCTGCACTGGAGGAACAGGGCGGCCTGTACAAATTGATTCATTTGAAAATGAAATGAATATTGCATTAGGATCTATACAATGATGAATGGGACGGGCCTTATAATCAGAGCCCATTGATATACGAGACCCCTATCTTATGATTGGGAATTTACGAGGGCGCAATAAACCTGTCTCCGCCCGGGCTCGTCTTCCGTTCGGCCCTATCCCACGGCCATAAACATTCGGCCGCCGTTACGGGGTAGAAAAAAAATTATTCCCTTAAATCCTTTACGGAGAGATATATATTTTCCATATTTTTATTTACGCTTTTATAACCCCTATTTAATATTTGAAAAGTGTGGACATTAAAATAAATTTATTGACTGACGCAGTCCAAAGTTAAGCCACAAACAAACGCCTTATATCGGTGACGCATCCACATTGAGCCCTACGATTTAATCCCTAAATATAGTGGTCCGTTATTTTAATTATGGGCACATTAAAATAAAAATGATACCGTCGAGTGTTGGAGATAAAAGATAATATGTAAACTTTACACTACTCTGGTAAATCCAACTATATTCATTACACTCTGGACTGTACTCTCCTCAAACGTCATTTTACTAGATGCATTTATTTAAATTTAGGGGAAATAAAAGGATGGTCCTAAGAGGGAGAGAGATATCGTTGTAAAAAAATTAAATAACGATAAAAAACCACGTACTCTTCTAAGGGAGAGATGAACGTACAATTAACTACTTGCAAGTACAATTATTCTCATTTAACAAAAGGTAGAAAGAACATAACTCCGGCTATCTGACTTCAAATAAAGAACTCTAGATAAAACAACTTACTAAAAATGGATTGTCTTCCAGGGAGTTCTCCAAACCCCAGTCATTTACAAAATTAACAATATATTTCCTCCTGACGGGAATTAATTATTATGCAACACTAAGGTACTGTATTTTTTTATTGTTGAGAACTGACTATATAAATATTAATCTATAATTCTGGATGTTTAAGTAGTTCTTAAATAGTCCAATAAACAGGTTTTTATTTCTTTTCCGGGAACAAATAATGTCCTCCGCCTCTCAAGATTTTTTAAGTGGAAGATAACTTCCAAGTTCACGAAACCTTTAAATTGAAGATTTATATATGATGCTTCTATATTTAGAATAGGGGATGACAGGAAATTCAGTATCGAACTCTATTCAAATATTCGAGGTTATTCGAATATAGACATTTTTTTCGATCACAAGAGTGAAGGGACCTCGGGTGGAAAGCCTAAAATATTCTTGACAAGGTTAAACACTTCTTCAATCGGTTAACTGATTCGTGAGATTCGACGAGGCCGGAAAATCTCCGGGAACGACGCCAGGAAACCTTCGCTCCTGTCCGCCCGGTCGTAAAGGAAAAATAGAAAATACACACAAGAAAGAAATCTATAAAGCGGGACGAAGAAAAGGAGGTCATCCGGTTGTTATTGTTATTGTTAAACGGGAGTATAACAAAAGTCTTTTGTTTATGGGGCGGACCGCAAGGGAGTGGACTTATTCTCGTTCTTTCGCTCGGTCTAATGTTTTAATGCCGGCTCTTAAAACGGGAAATCTCCCTTCAGCGGAGGCGCCCCTGACAAATGGTGCGTTCGAAGGATCGTCGACCCAGTTCGGGGAATTGCGTCAAGAAGTTTGAGGCGACCCGCGGGATGAATTATGCGTTTCAAAATGAAAAATGAACAGCCAGACCGAATATTAATCGGTCTTCCTTAATATAAAACGGACGGATAGGGAAATTACACTATACGTAATTCTTCCCCATGGTCATAAGAGTACGTACTAACCGTTTTATAATCAATCGCCACTTATGCGAGGTCACTGTGAAGGTTTAGCACATAACAAAATCAACAAGACGGAATGCTGTATATAAAGAGAGATAATATAGTGTAATTTATACCGTATAAAATGTAGAATACAAAATATCCAACACGTAGGATCAAGTTGAAACAGATTCAACACATATAAGTATGCGCTTAACGCTCACCAAACCTTTACATTTCGGTTGTTCATATATTTACCTAAAACATTCACAAACACACACACACACACACACACACACACACACACACACACACACACATATATATATATATATATATATATATATATATATATATATATAATATGTTATTGGTCAATATACACACAGCGTTTGCGTGGTTATTGAGCTTGCGACTCGTCGGACTCCAGTTAAATTAATGCGTTGAAAAGTCGAGGTCGAACATTTTCACGATCACGTTTCCGAGACGCAAGTCCCACAGTATAATGAGGAATGGATGCAACAAAGGCGACGAGTTTGTCAACAAGAAAAAATATGTCATGGTAACATACGTATAAATTTCAAAACTATCCAGTTGTTTTATGACAAACATAATATCCAGGCGTACTAAACGGCAGGATTTGTTTACTCTTAAACAAAATGTATTCTTGCACTCGTTTATCTTATAATTAATATAAATTTATTATTATATTACCAATAATAATCTATTATTAACATTTTTTATATTTAAGCCATTAATTGAGGAATACTAAAGAAAAAATATAAACAGAAACATATTATGCAAATTATGCAACTATACGTCAGAATATCTGAACTAGTATGATAATATCAATTTAAAATTCAAGATTTTCAAAATCCACCACACGGTTTTGCCAAAAGGCAAAAATAAAAATACCTGGCCTTATTCAAGAAAGTTTTAAAATTATACACAGGTTCAAGCCCAATCAGAAAGAGAACGCAGCCTGCATTCTTAATAGGGTTGTTGCTGTCCGAGTTCCTTTGGCGCCCATTGCTCTTACTGAAGCCACCACCCGAGAAATCGCCCCACAATTCCCCCATAACACGCTCTTCTAAATAACAGAATGTCCCACCTTATAATAATTCCATCCCGACCCCGTTCACTATATTTGTATTTGATATTGCACCCGTTGGTGCGGGTTATTTTAATTAATCTGTATCGGCGCCGAAAGGGAACGACAGTTTATTGAAAATACTTTCACCTGTATTTTACAAATAAATTATACCATTCGTTGAAATTATTTCGATAAAATTACAGCTGGACCGAAAGCAATTCCCCGATTTACCCTTTGCGGCCTATCCGAAAGTTATCGGGACGTAACTAATGCACAGTCCCGCCAGACCGGGGGACAGTGAGGGGAGATCGGTCGAATATTAAAAGTTCCCGATTCGAAGTTTAAAAGTTGATAACAAACCGAGACGTCCGTCGCAACATTCGAATCCCAACTCTCCAAGTGGAACTCAGTCCCGGAGAAGTTCGATTCCAATCAGGTTTCCCGTCTTAATCCACTCGACCGGTACCAGCCTTGCAGAAACATACAGGGCGCGGCATGAGGACATATTAACTAATTAATATGTACCTGGAGGGATTAAGTAATTAATCCGATGAAGGGAATTAAATAAATAAACTTTAAACATTTTCTATAAGGGAATTCCGGTAGTTAAATTATCAGAAAGATGACTGAAAAGTAGAATCTAATTTGTATTCTGAAGATAGTAAAGCTTAGTGAGTAGTAAGATAAGTAAGTCAATTTTCTAATTGTTGGACAATTCGATCCGTGGCCGGAGAATCGAATTCCCAGTTTGGAAGCCGCTTTACTCAGACGGCCATATTTGATACTGTGGGGTAGGGGCAGGGCTTAATTGAAGGGAAATTTCGAAGTCTCCTCTGATAGAGTTTCGGCACGACTCAGATTGACGTGGCGTGAACGCGTTCGTGGAACCGGATTCTGCGGCGACATATCGAAATACCCTTCAACTGAAATTTTGAATTGATGGCGGCGTCACCGCCGAGTAACAATTTCGCGTGTACCATTTTTGTCAACGGATTTACTTATTGTAGCACGTGGCTTTAAATGAACGTTCTGTTTCAATAAAAGAGTTAATTTAACAATGCAGATTTCGGGGGTGACGACGCTGACAAAGTAATAAACAAGGGAACGTACGTGAATTTTCAGACACGGAATATAGTATTTTCCCTGAACAAATTCACCAGTAGTAAGAAGTGAGATTTTCTGAGATATCCACGACCTCTGTATACTTGAAGGGCGACATTCACCCAAGAATTTCTGCATTCCTTTCGTTCTCTCGTTGATTACGAAACCTACTCGGGGCTTCAAGCGAGCGGACTTCCAGAAGACCAACCGCCAAGATTGGTATTAAGATTTTTATTTTTAATAATAATTAATTCAATAAATAATCTACATCCGAAGACTGGTGAACAACGAGTTGTATTTTATAATATTTGGTACCAATCGGCGTCACTTCACGATAGCATAGAATAGCAATTGAAATATCCGCGATTATGATAAATTGAATAAGGGTAATTCGAATCAAAATAAACGGTGACGCAATTATATTATTAAATAACTGATTTTGTCTACGGTTTTGGAATTAGAATGCGGTAGGTCAGAGTAGAGTCAGTCGGATTCCCAGTCCTGACAGGTCGGAAATCGGTCTAGAAATAGTCAGTTCTGAATCAAAGTGTAGTCCAATAAATTTTTCCCTGGAAGTGGCCCCGTGAATTTCGAACATCCAATGTCCGACACGGTAACTGATGCCCGAGGCCGCGGGCCCTGAGGAGGCCGAACGAAAATAACGCGAGAAAATAGACGTCTGAATTTCCAAAATAATTTATATTGGATCGGTTTCAACCGGCCGTCATAAGTGGGAAGCCGACTCACGCCCTGTCGACTAATGGTTGTACCCGGTTAGCCCACTTGGCCCCTGACACTACAACCGACCCGGTTCAGCTGGCAACTTTTTTTACATTAAATTCGACGGCATAAAACAGAGTTTGGAATATTATCAACAGTGTGACCTGTACTCTAATATCTGTGTGTACTGTAATATCTCGATTTTTTAGAGCGGGTGCGCAGTACCTGGAAATGCCAAACCCGATCTACCTCCAGAGCAAACAATCAGAAAGAGATAAATGTTTCTTATCTGTTATCACAAGAAAGATTCCTCATGACTCGAATCAATATCAATTATATCAACTTATTCGGCAATAACAGCTATAAATATATTTTTTTTTATTTTGGTCCACTCTCGACATATGTAAGCAATGTCTCAGTGATTTATAATTCCAAAATATCTTTTTCTTTCAGTTCACAGATAATTTAACGATAATCAAAAGAGTACATAAATACTTAACATATTTAACAAATTAAGTTGATAAAAAATTCTGAAACAGTTCTGGCGAATATCGGAACAAATAATACGGACGCTTTGGAAAAGCCGATTCAATGCAGTGAAAAAAATTTCGAAATATAAAGTTGCCCAGAAACAGATTTTGTGGCCAATTAAAGCGAATAACGTGGCAGTCGTGACAACTGGTTGTTCGCAACGCGGTTAAGTTCAATTGGTCGTGCCCATTCTAGAAGGCGGCCGGTCACGAAAATAGACTCTTAAAATACCTGAGACATATCTCGAGACGCTCAATTTTAGACCGAGCCCCGTCTATTTTTGCCCGCGCCGTAGATACTGGTGCAGAGTGAGTGGGAAGAGCTGACAATAAACTTGGAACGGAACACACTGTCCTGGAAATAAAAGTCCCAGGTCAGCATCGGAAATGCACCCAAATCGGGGAGTGCAACTCCAATCGACTTTATTTATCGAGAATCCAGAATGCAGAATATCCGTGTTCAACAAGTGTAAAACTAGACTTGATAATGACAATGGAGGATTCTGTTGCAATTTTTTAGCCAATAAAAGTTACTTTTAAAATAAAAATTTCGAACAATTAACTGGCTCGTTTAACTGAACTAAAATAGGAAAGGCGTGAAGTGTTTCCCTTTGCCAAAAAACACTGTGACTACCACTGCTTATATTAGGAGGGATGAGGTTTAAAATAGAGTGCAAGAATTTTGTTTTTGACAAATTTGAGCATTGAATGGATATGAGAAATTCTGTAGAACTCGTAACAGCGTGTATCTATATCAAAGAGGGGGTGGTATATATTAATAATAATTGTATGAAAGAAACATCAGAATATAGGAAGTGCTGGCAACTTTCGGATCGCAATTCTATTGAAATTCGAATAATAAAACCGAATTATTTCATTCGGAATCAATCAACAGTCGAAGTATCGTTATGAAACCTATGCGAGAATGGGGTTATCTTTCCTCTGATGATTTCGATATCAAGGTCGGCCAATTTCGGCTTCACGCCATCCACACTAGCACTAGGTTTGTAACATAAATGGTACTTACGCATGCCGCGCTGTGTATAGTTCGCGGAATGGTCCCTACTTCTAAATCATTAGAGTTTATTGCACTATTGATTTCCTTTAAACACTGGTACATACCTGGAACAAAAACCCAGTAATTAGAAATAACAATTAACAATAGCATAGTTATGATAATTATAATGTTTGAAGAGAAATTGTTCCGGTTTGAAAGTTTTTTTTATTCTTTCAACATTGAATTCATTAGAATTCAAGAGAATTATGAATTGATTTCATGAATGCTTGTACATAATGGAACGTAAACTATTTGCCAACATAATGGAATTGCTACGTCACTTGAATTATACACCGATATTTACAGCAGGCGGCTATGAAACGGTCGAATTCCGCTGTCCACTGCTAAAAAGCACTGTTCGTGAACTTTCAGCATCGAATCCCAGTGTAACGGCCCACTCCGCGTAATTTGTTTCAACCGTTTTTAGCCGAATGACAGTTCTATTATCAGATATTCCTATTGTACGGTCAGTATACAAAATGTATGTAAAGCACAGACTCGGCGGCGACTCCGGCAAAATTTATAAATACATATACGGACACACACACACACACACACACACACACACACACACACACACACACACACACACACACATATATATATATATATATATATATATATATATATATATATATATATATACACCAGGAAAGCGGGTTTATTTATTACCGGAGCCGAAAGAGAGGATTCATTCTATCGTAATGAGCAAGATCGTTAAATCCGTTTTGTGTTCAATGGTCGGGGAGGAGGGGTGGTGGGGGGATTTAAATTCTGCAATAATAACGGTGGACTGGGACTAGGGTGCGGCGAAAGGTCGAAGGTCGGATACGGAGGGGGCGGAATAAACAGTATTGTGTTATGGGCGTGGAGCTTCATTAAAACGTTCCTGGGCCAATGGCGCAAATTATTAGCGGAAGGGGGTTGGGCTCTCTCCGGCCAATATAGTCCCCCGATTGAACCGGATTAAAATCCACCCCGCGAGCCATCGGTTCCAAGCACCCGTTCATTATCGGGAGCTTCCTCACGGCCATTTCGGAATCCGACCGGGTCGGCATCCGTTACCGCTCTGAAATATTTAATAACCCCCTACCACCACCCACGCCTCGGACCGGGTGTAAACCCATTAGAATGACGGGGCCGCGTCCCACGCTCGGCCAGGAAACCATAGACCGCGTTAAATAAAAGTTAGATCCCCCCTCCACGGTTGTGGGAGCACCGGTGGATAACGCGGATAAATAAGCCGCCTACGAGCACGAATTTTCATCCCTCGTTGGAGTAAAACCTTCGATTATTCGACTGGGATTATTAACAGACTGTATTGTCAGAAGCATACAGAAAGCTCCCGACCTAAACCATTATCATTAAAATAACATATATATGCATTTATTCGTTATATATTTTGATAATAAATCTTTTAGTTTTAGCGCTGATACACGCAGTAGAGGACTTATTATATATTCATTTTTCGTTTAGACACGAGATATCGCACCACTGTGACATCATCTAATAATAGATAATTAGTAATATAAGTTTTGTGTATACACATATTTGTTCAACCTTTAAACACCTTCAGTGTTTCCGAAAGGATCAACCGGAGAGCAATTCACCAACCCTTTCTCTAATCTCCCTAACCTCGAGGTAATTTCCAAAAACCAGTATCGCAACGCCGCGACGAAATTCGTGAGTGACAACATGAACATTCGCTGACGTACGAAAAGATAACATTGTTTGAGTTTGAAACAATAAATTCCTATCACAGCGTTTACGAATTCAATAATCCTCCAGTAGGTCACTGCCGGTTATTGTAGGTAGAGTGGCTGTGTCGAATATTATCAAACGAAATAAAGTCTGCTAAAATTAGACATAAATAGTAATAAAATCATATGAAAAATAAATACTAAATGAATACAAAAAATTGATTTAAATAAAAAGTACGTTCGGCTCAAAACTGGCACATGGTCAAAGGATTTGTCAGCTGAGTAGATACGAGCTCTATCTACACTTGGTGAGGGATATTAGTAGTGTAGAAATGCGATAATTATGCTAACTAATGAGACACATATTATGTTTATTACAGTTAATTTCCCTCTTTTAACTCCACTAATGCGTACTGTTTTACTTTCCAGTATTATATGAGGTTATCACGGCGAAAATTAACGATTGTAAGTTAATACAAGACCAAACATAAGATCAAGATGAAGATCAAGAAATTAGTTCAGAACTTCATATTAAACAGTAGCCAGTTTGAGAGCAAAACTTTCAGAAAATGGAATGTACGAATGGCGTTTATTAGGTCACTGGGGATCGAAGGTTCGAAACAGGGATAGAAGCTGTTTTAATCTAATTCTTAAGTCCCTAACCTTGTCAAATAGTTGAACTGATCCAAATAATTCTATTCCTTCGAAATGAATTGTGTTATACGAGTGTCGAGAAGGAAAAAATATGACTCGTGTGTATATTTATTCGCCTAAGTCGAATCCTACGGTAGTAACCGGCGGAGGGGAATGAGGGGGCCTAACGATTATTGAAGTTAATTTATCTTTTTGGCAGTGCTCCTTCCTGCCTTAGGGGGGGCCGGTCTTAAGTGGCGGCAAGGTCACAGGCCCTGCCCATTCATTCCCCCGCTGTTTTTATTTTGGTGTTCATTCAACGTCCCGAAATAAGCTCGATCGAGTCCTGGCCAACGCCACCAAAGATTATGAGGTATAAAATTGGGGGAGCGGACTATTCACTCGTGGCCAATCTAACAGCGATCTCAAATGAGAAATAAAAAGAACGATTCAGCAATATTAAGGGACATATTTTCTTATTACCATGCACAAATATCTTCATTATAAAAATACAGGACTTAACACTCTTTGTGTTATCGTTGAACAAAATACCATTGCATGTCGTTACGACGCAAATAAGCCACTTTAATGTATACTTATATTTTACCTCTCGTGATTTCACGGAGAAAAAAGAGCTAAGTAATAATTATCCCATTATATAATGGAAACGTGTTTGATTGAAAAGGTGTTTAAGTAACGGTGAGCAATTCTTTGGTCAGGAGGAATGTCTGAAGCTCATATTCGCTAAATATTAGCATCATGTGTGATAGGTATTTCTAAACATGTGTGTTAGGTAATTCGAATCACATAGATTTCATTAATTATTGAACTATTTTTTCTCGTTACTCTCGAAAGCAGGACGCTTTCGAAAATAATTTTGCGTGATCGAACGTAGAGGAGAGGATGCTTCGGAGACACAGAAAATTCTAGGCTAAGATCAACCGCCATTAAGTTCATCTTAAGGTGTGAAAACGGCGGAACTAATGACACTCTCGGGTAATTAAGAAGGTGGGCACGCCACACGGAGTGGAACCGACCGGCTTCCTTCAGACGATGTTGATCTTCGCTGTGCGATCGCGCCCAGAACCGCGAACTGCCAACTTGCGGATTCAGCTTTTTTCCTCCCCGCGTGTGTTTGTTCCCCCAATAGGTCCGCTTAAACGAGAAAGTGAAATTCGGAGCTTACGGTTTCAAGTTTACGCTCAGTTCTGCCGTTTGTTCAGCATCCGAAGCATATTTGCGTAGTCCATTCGAACATAGTAACTATAAATGAGTCTCATTATCGTCGATCATTACGTAGCGAGTAAAATAGATAAATATTTCATTCATTCATATAAGTTTCAAAGGTGGATACAATCTCTTAAAATTATCCGAATTGTATTTTCAATATCGTACCTAAATATATGTTCAGTTTTTTCCTAAATCCTATCTATATAAATATTCTAAATGAGCTATTAACCTAGTCGATAAAATAAATTTTGGATTACTGAATAGATCAAATGTAAACGAGGGTTGAATCAGTGTTATAGATTTCCCGACCTTTCGCGTCAACTGCGCAATTCAATAACAACCAAACGAACGTTTTCAAACTTACAAATGAATAGGAGCAATTAAGCACTAGTGAAAAGTTTTATAGGAAGGTTAGAGGGGCGCTCCGTGCAATTTACCGAAGTTTAGTTGGCAACGAAAAGGAAAAATACTCTTAGGACAATTCCGGTAGTAAAGTCCGAGTGGTAGGACTTGCCCAGGCCCCCCGCCTACGTAGTTCTAGTTCCGTTTCGGGGGGAAACAAAAAAAAACAAATTTTAATTGGTAGGGGCTCGAGGCTGAAGGGAATTCGTAGCCTGGAAGGGTACGACCTTAGTCGGCGGCTCCTACCTCGAAGGACCACCACGCCGCCGCAAGTACCGCCCCACCTCTATCGTAAATGCGGTGAATTATTCATGAATCGCTCGGGCCCCAACCAATATTTGGATTAAAATATCCTAGCGCAGCAGTCCAATTTACGGGTTCAATTTCTTAATTCCAGTACGTGACTGAGGCGGGGGGGAGAACAGTGTTCCTGTTCGCCGACTGATATGCTTTTACGATATAAATATATTGTAGTTGTGTCGCCCTACTAAACTTTAAAAAAACAGTTCATCTCTCTTTACTTGTACAATTTGGCAGAATAATATTTTTATATAACTATTTACTTACTGTACACATTATGCTACGCAAGTAATACTCAATCAAACTCACTTTAGGAACGGACTGTTGTCAGTAAAATGTACAAGCTCTGGTAAATTCTCTGATTTTCTGACGAGTCATTATTTCATAATATAATCGAGAATTCATTCATGCCGTACACAGCCGCTAAATCTGAATACAATAATTCCCCTCTCTGCACCGTTCGTTTCAGAAGATACACTCCACTATAGAGCCCCCCGCCTGCCTATCGTCCGCTATGCATTTCGAAAATTAATCACCAAAGTACATTAATACATCTCAGTATTACATTTCAAAACCCGGGAGCACACAATAGGGATTATTAAATCGGTGGTTTGTTAAGTCCGGTTTCTATGGAAAGGAATAACTAATTTACACGACCGTCGGACTTTCATATTGTTCCGCCGGCCGATTGGGGGACAATTATGACTACAAATCGAGGAATTATTTATTCCGGGAAATTAAATTTTCCCCGAGTACATTTCCTGCAATGAAGTGCCCCGGCACACCGGCCAAAGGACGAGCCAGGCCTCTAATCCAATTTCTCCCCGATAAACGGGACAGAAGATATTTCCGCAAAATGACCCGCAGCCAAATGCAACTGTATAATGGACGCATCGGATGAGATGCGTTTTTGCAATTCAGTACATCGATGGAAAATCATATTCGAGGATTAAACAACCCCGCAGGATCAATGACAATGAACGGTTCAGATTAATGCGAGTCCTTTCGGCTTAATTATAACAATTGATATGTTACCGATTTCTCTGACGCTATTCATTTAGCTGTCACAATGTCGGAATTGCCAATCACTACTTGATTCTGTATTATGCAACAAATAATAATGATATATAATAGAATATTCTTTTGATCTGCACATGGTTTACATTTACAATATAGACAAATATAATGAAATATACATAACACTGGAAGAAATACTTATTAAAGGTGGATTTTCTCTACTCAAGTGACTATATACTAATTAATTTATTCATTCTAATGTAATGATATTAATAATTAGTACAAATGGTATTAAATTACACGAATGAAATCCATACTGTCCCTGGGGTATATTTCTGTTTTGAATTTAATACCTATTTTAAATCGTGTCCTAACACAGAACAGAGAAATTATGTTCGTATTAATATACAATAATTTGTATGAATTCGGTTACATCAAAACTACAGTTTTAATGTTCGTATTGTAGAAACCTCTTGGGTCTAAAAACTAGAGTTATTTCTGAATATCCATATCGTTAGTAGTCCACAGATATCACTATTGCGCAATTCAGACAATAATTATCCTGTTCCCAATGAATCGCCTCGGTTTTTAATACTACTAAGTACTACCATGTAGTAATAATGTCAGTTGTACAAAATGTTATAATAGGACAGCAAGTGAGAAAATCGACTACAGAGCTTACAAAATACCGAGGTGTAGCAATACAGTATTACGTTTGTAACAATTCATTCTATAAATTGGAAGGAAACTGAAATATGTTCCAGATATTCAAGTTTATTTTCGATTTTTCTACAACCAGATATATTCTTAAATCCGACCTACTTTTGGGGCTAAGGGCAATCCCCGATCAACTGATTTACGAAACAAAGTACAAATCAAATTTTTTCCCCTTTGCACTTTCCGCGGTCGAGATATTGTTACGCGATGCCCAGAAAATATGACCTCCGCTCGGTGGACCGGACGCGTAAATGGAGATGAATTATTCATGAACATCGGCATGACCCAGTACTCGGATTGAATAAAGTTTAACAAAAATAGGCTAATTGAAGACACCTTTCGTTTAATTTATGTTGTATCCGCAATGAAATATGATATTGAATAATCTTGTCTCCTGGAAGACGGCGGCCATTTAAATAATCAATTCGCCCTGTAACTTATTCTTAGATTCTATAATACTTAAACAAATGTTAATGTTAATGCTAAGCACAGCATTCGTTTAAACTGTACGAGCTGTAGCATCACACTACAATAACAGTACATATCCCCGGTCCAATTTATTTATTTCCCATCATTATAAAAATTACGTTCCTATTTTTATTCCAATGAGAATGCGACCCGCGAGAATAATTTTCCCGTGACGTTTTATATGGAAGAGCCGCGCAACGGTATATAAAGTTTGGAAACAACCGGCATATGGGAATTGAAGCATCAGCGGGAGTTCTCATCGAAACTCTTTCACTTCGAGGCCACAAGAGACTCATCCCGGCAGTCTTGCCCGAGTAATAACTTCTCTTCCTTGAAAAGTCAAAGGTCGCCCAACCCGGGTGGAAGTCGAACCCATAAAACAAAAACCGTTATAAAAAAAAAGAGGGAAACTTAACCTTCGGGGCAATAAAAACGCCTTTTAATTCCTGGAAGATTAAATTGTTCAGGACTACGTCAAAGATTTTTATTTTGCAAAACTCAGAACTGATATTAAGTCCACTGGAGTCTAAATAAAAGGACGAAAGCATTTTTATATATAATATAGCCCTCTAGACTGTTAAGGGCAATTGTGTTTATGAAGAAAGTAAAACTATCCAAGATAATAAGAAAAGTTAATATTTCTTTAATATTTGTGTTAATTTAAACTCGCGTTCTGTCTAATATTTCAATGTAAATTTCTGTCGTTAATAATATCTTAAAAATCAAATGTGAAACACCCTGAAACACGGTTGAAATGTGAAACGCGTGCAAAATAAACATGAATTCTACATTTTTTAATAGTGTTTTATATCACTATTTTAAAAAATGAAAGGTTACTGAAAAAATATGGGGGACAGAAATTGTATTTAGGACGGTTTGTACGTCAGCAACTCTTGTCCTAAACACAATATTGGTTTTAACGAAATATTTGGTAGCTAACTGAAATGGACCATTATTTACAGTTTACCGGTATTTAAAGGGTAGATGGGGCCGGCGCTTAAGTCGAACTGGGTAGTTAACATTCTGTGCGCTAGCGGAAGCCAGTGCCTCAGTTATCAAAAGGAAGAGGAAGTCGGCGGGCCTTTAATCAGCGAGGGCGGAGGCCCGTTTCCCAAACCCCGGCCTAATCTAATTTACAAATTCGGTAAACGTTTCCGGCCGATATACGTTAACGGGGTGGGAGGGCATACCTTGAATTTTTGCCCCATTGCAGATTGAAATCGGAGATTATAAACAGAACAGCATCCGTAGATTTTGCGAGTTTCTGTTCCTCTCGCTGGTTTGGTCTTTTACAAGACCGGTTTCGGCTGCTCGCAGTCTTCAGTAGCGGTGTTAGTCACTTTTGGCACATTGGATGTTTTTTGGGCATCCTCACTGCACTGTCACTGTCACTTGTACTGACAGACCAAAGCAGCGAGAGGAGACAGAAATACACGAAATCTACGGTATTCCAACCCTTCGCAAACCACAAAACAGATATTCTAAACTAGAACAGTATCCTATTTAGTCAATCAGTATTCATTAATAAATTGCAATGGTTTACGTTCCGCTATATGTATCGTCCTTAAAAAATGTCTGTATCACTACTTTATGCAAGGCCGTAGATTTCTAGACTTTTGGGAGAAGTAACTGCAACACGAAAACCAATGAGGTATAGCAAGCGTAAATTTTAATTTATTTCATTGTATTTGCAACCACGTTTGCCAATTCATTAATATATTTTAAATGACAGCTTATATAAATAGAAATAATAGTGAACCATACGTACAATAATATGTTTATATGTATCACGTTAATGAATACGACTGTCTCCAAGACGTGCAAGTCAATGGATACAACAAATTATAGTCTCTTATGCTAGATCTGAAGTTTGCAACAATTTGTCAGGAACTTATTAATGGAATATTTGATCTGCAGTCGTAAGAACTTACTAAACTCCTGTCTATTTCCGGCCATTAACAGCGATTTCCTTTTTATTTGTTTCGCACTAATCTCCAGAACTAAGCCCACAGCCGATATTCCGCGAAAATGGAAAATAATCCCAGGCTAAGTTATAATCTGTTGTTAAGTAACAATATTTCACAATAGCCTCGGCCACTGTTTAGGCCAGGGGAATGAATATTAATGGACTTCGGGTTAAAAGCGTTTAATGGAAACTGAAAATTTACTCCGGCCCAGATTTGTACAGTACATAATTTATAGCCAAATGCAGTAGCCTAAATTAATTAGTTGCTTTAAAAGAAGCGTTCAACACTTGCGCGTGAAAAAAAAAAGATTTAATAACCCCCTACTTATTTTAACGAACCGTTAAATTTGCTGTTATTCAAAAGACTAAATCGTCCAGTTATTTTCAATTAGTTACTGAAAGCGAGGAGAATGATTAATGTTAAATTTAGGGTCAGAAACGATCTCTGAAAACAAAAGCCTGTCATTCTGGTATTCAACCATCAGCATTAGATTAGTATGAATTTGGCAGTATTTTTCTATAATGTTATTATTATAATGTTCTGTAATGAAATAGTGTATTTCAGTTATATATATATATATATATATATATATATATATATATATATACAAAATCTAGACAATAATTTTTAAAATAATAAATATGTTTTCATTCGGTACGGAGCCAAACGCATTTGTATGGTGTTTTAAAAGAACAGTTTTTCCCCCTTCCACAGTTAAAAAAGTCGACTGAAACAGACCGAAGAATGACTAGATGCCGAAAACTGCCCAGGTCCTTGAGAGGCATACGACGTGACGAAACTGTTGCAAAGTTAGGGAAGATAAACGGGGAAACCCAGCGAAATTGGGGGCGGGGGGACGGTAGGGGGATCACTTTGCCAAAACACGCAACCCGCCGTGTTTATATCACTGGCGACAACCGCTGCAGACGTTTATATTCGGAAGTCGTTAAGGTTTAAAAATAGAAAATTAGAACTTGGTCTTGATCTGTTCTGGAAAGTGCGAACTACGTTTTAGTTAAGCAGTCGGCCTTAACTGTTCAAATATATTTGACAGACCAAAAAATGTGTTTTTGAATTGTAATTCCGATCGAGGATGTTTACTATTTATAAATCAACTTTTCAAATGATTAATTATAAATTGTTTCAGTGATATAATTCCGGTATCTCACTCGATTCAATTCATTGTAATCGTGATAATAGGTATAATTAAGAATCGATAACGGACTAAAAATAGCTGGTAAATTTTCGTAATGCCGACGGGAACAACGAGCTCCAGAGTTAATATTTCGGATTAAGGTGTGGAAGCGGCCTAATTTGAATTCTTAGATTTCGGGATGACGTCAGGCAATCTCCTAGCAACCGGCTTTCATCCACTCCGGGCTGCACCCGGGAGGAGGAGGCCTCCACCTCTGCCCAGGCCTCCCAACCTAATTTAACCGTATTCCTTCCTTTCGCAGAGTAACGATTCTTGGGACGAACCCCCCAATATGAATTTCCTCGTAGATCCGACCGATCTCTCCCCCGCCGAGTGGTCAAATATCAACGGCATAAAAAATTCAAGAGGTAATAGTTATAAATTAAACAAAATTACTTACGCACTTATAACAGTTCATTCTTATGTCCCACGATATAAGAATACAAACGCCCTAAAGAAAATAACACATTTTCTCGAAAAACCATACTTTTCTCTACGTTCTGACCTGTCATAAGCCTAACATATCCTAAACATCGATATTACGAATTATTATTAGGCCCGAATTCCGTCCATATTTTTATGTAACATTTATTTATATCTTACCCTATTAATGAACAATAATTCCAATTAGTATAAATGAAATGGATCAGGAGGACAGCACAGTGAGGCAACAAATTATAAATAGACAATATTGCATACAAATTAAAGTAAAATGGAACATAAATTAACATTAAATTTCTCATTTATAGAAAATAACGGATAACAAATTTACAAGGATACTTTAATTTGCATGCTATTATCAGTATAATTTTCTTCTAATTTCCACACCTCTCAGTACGTAATTCACTTTTAAAACTCAAGGCCAACCCCTCATAATTGCCAGTGTAGTGTACCGATATAAAATTATATGGCACCAGCTGAATTACATAACGCGAACCTATCGCCACTTCGTTAACCCGGTAGCTATTTTAATTGCCCATAATAAAAACGACAACGAAATTGTAGAGAAATCAGAAATACCTATCAAATCCGGGACAACTGCAATTAGGTTCCAAATTGATTTGTAATGCGGCTACTAGTTACTAATATAGGCGGCGTATAAATTCCGGGCAACTGTCGCCCTTCTGCCTGTTGGTCAATATCCGGTGTGTGAAATTCAAATTACCACGAGACCAATTCACAGGGGCTACGACCACTTCAATTACACATCCAAGTCATATTTATTTTACACGATATTTGATCAGCCAAATACATTTTAAACTTATATATACATATGTTTAACACAATTTGTCGTCTACGCGTATATAAATACTTTATACTTCAGATTAATATATAAATATAGCATTATCAGAATTACTTTAGGTAATCCTTTTTCCAATATTTAATTGGAAGTTTTTTGTCTGTATTTGTAATGCGCAATAAATTCATTGCTTTAAGAATTACGCGCGTGGGAAAATATTATTGGAGCTACGGAATGATAAACAAATAAATCATAAACAGGCTTATAATTAAATCCAACATAAATTAATCGATACCATTAAGTCTTACGCAGAGTGGGCCCGCCTATAGGGAGGAAACCCTTATGCGTAGTATGAATTTATACATGAGGTTCCGATAATGGGATTATTTTTTTACTAGAATCTGTGGATGGTACATTTATAATGTTACTTTCGAATATCATTTGAATTTAATTAAAACGGGAAAATTAGCAAAGGCCGATAGACGGGTTGGTCAGCGGCTCCGCCAAATGCCATTGACTGAACCCCGCCCAACATCCCCCGCTTAGCAGCTGAAATACAGTTTCCCTTTTGAAATTTGATTCGTGTTAAGGATTATTTTCGCAACTATTGAATATTTACCCAACTCAAAGTTCGATGTTTTCAAATTGTCAAAAAATAAAAATAACCGTAAAAAGATACTAAAACTGTATTACAATTCTCCAGGGGAAATACTCGTACGGCGTTTCAAAACAAGTTATTGGAATCCGAAGAGAATTTAATATATATCCGTCGTGTTGCCGTTGAAAAGTTACAATCGAAATTTCATCGGAGAACGTAAATTAATTATACAAGTCGGGAAAACGGGCGATGTACGGTGGCTGGCCCGCGCGCCTACTTCAAACGGCATAATTTAAAATATGTTGGAAAAATTAATAAGCTTCAGCGTGTAGCAGAAAATTCATACGGAGACGAATAATTGACCGATGTTATCGCAAATGTAATCACCTTTTCCAAGGTGAAATCAAATGTGTATATTCGAATTGGACCTAGGGAATATTTCCGGTGTTGAGCATTAAACGAAACCCGCTGATAGAAATCTATACGTCAAGTACCCCTCCTAGTCACTAATAAAAACAGTGTAAATGAGTGCATTTAGTCCAGACAATCCTGATTCAACTGAGGGAATTGATTTAAACGAAACATTACCAACTGAAAATTAGCACCGCATGCGCGTTAAATTAGGAGGGACAAGATGTAAACTTTTCCTTTTTTCCCTTTCCAATTTTTTTTTTTATTTTGAAAAATTAAGTATTAAAGGTCGCGAAGGAAAACTGGGACACGGTCCGGTCATTGATCACTCCGGTGAAAGTCCCGCCAAGACACCTGACTGACGCCTACATCCATTTTCGAAATGACAAATGGTTTCCTATTTGAATTAAAAATAACAGTTACGCTCCTGGAAAATCGATTACGGCTTCTCTAATAAACGACCGGTCCAATTACAGAGTTTAGATAAGTAAACTGTGATTATCGTAATTGTTTATAGCAATATAAAAGTATCGATATTGAAAAGAAATGTTCGAAATAGAAAGGGCTGCCAGATCTTACAAAGAATCTTTTATTAATACATTTTGATGGATGCTTTTTATATATAAATTCTGTACTTTACTTTGTTGATTTACTGAATCATTCCAACACCTGTTTTATCGTTCGCTCAGCTCTCGATTGAATCTATTGCGGCATAAATTAATCTGTTATTCCGGAATAACATACAAAAAAGAGTTGAATAATTTAATTCCCATCGAAGAGGTGTTTTTCCCCTTTGTGTCGAAATGTTAAAAAACAATAATACCTTTTCCATTATTAATCATTTTCTTTCCCGATTGTATAACTAGCCCTGGCGATTGTCGGCCTAAAATATGCGCGTACATTAAAATTATTTCGTGTCCATCTTCCAGTACAACCAGGAAATGGTACATTTTCCGTACAATTGACCGTAAACTTACCACGGAATGGCTCAGGTTCATTTTCCGTTTTATTTTTTCTCTCTTAATTAAATACATTTTGCCAGTTGGAAAAGTATTTAGATGAGACGGCAGTTCATAGAACTCTGGTGCTCTTTAGAATTCAGTCCGGTAGTTTTTTCTTCAACAACCGGTTCGCATTGAAAGGCCGCCGCTCTTAACACAATTGGCATGATGCCCGTGCCAGTTGTTAGAGTACACACACACACGTCTTTGGAATAAATTATGCAATTCAAATTGCGCATTTCACTGGCCAAGATGAGCTCGTCGTACAAAAGAAGAAATATAAGATGTAATCAGAATGTCCATAAAAAAAGAAGATTTAAAATCCGTAAGTATTATATTGATACAACAAGGTGTGCAGAACCTTTTCCATTAAAACCGATGAGTGAATAATTTTTTTTCCGTTTTACCAACTTTCGAGGCACGTTCGGTCAAATACAGCCAGGTTACCCGTAAAGCGGACAGAAGCAACGGTCCTATAACAGGTTATAAGAGACGTATCGACGAGGCGTTCGGTCATTAACGCTAGTAAAGTAGCGCCGCTTTCACTCGGAGAGAGAGAGAGAGAGAGAGAGAGAGAGAGAGAGAGAGAGAGAGAGAGAGAGAGAGATAAACTATCGTACTGTATCGAGGTTAGCAGCCCGATGACTAACGACGTCCAGTCTCTAATCGGGACTGCGTACAAACGAATGAATGGCCGATCGAGAGCAAGTTGTTAGTCACAAAACGAGCGGAAATAATGTGACAGCGTCGTTTCTAAACGGCTGGTTGCCTTTGAATTGATTTGTACTGAACTTAATATTTAAATCAATATAACGATTTAAGGATTCAATTAAATTAGGATGACTTATTTATGATACCTGGTTGGGCGTCAAAATGTTTAATGTAGATTCCCTAAGTAGATAGGTCAAATTAGGATTAGAGGTTTACATTACGAGACAATAAAATGTATGACTCGTATTCTTATTAACCACGATTAAGGAAATAAAGGTAAATTGAAATAATGTAAACGATGGTATCATTCTGCCACTACTCGCTGATTTCAAAGTGCACACCTATCTTCAGCCGAACTTCCAAACCCAAGTGCCAGATTTTATAATTAAGTGAATGTTCCTAATTACTGTCGCGCTCATAACATATCATATATAATCCTGCATTCCGAAATTTCGAGCTAGTTTCAATGACTTAATCGGCTTTAAAAAAAACAAACACCCCGTTCTCGTAAGTATCAATTCGCGGCGTCCAGTTTGGTGCGATAAAATGTGAAAGCTTCCCGAGCACTCGGACCGAAAATTCAGTTAGGGCCGGTAGTTGTTTAAGTTCACCCAATTACTGTGCTTTCCCACTAACCCAATTACGGATAGTGGACGAGTGTTTTTCGGCCAAAAACCAATTGGCGCCGGCGATTCACCTAAGCAACCTTCGCCGTCATAACCGATTTTAAAGTTACTACCCTATGGGTATATCATGTCGATGGATACCCTATAGGCAAAATTATTAAAATTGAATTCATTATCTAGGACAACAGACAACCCGGATTCTTACTTTGATATTCTAACAGTTATGCCCCATACGTCAAGTCCCATACCAGAATCTCAGTACAAAAAATCAGTGAACATCTAGACTGTGAAATTATCTTATAACTTCTATACATTTAAAAATGTGTTAAAACGCGGAATATTTGTAATCCTGGTGTTATTTAAATTATTTTTTGTTTATGTACCGTCCAGATTTATATGGAGAAAAATGTTGACTGCAATGTATCCCTTTTCGTAGAAAATGAATTTTCCTATTATATTTAATAGTAGCTGTAGTATTGCCAAGTAGTTGGCATCGGTCATGATTTATTCAGGATGTACATAAAAAGAGAAAGGGACTGCGAAGAGTGTTAGATTTGAAAATGGGATAAATATGAGAATTATATCTACGGCGTGAACGGCCGTTTTTGGGGATGTTAAGTGTCAGTTTGGCAAGGCGGTCAAGAAGTTAGGCAAGGGGCCTCGTATAATGAGTGTTATTGGGCTAAGTGGGTCCGCCGCTTCCAGTTGTGCGAGTCTCTCTCCATCTATCTCTCTCTCTCTCTCTCTCTCTCCTCTCTCTCTCTCTCTCTCTCTCTCTCTCTCTCTCTCTCCTCTCTCTCTCTCTCTCTCTCTCTCTCTCATCCTCCGGCTGCTCCGCCTCTTCGCCAATCAAGATTAGCGGCGCTCACAAACCCCCCACCCCCCACCATCAACCCCTCCCACTGCTAAAATGTAAACTTGGACTCGGTGATTAGTGTACAGACTGAGGCTTATGTCAATTAAACCTCAGAACCGGCTACCGAGAGTTGCACAGCACCCAATACACTCATCCCGGTAATGATTTCAAGCGGTGTAGTTCGGCATGTCTTTATCCGGTACTATAATTAAACGCAGGAACCTCGCGCTCATGCGGGCGCGTTTGGGGCCTACTATAGTTTCCTAATAATAGATTAGACAGTAGGTAAAAATAAATTCCAACCGCGAATAAATTATCGCTTATAGAAATAAATTAACTACAAAATTACAGATATGTAAAAAACCTACTCCGAAAGTAAGTGTCGTAAAATTATTTTCGCTAAATATTTTGATGAAATGTCTTAATCGTAAGGTCTCAAACACGCATAATTTAAGAATGATCGCGATCTCTTTAAAATATCAATGAAACTCTCTATTTCATGATATTTATAAGGACATCTTAAGGAGTTAATCCGACTTGAGTAATAGTGTAGTGACAGTGCAAACGATATAATTCATTGACTGAATTTCTTGTATTCTCCAAGTCAACTAAATACATTCAGTTGTTTGTGAACATCATAGAATTATACTCAATTAAGTATTAATAAGCATACAACTATGTATATATGTTGTGTTCTAATGATTAAGATAGTTCATAATAATATTTGACGGATAGAGCCCCCACACTGACACGGCTAAACGACGGTAAAGGGTGAAGAAGTCAATATACATTAGCTTGGACATTTTGTTCACAAAAGCACATTCCTTCAGATACTCTATAATAATTTCCTTCATCAGTTCCCACACGGGACGAGAATGTAATACAGTATTGTCGCGAATAATTTTGGCCTCGCGGGATGGGACATCGCTGAATCGTACGTATAAATCCGTTTTGTCGCGGCTATAAATTGTCTGAATAGTAGAGTCCTGACTTGGGCACGTACGGGACTTAAATTATTCATAGGGAACGCAGCTGGTCCCGCGCTTTTATCTGCCGCGATTAGAGTGTGTACCGCCCCCGCCCCAGCTCCGGCCACCGCTCAATAATACAATGCACCGCCGCCTCAGACGACAATCGATGCGGAAAAAAAATAAAAACTGTCCCGTCACGCCCTTCCTCATTACCGATTTTCAGTCGGGACACGTTGCCGACCTTTTCTGCGGAATGCGCGGAATTTCTTCGGCGGCGCATGACCCGACTGGTAAGCCCGATTTGAGCCGCATCTAGGTCGACAGATAACATAATGGCCGTTATCGCCGCTTTCGACGAGCCAAATGAAAAAAAATAACACATACACTTTGTTACATACGGCTACGCCGTATTAAATTGCTCCCCTTGAATTGACCCTTCAGTTTAATGCCGAAGTTAATTCGGCATCTTCACAACACACTGTCAAATAATTTATCTGGACCAGTAAATCAGAGTGGCAAATCCAGGTACAAAATACACTGAGACTAAAGTGCCTCTACGGAATATTTTATTATCGTTAATCGTTTCAAGAATTAACATAGATCAAGCGATGGTTCTACTCAGGAAAGTCAACTTTGATTGGATGTGACTTAAGATGTTAGACTGCGGACTCGGATGAGAAAAAATCCACCATTTTAAATTAGTACTTCACTAATTGAATAAATACCGCGATTGGAAACACAGGTCCGAAGCCGTTCGCCGCAGCCGGGATAGGCGGTGTTTTAGTGGGAGGCAGGTGCCTATATACCGCCGCTGTAGGCGCGACGGGGGTTTGGATTCGGCGTTAATCGATGGCCGGGCACTCGGGTCCCCCCCTCCGCCCCCTTCCCCCGTCGGGCCCCCTCTGTAAATTATCCACGTGGCGGCGTATTACGGCCTCCGTAATTGCAGTAACTTTCCGAAGTAACGCCGCCATTATACCAATTAAACTGGCGGCCGCAACTGATAACTGACTGGGAACGAAAGGTGTGGGTGTTATCGTACGCAGTCTGGTCGCCCTAGTGACATTTTATAAACCTGAATTTAGCAGAAATCTATCTCTGGATATACTACACAGTGAGGAACACGAGCTACTAGGGACGATAATCGGCAATTTAACTCGTGCGGTAATCACCAGGACATACAACATTGAATTTGGATAACCCTTGTAAAAACATATTTTAAACATGCGATGTGGTTCTACTCAGTATGCGTAGATACGCAGGAAAGTTTAGGTCTTGGAAATGCTAAATGTATTGAATCAATAAAAATTATTCAATCCCCTAAATCCCATAATTGTCAATGCAGATAAGGGAGTAAAATTATGTATTAAATCAATAATATAATACAAGAATAATATATACATATTTATTTAAATAATGTAAGGTATGTGGAACACACAATTCAAAGCATAATGGGAGTGTATGAAATAAAAGAATATTATCGAAATTATCGACGTAAAGAGACTTGTATGCCTCTTGGTCATTGAATGGTTGACATAATTGATTGTACAGTTTGTACAATGGTTATGGTAAACGAAAATTTGAATTCTATTAAAGAACAAAATGTTAGAGATCATCATGGCAAAATATGTGTATGTACAAACACTCCCTACTATATCTTCGCAATTTGTGCAATAAATATTCAAATTGGCCGTATTTAAATTGGGGGTTGAAATTTTTTGAAAACACTGCCACGAGTAGGGCGGGGCGGGTGACTGAATTGGGTCACGTGACTCGTGGCCAGGGGCCGTCGACCCCCCACGAGCCGCCGCCCCCCCGCCCCACGCCGACGGCCCCCACCGAACTCCCAACGCACACGGAACAATTTTTCATTTTCAGGGCGGAATTTATACTTGACATCGTGCCCGTTTTGTTTTGTTTAGCGCAAAACATACACTACGAGATTTTGTTTCCCCTTCCCAACCATACCACTGACAAAATTCCTCATTCGCGACTGTTACAAATTGCTCTTTTTTTGCACTCCGTATACGGGGATTATCTTTTCTGAAAAAAACGTATATTTCCAAAAAAGACCGTAGAGTATCCTTCAGAACAAAGACTACGTTGTTAATGCCTAACACTAAATACATCCGAAATATACATAAACGGAGAAAAATAGAAGGATATTGTGATCAAAATATTTATTTAACAAAATTTGTCGTGTACAAGGTTCATATCTTCATTACAACAAAATGTTTATAGTGTTTTTAATAATAAATAATTAAATAATTGTTTATAGTATTTAATATGGATTTTCATATGATTACGTACGTTTTCGTACTTTTACATTAATTTAATTTTTTATACTTCATAATGTTCATCAGGAGCCAACATTACGAACGCAAAGCTACTAACGGCGGAGGTAGTCGGGTCCGGAAGAGCAAGCAAGCGAGAGGTGACAGATCACACGTTATTCCGAAACAAAGCAAACTTCCTAAGAGAAATGTCTGTCTGGTCTCAGTTTAATTAAATTTGTCAATATATGAATATCTGTAAAATGTCATGTATCTACAGCTAATCTCTTAATTTTTCTAAGTATAGAACTATGGTAATAAAAGTAAATAAAACAATAAAAATCGCCTTTAAACAGAAATCCAATATAAGAGAACATGAAGATAGTATATTTTATTACTACCCTCTTTTAGGGAGTACTAAATAAAATAAATAATAGAGGATATGTTAATTAAAGTTCACTATACTTGGATTTTGAAAATATTGATGATGTAAAGAAGGTGGGCAGAAACTGGGGCTGGAGGGAAGCAGGGCTGTGAGAGGTGGCCTAAAAGAGGCCGCCCTCTGAATACTGCATCGATTGCGCCCCACCCCTTCATCCATCGCTCCCTCCTCCCTCGTACACGTCCTCTCTCACCCTCTCTCAATCTCCCTCCCTCCCTCTCTCTCCATCTCGCTCCTTCGCTCGCTCACTCTCAAACTCTCGCGGCCCACTACGTACGTCGAACCCGCGAACCCCGATTTTCGAGAGAGGACCGGTCGAAATAAACGAAGCAGAAGCGAACGTTAAGGCAATACGAATATTTGTGACACGGAATCATTATAGTTATGACATCCTGAAAATTATAAATGAGGGAGAGACTTATTCTCTATTCGAGGATTCGTATGGTCCAACATCCTCGAGGAATATTGACACCTCCTCATTTGTTGATACCTCAACGAATCAATAAATAACGTACAAATTACGTAAAAAGAGGTTGTGTAATATAAAATTCGAGTCGTGCTGCACACTAAACCGTGAGTATTTTCAACGTTATCGGAGGAAATTCGCGTATGAAGGGGGTAAGCTAAAAACCCCGGGCCCCGGATCTGCTGCCGCTGACAGCGGCGCGCGCTCCGATATTCCCCGCCAAATTTCATTTCCAAGCGCAATCCCGCCTCCGGTTATTATCAACCAGGTCCAAAATGCATTCGGCCCCGTTGTTGTCCGCACAACCGATTTTGTACATTTCAAATTTCCCACTGTAAATTGGAAGCAACCCTGAGCGCTCCACCGCCCCCGATTGGGACTGTCGACAGAACCGCTTTAAAGACTAGAATTTTGACTAATATGATCTAGCCGTACAGAAGTAGAAATGAAATTCTACTATGGAACTATCGCACCGCGTTAAACAAGGCCGAAAGCGTCGGCGCACATGCATCCGGTAAGGCACCGGTGTGTTAGAGCGGGAAAATAATAAGGCGACACTCAGCTTCATCATCGTCGGATGCCGTACGTAGAAGTGTTTCAGCCGAAGAAACTGCCCCAAGGGTCGGTCGGTCTCAGAGATGGAGTCGTACCGAGAGGACAAGTTGGAAGGCCGGGATTATGTCCCCAACTCCGTTAAAACTTCAACGACAATTTTTCCCCCTTTCCCGTCCCTCTAGAAGTTTTCCACCGACCAATCAAAGTAGTGGAAGTCGGAGAGCCGGAAAGTGACGCCCCGGGGGTCACTACCACCCCAAATATAAAAAAATTGGCACCGTTTTCACTTCATACTTTACTAGAATATATATATATATATATATATATATATATATATATATATATATATATATATATATATATGATATATTTAGCAACAAATACCCTTAGTAACAAACTTGCTGAATACTTTACTGTCATCTTAACTATTTCAATACAAGTAAATTCACAAATTAAGACTTTTTTCCATCTCAGGTGAACAAGTGAAAATGAGAGTAAATAAATGGGGTAACATTCCAGATATGTGTGTGTGTACAATACAGGAGACTGCCATGCAATTTATTTTTAGAGCTTATTTGAATTGTGGCGAACGGATATTATTATACTGAAATATATTATAGAAGATGCTCTGAAACAACAATATAAAAAATGAATTTTATAGACATCCCTTCAGGTTCCGTGAACTGCTATCAAATATTTTGTTAAGTGTAAAGATGCTAGTGTTTTACTAGTTGTTTGGTTAAGAATGGACAGCATAGAACTTGTAACCTACACACATACCTGTTGCGAATAAATTAAAACCGTATAATTTTAAAAATCACGCCTCTCTTACCTTATGGAATGCAAACTTAATCAGACGTTTGTAAAAAGGGAAGACGCTTACCTGAAACAGAAAGAAAAATTATTACACGTGTGTTATGCGCTGCCTATGAGTAAAACAATACAGTTACATATTTAAATGGTTTACGAATAAATTAACAGCTTGCCTATCGAGAGGGAAAAAGTACAGCCGCAAAAAGTCGTCTGCGAATAAACCTGCAAGTGTAATTTACAAGGCGCGAGGCCGCCCACTAACGAAATAGTAAACTGCACGCGACACTCCCACAATACTTATAATTCTCTTTAATTAGCTTGGAAATTAATACAGGCTCAACAGGGACATTTTTTGCTGATGACTTACTCAACAAAACCAATTTTACACCGATGACTCAACGGGAGGATGGCAGCAATATATATTACAGAATATTATGCAAGTGGATCTAGAAAATTGGGGGCGATAGAATGACATCAATGTCTGAATGTTTATGTAAGTCAACGTCATTAACCTTCCTTACAGATTATTTAAATCGTTTTGTATGTTCTGACAAGTCGAATTACAAAGGGTCCATACTATGTCGAACCGAATTTAGTGATTCAATTAAATACAGTTTCCAATTGAATTCAATACTTCCGTTCAAACCACAGATTATGATATCAGTTAAATTACCTCATTAATTGCATGATTGGAATAGGCGATGGTTACCACACTATTTAAACAAACGTAAATCAGCTACATTATAGCTTAAACGCCGTTTTTTTCAATATTACATGTAATACTATCAATGGATGAAACAAAAACATTATACGTATGAATCAGCGACTGGTTCATTCAATGCACATTGAAACTGAAGAATCTGTCATCTTAAATGCGATTCGAATATTACACAATACTACGGAAACCAAAAATACAATCCGGGATATTTCGAATGTAACCATCGATCGAATATTCATTATGATGTGCTGCAATTAAAAATATATTATTCCGGTTGGAATATTAATTAAACTCGTCATTCCCGGACGATAATAACCGGGAGGCGTGTGGTGAGGATAAATTCAGCGAGCCCCGGAATCCAAACCTGGAATCCGGTTTAATAACGCTAATTAATTATCAACAAATCAGTTTCATTATTGGATTTCAATTTCATTTCATTACCGGGCCCCTAATTGAAATGGCGTATTATCTGTCCGGTTGAGGCTAGAATTTGGTCACACGAGAAAAATAATACGCCCACATATGAGTCTAAACACTACCCCACAAGATTAAAAGTATACACCATAGGGACGGCGCCCATGTTAGGAGGATGATTATTATCACGCTGAGAAATCATTAATGAACGGTTAATAAATAAATAGATTTATTTATCTATTTATTTTATATATACGAAACAGCCAGTTTCAAAGACGATATTCGAAGAGTCAGAAAACACAATACCCCTGTGGGATATATTTCTGTCCATCGGAGCAATATTTATCGGTGACGCATGGACAAATACTTCTCTCTTCATTGTCGTCCCTGTTAGGGAATATCCCCTTTTTAACTGTAATCGGGAAACTGGATGATTCGCATTTGAGAAAACCAACAAATGTTTTTCAAAATTTTAACTGTTGACATAACTGTTAGTAGTAACAAACAAAGGCTTTCTTGTTTATTATTTATTATTAAAAATGCGTGAAGCATATATTGATGTGCGAAAGCTCAATTTTACGTTCTATAGAAATTTGTCTTCTGTTCAATAGTTCTAATTATCTTGCATAGGTAAAGTTTGAACTATATGATCGAGTGGAGCTTATTCCAAACCTTCCCGGCCTAGTTTATAATTATAAAGTGCTCATATTATACATTAGTATTGCTTGAAATTAGGAAGAATGAAACTGTTAAACATGTTCAACAAATATTCCATTATCAACAATCTTCAGATATCCTGTGTTTCATAAACCAAATTCTCAAAGACGGAATCCGATTTCTAGTGCGAAAACAAGTTGGTTCAATCTATAACTTTTGAAGGGGAACTAATAATGTTTACCACCTTAACCCCATCGTTTTCAATGCAAGTAATGCCCCCAATAGGACCACTTAAATATTACCTTCCTACCAGAATGACCTTAATAGGGTGGAGGAGAGAAAAGCGACCCAATAATTGGGAACAATGTGTTTTCGTCCGATAGCTCCGACCCGATACTTTCATCGGACCGCTTGTTAGCCGCAAAATTCCCGTGCCATTTATTTCCATTACCGAATTCAAATTAAAGAAGATTATATATATATATATATATATATATATATATATATATATATATATATATACGCATCTATTTGCATTGCGATAATTGGAAAAAGATCAACAAGGATGATATTAATAATATTTATTTGTTTCTATAATTGCGATATTTTGTTGAAATGTCTACGGTTTCTAACAAGGGTTTTACAACATCTGAAACCTTTTAGAACTCAACTTATAACTAAGACTCAGTCAGTTTTCATGGCATCTCATATGCAAAATTATTGAGCCAATGAATTAATACATAATTCAATAAATTCTATAATCATTTTTTATACACTGACAATCACAGAATAAATATTGAAAATTATTCAGTTAGAAGTAAACCAGTTTGCCGGTCTGTTAAGCTGTCGATAACATGCATCGTTTATGTGTCGTGCGTGAGTACAAGTCGTTGACCCGTCAATGTTAACGCGTTAGTCCAACCGACAGGAAGCGGTAACTAACTTTTCCCTGCCGAATTAAAACTTAAATAGAATAAAAACTGCGCTTTCAACAGTCCCAACATTTGATATATACGTACGGGGATATTTTATCTGCGCGGGGTAAAGGGAGGAAAAATTTCGTTAATTAAGGAAATCAACCCCTCCCTTTTTTCCGGGCGGGCGGACCGCGCCGTATGTTAATTGGCTCAATTAATTACGGCTTATGTTTGTAGATTAAAAATTCAAACGGAATTTAACAGAAAAAAAGTGGAAAAAATAAGAGAGGCCCCGGAGTGCTGTGGGCAAACTCGGATTTATTAATGACGTGGGTTGATGAGAGTATAAGAGAGATATGCACTGTAATCCGTTGCCTAGAAGTACTGGCTTTCAATAGAAATAAAAACTCATTGCAGTGTTTTTATTCTCTTTTCATGTTCAATTTAGAAATTTCTATTCAAAGCGATTCGGAAATTTGATTTGGAATATTATTAGAAATTAAATTGTTAACTTTTATTTATATACTGCAATTAAATTAAGAGCCCAGGGCCTTCCCCTTAATGTGCTGTCATAATCTTGGATTAGAAAAACTACGGTATCGATCCTAGCAAATGTTTTTCCGTCCTCTCTAGATATAATTCCAGTATAATTAAGGTATCATATTCGCCGGTAATTATTTTTAATATCTTATTGTTCCGTCCGTCCTCAGATTAATAAAAAGTGAAGCTGCACAGAAATGTCCGGCAGCGGGTGGTAGTTGGAGGCACTGTTACGCAATAGAGGGGTGGATCGGGGGTTGTCAGTGTTGTGTAAATTGAACTGGAGCAAGTGTCTATGACAGTCGTGAAACGGCGCTAAAACTAAAACGCTTTTGTGATTGCTACAATTAGATCTCTCTCCTCTCTCTCTCTCCCTCCCTCAAATCCCAGAACCTCGCAGTTATTTCCCCGGTTATATTTGCACGTAAATTTATTTTCACGGATATGTTTTGTTTCGCAGTGTGGGTTGCTATATAAGGAGATCCTGCTGGAATTTATTCGATATTCGATTCAGTCGTGAGACGAATGTGTTAATAATAATATCTTTTAATTAATAATTACGTTTTACTGTTAATATTGCTATTAATGTAATTATTTTGTCCTCCGCATTACTTATTATTATTATAGTTTTTCTGAAATTTACAGGTTAGGTTAGTTATTTTCTATAATCTAATCAAAAAATTCGAATTATTTAACCAAATACTGTAGCCCATTATTTCCCAACGGAACGCACATTAATTAAACTTATTCCCTTCTGGCTATTTCCAATTATAATATTTGTAAAAATATTTTTCCCTTCCATTTTTACTCCTTTCTTGCAAAAGCTAGTTTTATTTTATCTAGAATTCCAATTAATTTAATGACGGGTCCGGTGCCCCGCTCCATTCCCGTAATGATGAGAGCACACTATAATTACACTCCATATATTTTGCAAAAACAGTTTGCACGTTTCCGTATATACGTATATACAAACACCCTCAACTGTGGATTCTGTTTCATATGTTCTTTTCCGAGTGAGATTAGGAGTGAAACTATAAAATATAGACATAAATCATTTTATTACCGGATTGAACTGAACACGTGGCTGCGCGCACCACTAATTTATAACTTACAGCTGTGCCGATGTAGGCCGACTAGTGAAAATATCTAAACACCTGTCCTGAAATTTGTTCGATTATATTTTTGTGTATGCAGAAATATACCTCATTCGCGTAGTATGAGATATATATCACGTACAAGTCATCATTTTATTTAAAAAAATACAAAAATTAATTACAATACAATTAATCACAACCGGAATTCAAACACGTAGCCTAATCGGCGGTGACTTCGCGATTCCCCTCCTGTGACTCCTTTTCCCGTAACCTCCTCTCATTATATATGGGCATCCCCCCCCCCCCCCGCCACTTTGTTAGAGAGAACGGCGGTCTTATGACTGCACATTTCAGATTGGAAGCAGTTGTTGCGGAACAAACGTCCGAACTGAATTCTAATGAGAATACCGTAGTTTACGAGCTTCTCTCGTTTAATCAGTTGAATTTTCCTTCAATTGCAAATGCCAACTGATTAAACGGGCGAAGCTCGTAAACTCGAGTATACTAATTAGAATACAAATTATTTGAACAAGTTTATACATTCACATACACGCACACACAGCTTGTTTGTCTTGAATTATCTGATGTGTATGACAATGACATCATTTTTTAAATATGTTTCTACGTGTCTGCCGAAATATCCTATTAGGTAACAAAAAATACAATGATTCGACAAAAGGTCGAGCTGTTTTATTTATTAAAGTGTGTCATTTTTGCGTTACGAATCACATAAATATAGGTGACGGAATATTCCGAAATAACTAATACAAAAAAAACAGGGTAGGGATGGAACCCAATGTATATTCAATAGACGATTTTTCTTTTTTTTCTCTTTTTCTTTCAATATCTTTTATAGGTAGGCTTACAAATTTCCTTTGGCGTCCCAGGCGTGGGGGTAGTTGTTTTGCATAATTTACAATTTAAATGCAAACATCATCATCATCGGCAGTTCCGGTAATTGGTGGATCCTCGGCGGGAAGAATTGGAAAACAAGGGAGGGAGGGAGGGAGGGAGGGGACAACGTTACGCCGCCGGCCTAAGCTTGTTACACTTAATCCGTACAGTTCCAATTGTGTTTTTCGACTTCCCTTCAGGAGAAGTTACTAATTTCATTTTCTGAACCTTGAAACCCCTTTTTTCTCTCTCTCTATCTCTCGCTCGAAAAGAGTCGGCCCTCGACAAGACGCTTCACCGGAGCGACAATCTCAATGCTACAGTCAGTAGGGAACCGGCAGTAACAATTCGGAAGAATGATGGAGCCAACGTAACTGATCTTACCATTTTAATTTAATTTCATTTTTTTTTTAATAATAATTCTCTAAGAATAATTCTTACACTGCTATGTTGTGTAGATGGCGTCGTTTGACCATTGCATAAATAACTACAGTGTTGAGGGGAAAACGCTTTCTTTCTTCGATGACTCTTTTTTAAAGAATGTTTGCAAATCATTCATATTCCGCCGTGAAACCGCACGGATAAAAAAAATATCGAGACTATTAATATGTCGAAACGGGACAAAGACTCGAAGCCTTTTCGAGCGATGTTTCGAATGATAAACGGCTAGTCGAATGACAACCGTCGGGGCCAAAACCGAGAGCCGGCCAAGTAAATATGTCAAAGCGATTAATCACAAAGAAAATCATTAAATGGAGTTTATTTTTTCGAAATGATCAATTCAAATATTTTTCAGTACTTTGGGATTGAGCAACGACGTTTCCGAAAACCCGACAGCGCACATTATTTAATACAGAAATATAAATTACACAATAAATTTGCAATCACGTTAATTTTTTTTAATTTACGATACCCGAGACATTGGAATTTTCGATTTTCTATCTCCAACAACGCAATGCTTTCTTATTAAACATGTGATGGAATGTCACCTAAGTCTAAACCGGTTTAGCATAAGGCCAAATCAGAGAGCGGATATCAGTGGCATCAAAGCCACGTGCGATGATGATGAACCGCGCTGCAGAGAGTACTAGAAAGGGAAATTGTGAGATGGGTTCAAGACACCGCGTAATCATATGACCAGTTCCTATTTTCTTTAAGTTTGAAGCCTCTCCCGTAACGTCTAATCATCTGCAATATGCGTTTGAACATTACAAGATTTCACAGCATGACATAAATGGCCTACACAAAAAAAAATTGACTGTGTGTACGGATCGCGGTAGGTGTGAACGGGCGCAGTGGCTGTGACGGCAGCAGGCTGTCGAGTAATTACAGAGTACAGAGCCCGTACATAGTACCGAGTGCTCGGCAATTTCCCACATCGATTCTGAACAATTCGATTCAATAAAATGTCAATAGGGAGGTAGAGCTGTTAATGGAACAAGCTGTGCAAATTTCATAGAATGTCAGCGCTTTGCTTTGCAGGTTAAAAGCATTGAGGAACAGTAAAATTCACCGATATATGTTTGATTATTGAAATGGCACGTGTGTCATAATAATTACTAGTACATAATAACTATATTTTTCAGGGTGTTAAAATATGTATATTTCCTTATTTTAAACAATAAAAAGAAAGAAAATTACATGAGTAATGTAATCTTCATAATAGTAATGTCAACTTCATAATATCAATGGCTTCTTTTCATCCATTATTGTAGAATGTCTCTCTCTCTACGCCTATACTAACATATTATTGAATTGGATAGAACTTCCGTTTTTATGCAACACTACGGAAATTGCAACGCGACTGGAGAAAGGAGGGTTGTTGGTCTCAAATTTTAAATATTGATGTCAAAAACTGGAAACCGGGTCAGTATGACCCAGACAAAACAACCGATCGGTGACCCTACGGACCTTATAAATTTGACTTTTCTCCTCTCATTTAACGCCCATAATGACGCGCGAGGAGTTCAAAATTGTGTCCAGTCACGTGAAATAGACGGAAAAGTGCTCATTTTTAAAGATTTTTCATTTGACATTATTTGTAATAGCCGAAATTCCTTTCACACCAGACCTCGTAAGTAATACATGATTTTTATATTTGAATAATGGTTCATCCTAAAAAAGTATAAAATAAAACTAATTTGGATGTGATTTCCTATCCTATTTTTGTACAATTTTTTAACATAAAAATACTAATAAACGAATAATATTCTGTTTTTGCTACCACAGATTACATTGGCAGCTGGATTACTAACATTTTCCATCACTTCAGGCCAAAAATGTCTACATAATGCGTGAGAAAGGAGGTGATTGTCAACTTGCAATTTGCAGTCACGCCGGCGACCTTTCGGGCCCAAATCGCCGATTTAAATTGAACGACATTATACCAAAAGAAATCCCGCATATAGGTATTGGGAAGGTCGGGAGGGAGACGCCGTAATTAAACGATCTACAAGGAAAGGTCGGGGGTCAAAGATGTAGTCGCAAAAGTTAAGACTGGTTTCGCTTTATTGCATTGATTTTATGCTAAACGATTGGAGGAAAGGAAGTCGACGGCTAACCTCGCCAAGCTCACAACACCGCTAAGACCTGAGGAGCTTCGATAGCGCGAAGACTGTTTACGCAGCATCTACAACCGCATTGTAACCACCATCGTCTTCAAAGAAACCCTCCTTATTTATTTCTTCGATAAAATCATAACAGAAAATTTACAGAACATTATTGATTAAATATATGTGAAACCAGTATATCTGAAAAAGGCACAGACCATAACAACGTCTGAAACCAAAACAAAAATACCAACAACAGAATATTAAATGCTGAACGTTGCCTAACCACCAGAAATATAACGCTAACATAATTAAACAAAATTATGTTTTGTCAGAATGACTTTGATTCAAGAATTAAGTATTTATTTAATAATTGAAATAATAAATGTTTTAAATGGGTCTATACCGTGTAGTGATTGATTCATTTAAAATTATTTCCTTTTGGACTCAAATCCGTAACGTCCTTCCTAAAATATGTTAATTCACTTCTTTCACTCAAACGGTTTAAGGTTATGCTAAAAAATATGTAGATAAAATGCCATTAATTTAATACAGGGTTTATGATATACTCATTGCTCACGGAAACATTATGTATTTTAGTACTCGTAAACATGACTGGAATCGTGAGTTCATCACCTTGTTCAACCGGCGTTGTCAACCACTGTTCATGCAAATAGGAATGTACGAAGAACGCGTCTATTCCAATCCATGCTGTCCGGGCATATATAATTTTCAGCTTGCCAAACCCAGCTATGCAAATTGAATTTGATCCCGGCTGTTGTGAGTGTGTCCGCAACTCAGATTTCAGAGTGGAGAATTTTCACACGCCAAAAGACTTCGTTGTACCGCGAGATCAGCTTTAGGCTTAATCGATGGGCCCCGTCCATTATTTAAAGTACACAATACGAATGAAATGAGCGTATAGTCCAAAAATTATTTACACGTCTCGCCGTTATAGTATAATATCTTGACGTTTCCGGAACAGACAGAAGAAGACAAATGTACAAAGTACAAAAATAGGGGAGGCGAAGTGAATGTTTTGTATTTTGCTGCTCGATAGCTGCCGAAGTACAAAAAAGCTGGCGTCCCTAAACGATTGTACGATAGAAATGAGTTTAGGCAGATGGCCAGGGGCCGCAAAGCCCCGCAAAGCCGAGTGGCAAAACCTGTCGCGGCCACCGGCTGAGCTTATGGCGCTGTACAGTGTACGCCCAAGTCCGAATGCAATGGAAGCCCCTAGATTTCGAACAGTGTCCCAGATTGAGACCAGCAGAAAGAGAGGGGACAGCGATGGTGATTTGTGCGACATGAATAATTGTATGACTGTATAAATCAATGTAGAAACGGTTTGCTCTCGATCCACAAGAAAAGATAGGGAGGTATTTAAACATTCATTAAAAAAAAATAATATACAATTTTATGGTATTTAATTAAACGGTACAACGGTTCTACTAAAATATGCCGAAATACCCTGAACCTAGGTGTGTGTCGTTAAGATTCTCTTATCTGATGAATATATCAATACGTATATATGGAAGTAAAAACATACCGCGTAAAGGGGACACGGGCACACAATATCTCGAGTATATATTATCACTTTGTAACCTTCAGGTGCTCGAAAACTAAAAATCGTGATAAAGCGATTCGAGAATCTCTAATTGCAAAACAAATAAGTTCATGGGGCAATTTGAAATGATTTCCTGAAGTGTTTTCGTCAATGAATAATTCATGCTGCGTGCTTTCTTCTCCTTTAATTCGATTAAATACTAAAGCAAAATTAATTTGGCGCTCTATATCCCATAGGGGTAATAAAACGTACATTCATTGAATTCTCGCGCCGACATTTACATCGAAAAGTTAGAAACAATAAGAAACCGTGGATTTCTGAACTAACGTTAACCTAATAAGATAACGGCCGTATAATTGCAAATAAATAGGTTAAGAAAAAAAGAAGGTCGCCTTTTACGGCCCATTGTGCACAAGATATCTGAATCTATTTCTAAACAAATGTGTAAGTTAGTTCGCACTAGTTTACCATCCTAATTATATGGACTGTTCCAACAGTAATCGACGAAATAAATCTATAATATTCTATAATATCTATAATATATTATTTCGAGTTACATACAATCTAGTTCAAAAACAAAACAAAAAATCAATTACTTTCTCTGCATGACCGTTTTTTGTACTTTACTGCATTGCAAAAAATCAAATTCTTTTCAAATAAAACACATTTCTACACATTATTTCTACCTATAATAAGGTATTACACTGTTGTCCTGAGGTATACTACAGTATAATAATTTTATTATACTGTATTTATTTAACAAATTAGTAACAGTTATTAGATATATGACGTTATTTTCTGGGTAAATATTGTCGAAGTGAGAAGTAAATTCATGAGGCAAAGTACGCGTTCCACAATATTCTTTTCGAATACATATTTATTTAGTTTCCTTCTACAAAGAGCATTCAAAGAACGCTGTAGGCCATGGGTGGGCAGCTCGAGGCCAAGGACAAATATGTGCCTTTTAAACCCTATTCAATGCGGCCGCGATACAGTGAGAGGAATACATACAATTATGCATATTCTGCATACTGTGCAATTTTATTCAAGTGAAATAATGCATGTTTAAATCAATTTGTTCACGTTAGTGTTTCTTTCAATTGTTACCATAAACTGAACTGGGTAAGTTCAACGAATTACGTTTACAATAAAAGCATAATTCCACGACATTTTCCATCACTCTGAGTTTTCTCGAACACGATTTAAACAACTCGCAATATATTATAACCGTTGATGATATTAAAAAATATGACAAGAAGCCACGTTTCTAAATATATCAATATTATTTCAACATAGAAAAATCATAACACGTAATGGGCATATTAGTGACTGATTGTACTTTTCTGAGTAAAAATTTTCTTATAAAGTATATTAGGTTTCAACACATATTATACAGTAAGCGCTGCGAATAATAGAGGTCACGCTTTCAAACTGCTGTTAAAATGTGAATAGATTGGTTGCAAGACTATTTTGCAATTTAGCGATGCGTCGCAAACAGACGCCGACTCGAATCAGTTATGCATGCTGATTGATTTAATGTCAAAGATTTAAAGCCCGACCGCAAATTTATAAAAAACACAGGAAGTATGGGCGCGTGCTTTATTTACTCTTAAAAAATTTACAGGCGAGAAGAAAAAGATTCTACAAATGATAAACGGCCTTATTTTTTTCACCTTCGGGAAATGAAAATTATCCGGCAAATTCCACGGTGATTACTTACAACGCAGTTTTCCACCGGCGATTGGGAAAGCCTTTCGAGGAGGACGGGCCTGAGTTTTCTATTATTCAACTCCGCGATTTGCATTCTTCGAAAAGAGCGGTGGAATAATATTACTGATGGTTGGTCGGACATCAAACGAGCACGATAACTAGCCGGCCAATCCATTCGCCCCGCCCGATATGCAAATTCACTTGTACTGTCTATTGGCGCCGTATCGGTGATTAATATAGGATTTCTATTGAGAGCAATGATTTTTTTCCCCCACGGTTATAGAATATATTGGGCTGTCAAAGGACGCGTAATAGAATTAAGCCGTAGACCATTTATGCGTCTAGACAGTTAATCTTTCGATTTCCGATAATTGGTCCGAACTTATTCCCCGCTTGTCCCCCGTCCTAAGCTAAACCGGTTACGGCTCCTCTCCACAGTAACGGTCTACTGAAAGCGATGACGGCGGAGTGTCCGCCCACCAAGAGACACCGGCAGATCCACGGCCGAAGCTCATATAAATTGCAGACTACAAACGGTACAATTACAGGCCGATATATAATACTAAACAACCCCCCTGACAAGTACTAAGTCACCTGACTACCTGACTGAGTCATTAACGGTACACACCTGCTAGACCGCCCCCGAGTTCCCGGAATGGGCACTGAAAACCGGGCCTCTTTAATTTCCGCGGTCATGAGACACCGATATCCGGATTAATGAACGGCCACAGGATAAAACCTAGAACATGCTGAACAGAATGTTATCAACCTTCTTTAGGACCGAAGTGCTTCGGTTTCGAGTGACCCGGGCGGGTGAAATTTGCAAAGGCATCCTGACAGAGAAATTACTGAATAATAGAAATTGTACATACATGTATTATTTAAGATCATTAGTTATGCTTCGGGATCAGCGACTGCTGCGTTTTGAGGATATTTCTCATATATAAGAACACATTATATCATCCAGTTAATTGATAAATGACATTCAAAATATATTCTGTTTTTTCGTTTAAATATTTAGTTGTTCCTTTAAATCTATCATTTGGTATTTGGCTAACATTTGGTTTTGAATTATTCTTACCACATAATCAAATGTCCAAATTAGGAATAAAAAATACAATTATACGATGACATGCAAAAATGTATTAAATAATGAAACAGCTTTGAATATCATTTTAAAATCTAATTCGAAACCTACATTTTAATATTTTATTCAATGTTTTAATTTTTTTAATAGTCCTCTCGGAGTGTGTTGTACATAGTTATGTGACATTTGGGGAACGACGAATGTGGTTAGCAGTATTCCTTTATATAAGCGTACATGTACACATATTTAGAGTTTACGGTTGTGCAAAGTTACTTGTATATATAATTTGACACAGACCTTCTGTATGACCTATATTCTCTAAATAGGAAGGGATGGTAACAGTCAAGGTAAAGGGGCTACCATTTCATGTGTATTTGCTGAATTGACATGACATTTACTATGTCATTTTACTTCCGGCCAGTTCTGTTTGAAGTGAATGTTCCCCCATGTTTAAACCCAGAAACTAAATCGCTTATGACAGTGATTCAAAACATTTGAATAATTGACAGCCTGGCCTGCTGGTCACTAGAGTCAGGAAAGGGGGACATATAATATTATAAATAACTAATGATTAGTTGTTAGTTTCCATTCCATAGAAATAAATTTGGTATCCACAAACTGAATAATAATGCCAGTGTTTGTAAAAATATCGAAAAAATAGTCAAGAATTGAGGAAGTTTATCTATCACTAAATATTTTGACTTTCCCTATGTTTTATCGAGCTACGGCATTCTTAATCCCAATATCCATTTAAACATCAAGGGTTGTACACACTAGTTAAGTTTTATTTATTTATTTATACTATAAAACAGTATCTACTTTTACAGTTGCCAGTAAAGTGAGCTTGACGAGCTTTTAGAATGCAATAAATCCATCTAATTTGTAACGGAGAAGAAGCGCTCGTTCAACTGGACGAGTGGCATTTACGCCTGATACTGATATCGGAAATCAATTAATAGAAAAATAATTCAAAGGGGAACCGTGTTGACGTTTCGATCACGGTCGGTGGTATTAAGGATTATAGCGCGATACGAAGACGGTCGGTCTAATCGGCGTCTGGATATATTACCTACCCACTACTGATACTATTCAAATAATTTACAATGTTCACTTTTCTTTTTACGGAAATCACATATTCGGTATGTAGGAGTTGAAGAAGAAATCTCAGTTCTAAATTCTCTCACCTCTAAACAAAAAACCATTTACTTTCAACATCGCCGCTATATTAATATACGACTCACGCTTTTCCGTCGCTACATATTCACGATTTCTTGTTTAAAATAACACGGTTATTAAAATTAACTACTAAAAACGGAAATTGATACGCGACGGGAGTTTTATGTGAAGAGGTAGGGAACAGGTGGGGGTCAATAATAAAATATCTATCTCTAGGGGTATATTTAGGGTGAGGTAAGGCGGTGGTCCTATCAGAGAGTAGTACTCACTTGGTCTAGATGCTGGTAGTAGGATTCCTGGCTTCCCCTGCGGCTGGGCCCGATGCACATGATCCTGCGGAATATGGCGGCGAGGGCGCTGCAGACGCCGCACCTGTGCTGTTGCTGCTGCATAATTGATAACGGGGGTTCGGAGGCGGCGACGGGGGGTTACCGGTGACCGGGAGCGGTGGCGGTGGGTCAGTCGACAGGAGGAGCTGGCGCTGGCGGCTGTTCGGGCTGAGCTCTGGTGCTCGGTTGCCGGCGGTCTGCTCTCCTGCTGTTGGGGGCTCCTCAAGCAAGCGCCGGCCCCCGCCGACTGCGAGCGTCGGCGCCTCTCCCTCTCCCCACCCCTCCCCTACTCCCTCTCCCTATCTCCTCTCCCACCCTCTCTCCCTCTCTCTCTCTCTCTCTCTCTCCTCCTGATCAATATCCCTCCTCTCTCGGGCAGTCCTCACTCTCGCGGTCTCCGCCCCGCGGCCGACTTATTCTCACCCTCCATCTTCTCCTCCTGCCTCTCCGGCGTTCTTCATCGACGATCTGAAAGAAAACGCGGGACGGTTTTTTTTTTGTGACGTTTCGGAAAGACGGGGGAAAGAATTCCTCCGCTCTCGATGCCCGCACGTTACCGAGGGAGTCCCCGACGATTCGCGATATTTAAATTACGGTGGCGATGAACCGTTTTTTTTAGTTCTATTTAAATATTTCGAGGGATTCTTCCGATAAAAAAAATTGTTCCGTCGACCAATAATCTATAAACGACACGACAGTAATCTAGCCTTGGACCTTCATCACGGGTATTGCTCAGAATGCCCTGCCCGCCAGTAACGACTTTTTTCCTATGCCCTTTGCCACGTGCATCCTGATATAAAAAACTTACTTCCTTAGCTAACAGTAATTCGGATAATTCAACCGAGACAATAACTAGAAATGATGTAACTAAGCTCGCTTTGCTATAAATACGACCAGGACTAGTGTATTAGGATCGCCGATGGAATAGTGAAGGCTAATATTGAGCGCCGATGCAAAACGGGGAAAGCGGCTCCGTTAAAGAACACTTCAGTTCGACACCTCTTCAAAGATAAGTTAATTGCCCATTTGTTATTTTGAGCCTCGGGCTGACGGCCTTCAATTGAGCCCTTGATACACATTCTTAGAACGCTGTATTCTTATTAAGATGGTTGACGGTGAATTAAATGAGATTAGGAGAAATCCGAATTCGATTCCAACAAACGCTCTGGGGTTATTTGAATTCCACGCGGTATCAATACAAATATGCTTATGGAGCAAATATCGGTCCGCCAAGACTCGAACCCGGGCCCTTAACATCTCCTTCGTGATAATGTGCAAACTTAAGGCTCCACTCCGGACACAAGTGGAGGTTCAGGGGCTCTTACCAAGAAAAGAGGGGAAAAGAGTCTTGTCGAATATTCGTGGGGAATGAACCTCATGGCCACAAGGAATGGTCGAAAACAGTAAGAAGATTCTGCAGAAGAAATTTAGGATAGTCCGAAGAATCTCTTTAATGTGCCTTCATGTAAAGTTAAAACGCTAAAGAAAAAAAACCGGTTGGAACAGTCCAGTATTGACATTAATTTATAAATAAATTTAAATTTTAGTAAATAGTATACCTTGTAAAATGCCCTTGGAAGTTAACCACTATCTATATATTATTTACATCACACCACATACCCATAGCAGGAAATATAACGAGAAGTAAAAGTTCCTATTTTTAGAATAGGAGTATATTCATATTAAATGTTGCCGCCATTCAAATTCAGTGTTAATTGTACTCATCGTGCAATCCAGTTTCAAAAGTAAAAGTTCCAAAAATTGAATGCATGTTGAATTACAGGAATCGAACTGAAATCCCAATATATTAGAGAGACATAATAATTGTAATAATACCGGGAATGCTTCTCAACTCGATTGGTCAATAAATCAAGCAGCAAATTGCTTTGGTAATGGATCCATGATCCCCTGACCTTTAAAAGTTCAGGTGCGGAAGTCCGGATGATAATGAGAGAACAGTCATTTAAATGACACAAAATTTATTTTTTTTCATTCTAATTCATTGACTTCAGTAAATTCATTAACCGAAATTGGGTACATAAAATATTTGCAGGAGGGGGGAAGAATGACGTTTCATTGTTATTTTCAATCCTACTTTGTGCATCATATCATATGGCCAAACAAAAATAGAATAATGCGTTAGAAATGCAGAATATATTAAGACGCGTAATTTAGTGGTACTACGAATTGTAATACTGTTTTAAAAAATCGACTATCTAATTGTGGTTCTAAATTCATAGTGTTATTAGATAAGTGTGCGTTGTTCAATTACACGAAGTGATTGTACGAAACTAACTTTATTAGTACACAATCTAGATTAGCCTTGTTTTGTCATTTAATCATAACCACTGTATAGGTCGAAGAGTTCTTTAGGACTTGAAGAAGCTCAGTTTCTAAATCAACCTTGTATTCCATTCACCAAATTACCAACAATGCCACTTTGTCTATGTTCGACTAAGAAATAAAAGATTGGACTAAAACTATTTATAAGCAGGAAACAATCTTTGTCTTATTCCTAACATGGAACTTCTCATCTTTCTCTGAAACAGCAGTGATTGAATCCATATTTTTTTGATTATCTAATTATCAGAGATTTTATACAGTGCACTGCAGTTCACTACTATAGTACTCAAGTTCATTTTAAAACTAACATACAATAGCTAATAGTAGTTGGAGCTTTATATTTATATTATATAATAGGTTCTTATTCCTTTCAATATATATTATCTGACATATATTGCAATCACACTAGTAGAACTGCTACCACAAGTTGCAGTATTCAGGAAACTGATTTTATAACAATATCTCCGATTGTCACAGCAATTGTGGATATTGTCTCTGCTAGCTCAGCGAACAGTTCTTTCTCCGCGCTACTTACATACGAAAATCGTTTCCCTACAGAGCAAATGATAAATTATTATCGGATGTCGGAAATAAGGATGGGAAATAGGAAAATGTTCTTGGAAATTTCGAATGAATATTCAGCACTGGAGGAGAAAATGGAGACTCGTAGCTTTCTAAAAGGGAAGCCCGACATTTCCTAATATAGTAATATTCCTTGCCACATCCAGGTGTATATGAAAAAGCGAGTTTTCCCGGCAAAACGTTAATATGGACGGAAAGCGAATATCTTCTCTCTCTCAAATATATATCAAAAGAACCGGAATGTAGTCGCACAATCTCTATCAACTACTGACGTACTTAACAGTACGGTTATGGGATCCAAACCAAATATTTTTTCGTCTATGAATGTTTTCGCTACAAGACCGGTACAAGCATTGATACATCACGCATTCATTTCCATAAATATATAAAGGAATCCTATAAACTACAAATATATTATATTGACGTTTTATTTGAACATAATATTCCTCCAACAAAAAAAACAGAATTAGTTTACCCTCCATTGCCAGACACCTGGTCCTGAACGCTTTTTTATTTCATTAAGTTCATTAGTCCTCCCAGGAACGTCAGGTTGTCTATGTCTAATTTCTTACTACATAAATGTTTTAGTATTTTATATTACGTAGTGTTACACAGCATAAATATTGTCATTAATTAAAGGTTTGTAATTATTCCGTATTAACAATCGTAATAGCTCCTCCGGTATCAAAATTTCAAAATTCGTCTTCCACTACCATTCGTTTTAGGGCCTCGGATTTTAGGTGGGAGAGAGCGCTCGGGACCGGCCCGAAGATTAGAATTTATTAGAGTCGTAAATATAGACACATGGGATTTTATAACACGGCGGGTGTGTAGGGGCTATTTTACGAAGCCCGCAATAAAACTAGAGATGATCTAAAAAACCCGTCGGCCGAAAAGAGACAAGAGGGGTAGGCCACTCACGGGTTTTATCGCTCTATTATACAAGATGGGGTGAAAGGGGGTGAAGACCACCCACATAAAATGACCTCCCCCGCCCCACCCCCCACCGTATCGTGGACGATGGATTTCCAACGTTTCGAGCAAGCATCGGATAGTTTTAGAACACTGAACATTGTTAAAACGACTGTTATTAAAAGAAATTCATAATAAAAGTCAGAAACTATCGTAAATCGTAACGGGGCCGAAATTCCTGGCCGTAAGTTATTAATTAAACCATGTAAAACAATCATCATTTCTCTAATAATTTTATAGTAAAAAATATTATTAATATTGGGATATATGTGGGCCACCGAAAAATCAATGAAGACATGTCAATAATTGATGTTAAATTAAATAGAATTTAAGTTAACACTGGCTACAATAGTGGTAGTATAAAAATATATTCCGAAAAGAATATTTCCTTCTGTTTGTCCAGCTTGGACCTTTCAGAATCGATTTGAATGAAACTGGCACACTGCCGAATCTGGGAACTTAAAGCGCGAATAGGAATCGAGGCGGCAAACGTAAACACATATTTCTAAATGCAGCACTATGTATCAAACGCGGAAAAACAAACCAATGCCAAGTGCGCTCATTAGCAATAAAGATTTCATACGAGAGTGTTTCAAAGGCGTATATTGTAAAATAAATTGTATATAAATATATTAGGGTTTTTAAATGGCAGTCGCCCGACAAACCGGCCAAAGCCTGAAACTTTCAGAGAATACGTTCTATGTCCCAACAGACAGAAGCTTGTTTCCTGTATTTTGGTTCACTTTATTCGCTAATCGCGACTGGTAATAAAACTCTATGACCGCCCCCAGTTGCAGTTAATCCCAATAAAGAAAAATAAAAAAAGATAAAGCTCCAGTCAAAGAAATAAAAGTGTGTACTAAGAAACAATTTTTTTTTCTATGTCCTATTTCTAACTATATACTACTCTTACTATATACTTAAATTAGGTACTGTTGTTAATGTAATTACTTATGAGTGTACATACAGTCATTTTATAGCCACATTAAATTTCCCTTACCAAATGCAAGTTTGGACAGTGAAATTTTTGTTCTCGTAACCGACCTCAGTTCAGACAATAGGTCTGGTAGCACAATGCTCAGATATGCACAAGTGATTAATTAGACTAATTAATTCGGGAAAAAAATTACCACTGTTCGGTCCAATGTTTACAGGCAACAGGGTCAGTCATACGTATAAATATAGAAGGCAATTATGAAAGCGAGTCTAATTTGGACACGAAAATAGTCCCAGACTAATTGACTTAACACGCACAAGAGTAACAGTAGTTTTCTACTCTAATTCCTACCGCATGTAAATCATTAATCCTGTTTTCACCGAAATGGCAAACATTGTTTCGCTATCAAATATAGCTCTCGGGCTCCACTCTCAAATACTGCCAGGTCAAGTACATACGAGGTACCCTTTTTCAGCCCCTACTGAAGAAACATTAACAGTAGTCAATTATATTAAAATTAATAAAATAAATTAAAAACTTATCCTTCTAATACTCGTTTTTATTTTTTGGGGAATACATTTTTGAATAAAATCAGTCAATTGTGCCGTTAAATCGACTTTAAAATCGCTTTCTTAAGTTTCAAGTGAAAACAAACTGGCTCCAAGGGAAGCCCCCAAACCGAAATCCTATTACATCACCGGGGATTACTTGCTCCACTGGATTCAGAGCCCAGTCAAGTGTTTGATTTCTGCCTAGTGTTTCCCCCCCATGTCCTGTCACTTGCCCACATAAACCTATTCTATTAATGCAGGCGCTTTTATCTGTTGTACGAGATTGGGTTAACGTTTGGTCCGAACGGGAAAATATAATTAAACACCGAACCGCAATATCCTTTAATTGCGTCGCCGGCGAATCTCTTTGTTGTCAGTTCGACTTAAAAGTGTTAACCGATAAAGGAGCTAGACAAACAAAGATCGCTGAATAAATGGCGATATTATCGCTCTAGTATTATCTAACGCGTTAGAATCTGAATTTTATCAGGTTCCTGGTCCTACATTGATAAACTCTCCAAAACATCTACAAGCCCGTTAAACTTAATTATAGTAATATCAATAACTCCGTGAGTAAAGTGGAGTACTGTTTAATAAAAATAAAAGTAACTGAACAATATCTAATAGTCCCAAGAATTGGATAAAGCTGTTGTGCTACACGACATTTAAATGCGGAATAACACAGGTATGTATTGGACGAGTGAAATCTCCCTGACACTCTCATTGTCACCGCGCCTTCGTTTCCGCTCTTCTGAGTATAAAAATAGGCCCCAGTTGTAAATGTCCAAGTAGTCATGACTGTTTACGAGTGAATAGTCGTGGGGGGCTCTCGTAAAACACTACAACTTGAAGATCATCGCCGGACCTAAACAGAATTCAAATGACGCCCTTTGATTTATGAATCGGCAATGAAAAGCGCCGTAAAACCCAAACCGTCCTTTTTCCCGAAATACTTCCTCCTCTCGACACTTCGAGACCCTCATCGATGCATGGGCCCTCGGGTCCATTTTCTTTATATGCACTAAATCAAAATTACATTGCCCGTCGTCAGCCATAAATAAACCCGATTACTCACAGATTGGTTCCAACTTTAGAAAGACATTAAAAATTGAAAGGATGTAAACAATGGACCTAGCATAAAACATAATACAACTCAACGGCAATTGCTATCAAAATGCCTACGTAAAAAAAAACAATCAATTTGAATTCTCCCGAGAAATTTACCAGATGTCAGAATTTAATCTTGAAATCATATATTTCTTCTTCTTTACTACATCCACTTACTAGTTTCAATTACTTAGGAACATCAAAGATGAAAGTTATGAAAACTTTTGCATTTATGGAAACCGTAATATGATTGGAGTTCCTACACTTTTTTACCAACTCGATATTGAATTTCTGGATGCATGATTTTTCAGTAATGCTTCTTAGTGTCTGATGGTTGGCTAAAGAAGGTAACACCGAGACGCACTATTTTACAATTAAACCGCGCACAGCAGTTAACCACGTCCGAGCGTGTAACAGATATTAGTCACCGTTTAGACTCACATTGACGCAACTGGTCTAGGAATAGACCGATCTCAAGTCACCGCCGGCACGTATAAATCAAAGAGGGTTTCCGGGTTATTAAATGCGAACTATTTTTAATTTTCCCGGCCACGACGGAACGTTTGGGCGAAAGGATATTTATTTCAGATACGCACAAAGATACATTCATTACCGTCCTAGGAGGCTGTGTATAACAAATATTATTTTGCATAATGTCTCTCCACTAGCGACAAACATTTAAGAATATCGCTGAGCAAAACCTTGGTTTTGCAAGGTTATTCTAGACATGGAGTACAGATAAACATAAAAATTCATTAACATGTTGTAATTCGAAAACATTTCAATAAGCAGATGTAATAGAGCGTCATGGAAACGAAAAAACAAAAAGTGGAGTGGAAATTATCATCGTTTAATCTGTATAGACAAATACGTTCTCAATCAACAATACAATCTTGACTGTTGTTTATGACATCTGTTGTCAATATTATTAATCAATTTAGTAGTACATCTGTCTGGTATCAAAACAGCGTAAAACGCTATTTCGAACACACTCTTTGAAATTATCGATTCTATCAAATACGTTGTGAAATATTTGATTAAATAACGAACACGTAAACGTCATATATATTTTTAAAAGCCTTTTACATCTAGTGAACACGAGGAGTTTGGCTCTATGTACCTAAGTACCTTGCATATAACAAATGAGCCCGTTTCATCTCTTACGGGCGTAAACTGACCGCTAGAATTTCCACTAGCTTTGAATACATGAGATAGGACCAGGGGAATTTTCCAAGAACTGCCGGGATAAGGTAATTTAATCGGTGGATATAAACTTCGGTTGGTAGAAGGGGGGGTGGCATTTTCGGCCGAAATACGTCACAGGTTAGGATGACGGAGCCCAACGACCACCTCTTCTCATCCCACCTCATCCGAGTTGGGAGGATAAACGACGGGAAAACTGACACGTTTCCAGGTAATAATTCCTGTGGGATTTCAAGTAACCCCCGCCCCGCCACAACCATCCCAGCACATCGGTATGATTTGTGTAACACACGTGCCAAATACTCCGAAAAGACATTTATACAGGAGAAAGATTTAAATTTCACATCGCGGAATAGCTTCCGTCGAAGTGTATTTATGTTTCATACGTATGTCGACCGAGCATGCAATAGGGTAGCACTAGGGTGTTCGGAAAGGTATAGAGCATTCACAGATTCAAGTATTTATCCTTTCGAAAAACTAGGCTAAGTTATACGTTACTTATTCTGAGAGTGTATACAAATCTAGAACTAAAAGTAGCTCATATAAATTCAGATAATTAACATAATCTATTCCTTCGCAATTATAGGCGGCGTGAATCTCTGAACTGGGGTCTATGTGGCCGGAGCGGGGGGAAGGCGAGCCACCGCTCCAGAAGTAACCAATAACAACCCGTTTTGCATTAATTGAGTTCAACCCGCGCACAACCCCTTGGGCCCCTCGGGCCCATTCCGGAAATCCTGCCTGCCCCCCTTCCATCATCATGTCTCTCCCTCTCGGGGGATCCCCATCTTCATCCTCTCATTCAAATTCTCTCTCCTCTCCCTCTCTCTCTCTCCTCCCTCTTGCGCTCCAAAGGAAGAGGGAGGAGCAATATAGGCATTAATTCCAATTCCAGCTTCCAGGAGGAAATGTCAATATATATATCTCATTCCGAGAGAATTATTCCATCCCGTTCGGCGCCCACGCCGTGTAAACGGAGCCTTTGAACCGGCTATTTGTTGATTAGACGCAGTTCCTCCCCCCTTGTAAGCTGGTGTTGTATTAAATGGAAAATAAGAAAAGGGGAACGAATGAAATCGATGTTTTCTGCTCCTTTACTTTGCCTTTCATATTTCTCATGTTTTTAACTCGAAAACCCTAAATATGGGATTTCGTTTCTAAATCAGCGGAAATTTCTCAAATATAAATGGCTACATCAATTCGGACGAATGATATTTTCTCTAGTCAACAATTTAATTAGCTCACCAACGTGCGTTGGCGTTATTCTGAAACCGGTTTACCCGAAAACCATTTTATGATAATCCCACTGACCGTATATCGAACTACATATCTAACTTAAGCACCTTTCTATGTATGTTCTTTATACTAAATGTACAAGGATGTGTTGAGCAAAATCTACAGTATATTTCAGAGCTTCAGACCATGTTACATGGAAAGAAATGGTGTTCATTAATGGCAACTAGAGTAAAGGAACCCACCACGACGGCTTAAACGCCACTGGCCCAGAGATCACCTCGGACAGTAGTTAAGACATGTCAAAAGCGCCATCACTGGGTAGTTTCTTTATCAAGACTAACACGCGGAAATAAATACATGTATCAATTTCACCCATAACTGTATAAGTTCATTGTGCAAAAATAAAACAGTTAAAAAAAAAGAGTAAAGGAAAAATCAATTCGGATTATTACAATTAAAAATTAACTTCCTAATAACACTCGATCTCCTATCTTTATACCTTATCTCCTGTCGTTGTAATTTTAACAAGAACAAGAGGCAGTGCATTGCCCAACCAATTATTTCCTGTGGGTGATATCAATATTCTATGGTATTTGATTCTAAGAGCGTCGATTCTTACAACTTACAATTCTTTTATATTCCAGCCCGCAATAAGTAAGGCGTATAGTGTAACATTTTCACAGATGAAATTCCGCCAATGTCGCCATGAAAATATGTGTCGGTTTAATGTAATCAACCGAATGGGCTAACTAGCGGCGACGCGGGCGTACTAAACTTTGCCATTTATTAAATGAAAAATTTCAGAACACACTGGGCGCAGCGCAGTCCAACGGACGGACAATTACGGATTATGATAAGGGTCAGAAAATGGTAGGATGACGAGAATTCCTATCTGCATTAACCCACTACATTAAAAGACAGTAAGGTTAAAAAGAAACTGTGCTTCACTCATACAATGCTGAGCCGTAAAGGGTTATTGCTTTAACAATGTATGAGAAAGGAATTATCACAAAGTATATTCAAAGGATATGTAGACTGCCAAAAGACTAGTAAAATATCACTCCTGGGATTACTAGACCGGTTCCAGCCTCTACCCGACCATCGTCATTACTGCACATGATTAAGGTGCATTTAGTCATTATTATTAGATCTTTTTCCGCCTTTTTATAGTGCACTTAACTTACAAGTTACGGGTTTATACTACTTTATCTTTTGGTATGATTCTCCGGATAAAAGAAATCACCCAGTGGTACTCTGGTTTGTTATTTCAACTGAAATCCTCTCGTTTGGACTACAAGCCTACAGAAGAACTCTGAAGAAGTTGACTTTTAAGCCACCATCCAGGGAGTAAAGAGAGCCGACTCAGGATGAGGGGAAAGATGGGAGTGGAACTTCAGTTTGATTAGAAGCATACCAGGGAACGGTAAGGATGCTTCCGAGAACTTTTGATTGGAATCCCTGGATGCGGGTATCGCTGGATGCCTTTTCGGAACCCACGGTTCAATCCCGTACCTCAACGTATTATCTATCTATTCTCTTAGACTTGACACACACATTGTTTGAAAGCATTCTTTAGTACGGCTGCAGCTAAAATGTATCGATTGATTGAAGGAAGGAGGATAAGATGTTATCATTACTGTTACCATTGTAACAATACGACGGAAAATAATATAGAATGGATGTTGATAATATTTTGCATAATGTTATTCAATACGGCGACCCATATCCGAGATGAAGTTGCACGGGAAGGCACGAACCACCATAATAATATTATAATGAAATTGAAAAAATGTATATAATACGCAATGGATTCAGTTCAATATACCCCCACCCCCAGGATTTATATTGGACGTTAGGTAAATATTTCATTTTAAAATGCAATCTCGCCGGAAATATGGGACGAGTAATTTCCCATCAAAACCTAAGGGGCATATAAAGTACTTCCTGGTTTCTTGCAGCACTTAAAGCTCTATTATACGGGGAAGGTGTTCGATTTATCCGAAGGGTGGTTAGACGTTTTTCATATTATAGAAATATGAATTTCTATAATAATGGCAATAATGATGTTGCACGAATAATGCATATATAACATGTGTTATCGTTGTGAAATTTTCAGAAAGTATAATTGCCAGAAAATTATAGGCCGGAAGCAGGAATATTTGGCATAACGATTCCATTTGTTCTCATAGTACATCGTATTTTCAACACTTGATCATATATTTGAACATGTCGGCTGAAAATATAGGGAACGCGTTCTAAAGTTCTAAAGAATTAGAGCGCGTGGGATAATAGACTCTCACACAAGGGGACGACGACAGCCCCCTCCGCTCACCACGACATAAGTGAAAATTAAACAATGCCGAATGGAGGTTCAGGGAATAAATGCCAAATTGAGCAGGAATTGGGAAAATTGAAGCAGTCGACAAACACTAGAACGGGCCACTCAACGCCATCCCCCCCATACCACCAGCGCGTGCCTAATTTTGAGAGCAGGCTCGATGATTCTTTAACATCCCTTACCGACCCACCCTTCCCCTCTTGTCTCATCCACTTTTATCGGTACCCACTGGTATCGGCCAATTTTAGCAAAGGAGGAAATACATTCTCCTCTCTAATTTACAGATATAATCAGGACTGTTTTCACCAGTTCATTTAAGGAAAAAGATAGCACAAACAAATTTGAAAATATATCTGGGGGAAATTCCTAATCAATTATGAAGTTTCAATACGGTCGTCGCCGTTCATACGGAATAAAACTCGGCAGATCCGGAATTTAGGACCCCAACCGCACTCCTAGAAAATTAGGATGGTTGTATAAAAATACAGCTAATTCTTCTTACTGACTAGATGACTTCAGTAGGAATCATTATCAAACAGATTCTTATACAATCAATATGATTTCAATATATTATCATAGGCGGACAGAAGTTCCTCATCGTCGGTTGACGATTCCGATAAGAATGTCATTACTGAGGATGGATATTTAATTTAGGTGGGAGGGGGGTTTGGGACGGGAGGCGGTATGGGGCAATAGCCCGGGGTTGTGGCCCATTCAGAATCAGAGCTGCGCGCACCCCCGCAGCCGCATTGATCCGCATTGTTTGATATGGCCCCGGTACAGTTAATTAATAACACGGGCACAGCGTCCTGACCCCCCGCCTTATCCTATCTGATATACCGCTCGCCACTTCTCCCATCCTCAACCAATCACGTCCCCGCTGAGCCAATTGTGTTCTACATATTCTCACTACTTAGGAAACTCCTTAATTAATAAAAGTCAATTCAGAACTATTAAGAAGAATAGCCGTATTGTTACATTAAATCGCTGAATCAGAACATCGGAATAGATATTCTAGAAAGCGAATCTGTACTGATAATAATGATAACGTAATGAACCAAATAGTTGGGAAGAATAAGGAAGACTTACGATGTAATACCTGAGCCTTAGAAGGGAAATGACAGTACTGTCGACATCATGCTTAATTGAATCTCTTCCCACTCGTGGCGTGCACATTTCTTCATTCTACCAATTTATCTTATTAATACGATATTCGGACCCTCATTCTCGCTATAATCATAAGGCTTATACAACTTCAATTCTTTCGGTGTGTTAAAATCGAAAACGCCAAGGTAAACTTTCAAATAAAGGAGTTAGGAAATGAAAAATGATTATCAATTCGTTATCGTATGTAAAATGACAGCAATTTTAGGCACACTCGTCCCGAATTCCGGAGGGTCAGCGTTTATCTGGACCTGTACAACGAAATTACTCGGGTTGTAAATAATTAGCGGGGCGTATCTCCCGCCGGGGGTCAAATGCCGGCCGCGATTAGGCCAACGCCTAATCTCAAGCATTCCTCCGCCTACCGTCGCCGGCCAACATGGGATTTATGTGAAATATTATATCGACAGTTGGATAAAAACGTAACATAAGGGATCCGCTATGAGAAATTTCAGAAAAATCTCGAGAATCATAGGAACTAGGAAATAGAAGAGGCATTGATATCAGTTTTTTTCATAGCAGGTAATCATAACTACTAAAAAAGCAATCAGTTCTGTCATATTACTATAACAAAGTTGCTGACGGAAAGGAATATCAAATTAATTTTCCGTTGATTCATTTAAGGTTCGTGTGGTTGAAGCTTCTCCTCGGTTTTAATCAGTATCACTCATTCCAAATGCAACGAATGGATACGTAATGGGAATCACAAATTATTACTAGCGTCCCTAGATTTTATGAGAGAGGCGACATTATGCATTTTTAGCCAAATCTTAAAATTTAAAATATAATCGAAAAAATGTTCCTCGAGTTAGACTGTCATCAGCCTATAAATATAAAATTATCCCCCTAACACTCTAATATAATGCCACGACCAAAGAAAGACCTGGCTCTCGCTTAGCAGAGGTATGTAGTGTTCACCGAACGGTATGATTAACGTCAGCATGACTACAGTCTGGCATAAGACCAAAGAAGCGAAGAGAGAGAAGAGTCAAAACGACCGGCGATATTCTGAACCCACCCTCAGTTCAATGCACAATAGAATTCGCTCGGTTATTTTTCAGATGGGAAAATATCGAATTCTCCCCTCCCTACCACCCCCCTCGATAGTGGACGGTCGCCCGTTGAATTAGCCGAGATGTTCGCGTCCTGAAATAATACAGGAGCCGCAGCGAAGTTCGGCAGAAACTTCTTTCGGCGGGGCCCCGGACAAAAGGGCCGCCCCCGAAAGTATGGCCGGACACAAAAAGGCCAGGAAATGCGGGGCTTCCCGTATTCATTTAGCCCCTGGAGTTCGACGTCGAAGAGAGAGACGGCGAGAGCGAGAGAGAGAGATATTGGGGGAAGAGAGGGGAATGAACAAAGGAATACAAAACCAGAATCAAATATATACGACCCGTATTTATATGTAAATTCGTTCTGCGTATCCTCTTTAAATATTTCGAGAGCCTGCTTTACTATCATTGTAGGACATCCAAATTGGTTGCTCTTTAATTTATTCTTGACTACTGAATATGAATGCATATTTAAGTGCTATGTTCTGTTATCGATATTCTGGATTTGTACATAAATAAATGTAAAATAGATACCTGTATATAGGTCTGGGACTAACCAACCGCAATATTTGAACCGTGACAGACGTGTGACAGAGACTCATTTCCCGGTCATTTCCAAAATTTCTAATTATACACTTCAGCGAACAAAGTAATTTTTAAATAATAATTCTGTTATTGATAATCTTGACGTTAATGTCGTAGCGATGGTCGTGTCTAATGCTTGAAAGAGCCGGCCATGAATTTACCTATTTGGCTGGTCCTGAGAACAGCGTTGCATGGCACCACAGCAGATGGACGCCCCCCAAGAGCCTCTCTCATCAGCGAGTAAAAATTTTATCCGCATTTACGAGCTAACGTACTTAGTGGGGCTGTCGTCGTATACGCGACTCGCCGCTAGTAAACCATGATGACCGATCAAAAGTGATCTCCCTCAAATTATCCCATTTCCTTTCTCCATCCAGATGCTACCTTTTCCGCAGACTAATTAAGGCTTGGAGTTTTGAAGTTTTAACGTTTCATTTTTTTATTAATGATAATTTACCTGCTTAAAGTACTGTATTAACGAGGAAATTTTCCAATTATGAGCACATAATTGAACTTGTTAAGAAATACTTGTTACCAGGTATGGAAAGTCTGCCACCTGTACGTTTTCGTCAGAGATTAGACACGTTCCTGGTAACGGTGGTTTATTCCGAAAAATGACACGGCAAAAGTGCTAACTTAACGCTATCAAGAATATATATAAGTAACTGATAATGTTAGATAATCAGTATTGTATTAATATTCCGAACCTCTGCTCAACTTCAGCTTTAGGCGGCCTACTATATAACTTACATGACGATATAAATGTCCCTAATATACTTACAGTATCGAGGAAACGTACAATATACACTCACAATTTTACAGAATGGGCTACACTGAGAAAGTGCAGAAGGCAAACGCATACACACTCGAGTAAACAAAGTTAGTTTGGCGAGCTGACGTTCAGCCCAACTATCGGATTTTGAATGGTCCACGTTCGGGGAACAGGAAAAGTGAACAAGCAGATTCCTTTGAAGTAAAGGCCGACAAGCGGTTCGCGGTTTAGCGGACATCAGTGTTTTATGAATGTATGACTTCGCCCATTCTTGTTGTATCCGGGCGACATCAGTTTCTGTTTGTCGACATAGTTTCATAACTGAATTGTGACTTCCGCTGACTAGGGCTACGAATTTCAAAGATCTACCTCGACATTTTGCACCGAATTCCCATAAAATTTAACCCGCGTAATGAACACTCGGCAAATCCTCCTTTAAATTATATTAATTTCAAATTTCAGCGGAGTTATGTTTTATTATTTAATACTGCATTATAAAGTCGTGTTGTAATATCTGTTCGTATCAGAATTGCCAATATTGGGTTGCCGGAAAACAAAAACTGCAGAAAACTGGCTGCTACAGTCGTCCGAGAGGTTATATTCAGAGAACCATTTCCTTAATTTAATTACGAACGCCAGACATCTTATCAGAACTGGTGCTGCAGTGATAGGGGGAGGTTTGTGTGTGTGTGTGTGTGTGTGTGTGTGTGTGTGTGTGCGGGGAGGGTCGTTTGTTGTTCAAACAATTAGCCTTGCGCCGCCGGGTCCCGGCCAATGACTAATTAAAGTGCAGCCTTTGTTCCGAGCGGCCGGTCCGTTTTGTGATGAATTTCCATTCAATATCTGGACCCTCCCCGCCGCCCCACCCGCCCGACAGTCATTACGCAGAAATGGGATACGGTGCGCGCACGCAACGAACTAACACGCCCACGGCGCGCACACACACACACGGAGGTGCACGCACAAACACACGGGTGCCATTGTAAATCAGGCCGGTTTCTTACTCGGCCCCCCCCCCCCATCGGGATGAAAACGAGGCACCCGCACGCTTCCTCCGATGGGAGGTGACAACGGCGGTGCCTACGGGGGTAAACGGGGGAGGTGTAGGCCAACTTTACACCTCAAAACGGTTCCGACGGTATTAAACTTTACCTATCAGCGGAGAGGGGAGCGCGCGTGTGTGGGGCGTAGCAAGTTAAATTTTGAATAAAGGGAAAGTAGGCATTTTCCAATATGCTTTAGCGCCCTGTTGCCCCTCGGTTCATTACGCCGTTGTTTTCGCTTGACGATAAACTGTGGTCCAAAGCGTCCCCTAGTTGTAATAAAAGTTTAATATTAGCTCGCCCGAATAATTTAGGACTAATTGGATGACGGAAAAAGAACTTATTCGATAGTAAGGTGTTGGATCAGAATTTCCAGAATGCAATCTCTCTCTGAATAACCACATCGTGAATCTACAAAAACTTTTCAATCTAATTATTTATAAACTAAACATTTCCGGTCCCATCTAATAAAGCGGTAATACCTTTTTAATTATTTTTCAAGGATTGAATTTTCTAAGCACCCAAGGTGCATTTCCCAGCGTAGGAGGTCCGGATTTTGGGGAAGGGGCCGCCATTAACTCCTGAACTCCCAGCTGCGGATTTAAAGGGCCCGCTCTAAAATGGTAAGCCGGTCGAAGACAGGAATTTTCCCGGCGGCCAAACACAATTAGGGACCGGGACCTTCACCCGTCCTCCCGCACCCCATTAAAAGTGCCGCAGATTATCCCGCTAACACCCCACGAAAATATAAACAAAAATTATTCGACAATACAAATTCTAAAGGAAAGACCACAAAGAGAGTCCTTGTTGTTGGAAATCCTTATTCGGTAACAGTCGCCAGTAAAAACGGTAATAGTTATGATACTATCCGGTTCCTCTTCTATCTCATATTCCCCCTTTACCGCCTGAAGTAAATATTAAAAAAAAAAGTTTTTACATATTTCCATTCAACATTGATTGTAGTAAGAAAACAAGAGACAATCGAGAGCGGACGGCATGCATTAAGGTAAATTTACGACAAAGTGATGCAACGAACAAGGAATAGTCTGACAAGAGATTTTCAATTTTATTTATATAGATCAACTCATTTCTTTTCAATATGATAGCTAGCAAGAGATGGAAAAGAAAGAAAAAGAGTTCTTTCAGATATTTTCCTTTTCAGACAAGTGTTAATTAGAAGGGAACATCCTGGAGGAATTTTTAAAATTAAAAAGTGCCCAACTCCAGGGAAGTATTCTCAATGATCCTCCCTCAATTATTATTAGCCTATTCGGTATCGCTCGGAGGGCCCAAGTGAAAAAGCTCGAATTTCTTTTCAGAACACCCGATGTTTGAAAGTAATAAAGAATATCTGAAATACGGGAAAGTAGAAAAACCTCACTTTTTGTGTTGTCTTATAATTTAGAACTCGGACGATTGTCTAGGGAAATAAGACTAGAAAGAAATATCCAATTGAAGCGGACGAAATACACCAGTCACTGAACTTGATTAAAGTGATTCCGCCCAAAAGAAGGGAGGCCGTCAGTGACTTTTTACCCGGTTTGCAGATTTCCAAGATTTAGAATTTACGCAAGCGAACACGCTGACTGGGAAATATTGTTTTTTACGTCTTCTCTACCCTACTGAAATTGTAATATTTGAGTCTTGGAACAGACATCGATATTTAGTCGATTTGGAACTACGGAATAATCCAAAAAGGACATATTAAGAAATTGATATTCAGTCAATTGTGAGAAATAAAAAGACAAACATAACCAGCATCAGGAGCCTAGGTAGAAGGTTGCAAGTACCGAAAAACTGCCCTGTAGTTCTGAATCAACCCGCCAGGTTGGAGCACTCGGGACGGCTCTTTCGATCCTGTGCGTTTGAAAAATTTTCTAGATATTTAGATAGGTAAATAAATATACCTGTTTTATAAAGAGGTAAATACAGAAAGACCGATAGCGTGGAGAGCATTCACTGGTAAACTCAGAGGAATTTCCCTCTACAATATAAATATTTCTCCGGCTGCAGTTTTCGATGCATACCCGTCTGGATAAATAGGCCATATACTGACTACTTCCTGCTCTGAATAGGCGACTAAAAGGAAAGATCTTGAAATATTTGCCGCCAAGGTTTTATACTTTGCAAAATACATATTTATCTAATAGAATCAGAAATGGAATATATTTCTATATGGTATATTCTGGGTATATACTTAGAACAACAGAAATATTTGATTATAGAAAAACCCAATCGATTCAGCCTAAATATAAATTATTAATGAAAACAATAAGCGTTATATTTTCGTGATAACGTCCCATATTTCACAACATTTCCACTCAAAATAAATTCACAAGTGAGCACTATATTTACCTTCATAACATGAAACTTATATCGAGAATACTCTATAATCCAGAAAGCCAAAATTTCACCCTATACTCATACTGATTGTGACACGTACCTAATTACGAGAATCCAAAATAGACCCAGTTTCTGCGGTTATCCTCGAGTAAAATGATACACATCATCAGTGTATTAAAGTTTCTAATTTGATATACCTGTTTTGTGGTCTGCGAGGGGTTGGAATAGTGTGGCGAGCAGCCGAAACCGGTCTAGCAAAAGACCAAACCAGCGAGAGGAGACAGAAACATCACGAACCTACAGTATTAAAGTTTCTGTAGATGCACGAAACTCGGTGGCAGGATTTACGAAGCCCTAGATTGGTGGCGGTTTCTTCAACGGACATGAACGCCGAGAATATAGTCCTCCATCCGTAAATAGGAACGTCCCTGGGAGTTAATCAAGGAGGACGATCAGATGACAAGTGGCCTATAGGCCGGCGTGCTGGCGCGGCGACGTGACCGGCACCCCTAACTCCGTTGCCGAAACCCCACTTGAAATCGAATTCATATTGTTGCCCGCTATTCACGACGGGACGAGATTCGCCGCTATCAAAACCGCGTAACGGCCGTTATCCTCCTCCGTACACTGTTGTTAAGACAACAGCATGGCATTGTAAATTACACGAGAAGGCTTTACCGCTGTATATTACGGCTTTTCGGTTAAAACTAATTGGTTTGCCGGGGAAATAATTAAAATTTATAATTAACTGGAACAATATAGTTATCTTAGAATAATGTCGAAGTAACATCATTAAACCACTTTCTGAAAAATATATTTTATTCCACTCCTACGGTCGGTATGGTCCGAATTTGAAATAGCCAATTAAAACTGAAACTGCGGCCAAATTTCAGCACTAAGTTTTCAGTAAATAATTCTCGTCTTCCAACTAACTATATAACAAAGGGCATACTTGTTGAGTTACAGTTGATTGATAACGGTTGATGAAACGAAACCGGGCATATATTATATATTGTAATAGTGGAGCGGCAATTTCGAAAAAGCGACGTTCGGGAAACCGGTTGAAGCTGTGCGGTGTGCCCGCTAATTAACTGCAGTGTACCGATGGTGTAGTAACCCACCGGACCTCTGCATTCAATTAGAGCGGTGACCGCCGACGGGCGGCCCTTTCAAACGGAGCCAGCGTTACACACATCGGTCACTTCGCCACCTAACCGGGGCCCTCCTCTCTCTCTCCCTCTCCCCTCTCTCTCTCTCTCCCTCTCTCTCTGTCTGTCTATCTACGGTATCGATGCACGAATGTTTGTCCAACCGCCTGAAATTCACCACCTGAAATGTCCGCGCCTAGAGTCGACAACGTGCGGTACACATTTCTGGGCTCATATAAAACAAATTAAACTCCTCCTATAATTTCTGATGCACAAAGAATTCCTCGGATAATTTTACGACTTAATAATTAAAAGACGAACGAGTATAATTAAAAAAATTTTCACCGATATTACATTGTGAAATGCCACTGCCAATACATTTATTCCTAACTTTTTGCAGGTGGCAAAGGGTACACTATTCAAACGGCGATTCTACAGTAATGAGTCGAAGCTCTGATTCTAAAACCGATATTATACCAAGGGTTCAATATATAGTCGCACTTAGATTGTCATTGAGTTCACACCTTGCAAATGAACAGATGAACCCACGGCCCGACGCATTGTGACTAATAATTAATTCCTAAACGGTGCCGGACAAGCGCCGCATCAATCAACCCTTTCGGGGGCTGGACGCGGGAGCCCTTTCGCAAAAAGGGGTTGTCGGACGATATAAAAGGGCCCGCCTATCCGCCATTGTGTTCAATTTTCAAGATTTATAGTTCAACGAGTCCGATAGCTGTTGGAAAGGGGCGGAAAACAATATTGTACGGGACAAATGGTCCCACTAGAGCCGGTTCGGAGCCCTCCCAATAAATGCAAGCGCCGCCGGCAGAGATTGAGATGGTCTCTCTACTAGTGCGCTGGATCGTGCCCCCTGTGTAGGACGTAAAAATAGAAAAATTATTAAATCCCTATTGCCATCCGAGGGCTGGTAGAATGCGTCAAATGCGGCAGAACCCGAAGAAGGATAAATGTTGCTGTTAAGGGAAAAATATACGGCAAAAGGTAGCAAAGTGTAGAAAATAATTTTTGTTAAAACAACATTAAAAAAGCATCGTCTATTTGAAAAATAGAGCTATATATTCCGAGGGGGCGCCATAAACCGTAAACCCGTTTTCCATAAAACTGCGCGATAAGAACTCCGTTTTGCATTAAGCGTACCTCGAGTGCTCAATACATATTTCAAATCCGAAAGTGAAAAAAGGAAAGACCGCACGGTATTTATAGTCAAGGGAGATAATCGATATATAACGCTCTGTCGCTTTTTACTCAAAAGGTGGATGTACTAACGTTTTCTTACAGTGAGAATAAATAATACGTCTGCACTAATACTGAAAAAACAAGATCATCGACGGATTAAAATGCAGAAAAATCTTCCTTTCATAAATACCTGTACTTTATTCGTAAAACAAATATTGTTTCCAGATTATTGGGGATTTTAAGTTATATTACGAAAATTGTGCGCACCTCTAAATTTAAGGTGGAACAGGAAATAGGCAAGAGAAAGACAGTCAGAAATAATACCGACTTCGGAGACGCTAAAAATCGGCCCCGGCCGGACGTCTGTCAATTTATGGGAACACTTTTCGGCGGGGATTATTGAATCACATCGCCGAGCCCTGTCCACTGAATATAAAAGAGGAGCGTGATCGGAATTCCCAACGCTTCAAAGAGTGTTTTTCATAAAATAATCCCGTCTAAAGGTCCGCGGAAAAATTAGGTATTGTAATACGGTGAAAGCCTCTATCCGGGCTTTAAATCTGGAGTTGAGTAGGCGCCGAGGTTGATCATTAATAAGAGAGATGCTGGATTTTATTCAAAATTATTAAAAGGGCGAATAAAAGGATGGCGAGGTTGGGAAAGATTATCATCTATGCGATAGTGTATACAGAGTATTCGAAAATGGAGGTGGGCCTTACGGCTTTCTGCCGAGTCGACACAGGTGATTCATCTAAGCTGTGTTCATTCGTGTGTCTTATTATACTCGCGACATTGCCTTTTTTCAGCTTAATTCAGGCGCGCAAAATTAAAGGTATTACATAGGACTACTACTTTAAGTAAACGAGTAAATGAAAGATCAAGTTTTGGATAAAGGCGACTTACATAAAACAAAAATAATGCTGAAACGTCCTATATTTTGTCAATCTTGATACGATCACATTGCAAACTTTGTTGATGGGCTTAAAATAATTTAATATCCTAACGAAGGGTCTCTAATGCGGTCGCCTTATCACGGGAGAAGGAAGGCTCTTTAGTCTGTGCCAGATGAATAATGAAAGAATCTACAAGGCCTCTCTTTCTCTCTCTCTTAAGGTCCGCTCGCGGAATCGATACCGGGAAATTGGGAGGTGGAAAACGTCCATTAATAAATCCCAGGATTACAGTTTACCTTTTTTCCTTCCCCTTTTACAACCACCGTTTTTCCCGACAACCTTCATGATTCATGAGACACGGAGGTGTCTTCATTTAAAAGGATGTCTTCAAAGAATAAAACGTGACACAGTGTTGAATTAAAGCGGCGAATATATACATTACAGAAGGGAATTTATTACATAAAATATTTTATTATGAGAATTATTGATCATTTTTGTCTGAATGTGAAACAGTTTACTGGCGCTTCCCACAATAAGTTATTTAGAGCCAACATCGATATTTTATTGTAAATTTGTGAGAGACGGAAACTTGCGGTAACTAAATACGCCATTGGCGATGCGGGGAATATAACGAAAAGGGTACACCGCACATGTCAGCAATATTATACCGGTTCCTCTGTTGCTTATTTGCCGCTAATATGTAACAATTTGGCTTTGTGAGATTTCCCGGTTTCTAAAGCGCGACCAGATACGCCTTCGGTACTTCACCGGCAGCAGCATTCCCTTAGTAATACAGAGAGGTATTTCAGCATGTCTGTTGCCATGCGGAAGCTTACTTTCAGCATTACCTCTAACCTGTTTCATACCGACAGGGGCGCGACAGGTGAACCGGAGAATGAACCCAGCCACCTACACATAACAGTGGAAACTAAAATATAACACTAAATATGACCCATTACAAGTAGTCAGATATTTACAGTACCGTCCCCGAGTACGGCCTTGCCCAGAATGTGGAACCTCAAGGAACAAATATATGGTCATGTAAAACTGAAATACCAAAGCTAATACAAAAGGTATTGTATTCAATTCAAATCTACATGCACAAAATAAAATATGGCTGTAAAATATGCACCAGAACAATAGCAATAATATAACATGAGGGAAATTATCCACAGTCCCTAATCACTTGGATTAGATAGTGGGTTAAATTATATGTGGGTGCACAAAGTGCTAATTCCGTTTTGAAACATGTTACCGAAAGTGAAGCGATCGCTCGTGTCTGGGACTAGGCCTAATTAGAACAGCCATAATGAGGGCCGGGGTCCACCCGAAAGCTACCGAATTCGACTTTTGTTTCTCGTCGGACAAAAGGCCGCCTTGAAAAAGGACCCCCGTTCTCCCCCTCTGGTCCCTTAATTAATTCTGTTCAAGAAACGGGAAGAAACAGATTAAAATAAAAAAAAGAATGAAAACAAATAAAAAGCCGCGTGGGCGCAGATTCACCAATCTGTATTGGTCGCCATGGCAATGGCGCAAACAGTGCGTTTCCGCATTAAACAGTCATAATTTGTCACGCCCTAATCAAACCAAATAATACTCCTAAAAATCATTTAGAAACCATAGGAAAGATTATGTAACATCTATTCAAGTTTCAGAAACGAAACAAAATTGTTGTAGATGACCCATATACTATTAAGTAAGGTTTTCCGATTCAATGTTACCATTAATAACATAACCGTTCGTGCGTATTTTAAGCAGTCCATTTTAATGATATCAGATAAAGACAAAATAAAAATGAGCGAATAATACAATAAGCAAATGAATTAAGTTACTCGGATAAATGTATGCAATGTAATTTATGTTCTTTCATTTTATTCTTCGCTTCGCATTGAATAACTGTATTTAATTCGTGGCGAACGTGTCCAGAATAAAACAGTGTTATAATTCCCAAAAATGATGCAGCAAAATCGGATAATTTAATTAATGAATATGTTCTGATTTACATTCCAATATTTAGACAGTATAGGAAATATTAATTTCCTTTCATTAATAATTTGCTGAATATATTTAATAGTATTTTATAACTTTTATTAGAATTATTTCGGAATTTCCTAATTATGTGTCACTGTTATGAAATCGAAAATATTTTCTCGATACGGCACTGTTCCGGCAACTACGCATTAAAGTAATAAGGTTAATGAAAACTATATTTTTTACATGTTTTACATCTTTTCTTAGAAGGGAAGTGTCTCGCTGGGAAATAAATGTGAAAAAAAGTTGATAAGAACCACGACAGGACAGGACCGCAATCGATTACCGAGGTTATTAAAAGGGAAGGAAGTTGCCAAAGGAACATCTCATCTTGAACTCTCATCAAATCAGAGCCATCTTCTTTTCCGTTGCCATCCCCGTATCCAAGACGATAGCCTACGACACTGACGTCACCAGATGACGTCACCCGGCTTTATTAACTCTATCAAATGAAGCATTAAACCTCGCCGAGGAAATCAAGCCGTCGGCAACTTGAAGCGCTCGCACCAGCAAACGATGTATAGCCGACAACATGAGGGAAAAAGAAAATATTATCTTGAAGCTTTTACTATTAGTTAGGTGTAGTTCGACAGTAACTTTTACAGCAATAGTCAAACTTACGGGAATTATCAGAAATGTTCTAATTACGTCAGAAACCGATTATGAAAGAATGCAATAAGATACATTGATAAACAATCAAAGAACTAAGAATCAATAATAAATTTAAGCTGTGTTTAAGATGTGCATAAATTGACTTGATTTCTCGGTAGGTTTTCAGAACTATAGACGACGGATCAATTATGAAAACGGCAAACATAGGGGAGGCATCCTTAATTCGGCTACACCCTTAGTCCATACGAGGGCCCCCCCACCTCATTAACATTAAGAAGAGGCGGGCAGCTTTTTCGGTCGAGGCGGAAAAAACATCAATGATTCAGGAAGGGAGAAAAAAGGAGGTCCAAAAGGCCCGGAGGAGAGCAAAGAAAGAAAAAAGTAAAAAAGCGACTTCGCCAAATATTTAATGGTAAAAGAGAAGGAGGAGGCGAGCCAGGGGCTGGGACCCAATAAGTAATAACCGTGCACTTTATTACAGGAGGGGCGAGTTTGGGAATAAACTGTCACTTCGAACAGGCTTTAAAAATTCAACGGCTCGACAAAATTGAAAAGTGGGTAGAGAGCATTAGGCTCACACGAGCCGGTGGCCGCCCGAAAGAAGAGGGCTTCCGGCTTGCTTTTTAGCGAAACACAAATTGAGTTTATCCTTTTCTTTTCGTCCTATCCCACCACAGATAACGTTATCTCACCATGCCTGGGTTTCGTGTCGGGGGTGTTGGGAAGTAAAATATTCAGTACATAAAAAAAATGTGGCCGCAAAAGAGAAATAATAAATAAGTTAGGCATTTTCCAAGTGCTAATTCTATTCGGACAACACAATTCTTAAAACGAAAATAAACTGTCATGGAATAGCACCTTAAGCAACTTAATTTAATACAGTAGGAAATGATGGAATTATATTGGAAGAATTATAAAAATAATTTTTGCTGGGATAAATGTTCCTGCAGTATTAAACACCGCCGTGCCGCGTACGGTTAGGCTAAATACGCAAGACACCATTCACGTCTGGAATGGAACCGCGTTATCATGGGATAACTAGAGAATCAATATCATAATGGAGAAGTTATTAATGCGTGATAACTAATATGCCACGGACATGCAATTTTATTAGGACCCATTATTTTGATAACGAACGATAAATCAAGTATTATATTGAACGATAAAATACGAACGGACAGAATCGTGCGCACAATACGGAATGAATTGTATCGATTTATTATTACTCCGTTTTTAATATTCCGTCATGACAACATTAAAATATCTGGGCGTAAATTTACATAGAAATGAGAGGTGAATAACTAAATCTAAGGTCTCAGAAATAAAGGAAAAGGAACTTGTTTGCCAGTCCGAGTAGTGCAGCAGACTTATGTATCTCACTTTATTATGGTTGGAGTGCAACGGACTATAGAGAGACGGGAAAGAAAGAAAGAAAAGATCTCAATAAATTCCAAGATAGGTCAGTGCTTATACCCGCAAAAATCAGAACAATTAGTCAATAGTCGACGAAAACGCGGACAGGAGGATATTAACAAACGGAGTTTCAGTATTATAATTTCAAATGTCACGGTTAGATTCGAAAAAGGAACCGAAGGGGAGCCGGAATGACGACAGGTTCGCGTTTAAATCCGGAGAAGGGGGGAGGCAACTCAATTTCGGACATGTAAACAAGGCGAGGGAGACCGGGATAAAACGTAAACAGCGGAAACGGTAGCCCGCAGAGGAATAGTGCCAAACTGATTAAATTTCGGTGCCCAATTCGCAGTTCTGCACAACCAACCGGGCAGTAGTTGGAAAACCGGCTAGTGGGTATTCATCTGAACTATTTTCCTTTGGGCTTATCTCAGTGTTTTTAATCGACACACGCCTGAAATGAAAACACTCAGCAATTTATAACGAATTATTACAGGGCACCAATAAGCTTCCAGGATAATTGTCTCGAAATAGATAACACATTCATACCAACCCCTACCGGGAAAGGTAAAAATTATATACATAAAAAGAGACTTAATTATATTTTTTAAAAAACCATAAAACGTACTGTCCACAATTTGTTATGTAAGTATGGTAAGAATTTTTATTTCATATTTTTTCCGAACAAATTCGTTTTGTTTTGTGGATAAACCGGCCGAGAAACAGCTAGTAGTAGTGCCGTCTGGATAACGTCTGGCGTCGTATTATTTACAGAATTACGTAGGGCAGTGTGACGTATATATACGTCAGTGGTGGGGAGGGCCGTTCGTGAGGAATGGAACGGGGCGAGGGGAAGAAGAAAAACTCCGTGTGACGTCTCAGAGTGACGTAATATATATATAGAGCAAACTCCCTTCCATCTGCTGTTTCCCTCACGCTACTTCCACGTTCATTACCTCCGCATCTCCGTCATCCCCACTCCAGGCTACGTTCCCCGGCCTAGCGATACTACGCGTCCCAGTTCATGCAATTGGGACAATTGGAAGCATCCTCAAATTATTATACCTTAGCAGCACACGGTATGCAGAGACCGTGGAGAGTTATTAACAAAATACTATAAATCATACGACGGACCGAGTGAGGTAATCTACTGTGGAATGAGAACCTCACATTGTTTGGTCAACATTTTGATCGCTAATAGATTTTTATTATGCTCGGTAGTTTGGAAAAAAACGAGTCTAAAGATTCTATCCAGTTTACTAAATATGTCGCTATTTCTCCATAAATTGGAAAGAAAGGTAGTAGACAAATCAATTTTTTATTCTACCAACCAAATGAATGAATAATACGAAGGAATTGAAGTATGTAGTTGAGATAAACTCATAATGATATCGAATTTTAATCGAACAGAAATGGCTCCAACACATAACACACAACATTAATAACAATTAGCATTAATTCTGTATTGAGTGATCGTGTCGACCGCTAATAAATGAAATGATTTAGCTCCACCTCAGCCACGAAAGGACGTACAAAAGGCCGCTCCCGGTTCCTAAGTACTTACAGCGTCCGGCCCATTGAAGGCAAACGAGTTCCAATGGCGACGGTGTTCAAACTGCGACTAGGTTATAAACCGTCACGGGCTCGGTCTAGGGAACTTTTAAAGAGTAAATAACAAAACAAAGCGAAGCCAGAACGGTCTGCTGGGACTCAGGTGCAGCCGCCCGACCGAGCTCTGTGTATTTGAACAGCTGGTTCGGTTATAAACAGAAATTTACAACGCGGGCCTCCGTGTCCCAAGCTCAATGAGGTCTACACTGAGGCCATCCAATGAATGGCATATTTTGTTTCCATTTCTGGAATTTCTTGCCCAGTTGATGGAATCGTTTTTCATTTCCTATCCACCTGAGACTGAATACAAATAAAAATATTGGGCGTGCAATAGACGGTTTGATACGGCGCAGTACAATTTACCAGAAGGGAAAATCAATTTCCTGTTCTCTACTTCTGATACCGCTGTCAAGAAAACCAGTCAGAATGTTATAGTATGGTGCTATATAACCGTAAGCGGCAGATCTCTTTTTAAATACTCTGTTGCTAAGGTATTAAATAGAGAATAATGAACATGCTGAATCAGTCTATTGAAGCAGTCCACGAACAAACTGTGATGCAATTAGTACGATCAACAAACCTTTAAAAGGTACCTTGTACTTTTACAAGGTATTTTCGTATCTCGGAAAATTCACAAACGAGGAATATTTCTGTACTGTTACTTTGCAGGAATACAAATAAACTCTATCCCCCGCCCCCCATGAATTTTGACAATTGTCAGAATTTAGTCAAAAAAACAATATTACAATATTTTATTTAACTGTTTTCCTTACACTGAAATAAACGAAGTCCTACTTCAAGCTGTTATGGCAACTACTTTTTCACGCAGGCAATAGTTGTTCACCGAAGGCGGATGGACCGAGGGAAACGGGAGCGTGCTCAAATATGCAAGCGGGCGGCGTCAAGCATGTTCCTAGGCATGGCTTTTAAGAAATTGAACAAAGCCAAGACTTGTTTGGGGGTCCCAACATACTTCGCGCGACCACTCAGTCCACTCTCCACAAACATTCCACGAGCCCATTATTCTTCTACAATTTTCCTATAATCCGGATCGAGTATTTGACTTCGAGTCAAACTCGATGAGAAATAAGTGTAGGATCGAATTGTTAAGGGATACAAAAAAAGAAGCATTGGATAAATACTTAAATAACATTATATATAACGTAACGTCACAGTATGTTTCGGAGTGTAAAGAACAAGGGGTTCAACAATTTTCTGGTTTGAAATTTTTCATATATTTTGGACACTACATGAATACATCCTTGTAACACTAGTTTCTATTATTCGCTTTCATATTGCAGTAAGGTAATAACTATTGGGCGCTCAATTGCGAAACGAAAGTTAGTTCTGAAATTGTCTTTAAAAAATTATGTAAATAACACGGATTTAAAACATTGAATAGTCGAATGGAAGTTCGGGAAAATTCTAGCCCCGTGAAATCCGGCTTAACTTTATGCCCGGTGAAGGATTTCCGGTTTAATTTGGTGGGTGGTTTATTGCCCCAGGTAAGTCGACCATTGAACACACCACCTTTCAATCCGGGGGGCTATTCACTATCAAAACTAATTTCACTAAGTGTACTTTTTTTCTATTAATCAGATATTACGTACCGAATTAATTGGATTATTTAGGGACTTTAATAATACCCCGAGTGTGTATGTGTGTGTAAATAATTGAATTATGGAAAGTACTTAGCCAGAGCACTCTTTTCAATTGTGAACTCTGACTCGAAAAAAACATCAAAATGGAATGATGGGGACGGTTTCGACATACTATCGAGTAATACTGAAGAAATCCTAAAATTAATTGAATCCATTATCTGATTAAAGGAACGAAAAGAATTTGTTTCGACACGATTTAAAAACCAGGAAAAATGTTTTTCCGTCCCCCAATCAAAATATAATTCAAATATATGTGGAATGTAAGGAATTCTTGGATCTCACAATGATTAAAGTATCACGTGTATGATAGGTATGAATTCAACCGGTTTGTGTCGACTGGTATTTTGTAGACAAACCAATATTTTGGAATAATTACATGAGAGAAATCGATATTTTCATTTTATACATTGACAACTAAAAATCCAGAAGAAATGATTGGGTTTTATTGATCACAGTAGGCTAAGCCTAAAAAATTAGTCAAGGAGAAACCGTTCGGTTTAATTATATAAAAGTAAGGCTTTGGACCAGATGTTCACAGTGGCAAAGTCCACAGTCACTGTCGGCAAATCGATTGGGGCTCACTTTTTCCATTTCAATGCCACCAATTGAATCCTCGAGTCGTAATCTCCCTTCATTAATTATTAATAATTGGGTCCGGGAGCTTAAACGGTGACGCCGGTTGGAAACGGGCAGCGGTAGTGGGGGGCGAGCCCACCACATGGGCTCGGCGCCGGTTAGCAATGACCCCGATCCATATATCATTTTGCTGGAAATGTATTTAACTAAATTAGGGCAAATTACTGACGCTGTTTACAGCTTTTTACTGCTGCTGTTTTCAAACCGGCGGAGGTCAAAATCTAGACGGACAGCGTGAACTATTTAACTTTTTTCGGCTGCAAGGTATTTCGGGTCTTTTTAAAATTCCCGTCTTCGGATCTATAAATACTAATAATAAATAAATGTCGTGTTTGTTATAATGCATAATAATATTAACCATCTTGCATATACATATACATACATGAGAAAATCGGGAAATGTGATCTCATGATCGGTCCCTCCGTATCATGGGGGTTTTATAACCCACTGTAAAAACTACCTACAAAAGTAAAAGGAGGCGATATTAATACGTTTAAATTTCATTCAATAGTCACTGTATTTTCCTGAGTAACTGCTCAGGCATTATAGGTTCGATTCCAGGTCATGGCAAAACGCCCTAGCCCAGTTAAGATAAGGAATATAGCGTCATCTCGCAATAGCGGTTGGCGGCTTTAGGACACCCATGTGTGCGTGCGTAAGTCCCCTCCACGCAAGAGAGCAGTTTCACTATTGCTATAGCAATATCGATTATTTACCTTGGAACTTTTCATCTTTACGATAACCCGTGTTTTATTTCATTCCGTATGCCCGTACTCGTTTCTATTTATCAATACGGTTATTGTGATATAATGTAGAAAATATTGCTTTTACGACAAAAAACGAATAAAAGATGACTAGGGAAATTTTTTGGACGGAGGTCCTGAAGAAGCGGCCAATCGCCCGGACAGCTAAAAAAGGCGCCCGCGTAGGTGCCAGGGAAATACAGAATTATCGAAAATTGCTTTTACAGGCAAGCGATGAATTCGTTAAATAAAAAAACCAATTTCTCGGCAAATTGAAGCCGGTTCGTTAAGGAAAGTGATGAAATTTCAGTATATTTTTATAATTTAACTGGTGGAAAAATCCCAAAGCATATATAGAAAAATTCAATACTCAATTTTATTGTGCGCCTAATAGATCAGAATAATAAAAATACAAATCGCTTATAATCTTATAAGCCTTAGCATATTTCTCTCAAAGTAGTTACATAATCTTATTGTCTTAGATATCTTCTGAACTTCGCGAGACATATCCCCTCACCAGATGCAACGAATCGGTCACTCTGAATTAATAAAATTATAGAATTATATTTACTGATTTATCGGTTAATAAACGAATGCGGTAACAAAACATGCGGGGGGCGTGTCTGATCGGCTGTTGAACAATATGCCGAGGCGAAGAATCGCGTGACCGAATTCAAATGGAGAACTTGTTGCTTCCTCCCAGTGACAAATGCCCGACTCCCAGACAAAGGGAATTTCGCCGCGCCCCAAAAAGAATAAATCTGAAGAAACGGGCACGAAGAGTGAGCGAATCGATTCAACTGTAGAGAATTTAAATTGTTAACATATATACATATCGAATTATGTACTGAATGGATCAAAAAAGAGGACAACATTTTCCTTCATTAATTTGACCCTTCCTTTATCATTTTCGGGGTTAAATTCAGTATAAATGGTCCACTAGGAGGCATGAAACTACGAATTTCATAAAAAACAATGATGTAATGATTTAACTATGTCGTAGATTTCGTGTGTTTCTATCTCCTCTCGCCGGTTTGGTCTTTTGCTAGACCGGTTTCGGCTGCTCGCCGTCTTCAGTAGCGGCGTTAGTCACTTTTGGCAGTTTGGATGTTTTTTGGGCATCCTCACAGCACTACCACTGTCACGGTATTCCAACCCCTCGGTACATTAAATAATGCAAGATCATTTCTGATGTTTTTAAGAAGTTAATTTTTCGAGTTCAATAAGCAGCGCGAGGCTGTAGGGAGCAGTTCAACTCATACTACAATGTAATATAACATATTTATTTCGATCTTCTATCTAGGAAAGGAGCTGTAACCGGTTTAGAAAAAGGTCAAACGAGCAAGAGAAAAACAGAATCTAAAAACCTTTTCTAATCCAAACTATAATATAATAATTAATTTGATTCCTGCAATAAAATAATTTTATACGAAACCGTAATTAAATACCATGATCTTCATTGATTTTATCGGAATTTACACAAATAAATTGTGGAAATTATTAATGTGAATTTTGATAGTTTAAAAATGTATTTTACTTTCTTTATCCAGTAAATCCGTGCCTGAGAAAAAAACACCTATGTGAAAACTGTTAATGCTGGCAAGGTAAAGCAAAGGGGATCCCTTTTTTGTTGAGATCGGTGAATTGTATTCAGTGTTCCTGACTGGAAGGAGTTTAAACAAACAAATGTAGTAGGACTGTTGAGGAAGAAAAAAGGTCCCCCTGGGGGAAAGACCCGGGACTCGACCGGCCTACTGAAAACAAAGTGACTAATACCAACCAGCAGGACATTAGACAAATAAACAGCGACAAGAAAGCTATTTTCAAAGCATGGAACTGACAATCACGATTAATTACATTTAACTTTTATTTAACTTATCAATATTTTCAAATATAATGGGGTCATTAATAATATGACCGTTCTATTCAACTTGTCTGACTAGACAACTATAATTAGCAATATCAAATACGAGTCAAAAGATATCGGATATATTCTTTTAGTTCAATGTTACCTATAAATTAATAAAAGTTCCACATAATATTACCGAATCGGAAGCCGATGATGTTTCAACTCTTAAATATTCCGGTATCATCCGAAGAGCAGTAAAATAGAAGGACTACCCCTTCGGAAATACCCGAAGAGCCACCCGAAATATATTCGATTTCCGTCCAAATTCAGCTCGCCGTCTGAATAAATGCACATATATGTATGCCAAATGAGGTTAATGCCTCCGCGCATTACACCCCCTCCGGACGGGATAATCCGGGATACTCAGGATGCAATTACCGTTGTCTTCTGTGGAAGTTTAAAAAACGACGGAACTAAAAGTCGCTTTTCTGTATATATCTAAAGCAAATAAAAGTGGAGTCCCGTTATAAGCGCTCCTGAATAATAAAGGCCTACCAATTATTGAAAAAAAAATTGACAACAATTTAAATGTTAGTTCTTTCATTTTTGAATACATGATACCATTAGAATCCTCAGTAGACGAGAAACTTTAACAAATAAAAGCCTTTGTTTTGTTTTCTGTATAACTATCTGAAAATTATGTAGATTTAAGCAATAAGAGATAAATAGATAATAGACTGATAAATTCTGATGAGTGAATTGGATTAAATGAAATACAGTTGTATGCAAATTTGAATTCGTAAATGTTTTATTACAAGCAGTTACATACCACCCCAATATATATATTTTCGCGGTTCAATAGAGTTGAATTATCATTACTGTATGTTAAGGCATTTTCAACATTGCACGGAGCATTCAGAAAACGACCCGTTCTTTCCAAACGAACCGTTCCCACCCCTTATACAGGTATTGAAGGGGGGCAGAGTTGAACCTCCCACCGACAGATGGCTCCCAACCTACTTTATGACGCGTAGCCCCTTGATTTCCCTGAACCAAGTTTCGAAAACAAAAATTAAAGTTTCATTTTAAAAATCAAACTGGTGACAATCTAGGATGCAACTATTATTTCTCGCATATTTGTATGAATCTTATCAACCTACAAAAGGAAATTCTTCTTACGATTTCAATTGTCAAGACAGGCTCTTCCATATACCTGGCATAGGTAGCTATCGGTTATTACTTAAAGACGCCAAAACATTTCATAAGCTATCTATTTGCATTTTGGGTCGCATAATAGACACAATTTCAATCGTGTAATACAATAACATATTTGACAATGCAACAAAATAAATACGTTCAATAACAAGAAAGAAATGTTTCATTAATTCGATTTTAACATGAAAGGATCTTGCGGAATAATCAGTTGGGAAGAGATGCCGACCTTATTTGTAACTTCCTGGAGGCGTTCCTTCTATTTATTTTGAACGTCAAAATGAAAACGAGTCGACTGCATAAATGAATTGTAAATCAAACATTTCAAGACATCTGTTTTTCAACTCTCGGCCCAACTGGGCCCCGGTACCTGATTAAAAACACTTCTGAAAGCTAAATGATCAAAGGCCGCCTCCCCCGTCGGGGATCCCGGCGGCCCCCTACTTCTAAAACTTAATGTTTAATGCATTATTGACTTTTGTCTATCCCCCTTTGCCATTTAAATTATTAGCGCTCGCCCGAGACCTAATCTCTTTAAGAGGAGCGATTTCGAATTTAAATTTGCGGACAGCTCCCGTTTCTCGCGCTCACTGTTCTCACTCAACGTGGACGATATTGTGTTCAAGACTTATATACTGAAATAAGTCTCGACATAAACAGAGTCTTTAAAATATAAATAACTAATTCGTGATAAGTCTATCTGTTCTCTGCTAGAGGGCTCATTTGGTAATTTGAAATGTAGATTAACAGTTTCAGGAATGTCCCTCTCTTAGCCTCCAACACTATCGTTAAATAAACGCATGATCATTCCTTAGAATGTATTCGAGCCGTATATAATTAAAATGAAACCGGTAGAATCACAGCGGGGAAGCTCCGACCGGAGGAAAGTGTAAACTTTGCATGAGACCAGTTTCTTCGTGCACACTGACCATGTAGCTTCCTCTTGTTCAATCGCGCCAGTTCTCGGAACATCGTGCCGTTATCAGAAACGGTTTAAAGCACTAGAGTAAACGAGAAGTTTTCAGGAAATAAGGGACAGTTTCAAAATGTTTAAGGATAATATCAGTCAGATTTACAGTTCGACGAGACTACCGTACCGGCATTGTGACCTAAACTGTGACAATAGTTCCATGAATGAGGTTATTTTGAAAATATTTTTTGTTCATAATGTTAGGCCTGCTACGCCTGTATTATCTCGTTACGCTATCCGAAACCGGCCTAACAAAAAACTTACGAATTGTGACACATTTCAAAACCTAAATATTAGCGTCGAGCCCCTCAAAATGTTATCACGTTCAAACAGCGTGACAGCCCAGTTGACAGGGTTTGGCAGCGGTCGATGACAGCCGACAGCCGCGAAAGCACCTCACTATATTACCGGCTTAATGCTACTGAAACTGGCTCAGCAGGAAAATAAAAAAAAAAATATACAAGCTGCGTTGAAATATTGAAAAATCATCGGACGTGAAAAAAAAATTCGGCTCGCTCTGAAATCGATCTTCGGTGACCCAAATCTTACGGTACAATATACAGGAGGCATATTCTTTAATTGGTTCAATTCTAAAATGGCTTCAATGGCCGGGAACCGAGGGAGGAAGTCATTAGGAGGGGAAACACGAACAGTTGAACACTATTAGCGGCAGCGAGGGGAGCCGAACGGGGCCCGCCGCGGAAGCCCCACATTTGGCCCGGCTCCAGGGCTTCCTGTTCTCACCGATGTTCCTCAACCTACCGCATCTATGAATTTATCAACCTCTACGTCTCCCATTATCCCCGATTTAGGAGGACACGATAAATTACTCTCAATCTTAATGATGCGAACGGAATATTATTACATTGATATTAGTTTCCTGAATTGCAGTTACATTAAAAGAGCATTACAGTTGAGCCCATTATTGCCGATCATGAAACCGATGGTCTTGACCAGTTTTATCGCTAATAGAACTGCAACAAACAAGAGAGTGTAATATATATATATATATATATATATATATATATATATATATATATATATATATATATACATATATAAAATCAGTAATTCGGAACGACTGAATATACCTAATAGCTATAACATTCATAATATTATCTATTCGATAAATTGTTAAAACTATATAGTTTAATCCTTTTAATTAATTCAATAAATATCAGGTGCAGATAAACCAATCCTTTTTTGCCCATAAATCTCCCATTTACATTCAACTCGAGCTCCATATTAATCTAATTGATACTTTAGATTAAACCAGTCGGCATAAATATTCATTAGAGTATTATCAGTAGATGGAGATGGACATTAACGAGGAAAAAGGCTGTACATTCCTATCATATTCCGGTTCATGGTCTATCTCACTAATTTGTAATTTACTGCCTTCTTCCGACGAAACGCTCCTTCGAATTATCAACAGGTTGTAATTAGATATAGAATTCTGAGAATTCGCGCACAAGCAAGTGTACCTAGATCGAGGAATTGGAACGCAATGAAATGTATGGTTAAATGGGTCGTGTAAGTATGTAAATTTGTAGTTGTATCAAGTGTTATTATGGGCAATCCTTTAATGCAGTTAGGTTCGATTGCAGACAAAGAAAATACATAATCTGTTATTATTTTATATGAAAGAGTAATGAACTCAAGGTGAACACCTGAATATCATTTTTTAATATCTAAGTAAGAGAGGAAAATCAGTACTGAATGACGACCCGAAATCTTTTGATATTTTACCGAATCACTATTCTCTATGGGTATTGTATTGCGGTTCGTTGTAGACAATCACAATGTTCTTCAGCAATATCAGTGGCCAAAAACAAAAATAAAAATAAAGGGAACGGGAATCGTCCAGTGGAGCGAGCAGTTCGTCCGAATGAGCGCCATTACTAAATGTTGTTGCTGCCAGCCAGTACAATACAGTTTTATCGCTGTCGTTAACGGGGTACCGAATCGACGATTTCGCTTCATTTGGCTCGCCCTGTTAGTTTTAGTGTTTCCAAACCGCATCGCTGCCATTGAAAAGGAACAGGATCCATTTCCTCATTCCGTAGAGGCTGCAGGAAAGCCGTTCCAAGTTAAAAGTATTTCGGGAAACAAAAGGCAGAAATGATGGAACTCGCAATAATTTTATTGCGCTTAAAATCAATGCGCTTCGCATTAATGGCACTCCTTCTACAAGAAATGTTAATACACATATATGCTTATTATAATAATATTATATACCAGTCTCGTATATATGCGGTGGAAGTCAAGTGAACGGAAGTTCATGAAGTGGAGCGGGTATCCCGCGGGATAGCGGCACACATCTTGCGCTCATCCCACCGGAACATGGTTTGTCACGTAGCCGACATTTCCATCCCGTTAATGACTTCCGACGCGTTTCTAATTGTGCAACGTGCACACGATGAAATACGGACATTATTAATAAATCCTACCAAAAGCATATATATTAATGTATTGATTGCATTGTTTTATAAATATATAAGCGTCTCATATTAGGATTACTTCAATTGAGAGAGAAATTTACAGATTCGTATATATTTCCTAATTGTATATCTATCTATTTTGAGTTCTTTCGGCCAACTGATAGCATTCTTTATTTAGGAGATATAAATAATATTCTGGAATGTATTAAAGCGTCATACGTACTACTCGTCTATTGCTATTAAGAAAAAAATTAATTGTGAAACACCGTAGAGTATATAAGTTTTATCCTAAGAAAATAAAAAATTCATATACGTTCCTCATACTACAGGGCGGAAACTTGATAATCAAGAACTGATTTATGCTCTATGGTATTATGCTAGGTAAACATTAATGATGATTTATGGGCATGCCTGAGATGCCTCGCGTACGAAAGGCAACAGCAATTTCATTCCTTTTGGACGCTCTAATGAAAGAGGTTTTCTCATAAACTTTGAAATGAATAGGAATTATTTTACAGAAAATTACAATTTCATTTTTATTGTCCGCAATCTATTGGGCGTTGGAACTAAGTGACGAAGACTACTCGGATGATATATCCCTATAGGTAGTACAAATGTATGCGTTTGAAACGGGGTCAGGGAGTAGAAGTAAAGGAGGGCTCTCGACGGATCAAATTCGGATGTTCTTATAGCAGAAGAGGGGGCGCTCAATCTCCACACAAACGATCGCATCCCGACAGATCCTTCAGAAGTCAACAACAATCCTCTCAAAACCCCGCCTTGGAAACACTGTTGCCCCGTGAGAATCCAAAATTGGCCGCCCAGTCCTTCTGGACCGTTTTTCATGAATAATCCAGCTCGCAATCTCGGGAAGAACTAATTTTTAAAACAGATTTTTTAAAAATAAACTTTATTTATTATGCGTAATTTGAGTCCTAGGCTCAAACCTCAAAGGTAAGTCCTCGAATTAATTCGATTTTAGGAGCCCAATTCAGAAATTCTGAATGCCACCAATGTATTCAAATTAAATTTAATTATCGAAGTCGCTGAATGAAATTGCAACAGTGCGGTAATAGGAGACAACGAGAGACTGAACGACTATCTAATACATTCTGCTAATCAACTTCAATAATCGAAAGATTGGCCTTTAATGATCCATATCAATCACCTGATTATTTCTACGTACAGAGGAAAGTAGAAAGAATGTACGTTTGTTACAGAAACGTATCAAAATGTAGAAATACCTTAAAGAAACGTATCAAAACCAGTTTTTAATTATTACGGACGTGATATATGTTCAGAGAGCAATCTGACAATAAAACCGGACTCTCAATTAAAAACGCATCTTCAAAGTCTGTACATAGTTTACGGGCAAATAAAGAATGACAGGAATTCGACAAAGGTGGACGGACTTTATATAGGGAAGAGGAGCGCTTTTGAAAGGGTTAAGTATATTGGTGATCAAATTGATTCGGGCCGGGGCGGAGGTACGGCCGAGGAGGACAGAAGCCGATCGATGGACGTCCACGAGCACACAATGGCCAATCGAAAAAAGGGCCCACGGGAAAGGGGGGAAAAGGATTAAAAGAACAATGGAACATTCCTCGCCGCGGCGGCGTCCACTTCTCCACTAAAATGGCTTCCAATCCCGGTAAAAGGCCTTCGCCGAGACGTCCAGAATCCGGAAAATGTGAAAATGTCCCAGGAAAACATCCCCAGCGGCGCCGCCGGCGTTTCATTCGTTCCAGTCAGAGTAAGTGCTTTAATTTGTAGAGAATAAAATTATTAGGGCCTCGTTCAATAAACTATTGGTACGACAATAAAATTCCAAGACGAGCGGAACCTTTTTATTATTATACAGGCGTATATATCAAAATATTGGTTCGTACGGTTTAATTTTAAATCTATAATTAACATTTTTGACAAGTAAACTAAAGGGGAACAATTACTGACTCTCATAACCACCCCCGCAGGGCAATATAACCAAAGGGAATTGCAATAATTAAATACCCCCCACCTTCCAACGTTAATTTCCACCCACTGGTTCCGAAAGCTCTTTTTTTCTACCGGTGGTATTTGATCCGATTAAAAGTCCACGATCGGAGAGCGGAATATGCGCAGGTAGGAAGAGGACTCAATCAGTTTAAGTTGGGCCAGAAGGGGGAGGGAGAGGTGGAGGACACGCCGAGGGACGGACCCTAATCCGCTTCCTAATCCGGGATCACACGGACAGGAAATTATACCAGGGTTTCTGTACGTCCTATATAAAGTAGAAAAACATGTCCTCCTTGCCCCGCATATTAGGGACGGTCCCGTAGCAAAATGCCCAAATTGTTATGGTCCAGTATTATTCACGTAATTCAACCCGGTTTACTCTCCTGACAGACTGTATGAGCAGTCGCCAACACACCCGTTGCAAAAGGTGTAAAAGTCGTAAAATGTAAAGACTATCTAAACGGTTCACAGGATACAACGGCCGCGATGAGGAGAACGTAGAAGAAGTGCGGTACGGAGTATCAGCGGTAGGGAATGACGTTCTGAAGGCACAGGAGTCGTTGACTGGGAAGATAAAGGCGGGCCAAATAAGAGGCCGACCTCTTTATTTTGAACGGGCCGCACAAAGGCCGGTTGTGCAATTACAATTCCGTAGGAAACTAGCGCAGGAGAGCCAGAAACCAGAGAGATAAGGAGAAACCCCCGGTTAGTCCTTATCTAGGAAATTACTTTGCCACCATGAACGAAACTAGAAACCGCTTTCCTGTCGAATTTTCACAAGACATTTCTGGAAACGAAATTTCACGAACAATACTTTTTGCGAAATAGTTCAAGCAACAGTCTGACGGGTGGAAAACGAATTGTTCCAGATTCATGTCCTTTGTAATTTACAACACTCTCAATTCGCCATCCAATAAAGATAGTTATGGATAGCTCCCGTACCCCCAAATATGAAGATTTTATGTTACTGACGTGGTGAAACAACTAAACAGCACAGATTTATTCTGTGTGTACTGGTATTATACCGGCTGTTTTCGTAATCCATTTAAAATTAAGGCAAATTTTTATCCAATAGGATTCGGCCACGATTGGTGCATAAGATCAAGCCATCGAGCGGAGACAGGAGAAGACAGGAACTATGAAATTCCAAACACTCGCGGACCCTCTATCAGGTGTAATATATTTTATTCGTAATTACATGATATTAAATGAAAAAACAAAAATCACGTGTGTCCATATCGATAATATGTTTTATATTTGCTGCAGGAAGTTTAACGATCCGGAATCAAATATGAAACGACGCGACAGAGAGAAAGAGAAAGACACAGAGAGTGTTGACAAATATAGCTTGCGTTGAAAGGAGATGGGGGAATTTGTACACAGAAAAAAAGTTTAAAGGCGTGAAGTGGAGGCCGGAGCCCGGAGCGTTAAGGCGGGGGGAGAGGGACCAGCCGGTGATAATTGAATGACCAGGTGGGTATAAACGGGGGTCCGGCAAAATTAGCAGCTCAGCCACACACGAGAGCCACACAAGTTAAGTTTTGGCTCTGAAATACAGTCAGAAACAAAATATGGACGATGCATTACGATAATAGAACACTTTAGTTCAACCAACACAAAATGAAAAAGAGAAATTGACGGTGCGCCATTAATGAAAAAAAGGAAGATATTCACTGCAAAGATTAAACTTTCGGCGTTCTTGTCACATAAACAGCAATTTAGAATTATTGTTTATCACCTACAGGATGCGTATTACATTATGAGTACTCTTTATAGATGAGTTTCCGATATAACGTGTAGTGGTGGGTGTGGTGTGTGTGCGTTTAACACCGCGTTATTGGACGGGAGGGAGGCCTTCAGCGAGAGCGGTAAATCGCAACTGAAGGTGCATATTTATAAATTGTGCTGTTAGACGTCCAGGCCCCGTCTACTTCACAGCCGACTGACGAACCCCAGAAAAGGGGCGCGAAGACAAACACACGTATTCTTATTCCAAGCCGCTATCTAATCTCCTCATCCTTCAGAGAACATAAACCCAATTCCGACGATCGGAGCAATTGCTTATTACATCGAACATAATTTAAGTGAATAACTACAGTTTTCAACAGCGCAAGCGCGCTATCTATTGTCGTGAAAAGAGTTTGATAAAATTCTATATAACACGCTGACTAGATAAAGAAAGGCGTCCGCTTCCGGTTTCCTGTCATTTCGCGTATCCGATCCGATAGGAACATAAAACAGACAATATAACTGTTCCAAGAAGAAACTCAATAATGGAAAAGGCGGTCATTTATAAAAGGCGCTAATAAATTTTAAAAAGGCAGTAAGAATTAAGATTGCAATGATTAATATGCGTATACACCGATCAAGATTGCGATAGCGAATTACAACACTGATTAAAACCACTTATTGAGGAAGAGGAATCTGGAATACTGGCTGTGTAATGGAAAATGTATAACGCTACTCATAACAATAGTGCCATAAGCGTATAGATAATTGTCCGGTGTACTATAGCAAAAAAAAGAAATAAAACTTAGTGTTTGGTAGGATGAGGCTATTGTTCTATGCGTATGAGACAATCAATTCTCGGCCTGTTCCATGCTGACAGGGAAAATTTAAATGAAGCTATTTATTTATATCACTTCAATAATGATGCACTGTGATCGCCTACATGAAAGCCAATAGGCTCGTTAGCCTGCGTGAATTGTTTTTAAAATTACCTCATCGATATGGCATTTTTTTCAGTTTTTCTGTCACTTCAATTAATTATTATGTTCACTTCTGAATATTTCTCAACGACCTATTCCAACCTTTCAATTTATATTTCGTTAAGAGTGACCTTAAATTGGGGTTACACACCAAACACGCGACTTCTATTTATTTTAATGATAAAACAGAACATCCGTCATTAACAATTCTGATTTAAATAAAACACCCCCCTATCATTTCTATTCAGTATTTGTTGAAAGCAGGATCTTCTAAGACTCAAGTATACTAAATTCTATTAAAAGGAATTATTACTTTAAGAAAAAACTCTTGGAATAACAAGATTTAACTGAGATATTGGTCCCCTTTTAATTTGCTGCGAGCTCTGGCATACTAGGCACCAGTGCAAAAAATAAAAACTACTAGAAATAATAACTGCGAGTCATAACTTGTTCTACGAGTTGCACAAAAACCAGTTCTGAGTTTCACCTGTACATTGAATTTACAATCCCGGATTTCTATATTTATATGTAATGGCCGAGCTCTAGATGTTGTACACTGCCCGGACATTACTGTAAACTAATTAAGTTGCCGCGTGATTATAATTCTAAGCCGTATGTAATAAATGTCGAACACGTTTAAAAAACAAGTCCATCGAGTCGCCATTGGAATGATAACCGTTCATATTATTTTGTACGTTAACCTGTATGTTAGGTTCATTGCTATTGACGATATAAGTCAAAGACTAAATACAGTTGTTGGAAAAATTAACGAAATTGGAACAGAAAGGGGAACATGCATATTAATACTAATATTTTTCAAAAGGTTCCGCCAATTGGATTATATTTTTGATATTATATGCTACACCCATTAATTAAATTTTACATTTAACGATTGATATCGGAGTAGTTCAGTTTATAATAACTCATAGCTATGTATGAAATATCTCGTATTTCGTACATTTTGAAAAATAATACTGTTTCGGCTTAACTAATAAATCGTTTTTTCATCCTAGATTGGAATTTATCCGAGCAAGTATCGGCTCTAGAATACGGCGGTAGGTGTAATTGGGGATATAGCCCAAGGCAAAGAGACAAGTCTCCAGCTCTCGGCCATTCATATGCAGATGGCTCGGTTTCCCCGAGGACTCTTCAAGACGCCTTACCCTAACAAAGCGGCAACCATCGACACCCCGCTCGCTCTTCTGCGGAATACTTCCCTCATACGACGTAGAGTGCATATTTAAATAATTTAAAAATGCAAAGACGACAGGCGCGCAAGGTTCTTCTGCATTACCATAGCAAAAAGCAAGATTTCCCAACCCCATTTCTTGATCCCTGCCATAAAGTGTTTAAAGAAGTTAGGTCGGGTGGTTGTGAAAATTGTATAGACCCGTATTTTGTAAGGTTTGTTGCCACAGATTCTACGTTATACGCCCAAAATTTCAGGACACCTGTGGGAGAAATAAGTAATTTACAAAATTACAAATATGAAACTGAAATGTACCTGATTAAAGTTATCGTTTACGACTCGCAATGAATATGAGTATGAGTACCAAATTTTCCCCCTTGCTTCCTCTCATTATGCTCGCTGGTTTGGACATTTGATGTCTGAGTAAAACGGAACATGAATAAGTATACAAATAAAAGTAAACAGGACCAGTCCACAACTGTAGTGAGAGAATGTTATTTATAAAATGACTTGCGTTTAACAAATTGATCCGAGCCGAATAGTTCATTTATGAGAGGCGCCGAATGAATTATCCAAACTGTGCGCGATAAATCTCGGCGCGTGTAGTAATTAATATTTATGCAATACGAAAACGAAAATTGAACGGCGCAAACTATTTGCAAACATCCGATGGCTCCCCGCAATGGAGAACAATAGAAGACGCTCGGACGATGCCCATTATTCAGTTCCAGACGTCGGTAAAGAATCCGCCCGACTCAGAACCAGTCATCAGTGGCATTTAGAAAGGCTCATTGAACCGGGATGAAGTACTCGATTGTACTACGCTTCTTCATACAGTATCTAGGAGCAGACACTAATGACCTAAATAACGAATCGTCATATTGTAGACTCCTCGCATAACTGAACCGTCATTCTCAATCGTGATTCAATATTAAATACTAAATAAAATTCATAAAAAAGATGTTTCATTCATTGTTCAATGTTTCACAATTACTAACGAAAAATTAGAATCACGAATTTGAGATTTAATCGAACCTTAAAAACGTTTTTAACCTTTTAGATTTCTATTATGGTCCAATGTAATGGCCATCCAAAATCATGCCCCAACGTCTGTCTGGTAATATAATTATATCAGCTCAATATTCCGGTGATGTTTGCCTATTCAGTTAATCTGGCTAATACGCGAGTGAAACAGAAGATTATAAAATGTCTACTAAACAACTTACAATAATATATTATGCAAACCTTAAACCTGTTCTTTGGGTAGTGTGCAGGGGGGGATTCTGCGCGGCATAAAATCGGTTCTATAAATAGTAAGATGCGGAACTAAAAAGTGCCGACGCTGAGAAGAATTAAAGCGGAGACTAGGGGAGCGGAGGGGAAAGGGAGAGGCCGAGAGCGGAGGATTGATGGTTAGGAAGGGCGAGGTGGGCGAGTCATTGCGATTAAATTGGCGGCTATTCTTTACCGAATTGACTTTGAAAAATAGCGCGCCCAGCCTAGGGCCGCCCACGGCCAGTCGTTACAACTGGAGGGAAGGGGGCTCCTTTCCGAAAGAATTTGGCCGCGGGTTTTCATTCGGTCATTGTCGACGATTCTTCTCTCTGAAAATCGGGATACCGCAATCGATTTTTAAACGCGGAAGTAATTATTTAAAATATCGCTGAATCGTGATTTGTCGTCTATTTAGAAAGAGAGACGATGATGAAAACGCGAAGAATCATAGCGACGAAAGTGTACAATTCTGAAGGACTGCCCTCGTCGCAAGGAAAGAAGTTTACATATCAGTACATAAAAAAGAAGTATACATCAATGATATGTCATGTTCGGAGACGCGATTCTGTGGATAATTGGGGCTACCGAGAAGCCGGGAACATGGGGTCAAGCCGATCCCCCTCCCACCGTCCCTTAACGCATTCGCGCCGCACACGTTTATTCATCAATTATTCAACGATTGATTTAAGCGTTATGGAGACTGCCCGGAGAGCAGATATCATTTCAGTTGCCCCATTCTAAGTTATTCCACGCACAGTGCAAACAAACGTTCTATCTCAGTATTGCCACTGGAGCGAATAAGGTGCGCTTATACCATTCTCTCTCCTATCGTTTGTGTGGCCTAACCGTACCGTATTTTCGCCGTCGTTAGTAGATGCCAAAAAGTAATAACTCGGGACACCGAAAGGTCTAAACCGGGGTAGATAAGGCATTTGAATACTTATAAGGACGCCCATTTATACGTCAATATCATATTGCTGCTAAATATGGCGAAAGAGTTTCGCGCTATAGGGCAAACAGGTTCTGAAGTGCGATCAGAGTGCGCGCACTTGAGATAAAGGTCAATAACACTGGGGCGAGTCCGATTGGCTACCATAATAGGGAATAAAACCGAGGGCTGGGGGGTAACAAATCCAGAGAGGACGGGTTAAGCTCGTGGAGGACTCTGAAGAAAGGAAGAAACACGATGATTGGTCTCATCTCGAAATTTCTTGGGAAGTTACAGGCTGAAAAAGGCTTCTTTGTAGTGTACTGAACGCTATAATACGTAGGAAATGAAGATCTGATGGTCAACCTTACCATCTATTCTTTTATTAAGGAGAAATACGGAAGTACTGAGTCCAGTAGATTTGATCACTTGAGTAAGCCTTGGTTTACTTAAAGCTTAGTGATAATGAGCGTGATAATACTCGGGCTCCACTAAATAAACTAATAGATTTTTAATTCGTATTGTACTCGACGCTAATTTAATTTCACAAAAACTCAAGAAAAGGTAAAGAATGCCACCTCTCCGAATAATATGGATTGGATTCAAATATCTGACACCGATTCATTTTCAATAGTAATTTACCTTGCAGCAAATTATCCGTTCGCCTTAATTACACCTTTCTAAAATGCATATTTGCAATCCATTCAATATAATTGATGCTATCGATGAATCGATACAAGGAACTGGTTCCTGCATGCTCCAGAATCACGCTAATAGCTATACCTGAATGGGCTATCAAATTATTTAAATTACTCATTTATGCTTATCGTAAACATAATAATTAATGCTAATGAAAATATCTGTGTATATATATACATAATTAAAACGGGTCAATTACATGAATAATATCTTAGACATTAGATAATCATGCGACATTAATTTGTAATAATCGTAATCCACTGTATGAATAGATACTATTGTGATGACAATTAATGTTAGTATAAAATAGACTGTTGGAATATCATCACCTTTCAATATTCTGAAACCGCTCACTGATTTAGTATGCTATGAACCGATTTGGTCAATCCGGCCGGGAAACTCTGTAAAATGTGGATTGTAAAAATGTCGAGGCACAGCCCAAGTGGGACGTGTGTTTCCTTCACCTACTTGGTGGCCCCGCCACCATCACACATCGATTTCGGCTAATCGCCCGCTCTAAATCGACCGGCGGCGGAAATAATACGTAACTGGAATTAATACCGCCGGGAAAGTCCTTCGCGGGGACCATAATTGGCCGCGGTGTATATTATGAAGGATAATAAATATATCCGTCGGCCCAAATAATATTTCTCATTATATAACATTAGGAGTTAGGAAGGTTGAACGGATTGCCATCTGTTCTTAATCCTTGTATAACGAGGCTCCTTCGTAACGCTACGGTAGCGACAAACAACAACTAATTATTTCATTGATTGATGTCATTGAATTTAAGAGTCACTTTGAGGACCTATTAAAATGTTTAATATATTAATACAAGAATTAATTCTAACAACGAGGCATAAGTGAACAATACTAACAATTACTCTGTAGAAGATTACTTCTGAAAAAATAGATTGCATAACACCGAACTGAACTACAGTACTAGAGAATTCCTGTACGAATTCCAGTGATCAAGCATTAATACGCTTCAAAGCCTGTTTATGCTCCGGTCAATCGTCAGTCAACATTGACGTCCACTCAAAAGGATCACGAACAAATATAAACAAACATTCTCCCCTGAAGCATCGAACAGGGACGGGCCAGTGTTCGCGTTTTACATAGCTTCGTGTTTTACAACCGCGTAAGTTCATGTATTTCTTGAATGTAGACAAGGCTTTAAACCGGTTTCTATAAAAATGATATTATAATATGATTTCTAAATACTATATTGAGTACTAGTATGTTGGTAACTTATGAATGAAAATGATTCCACGCAATTATTATCGGACGGGGAAAATAATAGTGCAGTACTTTAATCTTTTCTCCAACCAGAGATGAACTACAAAACAGATGAACTGCTAAAAAACTGCGACTACGCATGAGAATACGTGACACCATTATAGATCTAAATACGCGGAACGAAAAGTGTAGCCTTGAGCAACGAAAATTTAACGGCCATGAGTATACCCGGTTTCAATTTAGAGGGCAATAAAATATATCGTTACGATAATACAGCGAATGAGAGCAAGGACTGACACGCATACAGGGGCAGCGTACGGACGGCCGACAACACTAGTGTGTCATTCTTGAATATCGAACGGATTTATGCTCACATTTCATGGGTGTTCGATATATGCCATTAGAGTAAAAGATATAATATAAACACATAAATATATGAATACAGTGGGAAGGAACCCCAGTTTTGGACACCTAAGTGGAGGGGTTGAGTTTCTTCTTATTTTGGAAAAAAATTATTTTATTTGGATTAGAATAGAATGACAACGTTTAATAACTTCCCGACGAGGTACGATACACACAATGTTATGCATATAACAGCGGTGAATCGCTACATTGATCGATAATTGAATTTAGACTTCGTAGCTCTGTCCATCATAAGTGGAGGTTTCCAAGAGACGCCTGTCAGGTGCCAGGATGGCAAACTTATACTGCTTCGCGAGGAAGGGGGGATTGCCTTCATCTTTCCTTTCACGTGTAATAGACACGTGTATGCCATCACTGTACGGAACCAATCGTTATATCGAAAAGTAGAAAATGACCGCTGGGGCGGAATTTTAAGCACCAATCGGATGCAGATTCGCCGCCGAATCTATTCAGACTGGGAATATACGCCATTATCAGAACCCGAAATCGCTGATGACCGCCAAGCCCGCGGTCACAAATTGCTATACAGGCCACCGTGATTCTAACACGCGTATCGATTCAACGTTCGACTGGCGACAAAAGAGCCGCCGGTTGACAAATGGCTCACGCTAGCTAGACAAAAACTGTCAGGCAAGGACACGGGGGAAGGGGAGTCACCGCCGATGGTCAGAAAAACGCCATTCCGCAAAAGAAGTGTCGCCACACGAACCCGAAGCCAGTCATTCGATATGCATGCGACTTGTCCGTCGGTTTTAATTAATTTTTTTTTAAATTAATCAAGCAATTATTGTATAGAATGTTGTCAACATACTAATAATTACATGTCCGTTATTTTGATTACGCATGTTTCAGTTTCATTTTCGTTTAAAACGCCCGTTATAAATTACAGCCCCCCCCTAACGGACTGCTGTGTGAATGGTGCAAATGATTATTAGTTACAATTTTAAAATTATTTGCACAAAAAACTTCCCATATAACCGTCATATTATAGAACCTAGAATTCAACCCTTTTAATATCTGCAGAACGGGTGGTATTGTACCGAATAATACTGTTCTATGTTCAACAAGAAAAGCGTGCACCGACCCAATATATTGTAACGTCCGGATATTATGTTCAATATTTATTTCTAGATGTAATGTTGAAACCCGCTCTCGGAAAATATGCGCTCGAAAGCGGCCCGATATTATCCATTAGCGCTACACCACTTCACTCGCGGCGCCTTGAATCACTCAAGCCGTATCCCGCATATAGAACTGGCATAGAGGCCGAAGAACAACGGTGTCGGAGCTAATTTAAAATCGTATGCATTCACTTATCTCGGCGCCAGACAAAGCAAGCCCCAATTTTTTTTAAAACCTGTAACACTCGTAAATAATAACACATATTAAAACTAATGCAGGTCGCACATTACCCAAGTAGTGAGCATGAACAAGCTAATGCACGTATAATGAGAGGTAGTGTGCAAGAATAAGTAACTAACCTAAATAACACACTCGTTTCGAAGTTTCCAAGTCTTGTTTCGTGCTCAATCTCTGAGAAATGTATACCATTTCAACTAAAGGCTAACAGAAAATGGTCAGTTAGGCCAAATTGATACGACCAATTATAATTCAAGAACTGGTTTATATTTATTAAATGATCACTAATACCCGCGGCGCAGTAGTACTGCGTCGGCATTAAATGGGATCGATAGTCATGAATCGGTTATGAGCGGTGGCAACGGTCGCAAGTTGGTGCATAAAGAATGCAGGCCGGCGGAGACGGGACATCGTCGAGGAAAACATGGGTTGTAAAAAATGTATCGGCCCCCCTCCGAGGAACTACCACAAATGCTCACTTCGCCCACAAGAACAACTAACTTGGCCAACATAAAACTCCCCGCATTATCTCCCCCGTCATAACGTCGCACATATCTTCATATTGTCTTCAACATTTCTCAAAACGCGCCAAGTTTTAATGATTACTATTGCAGAAACCATAAATTACATTTAAGACATATGGTCAATAATACCGATTGACTTCACACAGAGGTTCCAATTTACACAACTAAAGTATGTTATTCCACATTTAAAAAAAAAAGTTAGTCTTTTCTACCAACACCGCGAACCTGTCAAATAATAAGGTACTTACGTGGATATAATTAAAGGTTAATAAGTGGTACACCGACCCCGAGAGCGGAGCCCAAATAGGTTAAGGTAAAGCGTTTACGACTCCGACACTCACTTATCTCCGGACCATCGCATTACTTTAAATACGTCGCAATTTAGTGATTTCATCTATGAAATTGCCGACCTTCGTCATAGCATACATTTCTTCAGTTTCGTCATGAAATTTCGAATATAAAAACTGTCACAGTATCGTAATTTATTTAAAGACCCGAAATTAACGAAATTTATTATTTATCGCCTGTTCATAATAATAACATATATTTTTAGAAAAAACTGAAGTGAACCGAAACTAGTACGTAATATGAAACAGTTACCTAGTAACAGTTATTATTCTCTACACCGTATTCTATTTGCCCCAACATTATGAGGAGAAATTTCGGACATGATTTAGGACTATAAATTTTTAATAATTTGTGTATTATGCAAGAATGTATGAATTTTACGTGGCGGAAATAACTGGACTCGAAATTTAGTCTTATCAATTAAGATATTGATACCGACTGAAACACCATGAAGGAGGTTCAACGAGAGGATCCATTAGTTAATGAAACGAGTGAAGTCTCTGCCTTTTAGTCTTAACTGATAAATTTGATGACTGTTCGGCATTCATTATAAGAACGGAGGAAAATAATAGAGACGTTATCGGAAATTCGATAACGGGTTTGAATTATGCGTACTGAGTGGTAAAAATGTTTTGAAAGAAATTAAAATATCATAATTTACGAAATTTAAGTTTACAATTGTGTAATATTTTTTTGAAGGCGGAGACGGCAGACGCGAAGCAGTAAAATATGGAAAGCACATCCCACATAGGGTAATACAAATTTAACTGTTTTATGTGGTTTCCTGGTTTTGGCCACGGGGAGCAGATTTTCCACAGAATTGTAATTGGATGATTTTACTTGCGTCAATTGTATCAAAACTTTGTACGACTCCGATTTGTCCATACTGTATAGTTCTGTGTACTGTACACTTAAGACATTTAGTAAGGGGCGAACGGCAGTGTTGGAGCCCCGGAGCCGGCTGAGCCAACCTACTTCGGAATCGAATCAGCCGCCTGGTGACTAATTTTAGAGAGCCCCGGCCAAAAGGAAAGGGACTTTTACCTAAATGAATTTTCTCCGGATCCCTTTCAATTTTAACCCCCTCTTTTTGGTCTTAAACCCGGGCGAAAGGACCTAAGAAGGGTGAAAATAACTTAGTTCTTACATCAAATTGAAATTGTTCTTGACTCAAATCCGCTGATGATCCAAATGGCTAGGAGACCCAAACACTATCCCAATTCAATTTGTCCATTTGATGAGAATTAATCTTTAATATAGAAACTGGGATTATACTAGTTTTTTAGTATATAGCTCATAAGACTGCTAACAGTAACAAGATATGAATGAAATATAAATAAAAACGATATTTATAAATATAGAAGAGGATACTGAATAAAAAAATATTAAACCCATAGTTCATTATAGTTAATATTCAATCCCCCTTGTTCAAGCAGGAAGCTGAAGAAATTACAGGTCCTGTTGGTGACCCCGCACCTGCTAAGGTTATTACCTGGGTTCGAATCTCCAACTGATAAGATAATACATAGGTCAACCTATCAACATAATAGGCCCAATTCGTCCTAACTGAAAACGCTACACCAAAAACATTGTAAATTTCACTATTACGTTATCGTATTTGCTTACTCATCATGTTTAAACCAAATTCTATTCACCATTTAGATAGTGGTTTATGAACAGTTCAGAAGACGATGGTATCGACCATAGGTATACGAAAAACAAATACGTCGTGGTCTGGATTGTCTAGTGTGCTCGTGAAGTGATAACGAATCACTCCACGTTACCATATCTTTTCTAAATGAAATTATAAACTCGGCACAGAGAGAATAAATACTCTTGGAAACGCTTCGAACCCAATTCTGCCAGGAACATCAATTTAACAGCGAAAAAATACAGAATCCCGGATATCTTTCTGACCAATAGAGGACACAAGTCGGCCGAAGGAAAATCCGAAACTCCTCTCTACATTTTATAAAATTGAATATTCATTAATGAAACTCAAAACGTGCTATTGGATTACGCGAGTGCCCTTGATTGCTTCTATATCGCGATTATCGGGTTTCGCGGCCCGATAAGGAAAGGCCATCGAAACGCAAACTGTGATACACACGAGACTCCAATATCTAATCCGCGTAGTATTCTCCGTAGTAAAAGGCGTAGTTTTAAATAGTAGTTTAAAAGGTAAAATAATTTACTTGCTTTATTTTAATATAAGTTCACACTTCACCACGAAAGAACATTACAATATGGCAAACCGTTTGCAAGACATCTCATTAAAAATTCTGATCACTCACTGCATTTCACAGTATATAATCCTGCCACCATAAAATGTTACACGTAGCTCATATTAAAAATAAAACAATTTTCTTACATATGTATACTGGACCGACCTTGTTTCTCATTACCATAAAAAGTAAGCTTGTTCTCCATCAAATTCAATTTACCTTTACCCGAAGTTGTTTTGCACATTTTATGACGGCAATGAATTGAATTTATTTATGGGTAAAGCCTAATTTGTCTTATAACACTCAACATGTTACTACATTACGTACGAAACGTACAAAAAAATGTTTTCCTTTCATAAAAAGGGATATTAAACCGGGAGTACCTCTTAATTAAATATTATCCAAATTTAGGATTCACAACTTGGGACGTAATTTATGACCAAAAAATTAAGTATATTAAATATATTTGTTAAATCCAAATATCTGCCTCCTACTGTGCAAGTACTGTTCAGGTCATTTGTAGCGATAAACGCCAATATTACAGGCCTAGGGAATTCATTCCAGTAGTCCCTATTCTATAATAATAGCATAGATCACTATTAATGAAATAGTGATCTATTCCGAATTGCAGTGGATTTCTCTGCAGTGGGATAATCGGATAATTGATATTACCACTTATAATCTACATAACCCAGAATAGTCTAGAATTAATGTTCTTGCTGCAAGTCATAATGGAGACGTTTATTTTATGAAACAAATAACACAATAAAAGAGGATTCACACACCGAGAAATTTGATTGTCTGTTCACATTTTGAGTTTATACCTCAAGGCAATGCATATATAGACTGTGTCCAGGAAACGAAAAGACAGATTGGGCGGCTCGCGAAAGGTATTAAAGCCAATACATTTGTGCCGGGAGGGGTTCCCTATTATGAAAGCGGCTTTTCTGATCTAGTTTCGGCCGGGAGCTTTGAATTCCAGCCGTCATGTCCTTGGGCCTGTTGATCCCATTCTGGTCCAGGGCCCGGCAAGGCGAGCAACACCGCTCGGTTCCCTCTCTTGCTACACACAGTTTGTCTTTCACAATCCGCACATTTCTCCGGGCGGCTGTTATTATATTTTATTTATTAAAATTACCCGAATTGATAATTTAACTGAGGCTGTTTTAGAAAATATAAAACTGAATAAGCTTAATATCAATAAGTTGTGGAATTTGATGGCATCAAAATTTAAAAGCAACATTTATGCCGTCGAAATTCAATGAATTATAAGTGGATTTAAACTGCATTTAGCTAAACTGTTATTTTACATTCGGTTCTAATACATCCCACAGATATAATGCTTCCAACGTCGAATACTTTGATAAGGAAAGAACGAGATTCAAACGAACGGTTCACGGGTGATTAGGAACAGATCTGCGTCAGCCATCCAACCGAAACAAATTGCAAATTCCGATGAATCATTGGACTGAGATTGAGCATGTGGACTGCGGGCTCTGCGGAAGTTGTTTGCTCGCGGATTCTTCGAGAACATAATAGTTTAATTTGGTTTATAATTGTGATTTTACGGGCTAACTCCTGAACACATTTCCTGAACGTAAAGAGCAGACAGATACGGGTTATAACTAAGTTTGTCGCTTTTTTCTATAATTTTTAATGTAGCTCACAGAAGGGACGTTTCCGCACATATACCAAGGGGAACTTCCAGTACATACTCGTAGTTCAGAATTAGTATTAAGAATATTATTACTACGCAATATAAACGCCATTTTAATAAGTCAGTGGAATATACTATAAATTTGGATTAAATAAATCGTTGAAATTATACACACTACACTAAGTAAAATCTTTCTAACCTGTTTGATCTCAAAAAAGCGCTTAACCTGTCACACACACACACACACGTTATGCCTCTCGGCCGCGATCGGTAACCGATATACATCGACAGGCCATGAAAAAAGCCCTGGTTCTCCCCGTACTCCGGGGTTATCTGATGGTTGGGCCACGGCCGTGGTTAATTTCAATAAAGGGCTCCTCTAAAGCAGTGTGCTCGTCGGCCCACCTATCTTATCTGGGCGGGCTCTCGTCCGCTCATTACTCCCCCTATCGAGCCGCTCGCTCACTCTCCGGCCGTTCAAAGTTATTTCCGACCGAAATTCTCAGAGACGTCGTCTATATTTCCCGTACGATGCGACTCGATGTTCTAAATATAATTTTCATTTCCTCGTGAGTCCAATTTCGTGGGCCCATTCGTTATACCGATTCTTCGAATTTTCACCTCGTGTTCAGTTGAAACGACACTCCGAGTGCACTCATATCGACTCATTTATTGATGCGTAATTTAAAAAAGGCAATTGAAGAAGATAAATCACTTCAATCAGAATCATAACAAATCAATTAAAAATATTATTTGATGTTATTTTTCAAATGGCCACAGTACGGACGTAGGTGACGTGGGTATTTAAGCAAATATGATAGCAAGCATATAACCTTTCAATAGTGGTCGACTTTACATATTGCCGGATGTGGATCGAATAGGAACGATGCGAGTGAGAGGATGCAGGCGAGGTTATTTTTGCATCTGTTCCTCTCAACCGTCCAAGTCGGGCACCGTTAGCTAAAAATGCCGGGAAAGCCGGAAAAAGAGGCCGAGATTGGGAAACACACTGGCACTGGCAATGCGGAATACACACCGGGAGTACGAGACAGCTCCCAAGGTCGCGCTTCCCGAGAACAGAAATGAACTGAAGGGACGATAACCCTGGATCTAGCATGGATTCTTCACGAGTAGACTGAACAGTCGAATAATCAATTATATTCAATAAAGTAAATAGTTGAGAAAGGAATTCAAAATTCCGGTGTCTTTTGAAACGACCCTTGCTTCTCTCTTAAATGCTTCAACATTTCTTAAGTCTCTATTACATTAAAGCACATTCGATACCGAAAATATTTGACCATAATATTAGGAACATATTGCAGTACATGGGTGAAACAGCACAGTACCAATACATAGCATATAATATCACGAGGTTATTAGAGATACCCATAACACGGGGTGTGGCTGCTCATACTGCTGGATGTTGTAATAGTGCAGTTACGTTCTGCATACCTTCCGCACCAGTAATGCATTAAATTAATAACTCACGACTAGGCCGGTAAAAATATTAAAGCCTTACGGTATCAACAGCGCTAGCAATATACTCCATCCTACCCCTATTGCTCCACTGCAAATGAAAAGCAACTAAATTTGATGACGCGCGTGTCAAATTAAACATATTTATTGTCGTCGTTACTAATTTCGCAGTAATTTGTTACAATAACAAATATTTCAATGAATATTTATAATTGTTCCCTTCTATTAAAAAAAAGTCGGGAAGTTGAGTGGCCATATAAAGAAGCCAGTTTTAAGTATGTCTTTAAAATGGTAATAAGAATTGCAATCGCATTATTAATACAGTGCATTCCGTTTTTTAATAAACGCTCATCAGGAAAATGATTCTGTCTCTGCCTCCTACTTATTCTTTAGGTGTCTCAATTACGTGCACCTAGTATATTATATTCTAGTGTAGATGTTCTTTATTATTTGACAAATTACTGTGACAATTACCGAGTTGTGGCGAGATTCGTGCCCCGACCAAGATTTGGCACGGGCGGTCTATTTTAAGCGACGGGGAGATGTTAGAAAACCAACAGGGGTAAATAGTGAATTAATTGTCTTTGATCCACCCGACGCCCGTGAACGGGGTACTAAAACTGAACACTACGCTCCGCATCAGGAGTGTTCTAGAGAGAAGCTTTGTTAGAGTTGCAGTTTGGGGCCCACCCCAAAGGGACTTCTGGGAGAGAGCCCTACCCCTAACCACTTGTTGCTCCCAAACTAATTTCGGCTAATCGTCCCCAACTGCCACTCCTGTATGTGGACCAGATTCGAAAACAATCTAAGCTCTAGCTGGGCTGTAAAACTTAAATAATTTCCTCTTTTCTTTGACACCACCTGAACTGAGACCATCGAGGCCAAGAGTGGTTAGTTGATATTTAATTCATTTAACGTAATATATCGACCGGGAAATTTAGCCCTGATGACGGGTATATACAATCACTTATCACGGGTATAATATAGCACTTGAACGGAAGTAACTATCTCGTTGTCAATCTACCTTTGCCGTATTTGAAGAACCGGATGAAAAATAGTGAAATCGGGCGGTTACTTCATCATATGAACCCGGTGTTTGTGTGGCAACTCTACCAAAGGAACTATTTATTATAAGAAAGAAACTATTAATAAGAGCATAAGTATGGACGTAATTAAATTTACTAGAGGTTTCCCTTTTTTTTTGCTCCACTATTGGATTGCACAAGCGGTGGCCCGGGGAGTGTGTCGAGGTGTTAGAGAACATGTTATCAGTAGGGACACTCGAGGGAGCGCTTATCAGCGGCCAAAACAACGCCAGCGACACTTAAAAAAAAACTTGATTTGTGTGTTCGTGCTCCAACTGCGGCCGGCTCCCACCGGACATAATTCGTACGCCGAGACCGACCAAAGAGACACGTTTTTGACAATATCGCTTTGACAGTAAATTTCTGTCAGAAAGTTATTTAAATTACGGAATTATATAATGAGATTTATCGGTAATAATGTTACGGTGTTTACTGTTACTTCATCGAACCAGTGTAAACACTTTAAAATTATCCTGAATTGAATTTTTCATGCCTTATATAGATAAAAGCGTTAGGCTAACCATGGACAATACGTTCTAAATATGTTAACATTAAACAGCATATCCGTAAAACATATACGTTACTGAAGCGATAGCGATATCCGAATTCATTCTTTCGAATTTTGGAGAGAATTTATAATTTAAACGCCGAGGTCTGGATTGGTCGCGCCCAAGATTAAGGCGACGGACGGGTGGACAAAAAATAGTGGGCGAGCGGCGCTCGATTAATAAGCCGGCCCTTCGTGACAGGCCTCAATTCAGAAATGGCCGCTGACAAATCGGCAACGGAATAATGGGGGATCCCTTTCAATTATCTTGTTCGGGTTTGAAACCACCGCAGTGGAGCGACGGGGCCTAATCCCCGTCGATCAAGCCTGATGTGGATCGGCCCGAAATTGGCCTAATTGCCCGATGATACTTGCAGAATCAAATATTCAGTATTCAAATTTAAATACAAGCGTTTCAGCGTTGATGATCGGACTCACAACTTTCCCCTTTCACAAGCAACGCTCATCAACGTGAACGGTCATCTTTGATAACCGCACTTTTCTCTCCAATCGCGCTCATTTCCTACGGAACTTTCTCTCATGCTTCAGCAGTGAACTATCATCAGCAGCAGATATTTGGAAAGAAATGAATGTTAGTCTCTAATATCTTATAAAAACAACAGAGGGGTGCTAGCCTACCTACCACCGGGTCTTGGGTTCGTAACCCGGTAATGGCGTGAAATGAATTAACGATCCTAATCCAAAGGAATATTGTTTAATACTCCCACAATGATTTGTATTATTCTCAATATTTCAGTCAAGAGTATTATTTTTACGATGATCACAAAACTGATTTCCCAATGTGGAAAAAATATCGAAACGTCCCGTTCTCGATGGTAAAAAAAATGATTGAAGAAGAATCAAACCGGGCCGTCGTAATCTCAATTGGTACTTGTATTGCCCAATTCCCAAATTCCGAAGATCCCACTTGAATCGAGAGATACAATCGAAACTGTTTTACAACATCTTTTGAATACGACTGTAACTTTTCAATTCTCAGAATTGACAAAACAAACAAACTGAAGGTTGTTAACGAAATGAGCTAGAAATAACAAAACTACATGTGTGCATGTAGGGACAACCAAATGGAAAATGGTCTAAGACCGCTCAAACGCCAACCGATCGTGGATACGGCCTCTGCCCGCGGAAAACAAGATCATTTAATAAACAACCGAACCTTTCTGTCGCATCGGTAAACTCAGTAAACTACGGAGATATCTGGCGACGACGATAAGGAAAGAGGAATTTGGAAAATGTATTTTTCCGATACAGATTTCCTTTCGTGTCTCTTCAAACTGTTCCACGAAATGATAGATAACGATGTTTTGTGCCAGATTAGTACATCATGTAATAATACCAGAAGTCCATCATGTCCACGCTATACACAACGATAAGATATATATATATATATATATATATATATATATATATATATATATATATATTATTTATTTATTTATTTATTTGCCTCGTCCATTTCTACTAATGTATATAAACATTAGAATTAATGTAGCTAAATATCATTCTATAAAACTATAAGAGCTCAATCAAGTTATTTAATCAGACTAACTTATAAATTACAGAGTTAAATATTATGCATGCCAATCACATACTCAATATATATTATAATGTCAATCATCGCATTCGTTATTGCATCGGGATTTCAGATAAGTATAAAAATTCAGGTCACGGTCGTTTTTAAATGAAATGTTACACACACAAAATAATATTTCTAGACGTAATTCATAAATGTATTTGAAACTCTGTAACAGATCCTATGTTATTAGGATTATGTGTACTGCAGAGGAATAGTTAGGTGGGGCTTTATTTTAAAGACATTTTAATGGTGCTATCTAAAAATGAATACTCGCATTAAAATACTCAGCAAGATTACTTTCCTCCTTAAAGGTCGGAAAATCGAATCTAATAGACATTTAAAAAGCGTACATCAACAGAATATGCTCTGTTAAACTTCTGACTAAATGCGCATCTAGTACATACCACAAAATAGTATGACAATATTCGCTTTTCTCGTTTCATTCAAAATGATCGAGAATGTATATAGCTATTTTCTAGTTATCTCACCACAAAGCCTTGAGAGAATACGTTGCTGCGTAACTAACCACAGTTAAAAACAAAAAAGACCTGGCGGACCTAAATTTCGCAAGGGCAAAACCTAGTGAAGCGCTATAACATAGGTGCGTATTACCCACCTATTGGCAGCAACCCGACCGACTCAAGCCGCATAATAATCGTTTGGTAATAATAATAACATGATAGGAGAGTTGCGCGGAAAATTATCCAACGGACTTTTAAAGTTTGATTCCTTGACACGGACTTGTTACTTTCAGTGGAAGATATACTTATTTTCGGATGAAAAATACATGAAAACGTAAAACAATGTTAATGCACATTCATAAGATTTATATGATTAATTCATAAGAGATAACCCTTAATAATAACATTTTTCTATTAGGCTAGAATTAAAATAGAAAGTATGAGAGTTTGACCAATACAAAGTCCAGTAAGAGGAGAATCGCATTTGGATTCCGGTGGCACCAACTTTTGAAATGGTTGGTCAAAATAAGCGCCATCTCAAGCGCCGAAGTCCTGAGACGCAGCGAATTAATCCCCCGGGACTGTTGTCAATGGGACCGACATCGCTCCTAATAGAAACTGTAAATTATTAGCACAACTTCGGGCCGCTATGAAAAGCTCCCGGGAGAAACCGCGATTAAGTTATTGTGTCCCCCCGCGACCGCTCAATAACTGCCTGATGTATTATGGAGCTCGCGGCTCACACTCAGCTAAATACATCCGTCTGAACTTGTTTGCCCAACGCGGTTTAACAACTTCCACAATTTGTATAAGAAATAGATTACTTTTGGAATGAAACAATTAACACAGTAAAGGCGGGGATCTTGACGAAAGTATGCTAGGTAACGCGGCGACATTTTAGGCATATAATATTGTTTTTTGCTTCTAAGCCTGCAAGCTTCTATGAGAGTGGGATTCTGCAGCGGCCTGAACGTTGTCAAAAGGTTATCAATCTAAAAGGAAAATATATTTTGAAATAAAGTTGTTTCATTACTTTACAATTATTTTTAATATTTGACCTTAAAAAAACCACAGGAGTTTCCGGACGACCCAATAATACGACTCCCGTCTTAAGCTACAGTCGAGACAAATCGTAGTACTACGACTCCCGCCTTTAATGTGTTAAGAAACAATAAACACTATGTATTAGCAATCAAAATAATATTTTTCATCTATATCTTTGTAACCAGCAGTGACTATACTTCGAAGAAGGATCTAAGAAGAATATATAGTATAAGAAATGTCCCACCTAATAATGATGACCCTTTTTTTGACTAATCCCGAATAACATTTCGCCAGACCAAATAGCCACTGATGACTACCGGCGCAAAACCCAGAATAAAATCTGGCACTCACCGAACTAAATCGATATTAAATCCCAGTAGTTTAGCTCAAACAGTAGTTTAGATTCTCAATCTCTCTCTCGCTCTCTTTCAGGCTCCATTCTGCGGGAAGAGGTGCCTAATCACTTTAATTTAACGCGCGTGGGTATCGAAAAACCATGGCAAAACCGGGGGCCTATCCCAGCGGATTCTAGTCGGATTTCTCCAGTCAAATCGATATCTGAATCCATTTTACTCTTCTACTGTTTAAGGGGGGTGTAACATCAAAACCAAGGTATACACTTTTGTGAGACCTTTTCTGTGAGTATGTAATATTCTATTATTTTTCGATACCTACAACGAAACAGTATTAAAAATAATTCTGTTCTATAGTTATGTAAATTTCAAGGTACTAGCTCAACAAAATTCTGGCTTAGAGTTTTTATTTGGGGCAAATTTTCCATCAAATATTAAAAAAATTAAGTAGTATCTATTACGTAATGCCTGAAATGTAACTACTTTAATAATTCCCGATGGAATCAACGAACAGCGGAGTGTTACAACAGTCTTACGAACGGTACAATAACAAACCTGGATTCGTGACGAACCCAGAACCAGCCATCATGACCTTCGAATCCCTGCTGTCTCCTGGAAAACTCGTTCCTGTTCGAAGACATTTCGCTCCCGCTCGGCTTCCCATCTCGGCCAATTCCTTTTTACTCTCTCGTACATTTCAGGTACATTTAACTGGTGAACAGATGTTCTCTGCGCGTCAGCGTGATCTATTATAGCATTATCGCTTCAAATTGAACCCGTTATAAAAATTCGCATTCAAAAATGGATACGATCATTCCATTACATATCCTCAGGTGATTAAATAATTCTCTAATTTCTATTAATACCTAACTACTACTTTGTTTTTTAATGAGAAATAGGAGTCCAGCACTGGACAATTTCTCTTTTCATATGGACAAATACTATATAAAACGACTTTTTCACCCGCCAAATCCTGTTTTCGAAACAATCTTCAGGCACCAATTATATGTAATTCGCCGGCCTCAGACAGGGACGTTTGAATATTTAACTTTGTTTAAAAATTTTATTGATCCGACCGACATTGGGCGTACAACTATCGGGGCCGATCCTTGAATATTATTCGAAAACTCTGGAACGACATCAAAGCGCCAGAAAACGGTGCCAAAACGCGCCTATTGGGACCAAGGCTCTCGAAGGTGAATAGCAGGAGTTACCGGCCAAATAATAATTGATACGTCCTCCTTAGCTGGAATAAAGATGAGCATGTTTATAGACCAAGGAGCTCCGGCTAACCGGAATCACCAATAAGGTTGTTATGTTTCAAAACGCTGTTCAAGTCACAACTGTCAACCTAATTAGGTTAAATTTCCAAAGGGCCCTTACAAAATGTTAACCTAATTTAATATTTATAAACGAAATTTGCAATATTTGTTTTACAATAATATAATATTGTATAATTGGAAGGGATGGCGGTCGCTCCTACCCCCACAATAGGCATTCCGGTCACCCGGTACTTAAGAAATAATAGACAACCGAGGAATAGTATCTGTTACTACAAACCCTTGTTATACTTTGTTATGTACTTATTTCGATAGATACGACGCTTAACTGCGCACTTTCAATTTTACGTTTTTTTTTCCCCCAACGAAGATCCGATAATGAAAAGTCTAGCGGCTGGGGAAGCCCACTCGTAGAAAAGTTAGTGTAAATAAGATGTGTAAGCGGGGCGAGCGGCGTTATCCTCCCGGCCTAGAGTACACACACGGGTCCGTACCGCTCTGTCACATAAGCACCGATAAATATACACATCACGAATACCATTTCATCTCATTAACATTCTCTCTTCAAATGGCTCTCCAATGCAGTACTCCATGACCATTACCACAAGACAAGTTATTAATTTTAATCCATTAGCAGTCATTTTTCCAAATGAATACCTCTTTCTCTTCCAAATGAATATATTCTTTCTTTCGTCAGGAAAGTTTTGGTTTCAATGCAGGATTATCAATATGCCCGATAACACAGGAGCGGAGTACGGGTCAGGGATTGAAGATGGAAGAGAAACGAGGAGGTGATGTAAGCAAGCCGCGCCGAGCATTCAAAAGCCTTCGGGGGGCTTCGGTCTGAAACGTGGCTTGGACTCGGCCAACCGCAGTCACTTTGAGAACGGGCCAAAACATCATCTCGAATTCACTTCACAAGTACCACAGCGATGTCTAATTCTTTCTATCGCACTTGAGCATTTTCTTTTCGTTCAGGATACCGATTGAGTGAAAACAGGAAGTATACTAACAGCAGGCACACTATACTACTGCTACTATGTGTATTTTCTTACTGACAAAATTCTATCGATATACCAAGATTAATATCAGGTGTTCGATTCTTTTACAAGTATCAATCACATATTGTATCTCGTAGTATTTTTAGCTGTAAACCGGTTTAGGCTTAAGACAGTCAATTAGGTTTAAAGTAGTGCATGATTATATTGCATACTTAAACTCTAAAACTGTTTACTACTGTTATTACCGAAAGATGAAATATATCCAATGTCCAGAGAATGGACGGACACTCCGATGTAATGCACAGACCGAAATTTCTTTTCTCGTGCTCTAGATCACTGTATGGAATTCAAATTTTATTTCGAATAATAGTGACATGTTGAGGTTCCTACCAAAAACACGGTACGTATCATGTTTATGTGAGCGTTATCTGTAATCGATACGAACTTCTATATTTAGGTCACAGTATAACCTACCTTATTTTTAATTCACGGCTATATTACAAAACATATTAATACGAAATATATTATAAAAATAATAATTCCCAAGGAAAGTTGCACTAACACGGATAAAATTAAGTCAAAATTTAAATGTCGAAAAAACAGATTTTGATAGTAAATAAATTAATTGTTGCAGCTGGATAAATGACTGGTTTCCAATGAACAAATGGAACTTGATGAAGTTGCATGTTAATTGAACGATCCGGTAGACTGAATTATCAAAATAAACACATTGCACACACACTTAATCATAATATGTAAATACACATTTCTGCAATGTTATTACTGAACAGATTAAATAAACATTCAAAATACTAAAACGCAGGTAGGATTCAATGTTTATGTTTACCCTAGGGACTCTAAAATATTTAAATTAGGTACATTAGGTACCGTTATTCGCTAGAGGAATTTCGTATTAAAATTACACTGGAGGCCAAAGCGAAGCGAGAAGGGGATCAAAATAAACTTAATTTTGACTATGCAGCTTTAGGCATACTAGGAATACTGAGAACAAAACAGACCTTGATCTACAACTTCGATGGAAATAATTGTATATACAATAACAATACTAAAAACTAACAAAGCTATTTCTACAAAACGGATTTATTTGAGAAAATATAACCTTCCAGTTATACGATTCATAACATTGACACGTGTGAACGAAGATTTAACCAACTCAATGCAGGCCAGACTCACAATCACATTTAAAATCGGATAAAATATTATTGCAGAAAAACATTTTAAATATTCTGTCATTTATGAATAGCCACAGAAAATAATCATTTGGTAATCCATACCTAGGATTCCAAGATGGTCTGTAATACTCATCACACGAAATATAGGTCACATGCTTAGACAATCGGAACAAACAAAAATTGTAACACCCAACTGATCTGACCACTTGCAGTAGCTTCCATTCTATTCAAAATAACTGAACCAACTATTCTAACTTCACTGTCTAATACATGCAATGATAGAAGTATACTATCTGTCTATAATTCTATTCAAATTTATTTGTACAGAATACCCAAAATCTGCACAGCGAAATAAATACTAAGAACTAAAATCCACGTGCACTTAAGTCTGAAGATGTTCGATCCAAGCAATGAGTCGCTCAAAATAGTCATAACCTGACCCGGAGAAACCTACACCACCCGTACGTTGAATTTGACATCGGTACCTATTCAATCCCCTTCGGGTGACATGGGAGATAGTTTGAGGAAAAGCTGAATGAAAACGATGGCGTACAAAAACCACGATATAATCACAAAACCGCAAAATGTACAGGCTGTGAATTATTTCACTCTTCCTTCTTGACTCAACGCCGCCAATCCCAGGATGGAGAAACCACTTTCTGCGTCCGCGTAAGACAGTAACAACCGAAACGGATATAACAATTACAAGAAAACTGGCGATGAGAGGTTTCACTGAGATAGGTTACCATTCGTGGGAATATCCGCAGTGAGGGCAACCGACCGGAGAAATGTTGTTTTATCGTAAATATTTTATCCATCGTCGGTTTAAAAATTGCATTCAATTTAATTCTATATTCTAAGACAATTTTATCTATAAACAGTGAACAGAATAGAAGAATAGAACCTGCCGCATCCTAGAATAAGTTACACACGTACGACATTAATAGGTCGATATTGTAGCGGTTCCATAGCAGTCGACGAACGGACATTTCTGCACGATTACTATAAGGAATGTGCGTAACGGTTCCCTCGCTTCCGATGCACCGGGCGGACGATAAACAGGGCGGTCGCCCAACCGAAACCGGTTCGGTGCGCTAAACAAATTAAGAGAGAGGATCGGTTCGGCCGGGACCGAAGCCGGCGCGAGTTGGGCGGGAAAGCGGACAGCTGTTATCTGAGACGAGGACTCCCTTGCGTAACGTAGGGCCGAGAGAGTTAGGCGCGGCGGCCGGTGTGTAGGCGCGTACGGGCGTGTTACCTGGCGGGGTCCCGGCGGGCGACCCGGGCGTCCTGCTGGGGGCTGGGTCGGAGCTGAAGCACCTGTGCAAAGTGTCGAAGAGCACTGAGAACGGTCACTCGCGAGCTGGACCGGGTACTGTGAGAGCTGCGGTGGCGGTAGCGGCGCGCAGACTGGTCCGTGGGACGCCCTCCCACCGCACGCACCCGCAGAGTGGGGAGAGGCCCCGAGAGAGGACGCCGAGGAGGGGGGCCAAGCCCCTCACCACTCACCGTACAATATCAACACCACGGGGGATCAGAAAACAGTATTAATTATTGACCCGCCCAATATCTTCCTAAAAACTACCAGTTAATACTTCAGAGAAATTGTGTAGGACCGACCGAACGGGAGGATATTACAAACCATCCTATAGTGACCTAAAAATTGTACATACGCAAAGAACAATGCTTATTCTTATTCTCGGCCGAGCTAGACAGACGACTCTAGAAGCAATTACATTTTTTTAACGTTACAATACCGGGCTTCGCAGGCTGCGTAACGGGTGTTTCGACCCGTCGTACCTGTGCCAACAGCTGTTCCGCACAGCCCTTCTCTCGTTCCGATGGTTACCAATCACATCGACCAGATTGTATTATTCGGTCGCTGTCACTAACACGAAACGGTATTGGTTTCAGAATTGGAGCGCTATCTCTGCACTGTTACTTGTGATGGTCTATTCTTTAATAGAATAAAAACAGGTAATGTAATCATCGTGTAAACGCATTTATATGAAATTATCTACAAGCTCCATTTTCAATTATACATTTTGAACTTTGCACACATACAACCAGCTAAATTATTAATTGACTCCGTTCAAACCATTTCATGATCTCCTAAAAAGAAATAAACATTACGGTGACAGTAATTCTCGTATTTGTTTTAACTGCAGATAAAATCATACGAAGATTAACATTACTGGTCGGCAGCGTAAAATAGAGTGTAGGCCGGCCGCCGGGTGTAGATTGTGGACATCAAGAACAACTTCCTATCGTCGCGACGCTTGTTGACGAGCCTGGGGCCCCCACGCATCACAACAGTATTCATGGCAACGCTTTGGAATTGATACCATTATCACATTATTAAAATGCCTTCGCCGAGCGTTACTCCTATCTTCATTTCATGCTGCCTGCACACAGTGCGAAACGTGTCTGTCAGTCCAGCGCTGACAAATATCTACAGACCGTAGAGAAAAATAATCGTCAGTTTAAAAGGCATAAATTGCAGTGGTTACATCCGATTTAATCCTCGATTTATATAAATGAAACTTGGCACGGTAATGCACGTCCTTTTTAGTTACACGTTCCCTGTCACGTGTCACTAGAGACGGGGTGAATCAGAAAATCTCTATGACGTCCAGACTGATTAGAAGGGATCATGAACAGATTAATGTTTCTCACTGTACAATTTTTCTAAACGTTTATAACCAGCACGAAAGTTCAGAATACTACAATACAAATTCTTTTTCTAATTAATTACATGTTACCATATTTTGGGCCCGCATTGAATAAAGCGTGCCTTTGGCCTAGTTCTGTCAGAGCGTAACGTTCGTTACCACGTTCGAATTTTTATTATTCTACATGCACGATAAGGTACACACACATATAATAAATACTGAATGATAGTATAGCCAGTACAATAAAAAGAGATTAGAAATTGCACACACAAATACAACTTCAATGTAACGAGAACTGCGATAACAGTGGCGAGAAGCCAAAATGGGACGAAGAAAGCGAGAAGTGCTATGGAATCACACTAATCATAAACAACAAGTGTAGTCCCAGTAGAAAAAATGCGCATTCTTTAACATTTCACATAGTCCTGCGACGGAATAATTACACGGAGCGTTTTTTTAAAATTTCCAATAAAAACCTACCAACCAATATAAACCAACGAATGACCGCGAGAGACGCATGGCCGTCGGGACGTGGTTTTTTCATCACTCTCCGACCGTCCTCTCGAATAATGCATGAATAATTTATGAGTAAGTTGCGTGAAAAGAAACAAACGTACAAACGGCTGGTCGCGAGCTCATTTCCTGAAACACGGACAACTCATTTTTTAAATGTTATAGCCGTTCGAACTCGTCTAATTTGCAAATATAATAGTTCGTTTCGAACTTTGTCTGTCAGTTTGTCATCGAAATAAGATCGTGGTTTACCTAACCACTTCAAATATTATGACGTTACGCTTAAGAACTCATTATGGCATAATTATAGAAAAAATGTTACTAAAACTTTGAAATAAACTAAATATTTAATCGAAAATTATCTTTCTTGTTATAAATGATGTCCTGCTACGACCTTAAATGGGGACTAAACGCGTTGTTGCCTCCTAAAGAACATACGCTCTGGAACTTTCCGCAGTTTTCCCGACTGATAACTCTCCCGTCGAAAATCTAGACTTTCCCGAAAGTACATGAGAACCGGGGTTCCCTGCTAAATGTTAAACGAAAATTGTCATTCGGATGTAACAAGAAGGAAATTTATTATTTCCATGTTCCAAATTCTATTTCCATAAAAGAAAATCAATTTACACTGAAGTTAAAGTAAACTCTAAATAATGTCCCATTCAGAGAAGGTGTTTACTCAGGGTATTCAGAGTGAGATCAAAGTGGGACTCATATTGAAGAAATTTTCTCAAAAAGAAAGACTTTATTGTTTATCGAGTATCTAACACAATTGAAGCCCCAATGTTTCTACTTATTTTCCTGTTAGAAGGGCAATTAACTATTTAAATTGCTCAAGGAAACTGAACAAGAGGAAAAAGGGGAGCAATTTGCGCCAACAAAGGTTTAAGGAGACCAACTCTCGGAAATTACTTAATACCCCTTTTCCCTATATATTGATCCTTTAATAAATTGCCCAGCCGGGGACCAATTATAAATTCTCGCATGCGTCAGATTCCTCTTATAAGCGGGCAGAAAATAACATTCATTAGCGGGGGGGCACCGGCTTTAATAAGGAAATAAAGCAGAAAAAAAGTTGTAACAACTTCGGAAAGGCCGTAAACTTGTCTTTTACGAAGGGAGGCGGAAAAAAAACCCTAAGGTATACTCCCCGGAGTAATAGGGTAGTAACATTGAGGTTAAATTTCGCTTCGCCACCCACCGCTATGGAGATAGAAGACTGTAGTTCACCAACTCCAATTTATGGTACCGCATTAATTCTACTGGGAACCAACAGACAAGGGGAATAATACTGTAAAATGTCTGTAGTGTTCTGTGTAGGCGTTTGATTTTCGGGCACAATGATTTATTTTATTAATGCCAATAAATTCCTAATTTAATTTTACGGGGTGGGATCAAAGTAATGTGCATGGGAATACTAATATTAACTTAATACTGCACTTAGCAATTATGCAGCGTTTACCGTCCCTATGTTTTTCATATGCCCATTAGGCGTGCACGGAACAAATGTGATTCGCGGCGTATAATATGACCTCAGAATTCGAGATCGTATAATTTCAAGATCACGAAGTCATCCTTGCCACGGTACGATAAGGAACTGAATCGTGTGGTCACGCTTAATCGGAAGGAGCGTTCACGTTTTCTTCACGGTTAAAACGCCCATAACATTTGAATTGGGAGCCGGATGGGGGACACGGCATGGCCACCTAACGGTAGAGAATTTGCGCCGAAACACAGACAGGAAGGAAGCCAATGAGAAGAGCGTCGTCTTCTAATTATCACCGTAAAAAATTATTTTGCATACCATTCTACATATATATCATACATACATTTATACATGCGCAGGCTCTACACTTTAGCTAACTGCTGCTCGGAGGCTAACGAAATTCCAAATGGAGTTCCAAACCTGGTCCAAGGAAATGAATTCCCAAATTTTTAAGGTGAAAATTCTGAGAACCCTTATCCACATACATACCGTTTCGCTAATTCCCTTAAGATTGGGATAATAAGAAATACGTAAAAGGAAGTACCGTTGCTATTATCTAGATAGAGTCGGTAGAAAAATGATTAAACAGCTGGCGATAACAATATCATATAGCGAAGCATTTAATACACTCATGTACCACAGAAGTGCAATTTTTAAGTACCCATAATTTCTATAAATATTAGTTACGAACGTATCGTGAATTTCAACTGCACCGGAATTAAAAAGTAGCGTTTTTCCCTACAACACCCTCATGTATCCAAAATACCTAGTAGCAAGCGCCCAATATCATCAGAACAATCAGAAACATGTCAATACCAAGCGGACGTATATCCCCGAAGTCGCTTTAAACCTCCTTTAAACCGTCAGGAGGAGTTGTCGGCGGCCGGATTGGTGGAGACAAGTTTGGCCAAGCCGGAATCCCGGCTCTTTAACTCCCATTATTGAGAGCGAGGAAGCCTTTGATTTAATACACGGTGTTAACGCTGCGGTATTTAAGTTCTCGGCGCGGAGGTAAACCCAAGTTAAGTTTCCATTAGGGCGGAGGCGCCTACGTTTGATGTAGGTTTGACATGGAGCAACCACATCAATACCACCGCCACTCGGCTACCCCGGCCTCTCACTCTCTCCCTCCCTCTTTCGCTCTCTATCTCTCCCTCTCCTCTCTCTCTCTCACTCTATAGCCGGAGACAGACACTCGGGCACGCCCTTCGCAAATATCACAAAGGACGATACCGTCTAATACCGAGCCAATATTAAATACGGGATTAATATGACACCGACAGGATCATGATACCCCTCTATTGTCAGGCGGAAACAGTAATAGTTGCATTATAATTACAATTAGTTAAATTAACGCTTGCTAATGGTGCTTTTATCATGAATGATAATAATTTCATATAATCAACTTTTTTTACCGATTTAAACAGATGATCTAACAATCGTTATACTCATTAATATTAATCATTAAGGTTTAGTTCGACGAAACATTATATTAATGGAAATCTTGTAGTTTTGTACCCCTTTGACTTATATTGCTGGGGCATCCTTTTGAACTTGTTTCACTACGGAGCAGGGCATTTTAAAAGGGGGGTATTCAGACGGCGTCTATCGGTCGATCAGTTCTATCCTATCCTGCGGATCAATCCGGCTTCATTGATCAAAAGCGTCGGAGCGGAGGCCGGGCCAAAAGTAATTTGCAAATTGTACCGGATCGGGCGTCTGCCCCTCCCCCCACCGCCATAAGGGAGGTGCCCGCTCCCGTTAGTAGACGTTTTAAACGCGGATCAAAGCCGGGCCGATAGCCATCGATGGCCGGCGTATCATCGCCCCCATATAACCGAATGATCGGGGTCGGCGGCGAACCCGAATTACCGTAATTAAACAATTTACTAGACAGACTATGAAACGATCCCGGGGGATTACAGGCCTAATTAAATAGGCCGCGCTCGGCCCTGCGGTACAACAGTAGTTTGGGGGTATTATAGAAAATAATACAATTTTCTATTAACTGTAAGAGTATTTATAACGAATGTTATTCGGGAAAAACTGTTCGTAGTGTTACAGTTTCATGCCCGGTGGGACCAACCTGTTGTCGGGTGCAAGCCGACATGCCTAGTTAGTTGACGGTAACCACACTTTGGTGTGGACATGAAAAAAAAAGGTTTCGAAATTTGGATTTTCACCAAACAACTACTGAACAACTGTAATAACTTATTACAAACAAACCTCCTACAGTGCAAAAAACACAGCAGGTAATAATAATAGATTATTATTGCCGAGTTACAAAACCTAACAGTTCTGATCCTTGTTCGAAAATGAGCACGACCAATGTAACAGTGATTGGTAATGTAGGAGAAGCGTGTGATCGGTTCAGCACATGACGAAAGAGGTGAGTTGAACTCACAGTTGCAGCATGTTCGAAACCCTCTTACAGGCCTCAATAAAGGGCAGGCACACAGTGCTCTTACTCGGAAACGAGAGTTAAGGCGTCCCTGGCGAAGAGTTGTTGAAGGAACCCTTTAGAAGAGAGTGTTCAAAGTTAGGTTCCGAGAAATTATTCATTGTATTCAAATGTATGACGTCAAGAGTATCAAATATATACGTAACATACATGAATATAAAAATCATAAAATATTATGGTAGTAGTCCTGCGTTCAGCCGTTAATGTGGGCCAACTTGAATTGTTTTATTTTAAACATTTTGTACTTATATAAGGGGATATAAAAATATATGAAGTGTTAAAGAAGTGTTTGTTCTGGCCGATTAAGACTCGCGGGAGAAAAAGGCAGCCAATTATCGGGCTCGTTTAATTGGCCCGGAACTTCCTAATTTATCGCTCTAAACCCGGCTATTGAATTAACGCCACTCATAATACGGCGAGGAGAAAGAACGCGACGCGTTTATAAACAGTGTACACACAACAGACATATGCGGTGTTGGCGGAGCCGCTCTTCAGAGACTACGCGGACAGCTTCCACTGCCACGCCGAGTCAAAACTTCAATAGTCAGGCCTTGACAGTTTTATCTCAGCAATTATCTAATAGGACAATAACAAAAAGAAGCACGAGACAATTATTTCTAAGATATCAGTGAAGATAAGATCTTATAGCCCATGAATAATAAATAGCAGGGAGTTTTTTTTGGAACGATAGAAGAATTAACATTTCATTTATTAGACTTTTTACGTACGATTTCATTGCAGAAATTATAAACGAAGGAAGATCAAAGCATTTCAATTATATAATTTCGAGAGTCAAACATATTTCAACAAGTCCAATAAATAATTCCATAAGACTCAGAAAGAAGGATTATTATGTTATATTGGATGTATGCACATATATATTGTAATACATTCGTAAAAACTAACAGGGACAAGGGAAAAATAGCTTTAAATTTCAAAAGAAAATTTACAGAAATTAATATAGATGACATTCAACATGAATGTATGTTAAAATCGAATTTAATGTTGGAGTTATTTCATTTTATGTTTATTGATTTAATTATGCGTATTTTCATTCTGATATTTTATTTTTTAAGAATTCTTAAGCCGATATTATTATTAAAGCTTAATTAGTCACCTACCACAAATGCACTAGACATGTTCAAGGAACGGGTCCGATAAAATTATTCAATTCCTTTATCCTTCGTTATGCTTTCATAGGGTCAATACATCTAATAAATATGCAACCGTTACGGTTATTTTAATAATCATTAAATATATAACCCAATTGTGAATTTATTGAAACATTTAAACGACAAACGAAAATCTCACAGATTTGGATAACAATCATTAGCAAGAATTAAATACCTCCAGCAGATAGAATGAAATCGAAACACACAACTGAACGCAATAAAACAACAACCAGACTATTGACATAGATCTAGATAGCTGCAAAGTGGATGTCGAATATCTCAAATATCTGGTTACGCTATTACCCAGGAGAATGGCGCAACGCGTGGAGAGAGAAAAAGAGGCAGGCGCAATTACAATATTGCCAATTAGATTATTGAAAGTCGTAAAAGCAGACTTTTACGTTTCCTCTGCTCAGAGAAAACGCGATCCGGCGTAATCTTATCTTCGGTGGGCACAAATTAGAGGAGAGGAGAGCGACCCGCCACGGCGAAAAAACCCAATGTCAACAACCAGAACAAATAGCAATTGTTGTTCGAGTCCTCCCAAAGAGAGCGCGACACTAAAAACCGACCAGACGAAGGCCGAGTTCTTGTCGACTAGTGGGACCATTAAATCATTTCCGATATCGGACCCTGCTGATGGAACCGGTACCACGTCCGAAACGTCGGAAGCAGACAACACCCGAGAGGGCCCCCTTTCGATGGGCGTTAACCCCTGCCAACCGATATTCTTCCCACGACATCACGCGACCATTCCGGAATTACAGTTACAATTTATTTCGAAATTACAAATTATTTCAATAAAATAATATAGCATCGTGGTATTATCTTATATTCATTTTTTTAACTCCTAGGTCCTGGTGATCCAACGTTGCTTGTACAATAATCGATATAAAAATTGGATGTTTGGACGTTGAAACCACCTGAACGCTATTCAGATCAATCAAGATTATCCACGGGGTTATCAATCTGTAAACAGTGAGTACCGTTTTCATGACTTTTTTGTTTTCATGAGTTTTTATTCGCTTTCGTTCATTTGATTTAATTACCGTCGTCACGACAGCAAGTTGGTAATACCCGGAATTCCAGGTTCAAAACATCGGATTGCGTCTGTTCTCTCAGCGAATATTCCACCCATGCGTGCAATAGCGGTGCGGGGGGAGGTCAAAAAAATTTTCAATTGCATATAAATCCGGGCTCGTGGCTCTCAGAGTTGAGCTCTTGGGCAAACAGCGCTGTAAACCGGGTGTTATTAGGGGGCCCCTGAGTCGGCAATCTGATCCCGCAGGAACACAGAACACCTTCCGGATAATGCCGAGGATAAAGATAACAACACTCAGCCAGGTACAGCCTCTAGACCAACCACAAAACACATGCCGGCGCATGTTCACCAGGATAAATCTACCTCCCTGAGTAGTATTCAATCATCATTTGCACTCGAGTGCAATACAATGGCAGCCAAGTACAGTAACAGTTTCCAATTAGGGGGTTATAAGCTATCATGTCTAATGCGTGATAATTTCTTGTTGAAATAAAGATATAAAAACAATTAAACAAACTGTTATCAGTGAACACATTCGATCTGTCCTTACAAATATGATATGATATGGCCGCAGCTCTACATAAGGCCGAAATTATCCATTCCGATGTAATCTACTGAATTAGTTCCTACGGTTGTTCTTTCCCCGCACCGAGTAGGCATCTGTAGTGCAACCAAAAAAGGCCATGAATCGAATTAAAATGTGTAACAACTCCCCAATGACAGCCCTTACTATCGCTAAGTTGTTGCACGTGCACGTGAATTTACGTACGGGATGAGTCCAGCCTCGAGACCTATTTCAGCGCCTCTCTTTTAACCGCGATAAATACGAAAATAAAATGTAGTTTTGAATACTCTTTTCTAGGGTTGGGAATACCGACATCAAAGTGCAACAGATTAGAACAGTGGAAGAGGCAAACGAATGCTAAGACCTGATTTCAGTAAATTTACTTCAAAATTAGTCTCAAATTACAGTCGCCCTAAACGTATTCAAAATGTCGGTTGTAAATAATCGAACGCCGTCAACGTCAGTTTCGAGTCCCTGCATGTTTAATGGATTTTTTGAGTTCCTGTCGTCGGCTATTAATTTGGGTTGTCAGTCTGGGGGCAGCGGCGACATTTGTTACAGCGGATATTTTGTCCGGTTCGAGGCGGGCCCTCCCAAAGTCGAATTTCTCGAGGCCTAGGCCGAATTCGGATCAAGGACTGGTTGAAAACAACAACGCAGTCCTGTTTAACGCTCAACTTAAAGTTTCCTCGGTTCGTTTGAACGCGGGATTTCCTGAATGTCGTTTTCTTTTAGTTGAGTTTGTGTCGTAACTTTATCACAATGAAGTTTACACTAGATGTACACATAAAAGTAGGAATGACTGCTTGAACAACGCGTAATACTGATCACAGTTCTGATTATACAGGAGCTATAATACTTAAATAAAATATATGTAAGGTATCGAGATTACTTTGTTCATGAATGAATATTCCTAAGTGTTTTTACTTTACCTTTTACTGTTATATACACCGGGTTAGTATACATTAAATATACTACAGTATTATTGTAAATCACGTCACTATATAAGAAATCTTATAAATGCGTTGAAGAAACTCGAGACTGAGCACTTTCGAACTCTTGCGGATCCCATTGTAACTATTACAAATATTATGAAATTTAATTTACCTACCAACGTATTACGATGGAATTATTTATGTGAGTAGGTAAACTAGTAAATTCACTGACAAGTTAATGTGTAGACATATAATGATACAGGAATTGAAAAACAAGGTGGACAACATGATAAATTATTTAGTCTGAAGGTATCCGAGCTCCCCATGAGATGGCAGCACATACCGGCCGCCCCAAACCCAGAAAATCTACGACGACCGCCTATTCTTCAATACCTTCTCTGCCTTTTAAATATAAGTTTTTTCGCGGAATTTTGAAAATACGTTTTACCTTTTACACGAACCTACTACAACGCCTCCCGTTTCAATATTGTCTGTCACAGTTAACTCTCTTATTGCGTCACGACAGCTCAACCGGGTTAATATTCATTCATCCCGTGGCATAAAAAAAGGGTGTAATTACATCTGGCCTCTCTGTTCAACAAGTCAATTGCTACGAAACTAAGTGGACTGAATCAATCACAATTATAACGGTATATAATTAATACGTGATCCGTATTTAAATCATTTGAGACCGACGCGAAGGTTTCTTCATTCACGTACAGTCATGTATAGCCTAAAATTAATTGCAATCATTTATTTAATCACTTCTCTCCATGTATGGAGAAGATATATTATCAAATTTCATCCTGGACTGGTATAATTACGCCATGTTATTGGAAACACAAGGACAGAAAACCGCATGTACTCCCAACTTCCCACTACGCTGTTTACAATGTTTTTATTAAATTACTAAGTCAATTCATTTTACAAAATTTACAGTAGTTAATTTGACACTATAACTATGGTGCCACGTAAGCCATCACTTATACGATCTCCCGATATCATTTAATAGTATTGTAATTATTAACGAAATGGTATATAGCAGCGTAGTTTCATTGATTATTTTAATTAATTTCAGGATATTTTCGAAGACATACTATATTCCTACGTTTGTAGTTTGTCAAACTCCTGATATTTACTACGTGTCCGTTCTAGTAGTTACTTAATTAAGAATTAAAATTATGCATTCAATAGCACCGATAGTTGCACGGGAATATGGGTACTTAGAAACAATAAAGTTATACGAACAGTGAATCGAGCTCCTACAACGGCGACTAGCATTCGAATTTATTAATTTATTTTAGCTAACCAAATAAGAAATTCGGATTCAGTTCAGCACCAAACAAAGGAAAATTTTTATAATTGCATTCACACGGATTCCATACACCTCCGTGTCCGAGACATTTAAACCAAATAGGTCCAATTTACCTCGGCCTCCCGATTGTTTCCCACCGTGTGGCCTTACACACAATATTAAATGGCAATAAATAAATAGTGGCAAATAATGACACTCATTTGTTTCCCTCTCAGATGCCGGTCATATACAGGCGCAATGGGTGTGCTCTGACCTTAATTCCAAATAGTGCGGTGAAATTGAAATAACCTTAGAGTATGCGTGACTACTGTTATACACTGATAACTTCATGAATGACATAATACATAGGTATGTATTATTACTATACAAATGATCACCCGGTGAACAACACGGACAGAATACTTGCATGAACATATAATTGTATAAGGAGCAGTGGTACCAATAAATATCTTGATGTATTCATCAAAACGTGTAGGGAATAAATTGTTGTAGCGGTACTATCGTGTCTCTACGTCATACACACACGACAGGATATGGTGGAAGAGAGAAAAAAACACGGTGTTCGAAGAACAACGAAAACTGGGCCCAATGGAAATGTTTTTTCTTGTTTTTATTCAACTCCTGTGTATAATCTTGAGAATCGAACAAACAGAACGGTCAGGTAAGGCACGCTACCCTACGCTCAACGCTGGCTGCTTCGGCCCCAATAAGAGTCCCCGAAGAAAATAATCGGGCCCCCTATTACATAGGAGAGACTCGAAAAAAACAGGTGAAAACTAAAATAAAAAGTTTCAAATATCCTTTATTACTGGTTCCATCAGAGTAATAACAGTCCGAAGTATAATATATAAAATTTATGATGCAGAACGTTAATTTATTTTTATTCTAAACCCTAGGAAGGGAACAACGAGTCCTTTTACGGGGATGCATTGTCCCTTCACCCAAGCTCCAACTCAGAGGAGAACGTTAATACAACTACGCATTGCTTCAAGTGTTATTTAGACAGATATTGTTTCTGAATAATAGAATTACTACCGCTAAATTTATACTAGTAATGATGGAGAGAAGTAGAAACCGGTAAGGTACCAGTATCAAGCACCTTATATGCCTTAATAAGGGTATTTTAAAAAAGAAAGGGTTTTCTAGAAAGATGACAACAATAAAATGAGATAATATAAGAATGTCATAATCTCAATAATCTCATATACGTGATATATTCTTTATTTTGAACCTGATGACAAAATTATTTGTTTGCTAACATATTTCACAGCTATTCATTGTAATAAAAGAGTGACATTGATTCCCAGTACATTCGAATTATGTGAACTACAGAAGTGGCAACGGAAAATGACGAAGTCAGTTTTCATGCAATAGAAAGGAGAGCAGAATTAAAACTCGTCTTACCTTGGATGACGGCTTTCCTTCTGATTCTGGCGTACCGGAGTCCTTTCTGTTCTGCCCCTGTTTGGAAACAAATAAAAATTAATATCGATCATAAAATTATTTATTATGTTTATTGTAGTATCTAAATACTTTCCACTCCCTTTCTGCCCAATATACTCTACGAGTTAATAATTTGAGGGAAAAAGAACAAAATATTTGATCAGAAAAATACAAAAACGTAATTGTTTAATAAAAGTTTAATTTATTAAAGGGATAAAGACGAAATAGGTCTGAAACTGGTTGAGTCGCATTATAAAATAGCCTTAAACGGACTTAGACGGTAAGGATAAAATTAAATATAGCTAGTGTCACACAGCGCTGTCACGAGTCCTTAATCATTCCAGATATAGGTGTTATGCCGGCCCCAACAAAAGCCTCTCTTACTGTATTCAGCGAGGAGAGAGCAATTAACGTCCGCGATTTTGAATTATTACCCGGTGAATAATTCAAATAGACGATTGAACAGTAACAATGACACACAGAGTGCACATTCTACGGACACACTGTCAGACGCTGTCGTCGTGAGATATTTTAATAGTAGGTACCACGAGGATATGCCCCTGAACAGCTCCAAAAAAATTGGAATACGATAGAAAACCCGTTGGGAATATTTATAGCTCTAATCTGACCAGAAGGTAAACAAAACTAGTTTTATTTTCAGTTTCGATTACCTTCCCTAGTTTTTAATATCTAGGGTGCTTAATAACTAAGAACTTCATTATGCACTTCCACATTTCTCAATATACCTCACAAAAAACCCGAACCCCTTGAAGAAATACGTCAAATATAATTTTAATTTTAGAGAAGGCGGGCTGCTCTCTAAAGGTTTCCAAGAGGTTGGTTTGTTTGAGTTGCAGAAGCATGCTGCCTAAAGGAAGGTTCCATATTAATATAGTATTAATACTGCAACAACACTGTGGATGGGAATGCAAATTTTACTGTAAAGCTGCCAGTTACTGAAGGTGGCCGAAGTTCAAAAGCAGGTCTATTTGAATGTCAGTGTAATAAATAAAATCTATATAAGTATTGCAGGATCATTTCTATTATTTAGAAGCCACAATCATATACCTAACCTTAATCTAATTCTTAACTCAGCCTAAATACTCATGATACTTCTCTCGTACGAGAACAAGCAGGGCTTTATTATATTGCAGTGGGCTATCTTATAATAATAAAATAAATTAGTTAAGGAAATACAAAAAAATGAGGTATTTTAAAATGTTTAGGCAAAAAAAATGCATCTTTTTTCTTATTACATTGTTCAAAATGGCTTAACATGGTCGGTAACGTTTTTGGTTGGAAACCCTGGCCAAGCCACTCGCGTCCATCTAACAGCATCTTCCGCTGTTACAAAGACCGCCGTACACAGACGCCGCTAATTTATTGCAACGCCTTCTCAATAATAGATTCTTTCTTCTTCTTCGACCCGATAATAGTAGGAACGGGAGTCGTTAACGCTGCACTATTCCAGAGTGGAGTGTAAACCGGAGAGGGCCGCTCTCGTTTAAACCGGGCGGCAGTTAACGTCCGAACCGTTTGATTTACGGCTAATAAGTCTCTGACCGCCCTTTGCCCAACAACCTGTTCTCGAACCTCGGGGGAAAATAAACATTTTTCAATATCGGCACAAAGCTGCCGGCGATGATATATTGGATCGGCTTAGTCCCGGCCACCGACGGCCAGCTTTCAATACGGTCGGTCGTAAATTACGCGTAAATGATTAATAAGATAACTTGTTCTTAGGCAAATCCAGGATAACGTTTGAAGTTTCACCGCGTTTCCATATCATAAATAAAAGGGCCTCCTTGCATAAACAATCACTCGAAAAATATGGATGACGCGAATTCCTTCAACTGCCACTGAAAAAACTGGGATTCATCGTGACAAATTATAATTTGCAATGTATACACAACTTAAATGTTTGCCCCCTTGTTTCAACCGTCTGCAAATAAAAACTGTCAGGCTGTCAATAAGTGAGAATTGGCGAACTTATTTGAATTTTTTTAGGTGAAGTTGTAAAGCACCTATAATTAGCTGTAGATTGCCCCTGAAAGGCTTCAGAATTATTTACTTGAATTCTCTCGATTTATTTGTATTAAGTTTAAAATAGGGCCCAAACGCCCCTAGTGCCTTTACATATAGTTTGTCTTGGCTGTTTTTCACCTCTGGGCCCAGCGACCTTTAATATACAAAAGGGAGTAATTAAAACTCATTCTGCAACTAAATGTTTCCGCCTCGTGATTTATTAGAAATTTGACTATTTCGGGGTTAGCTTGGGGCACGGTTTATTCTCGGAGCCGACCTAGAAAGAATATAATAAAAGGGAACAACAAAAGCGGGAGCTAAAGGTCATGGTTTTTAGGAGCATTTGTAAGGACGGCAATACCTAAATTTAGGCTTGATCCTAGTAATATATAGTAATGGAAATTACCACACTCATATTATTAACTCCTATATTAACCTCATTAGAACTTTAGAGCTAGAAGGGTGCCTTATGAGCCGAAACCGAATCAGCCAGAAAAAAATCTGCTAATGGATGACGATATGTTTAATATATTTTTTAGAATAAAGTGCATTATCAAAATTCTGTTCAACGTACAAGTCCAGTATCAAAACTATCGGCCAGATAACGGTAAATAATGCGGTCTCCTATGCTAGAGACTGTATTCAGCATGGAACCTGGAGACGTGCACTCGAGGTGTGATGAGAAACCCAAATGCCCCACGCGCAGCTGCCAAAGCTTTGAACAGTCAAGGGAGGAGCCAAATTAGGGGACGTTTTTGCTGTCCCGATCGTAAAAACAGTATTGTACAACGGGGGGGGGGACGTATATTGTGCCCGTCCCCAACGTGACTCATCGGTCCAGAGCCACATTTCTTTCCCCGTTCCCCCCCTCCTGGGAGGGTCACTCACCCGAGGGCCCAACCTTTTCTTTGTTATCCTCCTACCCGGCCTTTCAGAGATTATCGCACGTTAGATACAGCGTCACGTAATTTATCCGGGGAACGGACAACGAGGAAAAGAACCCGTAGGATCTCACGTTTGCACATCACATGTGTAATATGAGTACGTTCTAAAATTAAAATAAGGATTAAAATATTGCCATTATGTAAGGATACTTCAGTTTTGAATAATGAAAATTGTATACATTAAATTCATAAAATTAAAATCCCGTCAAATTGAGATTATCGAAAAACTCGATTGAATGAAAATAAGAGAAATTAATGTATACTTCATTTAAATGGTGCATTGATATAAGCTTTTATAAACACTAGTTGGTCATAAGCTCGGTATTTCACCAGCTTTTAGTCAATCTATACTTCTTAGTGTAACAATGCAGAAAGAGATTGCCAGAATGATGATATTCTAAGCCCTCGAGGACCCCGTAGCACTTTCTTCTTCTTCTTCATCTGCCGTATCCGACCGGATTTGGGCAATAATCATTACCGCGATCCGAACTTTATTAGGCGCTGCCCGGAAGTGCTCCCCACTCTCAGAACACTTTCTCAGGTTGGCGAGCCGTGAAATTCCCCCCAGACGAGGGGCCCAACGAACGTTGCCCTGAATGACGAGTTCCGGTAGCCGGGGTACAACATATTTTCCAGCTTCGTTGTGCAACATTCGCTGTTTGATGGCCACAATGAGCTCAACCTCAAATAACTCGAACCGTTTACAGGAAAGTATCCTACACCTGGTTTGGATAAACTTTCTATCTTCTTCTTCTCGAGCACGTGACGCCGATGTATAATCGTTGGCCAGATATGGCCAACTCTCCGTATTCTACACTTTGACGGCTCATTCTAAACAAGCTGTTTTTTCTCGAGGTCTTTTCGATTAACTCGTCGAATTTGGAGATGTGCTCCAGCAGCTATCCTGACCGGGTAGAAGGTCCTCCGAAAGCACTTAGCAGAATGGGATATCGATCTGTGTTGGGTGGGGGGGGAGGAGGGGCTCCATTATTTAACGAAGAGGCAATTTCTGCGCCACTTAATTGGGGATGTGTTCGCCGACCGAGCCTCACCTCACTCCACGTCCCACGCCCGGCGCATGATCTTCATCAACCTCGTGCTACATTTTACAGAGGGCGGGCTCAAGTCCACGGCCCAGTAAATACAGTTTTTTATATCCACTCCACTCTGATTGGCGCGTCCTAACTATCCTGAGCTCGAGTTTCATCCCTCGGCGCATGTTCTTGTAGATTATTTTCAGGACATGTCTGTAGAGTATATATATATATATATATATATATATATATATATATATATATATATATATATATACTGTGTATGTCTTATAGAAATGAATGTTTTGTGAATGAATATCTGAAAATACAACCATCCTCATTCCCGCTAGAAACATAAAGATAACATTCATTAATATTTCCGTAATCAATGGAACAACATTGAAACTAGTGATACTAGTGATAGCTGGCCTATGAGAACGGCGTTTGGGCTATTTCGGGCAGTTTTTTTTTCTTGTCCAAAATACGGGAATTGGTGCCGCGAGATGAAATTCGGCAGACAGATCGATTCGAGACCCGGCCGCTGTTTGCCGAGAGGATGACGCCGGGCTCGTAAAAGTGACGAAGGCGGACAAACACATTTTCACTCGGAGACGTTTAATGTAGCCGCCCAGCCATAGCACAGTACACACCCACAGATAAGATAGAATTTAGAACGGTTGGAACACCGTTGCCTCTTGGTTCGGAATAAACTTGACCCACAGCGATGAACACTGCTAGAAAAACAACGCATGCTAGAGAATACGCGTAGGCAATGCCAAGTAAAATTTACCCCAGGGAGAACATACTTATAATCCAGAAGGAAATCATTAAGTTAGTAAAACTATCTGACCAATAACTCTACATATTCCAAATGCCACTGTACACTCTGAACCATAAATGTTAAATAACGAATAAATATTAATAACTTTCAGATTTTTAAGGGTCCTATCTGGTAGCCACATCACCCAGAATGTCACGTACAATTCCATGAAGTTACTGTACTCTTACTCAGCAAAAGACACCTGTATTGTTTTTTTTTTGGCACGCAAGTGCATTCGTTTCTGAAACAAGAAAACGACGCGCGGACAGGCGACTGAGGTGAGTCACCGCCGTTTAGGCTTTCCCTCTTAATGTTTCAGTACGCGACCCGATGACGAGCTTCAGGGTTACAAAAAATATATTTTTCATTCTCGAACAGGCAATCTTGATAAATTGAGCTCCGTAGATAATGTTCCGTGTAATGTACGAGAGCAAATAGGTCATAACGACCATATAGTTCTAGTCGCAGACGTTCACTAGTGAGTTACTCACATATAACCTACGTATAATTGAAAATCACAGCCTTTTTGGCATATAGAAAGGACGCCGTCTTATTCAATATTTCGAATGTAACTTCTGATTTTTAAATACCGAAATCAATCTAATCTCAGACCTAATGTAATATGGATAAATAATATTCCAAAGCCTATAGGCAAGATCAGTATCACTGTCATCCTAATGTTAATTTTGGTGATTTAGTAGAAATTAGAGCAAAAAGTGGGGGAAGAATCAGAAATATTCCACTAGCCGAATTCCAGGTGACAACGGACTCAACAACCAGATATTCACTCTTTGTTTACAGATATGTTGATTAAGTGGTGGGTTTAAAACCAACATGCCTTACTAATCGCAGTAATCAATCTGGCGTTTGAGAGACATTGTTTTCTTCTTCCAGGAGTTTCTGCGCTATTTTTACCACGCTCACGTACACAGACCCCAGTATGGGTGTGTGCGGTAGAATAGGAGCGAATTGAAGAAAAACAGTTTTAAAATAGATTCCTATCACGTACGAAATATTGAATGTCTTATTTTTGTCATTAGGTTTAAGAATAAATAAAATTAACCTAAACTTTTTACGTACACTAGTAAAACGCTAGATACCAGCTGTTGCCAGTGGCTTTGTATATTTATGTGTATATATCTGAATAAAGTATCAACGTAAAAGTATAAAATGCAGTTTTTTTATCCTGAATACAAAACAAAAATGCGCATATTCCTGCATATATTCTGGGCATTGTCACAGCATATACACAGTTATACAGATACTGGCAGTGTAATTGATAGCGAAGGGTAAAGTCTATTAACAGTAAATTATGTTGTGGAATCGTGTCTTGTGGAAAACGTGGTTTGAGTCGACACTGTGAGAATTAATAGCTCTTGCCCTGTTAACTGTGAATGGACGGCAGTGTAATCAGTTGTATTTGGTAATTACTAGAAATAATTAATTAACATATCGTCTAATAAATCTGACAATATTCGTTTTATTATTTATGATGGTAACATTGTTATTTTGTTTTGAGTTTGGTCTTTGGACTAAACCAGCGAGAGGTGACAGAAATACACGAAATCTACGGTATTCCAACCCCTCGCAGGCCACAAAACAGGTATTCTAAACTATATAATTTATAATATGACTAAATAAACAGAAGAAAATTCACGCACAAATATAATTGACAAAATGAGTTTGAACTTTTTATCAAACTCATTTTGTCAATAATATTTCTTTTCCTTTAGTAAGACCATTTGAAGACATTCTAACAGGACTTTTATGTAACCACGGTGCAGGCTCCTTCGCATCATCTCGAGGCGTATCGCTAGAGGAGATATGATATAGGGGGGGCTGGGAGACGGATCTCTGCCTATGCATATACAGCAGGTGCTGAGTGCAATGTGGGACGGATGCGACGCAGGAATCGATCGGTCTTCCGTCCGGTGCTCAATAATGCAGTCGCCGCTCTGAGGACTCGCCCCCGGGGTCTGAGCGCGCTTTGAAAAATTCAAACCCCGCACCACCCCCCACACCCCGAGGCCCGTTCAACGTCATCAGCATCCAGAAGCAATGTTTCTGGATGTCGGTAAACGGCCTTCGACGACGGGCCCCTGAACAGAATTGCGCATTGCCATCTGAATAATCTGCCTATAAAACAGTTAGGTTTCCAGAACGATGTTTCAAAAATACCCGGGAACCGCGAGTGGAATGTTACCATTCTCGCAGATTTGCGCTCATGCCTGTTCTGCTTCTGTGTTGCTTACTCCATTAATAAATTAATGAGGCACATATTCCTCATTAGTGAGGCAGCTTGTCGCAAGTAATCAATCTGTTACTGTTAAGTGGGTAATTTCTTAATAGATAGTAATTATATTCTTGTACAATTTTCCGCTCTAGCTCTGATATTGTTGTTCAGATTTTATTCGATACTCCGGCAATTACAGTTTAGTACTGTTCACAGTATTGGACTGTTAGAATTGGTGTTGCAAGTCGGTAATTCACATTTGAACATCAATTAATGTTTGCTTATAGACAAAATGATCTACCGACGGTAAACAAATATAAATTTAATTCCATGGGTTTCATTCTTGTTTTCAGGGAGTGAGTACGTATGTATTCGCCCAACACAATCGGACTGTATACCTTCACATACTGTTCCGCCAGGTACGCCACACATTAATTAATAGAACAAGAAACATAAATAGTTTTGGAACAAATTAACAGTAAAAAAAACAACCGCGGACGTAAGACCGGTTTAGAAAGGCGATCATTGTTCTCGTTGTCCTGAGATAAGATCTAAAAATGTAGCCTTCGTTAACGGGCGAAAATTAATCGACGTTTTCACTTTCTCAGGGTCTGAAGACGAGATTTAGAATTGCTGCCAACTTTGAATTCGTTTAGAAATGAAAAACGCAAAATCCCTCTTGAAGTCACGTACTTGGGATATTGAGAAATCCAATGATAAAGCACAAGCTGATATATTGTGCGGGGGATATTTTTTTGCTCCTATCGTATTTCGGGATACGGAATACATGTGCTTGGTGGATGGAAATTTGTTATGTTTAAAGACTATTTTAAACCCGGTGTCTCCGTTGTCTAGTTTTTTAAAGCAATATTATATACATCACTAGCAAATTCAAATAGAGATTAATTTTCCAAACCGAATGTGAGCCGAAGACGGGTTTCCGAAGCATTAGTCGGCTGTCGGTTGTTGACAACAAGGCCTAGCGTCCTATCAGAATGTCATTTAAAAGGCAAAAACCCGACATGGGACGGTCGGCTTCCCGTATAAGCAGTTGGGAAAATCTGAAAACACGATTACACCGCTTGAGCGTTCAAGTGATGACACGAACCGAATGATCACAATCATTAATCCTGTGTTGAACACTGAGCTACATAGGCATCCATGAGAAGGCAATATCGTAGGCACAAAACATTACGAACCCCAATGTAATTATAAACTTCTGTGGAGTCCCTTCCCAGGACACATAGTGAGCGAAAGAAGACGAAAAGGTTTCGATTTCTCATCAACGATGGGAGTATTAATGGAAATTAGAAATTATTATATTAAATAAGGATATAATGAAAAAAAGACAGGGAATAATGATTTGTGGAACGCGGAGAAACGTGTCACTTTGTCAAAACCGGGCTAACAGAGACGAAGTGCACATTTTCCCTATTAGCCAGGAACACGGTTTGAGATAGTAAAAGGATAGTGAACGACATTGTTTCGAGATTGGTCATGAATTCTCTGTAAACTGAGACTCGGTCTAGCCACTAACTTTTTAGTGATATACTAACCAGACTAACTGACGGATTCGCAGTTATAATATATAATTTGGTTATTTCATTTGAAAACCACACGCATTCTTATTGTAAGAAAAAAATTTCGTTAGAAATTTACGTGAACATGTTAAGTTCCTACTAAAAAGTGACCTCAGCAGTGACCCGAACGGGCCGAAACAATGTCATCGTGACACGACGCAAATCGGGGCGGACAGGCTAATAATAACATGCTCAGCGAACTAATTCCCCCGATGCTTTATGCAGATTAACAGGCGGGTCGTTTCAATTGGCTCGAAACCTGTTTACAAGGGCTTAAATGCAGGACCCCAAAGAACAATTATCGACGGGCCAATTACATTAGCCGAGTGGATGCTTCTGTTAACCAGCGGGATCGGGATAACGAAGCTGATGGGTCGGGGACAACAGGAATTAAGCGGATTGAGTTCGTTATTCCGTCTGGAGTGAATCAATTTAATGGGAGCTGTAGAAATAAGTAGCTAACTGTATTAACGAGGCATTGCTGCTGACAATGATAGGAAGTCGAAATCAATCTAACATACAATGAAGCGAAGATAAGGCGGATATCGGACAACATAATTGTGGGCAATCTACCTATCAATAGCTCTAAAAAAATAATATCGCATAATGTGTTAATATGTTTAAGATGTGTTAAAGTTAAATAGATTTTCAGAAAGTAAACATTTGAGCCCGTTGATCGTCACAATACAATTTTCCTTGCCAATATCAGAGTATAACAAATTTTAATATGCATTCGAAACCCGTATTTTATAGATATCTCCGTTTTTCCGTGTTTCAGGTACGCGGTGCGGGACTATAAAATCAGTAGAATTATCGCGGGCAACGTCTTCAGTGCATTGAGACATGCAACAGATGAATGCTCCCCGGTAGAATATTTCTCCGGCGGCCGCCGATCTTATCTGAGACGTGCACGTCACTCGGATCGGAATCGTTGGGCCGGTGGTGGTAGCCCGACGGTTGGGCTCTACAAGCGAAATGGCCCCGATGAACTGTCGGCGAACACGCCCGTTGAAAAAACGATTCGGCGAGCGGTTGATAAATAGGCGAAGGGCGGTGCAGGGGATCTCAGGAGATTCCGAACCGAAGAAGGGTGTTCCACAAGACATTCACGCCCAAACTCAGATCATCGAACGGTATGCAGATTTCTCAAGGCAAGATGTAATCAATGTATGCGTTGAATTCTCCATAAAATTCTCCATTATTATTTTGAATTTTAGTTGATTCATAACATCATGCTTTTACGCGGACGGGTTGTCAGACGTTCGGGACTTAACTGTGCCAATTGTGATGACCTCTTTGCCTCATAATGTAAGCCTGTCCCAGGATCCGCATCCACCCACAATCGGGGGTCAGTTCGAAAAGTACAATAATACAAAAATCCATCAGTGTGTGCGTGTTAAAATCGTTTTAAATCCAGTTCAGAAGTGGCTAACGAGGCGTGTGGGAGGCTGTGTCGAGTAGGGCCGTGAGAGTCCTTACGTGGGCCCTGTTGAGTGCAAATTCTCTTCCGATAGGTTTTTATCGCCGACCGGCGAAAACTGCCGACGCCGCAACTAACGCGCTCCATCTCCCGTCACAATGGACGCCCGAGCGCCGCACTCTCGGGGATCCATTAAAAAGAAAAAAAAGAAAAAACTTCTCCCAGGTTATATCTCCGTGAGCCCAAAATGTCAAGGAATAAACAGCTGAATTGGTCAAAATATTAAGTCCGCACAGATTGTTTTTAAATTAAAATACAATCATACATACTGACAGTAAGGTATGTTAAATATAATAAACTGCAAAGCCTATTGTGAGTCATCAACATAATAAAGGAATGGATAGTCCTAGCAATAACATTCTAGTTCTAAATATACAATGAAGTTCCCACCCATTTGAAGGAACTGATTCACTAAAAGGTTCATCAAAATGTTCATTTTATTCCTTATCAGCAGCTTTAATTACTGAAAATAATAAATTTAGTAATAATCATTTAGTAATTGAAAATGAACAAAAAACGGACATCGGTGTTACATAAATTACGGCCGCGTACATGGCGATTTGTTTCATAAATCCGTTGCTATCATTGAAACCAAAACATTTTCTTCGGAATCTAATTGAATACTAGGAAGAACTGCAATTAGTTCGTACTGATATTAAATGAGTTCATTCATGTCGTGTTGGAAGGAGATAGAGATAATACATCCTCAAGTAAAAAACACATCTTTTCCAAGTATTTGACAGCAGCGAGAACGCTGATTGCAAAATAGTTGATTAAAATAATGTCAATCTAATTACTGACATCATTCCAGAACCAGTTAGGAAAGGAGATATTTTCAATGAAATAATTATAATATGATTTCACAATCATATAATATGGTTCCATTCGTCAACAGAACCTTGTCAACACCCCGAATTAAAAGTACACAAAATGCAACAATAAATATATGATAGGCAATAATTGATTAGGCCAATGTCATTCTAAAATGGTGCGGCATTAAGGAAGGTCCATTGTCCTTTAGCCTTGAGTCAATGGCGACCATTCAGTTCAAGATATAGTAGCGGCATGTATTGCATGGGAGAAACATAACATCGCCGAATCTAATATTCAAAAATTGGACATGATAGGATTGAATCATTCAGTTTCGTAGAGAAGTTAGACTGAGAGATAAGTAAATGGGGAAATCGATTAATTAGGAAAGAACCGATATTTTTAATTCTTTCGACTTCGACATAATACGATGTTATCTGCAGTACATATTAAAACAAACAATAATATTATAAAGTGTAATGTCGCGTATGCATAACATGAATCATAAAAAATAATTAAAAAATTATAACAAGCAACATATGTAGAAAATAAGAAAAGAATATTGGAGTAATTAAAAATGTATTGAAGTATATTAACGACTTAGGCCTTTTCTACCTCCATTTTTAAAACTGTTTTTTAAGGTTTAAGAAATCGGGGAGCAGTCATAAAATAATTATTATTTAATTATCAAATAATTATTACATAATCTTTATTGAATAAAGTGTTGAATAATAGTTTATGTAATAAAGCTTTCAGTTTCAAAGCATTATAAATTCCTCCGTTTTTTCTGCTACATCCAGTAATCCACAGGATTGCTTTAACAACGTTAGTCTGTAATAGATCCAATTTTACTAGCCGAATAAAGTCAATGGACCCTACCTTATTGGGCTTGAAGCCCAAGTCCGGTAGAACCGGCAAGGAAAGCAGTTCAAAGGATCCTCATCCAATTTGCCAGCCTGCAAAAGGATTTCAGGAGGAACAAAGCTAGAATTTAACCGAATTAGGATCCAGACAGTTCAGAACCTGGCCCAGAAACCTCATTGGATCCAAACAGATTACGTCCGCCGGTTTAGATAGATTGACTGCCACATCGATTATAATTATAATTAATATAAGTTACTCCCTTATTTTTCTGAATATTCGCCAATATTATATAATGGCGAATATTAAAAGATTAATAAGAATATTATAATATGAAAATTGCGCCTTGAAAAGTAATGAAATTGAAATTTATAGAAAATAAACTGATCCTGACACATAATTTATGTAAAATTAATTTAATTAAATAACTGAGTATTTTCAACTGATAGCTGTAATGAACCACCGATATACAACTCTACACTCCTGCATAATGTGAAGGTTCATTTAATATGTACAAATAATGAGTCATTATTTGCATAAATTTATTATTCAAGAAGTTAAGTGCTGAGTCTGGTACAATTGTGCAATAATCTTTTCAAGTTTGCTAATTTATTAATTAGCGTCGTTGATTGAATAATAGAGATTTAAAATCATACGCTTAAAGGTCGTTTGAAGCCTCGAAGTATAGAAATTTAAAATATTAGTAAAGAAATTAGTAAAGAAAGACAGGATTTTAATCTAAAAATGCAATTTAAATACAAAACATCAACGTATTTATGGACGTGGGGTACTTTAGTTTTAGAGCCCGGCCATAAATCAGAATTTCTCCGGGCTCCAAGAATCAAACACTGAAAGACTGCTTCAGGAGGACTGAAACTCGACTGAAGCGCTTAAAAAGTTGGCCGAAGCCTCGCCTTCTTGTTAAAGAGCGGACAGCTTCCAGCCGGCTCCCCCTAAAAGCCGCCTCTATAAAAGGGGCCATTACCCTCGCTTTCTCTGTGCCTCTGGTAAGGATAAAAATAAAGTTCAAGTCGCCTCCAGGAGTCTGACTACCCACCCTCAACACAGTCAAAGTTAGTTATAACGATACTGAGGATTTTTGGAGGGATAGGGGCGACTGATATAAATATATTGATATAAGTATATTAGTTGACTTTATTACGGGTCTATTTTAATCTTCTTTCACTTAAACCACTTCTGCTGTAATCGTTTTTCCTGTATAAACAGAACATAGTCCACTACATTCTGGTTTTGCATGATAAACAGTTTATTATACTTTCACGTCCTCATTAATGTTGATGTACCTGAAATGGCTGGGCCCCCTGAAATGCTCTCATAAAGAGTGGCCGTTAACCCGGCCTTCTTTCTTGACCAGCTTTCTGCGGGATCAAAAGAAAGTTTAAATTGCCTAGCTCGAGGAGGCGGAATGTTCAAAGTTAGTTTGCCCGATAAATATAATTTGTATTCAACGGCGAAGAACACTAAATCTTGATCTTGACTGTAAGGGGCCGCCCCCTCAGAATGGGGTAGTTGGGAGAGAATATTACAAGAAGTGGGTCATTCTCTATTCCCTAGGCTCACTTTCCTACTATTTCTTAGACTGAACATCAGCAGACATCGTCATTTCTGATCTAACACCGTCACTATGAACCGAGAGGGTCTTCAGTTGATACTTCAGTCCACAAAACAAGGAAAATATTATTTCCCAATGGTCAGTTATTATCCTTTTAAATACATTTTCACGTCTTTAAATGATTCTACATTAATTATTAGGTTGGCTATAGACCGGATTGTTTAGTTTCATCAAATGAAATAACGACAGTAGTTTGTTATTCGAGATGCCAACACTGTAAATAAAAAATTTTAATTCAACCTAATCTAACAAAAGATAAAATCGATAGCAAATTCGACTATAACTTACGGAAATATTCCGTATAATTGCGATATATACTCCAAACAATTATCATGACATTATTTATTTTATTTCATTTAACTACTATATATACTCGTATTTAATCCACACGCCTGTTCTATCATAAGACTAAACAATTTGGAAATATAATTTTTCGGCCTGGATCTATTTAAGAAGTCGTATCATTTTGACCAGAAAACTGCCCGCACTGAAATTGTTGTTCACCTTCGAATATATAATAAAATATTTAAAAAACAGTAATTACAACCTGTTCATATACTAACGTGGGATTCACTGGAAACTATTACGTTACCGGATAGCGTTACGTTATACAAAAGTAATTGTTTGTGGTTCCCCGCAAATATTGGACCGTTTCATGTGTAGATGAGGCGATATCGACTCGCCTATCAAGTTACAGCACAGCGCTCAAATTTCAGATCGGGGCCCCTTGGACGGTCCCGATTTAAATTTTCGAGCTTTCTATTCCGATCAGTTTAAAACAGTACTACATAAAATGTATTCCTTCACTAATGTACAATCTTATAACATTAGATATTATGCCTTGACATTTATGCTAAAAATAAGTGTATGCTAACTGCACTTGTAGCATTTAGAAATAATCAGTGAAAACCCTCCAGGCGTCTAGGGCATATTCAAATTGAGATTTTAATTTAGAAAAGAAATCAGTAGGCTTTGGATCCTGATAGTTCTCATACTACTAAAACCGAAATTAGAAACGCTATATCTCCCATACTCGCTCGCTCTTCATCTTATCACCTCAAATACAAGATAAAGAAATAGATGACTTTTTACTAGTACGGAGAAATTCAATAAAATATAGTGCCAATTGTCCGAGGTAAAACTGAAGTGTGTTAAACGTGTTCACGTGACGAAAACTGAAATAGTAAATCTCTCGGAAAAAAAGGTAGGCTAATATAAACGGAGATAATAAATGTAAAATGCTAAAGGTACAGAGGGCTTGTGTTGGGGAGCGATTGAACCCCCACCAGGAATGGTGAAAAAACCAGGAACCCCAATTAGGGGTTGCCCTGGCAACGCTCAAACTTCCCCATGAGACAGCTCCACCCCACTTTCAGCCACCGGTTCCTCCCCGTCGATGTACAGCGGATCTAAAACTTTTCCAGATGTAAGCCAGACATAAAGTATAGCAATCTTGAAAACGCAAATTTCATTCAAATTTTGATAGCTCATTTGGCGACAGTTGAAAAATATTTCCGGAATTATGAGCTGAATTTAGAAACATAATGACAACTTTGGCATACCTGTTTACGTAATCATTCGTGTTCATATCGATGCACTCTTGTTTGCAATGAAAATGTAATTGTACTTTTCATGTTAATACTGATTTAAACAATGTAATGAACAATACATGCTCCTATATGATATAGGGACTTTTAACTCTTTTATAATGCAGTCAAAATCAGTTCTATTCGAATATTTCCGGTGGATTCCAGTGGAAACGTCCTTATCCTTTCCCTCTTGGTGAACAGCAAATTCTTTGAAACCCGTAATTTAGTTTAATTTGTGCATAATTCATTTGAAACATGTATCGATAATGGACCGACGAAGGACAATGCGGGGAAATTTTTATTAAGAAATGGGGGACAAGGCCGTATCGGTACGGGCAAGGTGACTGTGGCGTGCGACTGATTGCCATCATTGTGTATGACGGTTCGAAGTCACATCTTGATGGAACTGGGTCTTTCACTTTATTCGACGGCAAAGATTCATATTTCCATTAGATAGAAAGCATAATTAACTGAATATGAAATTGAAATTTCCGTTATTTCATTGCAAAGAAACTTTAGAAGACGAGGATTCCCTTTCTGGACCTCATATAGAATAAAGATTCTGAAATAATCTCACGCGAATAATTTCATTATCCGCATCATCAAATAGATGATTAAATTAAATTAGATAGTATGCAGGCAACCAAAAACATCATCCAACGGATTAATAGATCTTTTTTCATATTAATTATAACTGTCAGCAATACCCTGATAACCTACCTGAGATATAATTCAACGTTAAATCTGACAATGACAAATAGGCGAAGAATATCTTCAACAGTTTTGCTATTTACGACTTCTAAGCAAAGAGAAACATTTTTTCACGGTAGCAATCCTCGAGCAATACGAGACAGGCCACAAAACAGGTATATCAAATTCGCCAAATATCCATTACATATTTACAGTATTCAACACGTACGCTGCCTCCGACAGTGGCTCTAGTTGCCGATAGTTGTTGGGTGAGGCAGGTGCCTCGACAGGTGCTTCTTGGCTATGTGAGAATGACGTCAGCCGGCTCCTAAATTAGGTGCGGCCAACCCCCGCCAATTAACCCCAAGAACAGCGACCCGGATAATTTACTGCTCCCCCCTCCTTCTCCCTCTCACTCTCCTTCCCTCACTCCCGGCGAATTCTTTCTAGAAATTAAATTTCGTGCATTCCGGGAAGAAAACAACTAGTACAGGAAAAATAAACGCCGCAGCGCTGATTGAATATTTATACGGAGAAAGGCAAATATGGAATATCCTCAGATGGAAACTCATTGCCTTCGAAATATAGACCGTATAATTAACATAATGATTCTGATAAATACATAAATAACAGGATTAGAATTTGCTTATCCCTACTTCATTCTAAATCATAAAGGTAGACACAGTTCAGATTGTTTCCCCCTTTATGTGTTCGGTTTCTGAGGACCAGATCATAACAATACTCAGTAGAGGTGATTGTATAAAGCATGTATGTATAAAGTTAATACGACGAGAATTTCTCCGAAAAGCCTTAAGTACAAAGAGTGACCAAGAAATATCCTTATAATATTACTTATAAAATAATTTACTTAATACCATATTAGGACGATGCTCGTAATGAAGTCCTAGGAGATATCGTATTTAATAGTAATCATATACTGAATCCTGAGCTCCCCTTCCCCCACGTCTAAGAATACAGACACATCATTAGAATACGGGCACCAATAGAATCTGTTCTTTCTTCACTGAAACATTTCTCTGAGTGGAATACACAATAAACTCCGGCGTGGAATTCGCAATTATCTGGTTAATTATTCGCCCTCTGGCTTTAGTAAAAAGGGAACGAAAGAGGAAAAGGTGAGCTGGAAAAGAGTCCCTCCCTCCTTTCACCTCTTTGAGGGGTTGCGTTTAAAAACCGCCCCTTTATTTATCAGAGAAAAGGAATTCCAATTAACCGGAACAGAGTTTGGGTGGTATAAAGTAAAGCTATGGACCTTGATTGCCTTACAGCGAGACCAACAACAACCCAAATTTATATGAAATACAACAAATTAATATTAACAAAATAAAGATAGCCTGCTGTGTGCAGAAAAACACAGTCGATGCAAATACCACGCAAATTTCCACGGGCACGCGCTGTAAAGTTTTTTAGTTTCTCTTCCGTCTCCCGACAATACCTCGCTGTAAACGGTGGCCATCTGTGTGACTGCCAGGAAAACAAGAGCAACGAAATTACTGGGAGCGGATAGTTAACGAAATTTCAGGCAATTAGCTGCTGGCATCGCGTGATTCAGACACTGACCAGCGCTATCATTAATTCAAAGGCCAACAATGCCATTGTTTTTTCTTGTTGAATAAACTACACACAAAACAATCATACACATTGTTTTGAACAGAAAAGAGTTACCAGAGAGGCATTACTGGAAATAATGGAGAGAAAATTTCAAACCGCGCTGAAGTGCTTTTGAAGAAACGCGCGATAACAGCCTCCGGCTACGGTTTATTCACATCTGACATTTAAGAGAAAAGGACGTACAAAGCAGCCCACATCCTCGCTTAATTTAAGGATAAATATTTAAATTAAAACGTCAACATTACAAAATAATCGAAATAGAATACGCCAGGCAATATTTGTTCTCTGTTCACAAGCTTTAAAAACGTGTATACATCAATTTTTGCTAATAATGAAATAATGTGTGATCGTATCCAAATCTGATATTTCACGTATTATGCATGGCCTGGTTGCCATAATTGTTTCATCAGGTTTGATGGCCCGTCTTCACGAAACCACTCAACTCTTAATGAAGTTTTCAGCGTAATTGAAAGTATTTTCACAAACAAGTTGAAGAGAAAGTGACCAAAATTATGGTTCGCATAAGGATGGTATTACCCGTAGACAGGGAAAATAATAAGATTAACTGGAGAACAAAAGAGGGAATGGGGAAGACATTGGAAGAAAGTCATTCACCTGGTGAGCACTATACAACATTGAAATATTACCCCCTAAGAAATAATGTAAAATATGGAGAAAAATGTCCGAAATTAACACTAATGTTACAGTGAACCTATAGAACATTACCACTTTAAGCGCAAATCGTCATATGCCGATTGAGGTAAATCAGAAATGAGGTAAAATTTACCAGCTTGTCTGAAATGGGACCAAATAGGGGAGCGGCGAGTGACGATCGCATGAATGATGCTATTCGAATATCCAAGCTAATACCTTAAATCTAAAATAGAACCGTTTCTGGAACGTCAATTGGTACCCAATTAAAAATTAGCTCAATACTCTGGCAGAACTCGTGGCAACCCTCAAGTGGGGTTATTAACCATTCATTTTGACACGGGCTCGAGTGGGCCAGATAAAGACCGTTAACCGATAGTGTAAAACATACACAAATAACATATATAGATAAAAGGAAATACAGATCTAGCTCTAGAAATGTAAAACACCATATACTGCACATGTGTCACTCAAGATGGTAGTTATAAATCTACAGACTACAGTAAATTAAACAGAATACGCATTATAAAGTGAATTGTTTTGTTCTAATGAACCAAAAGAGACACAATGGCTGGCTTTTAACCAACGGTACTAATATGTAAAGATAACGCGATCATATTCTCTTTAGGGAAATCAACAGGCTGATACTGTAACCATTCATCAAAAACTTCACGTACATATGAATTATAGAGGTACAACACTGAATTCCACTGGGTACAGAAACTTTGTTAAAACTCATCATATTAAACAAAATAGATTGGGACTTGTTTTTTGGAGCATTTCAACAATTTAAATGTAAAACTTATTTACAATTTCAACAGGACTTTTATATGATTCTAACATGTATATTATGCCCAGTCGATCACCAGCACGAGCGCATGTACGTATCTTGAATCCATAAAATGGGCTTATAGTAGTGTCATGGTAAAGCCATAGGAGTCAAATGACAATTTGAAAAGCTGATGCATATCCAGCAAAATAAAAAAAAACAGTTACGCAACATTGACCGAAAGGGACGAGGTTGAACAATTACATTGATGGTGAACTACGGTCTGAAGCGTATACACGAAACGGACAACGATAATTCAAAGTTTAACTTATTTTATCCGGCACAATGGAGTCGAAATGAAAATTTCAAATCCAATGCTCGGTGGAATGAAAAATAGTCACCGGGTAGACAATCCAGAAAATATAATTGTTCCAAGCTAACCGATTCCGTCCGCAATGGCCGCAAAACGCAACCAATCGGAATAGTGTAAATCGGAGAATCGTAGAATTTGATTTCGTTTCAATTCAAACGAAGCGCTGCTGGTCTAGAGTCAGACGATGAGAGCCCAGTGGACAGGCAAAAAGTGGTATAGCCCAATACACACCGATCTCAAATACTAAACCTTTGTACGAATTTTCAAATGATATTATTTTCAAACTTATTTTTACACCATCCATAATTGTTACGCTTTCTTGCGTGAACAGGAAAGCTATAAAGAATATTTAAAAAATCGGAAATTATAGAGTATGATAAAATAATTTAAAATTAGATGTCAATAATTCTTCTGCTAATTCCCCTCACTGAGATTAGGTTTAGATTTTTATGATTATATTTTTATGATTACTATAAATTACTTCAATTCGGTTGGCCTTTTGCAAAAGACCAAACCAGCGAGAGGAGACAGAAACACACGAAATCTACGGTATTCCAACCCCTCGCAGACCAAAAACTAAATAATATTATTTTGGCATTTTCACGCAGCGACTGGGCAATACCAACGCAGGAAATGCGAGACCGAACTTTGGATAACGAATAAACAGCGGGGGGAAGCTACATCGCAACGCGGAAATTTTAGCGAATTTTCCGTCCAGCGGCTGTGAATTTCGTATGGAAACGACGTCTGCCCTATGCGGTTTGCCCATCCCGCAAACTTCCCGCGGAAATGTGCCGGGCTTCCGCCCTTTGCAGGGCGATAACGGCGCCCGACGTATTGACAGTCGGGACGCTTGGGTAGGCCTCTAATCAAGGCTCGGACAGGCGTCGGGGGCGTTCGGCTGTGCCGGTGTTGGTCCAGGCTCTCCCCGCTATGACACTTCCTCCCTTCTGTCCGGACCGCCATTCGCACGAAACAGCACCTCGCCACTGATAACCGGTCTTTCATCCGTAGCGACGTGCTTAAATGAACTGCCGAATCTCAGAAAACTCTCTAATTAAATAATTTATTTAGAGGTTCGTACGTGTAAACAATATTTTAGCCTTTCTAATTAAAATCCCCGTTTTACCGAAAGTCAAGTAACGCACTTCAGGAATCTCCCCCTAAATCCTGTTAAAGAGGTGCTTCTGGCGAAATGAGAACATAAGGGATAAAACTTCATTCGTTATTCCAAGTGATGTGAGGGCGCCAACCTCGGTTTACGTTTCGAGTCGTCTACAGGCGAGGAGTGGATGAATTATTGAAAGGGCCAAGCCCGAGGGCAGATTAGGGCTAGACCGCGCGCTCTCCAACTCACTGCAGCCGACGCTTTGCCGGCTCTGCTTTGCATTTGACGCAATCCGAAAACTGTCGATCACGGTTTATTTATACTTCGGCGAGTATCGCGCATCGCCCAGATTGATCTCCGGATAAACCGGTCTCTATTGAAGGACAAGGTCCTTATTGAGGGAACAGTATATACCCGCGGATAGAGGACGACGTGCCTTTTGCATTCTGCCGTTATCGACGAAACGTCCAAACCACCCAACGCATCTATATGCACTGACATGTGATGCACTGATGCCAAACGTATTATCCAGTATATTACTTTTTACGTACAAAAGGCGAAATTCGAACTACCACCCCATCTTTCTACGCACCTAGCTATTTAGCTCCATTTATTTATCAATTATTTTATACAGGTAAAATTGTTACGTACATAATAATAAATTATTCCTGAATAAATGCCTACCCTTGGTCGCGATAGGTGATAATAATACTACGTATGATGGTAAAGAGTATGATACACTGGTCTCATAGCAGATGACCTTAAGCCTAGGAATGGCCCTTTTCTTTATAAAGTTCATGTCTAAGGCCGACCTCGGTCACGGCTACACCGGGCGTTTTATGATGTGAGCTAACAGATAAAAGTAGACGATATGTCTTCGACTGAGAAATTTCGCTTGGTCTTCGGTAAGCGCCGACCTAATTTTTAGATTCCCACGGGAAAGCCTTATTAAAAATTGTTCTTCCAAATTTATGCAAACTTTAAACCCCTTCAAAACTGGTGAAACTCGGGGGTACGTAATAATGATCATGATGCCATGATCTAAATGCCGTATAAAAATGACTTGAGAAAACAGCCCTGCTTGTTTAATATTTCTAAATGTATTACATTTAGAAGTTATTATTTGGTAGTAGGACTTTATTATACAACTGAAACCTAAAACAGTTCATCAATCAAGGTTATTTGCTCTGAAGTTAGACCGGTTTCGTAGAAGCGTTCCGTCAAGTGAAATAGTGAGGTGTACGCAAGCCGGCTGCCGATGAAGCCGAAACCGGTCTAGTTGAAGACCAAATAACCCTCGGACAGCTAAACAATATCTTAAAATAAACTGGTCCATTTATAAGAAGTGTTTTAACTTCGGTCAGTATCTATCCAATGGGGAAACTAACGTTAGTGAGACTGTGAGGGACCGATTCAATACAGCGAGTTGAAAGCGTAGTTAATCACTTCGAAATGCTCAATAGAACCAATTCAACTCCGTGATTCACTATATACACCAGTATAAACAGATTTTATATATATATATATATATATATATAATATATATTGAGGAGAACACACGAATAACGAATTGAATATATTTTTCTTGTTTTCCACGGAAGGACAAGAAAAGTGGATAATTAAGGAAACGTCCACTCCTAAACGATGTATCATTCGACGCTATGGTATTAACCGTTCGAGAAATAGACGGGGTCATAGCCTCAAATGGGAGTTTAATTGACGGGCAATTATCATATCTTCATATGGTCATAGCGCCGCCGCAGCCGCCGCCGCCTCGTCTTCCTCCTTGTTTAGCCTTATTGGTTTTGTATTAACACAATTGAGACCAGATCTCCTCTTAAAGGATAGCACTGATTTGTCATCGTGAAGCAATGCCGAGAGCACTTCACGAACCGTGACAGCGGAAACCAGAACAGAAATCAAGTATCAAAAAAGCAACACATAGAAGAAACAGGAATAATAATTAGCACCAGGAGCATTTTGCTAATTTATAAATTTCCACTTCGCCAGTCCACTTTCCAAAAAATTAAAAATGTAGAATGGTACTACAATAAACCTGTGTTATACGAGTTATTCCCTTGAATGCATTTAAAATATAGAAAATTAAAATTTACCCGTGACTTTTTATAATATCTCAGCTTTATTACAGGATATTTTAAATGAATTTTTTAACACAGAGACCTTAGGATAAAACACATCATAACAGAATGCAAACTATATAATAACAAAGAGAACTACTGGCAATGTGTACTTCATTACTTCTCCATAATCCCCCAACAAAAAAATTTTTCCCCCAACTTTTACAGTAAACAGTTTTCCGATGTAAAAATTCCATTCCTACACGCCTTATCTATTCTCATTTACACTGCTACCGTAAAAAAACTATAAAACTCTTCCCATTTTTTCGGTATCTATTGCGACATTGCTTATATCGGCGATGACAAAGTCCTATAAAATATTGAAGAGGCCGGTTTACGATTCCTGGCAGTTGACGCGTTGTAAAACAACGTTATCGATGTGTACAAATAACATGTGTAAACGTGTATGCCTGTTGTAGGTCTGACGTAAGGCGACATCCAAATCATCGTATAGCCCCAGCGTCAATTTCACGGTACAGGTCGGCCACAAGAGCCAGTCGAATTCGAATGCATTAGTTTGTGTATCACGATCTTCCCAGAGCATGATAATAAGGGATTGCTATTTGTCAAACTTGTGATACAGATTTACTGCCAAATTAAGGACAATATATTCCCTAGTTGAAACTGATGTGCGCGCATATTTTCCTTCTTCTCTCGAATATTGAATACTGGCCGACACAGTAAACATTCAACAGCAATGCTAATCAATAAAAAACACTATATTATAAACAACTAGACATTTTCCGAAGACATGATCTCCCCAAAACCGGTTATTTTATTCCAAAACGAATGAGCTTTTAGTCGGAAATAACCGTTTCGAATGTTCTAACCGGTAATTGCCCATTAAAGTGAAAAACAACAGATGAAAAAAATGTTTCATGGAGTAAGTGGGAACTAACATTTGATCGAAATACCTCCAATTATGCTGTTAATAATTCCACAGAAAATAGCCATTTGTCTTTCATTATTATCATCCTAACAATCAGTACGTAAGCAAGGAAACTGTTATACATGTCAAGGCTAAATATTCAACGCTATGTGAATCCAAATGAATTGTTTAGTGTTTTACTTAAAAGGCCTTATATTAACCTTTTTGTACATGGTTTTATTAGAACGAAAAGTGCATTAATAATCACTATTCCCTTAAACCACGTAAAAAATAGTTTTACATAAAATGATAGGGAACTATTTATTAAAATCAAAGCGTCTAATGTTTTGCAGGAAGATATTATTCCGCCTTATCGTTAGTTCGGTTTTCACAGCTTTCACTTTATACCTGTACTGAATAGAGGAGTCATATTACGATGACTCGACAAGAATACTTGGGCGATCGCTGCAAAACTGATGTACCTTGCGTCGAATCATTATTCCGCAAAATAAGTCCGGAAAATGATGCACGGTTGGCCTGACTGAAGACACCTTGCAAGTGTTCGTCCGTTTGTAATCATTGGAAAATTGATACGAATCCGTCGGATAAGATCGAACGGTTATTTTCGCTGGCGTGTTGAGTCTGGTTAATAAAGCATTACCAGAACGAAACCCCGACGAGAGAAAGAAACCAAACAAATGGCAAAATCGTTTTAATTCTGATTCATCAGTCAAGGAAAGAGTACGAAATCAATCAAGAAAAGCCAAGCCATCAAATGATGTTAAGTCAGTAGGTGAAAAACATTGGAAGCGTCCCGAGGAATTGGAATGGAACCTAATTATTACACACTTTTACTGATATAATATCTTCCACCTCAACACATCGATTCCTTCTGTCACTAACATTTATCATAATTACCATGTTTATTGATGATAACCGATTAGTTTGGGGTATTCAGAATTTTGATTCTTTCAGTTTAATTATATATTTTCTTTGATTACAAATTTGAGGTTATTCTCTATACAAAATCGAATTGAAAAACACCGTATCAATTGGAAAAAATAAAGGAAAACAACACGAGCACTAATATACCATCGCAGAGACTCGTAGAGTGTAAACATTTACATGCTTGAACGAACCAGGTTGTTTAGAATGTGTCTTATTTATATAAATATAAATATATACTTATTTATAAATAAATCTCCAGGCAATTTGAAAAGCCGGAAAAAGTGGAACTTTCCACTGTGCGGGATGACACGTTAAAAGTGCTACGTCCTTAGAGTCCTCTTCTCGGAGCCACTCATAAATGTCTAATTTAAAGCAGAGCCGGAACGTCTTGGAACGTCGAGGAGACTTCCTAACCTGTTGCTCCTTTTCCATCCGGCACTCCAACAATGCACCACTGGCCAACTATATCGGCCGACCAGGAAAACGTCCGGGATACCAATTTGAAAATGATGAAAAAAAACAAAAATGACGCTCCCGGAGAGATTTCCATCTAGGATAACTGGGCCGGCAGACTAATTTTAGAAAGTGTCATACTTGTGAGGCATTACAAAAACTGAGGCAGAGAAGGTAATTCCATCATTATTAGTACAAATGCCTCAGTTGGCCTTCCGTGATACTTTACAGTAGGGAATTGGTCGACCTAAAAAATTGAGGGGCCACGCCACCTTAATTCGAACAGAATGGCTGGTAAGACATATACAAATGAGATGGGAAAACGAAGTTTAATAATACATTTCTAAGGTATTAGGAAGTGAACAGCTTTAAATTCTAGAGTTTCTGATCTCCGAAACAACATCAGGCAAGTTGTTAATTCACAGAACTAATATTCTGAAATAAATTCTGCACAAATTGTATTATCTGGGAAAAATAAATAAACCATACAAAGAAATATTATAAAATAATTTAGTGTAGGTTCGTGATGTTTCTGTCTCCTCTCGCTGGTTAGGTCTTTTGCTAGCGAGAGGAGACAGAAACATCACGAACCTACAGTATTCCAACCCCTCGCAGACCACAAAACAGGTATATCAAAATAATTTAGTTTAAACTGGGTAAAATGTGTACGCACTCTACACACATGTACACACGCGCACGCGTGCTAGCACAGCATCAAGATTTACTGTGTTCCACCAGCTGTTTCATATGTTAGCATCATAAGATGCTAACTTTCGAGGATTGGGTAGCAACATCCCAGATTCACTGGAGAGTCCAAAGTTTTGAATGAATGTCTCTATTCCTATTACTAAGAAATTATAATATTCAGGTGTATGATACCGAAATTCAAATATTTTTCCTACCCTAAAATACAACTTTGCTCAAAAGTATATAACAAAAATCTTGAAAAAATTGTTCACAATTTCGGTTATCCTGCTTCATTCGACAAAGGGATTCAACGAATAACGGGTCAGAATTATTGAGAACGAAACAAGTAAATATCTGTCCAGTATCCACGTCTATCAGTGATAGCTATCGAGATGTTTTCATTCACCGACATGAAAATTAAATCGAACCGATCGCAGATTAAACTAACAATGGTGTTCCATTTGAAGAGTATTTTTGCGTGCTAAATCATGTCACTGTTAACATGATTTATCGTAACCTGTAGGACATGATTAATAGCATACATTGAAGGTTAAAAATGTTACATTCTTATTCCGCATTGCAATACAATTCGGTTATATAGTTCTACCCAGTAAGAAAACCATAAGAAGGTGAAATATTTGATCGAAAAATTTTCAATGTGATTATAGGAAAAAATGCTGGAATTTTTATAAACATGTTTTATAAACAATTTCCCGAAGTAGCAGCAACATAAGGAAACTAAATTTAGATTAAATCCTTTAATCTTCTTGATTCAAAATAAGAAAAATACAAGTCTATTAGTTCACCTTCGACAGTATAAATATAGAAATACTATAAAAATGGCAATAGACACATATTTCTCGAGAATAACAGATCAGGTAATTTCAAAAACAAGTACTTAATACACGTCTAGTCAGATATCGCCTGTACACACGTGCCATCACGGAAGGTTATCTTGGCCGAGGGGCGTCACCGTTCGATTCGGTATCATCACATGCCCGGCAAATACGGAATTTGTTCCTTTAAAAAATTATAGCCTGAAAGATGAGAATAAACGGTGTCCATCGGGAGGCGTTGAACTGCACAAATCACCGATTCCCATATGGTATTAAAAAGTTCTGCAATGAAAGAAGAGGGAAAGAAAAAAATAGCATGACACCTTCACACCGAGTTATTACAGATCGTTCTATTCAACTTTACTGACTCAACATCCCGGTCTAGCGGCAGGTTATGTACAAGAGTATACTGAAATTAAGAAGAGTTTCTTGAAAGTGTAACACAGTGCTTTTAGTAACCATCGTATCGAGACGGACCACTTTCATTTGTTGGCACGCTTTTCGTAAACAGACGCGCTTACGTTATCACTCGAGAAAACAACTCTGCCGTCGGTCGTTATCACACGTCTGTGATTACCGATGCGATAAAGGTAACGTCTGTCTATTGTAACTTTTAAGACCCTTGTCAGTGATGATGAACATTGTCTAGACGTTACTCCTTGGATAGTTTAATATTTCACGGTATTGTTTCGGTCAAATCGAAGATAAAGAGGAATAAAAACGGAGAATCACTTACATAGTGATGATGGACGATCCTCCAGGCTTTGGGATCGCGGGCGAAGCAGGCCGAGAAGGGTATCATGTCTGTCGGTGTACTGAGGCCTGCCTGGGCCCCCACTACTACTCTACTAGCCTACTCTACTACTACACTCGCTCGCTCTAATCGACGGGCGGCGCGCTCCGGGAGTGTAGAGGGGCGGCCGGCGGCCCTGTAGAGGGGCGGCAGCAGGGGCCGGGGGCGGGGGCGGGGGCGGCCACGGTCGATACTCCGAGCCACACCTCCCGGTGTCATCTAGTCACAACAGGACCCCCCATCACAACACACACACCCCTTGGCTAGGGTGCGTCCACCCTGAGGGGCGCGCATAGTTAAATTTTTATCTCACCGCTCTTAAGTAAAATACTCAAAGTGTTGGAGTCAAAGACCTTAATAACGATAAACGTTTCCACGAATATTATCAACCGAGCGAGATACCATCACTTCTCGCGTTTGCTCCGTGTCTCGACATCGACAGTTCTATTCAGTTAACCCCCTCCGTTGTCCCCTCTCGTGGGACATCGTAATTCCTATCACTCCGATGTCCCCTCTGAGGGGACATTAAAATTTATTAGCGATTACGGGGAATTAAGTTATTTCTGAGCAACTTTTCGAGACGTGCATGTTTTGCCCGATGTTTTCTCTTGAAATGTGGCGCGAGACATCGAATCAAAATATTGTAAAATTACTAAGATATATAAAAGAGATGTCAGCGAGTTTTGAGTTTCAAAGCTGAGCTCAGTCCGGTTTGAAGCGTCGAGCGGTATAGATAATTCGATAACGAGTGAGAAAATCGAAAGTGATTGTTCTCTCGGTAAAGAAGTTCTTTCGGTAAATATCATTTTGTAACAGATTTAGTAATAACAATTAGAAATTTTCGACCCACGGATTTATTCATTTTTTTTATTAGAACAATGGCAAAACGTTCAAACAGGATTGAGTCTCATGATACAAGTAGTAGTGAAGATGAGCTCCAGATAGACGTTTATACAGATACGTTAGAAAGACTAAATCTAGACCAAAACGATAGCAGTGATAGTGACACCAAGGAGTAGCTGGTAGCCAACATCCAGCATGGTCAGGAGTGCAAAGGGTTAATATTATAGTTAATACATCCGTACGCTGCTCTACAAGCATCTTCTGCGGCTATGGGATAGAACATAGACACCGTCATTGTAATAAGTTTCGACACGATATCCCAAAAGACGATATTTCTGTTGGTATATATTATTACTGTTGCCTATCGCACACACTATTGTTATATCACATCCTTCTCTACGTGAAAAAAATTTGTTTTTCATCAGTGTCCAATGCGCTAATGGTTATTAGGGTGCTCAACAATGGATGGAGGCGATCGACAACTGAGAGCGAACAAGGTCAAAGAATTTCGAATTCGACAAAAAGAGTTCATCTCAGAATACAAAAGATGTCAGAATAAAAGAAATATTTGTTTACGTACAACGCTACTACATAATGGATGGTTGACTGTGAATAATAACATTGAGTTACGTGGAAAGAATAAGAACGAATAAGAAATGAGAAGAATCTCTAAAGAAATTATGTCAGACAGGTTCTAGATCACCAATGAAATCCATAATATGATTAACCGTAGTAGTAAGGTAAAATTATTTAATCTTACAATATATCATCGGAAAGGACGGCCTTGATAAGCCCTAATGTCGTTTCATGTTCCCTGCTTGTATGAAAGAAAGAACTAATAACAAACATAATGCTTTGAGAAAAATCATACTGAAAAAATATTTTCAGTACGTAACAATAATCTATTATTTTATAATCAAGTACTTTCGCAAAAAATATAAGGACATTATAGGGCTAAAGAGGGGAGGGGAGCGCAGTGTGAACAAACTAATTCTGTTTATTTATGCTTCCAGAATTTAATCCAAAGAAGACTTTTAATAAGTATTAAGCGAGAGCCAAGACTAACAAGTTGACTCGTAAAAGATGATAAATTGCCCTGGAGAAGTTGTCCATGCCCCATGAAAAACCTTTCTACTAAATTTTCTCGCTTATTCAAGTTTACACTCGATCTCAGAAATACGTCGACACACGGAAATAGCAGAAACATACTAAATATTTACCCACTATTACGTATGTTCCTAAATCAGATTCCTAGCTTCCATCTGGTTTTGTAGAGCTCGAAAATAGGTAAATTACATTAAATTTAAATTACAGATTCCATTTAGCAATATTAAAAATAATAGTAAAAATGTAATATACATACAATATCAAATAAAACTTATAACTTATAAAATGTTTCCTTATTGACATGTATCAACCTAGCAAGGCAAGGGGAGAATAAGTGAGTATCCACATCAAGAAAAAAACAAAAAATTGTTATAACTTCAACTTGTTGTTAAAAATGTATTCATTTTTCCTTCTACGCTTTTAGATTGTGCGCCTAAATAACAGAAAGCTTGATTTTCCACCAGATAGCGGTACCCAGATCGCACAGCCATTATAGCCAACTGCTAATTTCAAAAGGTAGAGCCTTTTCATTTGTTTCCAAGCGAGAAAGGAATGTAATTAACTGGAAACGAATTATTTCGTTCGCATAATATTTCTTCCACCATTTTTCGTTTTACTAATAAACATTACAAATTTCCTCAACAGTGTATGAGGCGTAGTTACGATTTTATTCTTTGTATTATAGGAACTTTTTTCCCATTTATACTTATGAATTTATCAATTCTCTTTATGTTTCCGGTTGGTTAGTATCAGTGTAACTTCTACTTCCGTTTAACGGAATAAAAACGAAGCTAAAGGTAAAACGAATAGAGTTAAAAGTCGACTTACTTTCTAGAATAATTTATATTTTAATTGAAAAATAACAAATAAATGAAAACAACAGGAGCAATTCAATTTTCTGACCAATGAAAGGGGGTTATTTCAAAACCGGTTAATTAAGCGGGGAGGTTGGTAAAGTAGCAGCCGATATCGACCACCTAGTGGTCGTTATTGAGTTCAGTTTCCACAGAGGGCAAATCGACATTTAATATTCGTGTTTTTCCGTACATAATAAAATATCCCCCGTAAAATATCCTTCTTATGGGATAAATTATAAATAAAATTAAAGAAAGTGCTCCATACTTATAGAAAATACTACACTAACACGGGACCCAAAAAACACAAAAAGCAAATTAATAACTCGTGTGATGATATTCCGAATTATGGTTCCCTCTGGAATACTTTCAACATTCCTCTCCTTACAAACACATTCTAGTGACAATACATGTATGTTAATACCGTACAGTTTCACTGCTATAAAAACGAAAAGCAATAAACACGTCCTATCGAACTGTATCCGTGTGAAAATATTCTTGCATTTGACGTTTCCCCAAAGCTATTTTAAGAAAAACGGTTATTCGTGCAAATAAGGACTGTTGAATCCCACGACTCAGATAAGGGAATAGTAAATTTCTTTTTATTGCCTTGCTTGGTTTAATCAGTGTCAAATTACATTCACCAAACTGCAACCTAGCATTACACACTCTAGCCTAGAGTTACATTTACAGGGAGGTGAAAGAAAGCATGGCGAGTGTTAAATGTCGGAGGCGACCGCCTCCCTCCATTGTTCCGACTGTTCTCATTGGCGAGGCTGTTTGCTGTTAGAATTACTTCCAGTAACAGGCAACACTATGTCACTACTTTGTTATCACAGTAACGGCTGTAGGTTTTTTTAATTACAGTTTTATTATTAGGTCAACAAAAAATGGTCCTCGCATACATACATGAGACAAATGGTCCTCGTTACATGAGAATAAAAGCGTGAATAACGGAAAATTGTGACATTGGTGAGTCCGCTACTAATGTGGAGTGAAGGTTATATTAGAAACTAATGGATATATATAGAGAATGAAAAAATACGTAATAAAAGGAAGAAATTATTTTTTTCCTTCACTTTCGCGGTTCCAGGATCCTTTCCCCCCGTATACAGTAATAACCAGCGTAATAATAAACATTATTATTGTTTATAACATAATTATATATGTAAAATATCAATTACACCTTGTATTAATTAACTTTTTATTCGGTTAATATTTTATCACATATATTTTGAATAACCTGACGAGAAATTATTGTCATTTAAAAAGAAAATAATTAGGGCCTTATTAACAAGCTAAATGAAAAAAACGATGGAACGAAGGACTCTTCCCCGTGCCGCACACTGAGCTTGAATAACAAGCACGAGGCCTGATTCAGCGATTTGATAAGGGCTTTCGTCACAGACACTACTTCAACTCTCCTGTACGTGGGTTTGGGTTTATTCAACTTGAGTTTTAAATTTAACGTTGAATTTACCGTTTAACACCATGGGTTATTTGTTGTTAACCTATATAAGCATTCTGATAGCATTACAACTTGAATAACTATAATTCTGGCACTGAGTAAGTACGGTTTTTATTAAGTACTGTAAATAACGGTCTGATATAAAGTATTGTTGATGGGCTGATTTTTCACCAGGACCAATCTTTAAATTAAGCGCCATAGGTTATTCAAATAATAAAATAAACAAAAAAACAATGTTCAGTATTCTCACCAACCGAGGAAAATCTCACCCTAAAAATACGCTTTCGAAATATCGCACTCGCTAAACTTAGTACTATGATGCTGGGCCAGTTTCGACTGCCGATGAAGCATCCTATCCGCACTTTCATCCGCACTAATTTACTAATGGAATGCTACTAACTCGGCGAGATACCGAAGCGGTTCGGTCAGCAATATTATCGAACATAGGGAAGATCGAAAGAGTGAGTGATTCCGAAATTTGAGTGTGCCAAATATTTTCCGATGATGTTTCCATAAAATTATCGTCTCTGCAGGTTAATGGTTTCAAACCACAATTTTTTGTATAATAATGCTGACAAAACCATGTTCCTCAAGCACTGTAGACCCGACTATGTAGTAAGGGAACGAACGGATATGTTTTGAAGCCTATATAAGTAAAATCCTAAAGAAACATTCAATTTTAGTCGAAAGAAATAGCACAGCGGTTATACCCTAGACGTTGTTCAAGTCAAATAATTGCAATTTGTAGATTTGGAAACAGATCACTCAAGATTTGTTGAATAAAGGATCGTTATCTTGTTGAGTGGCGTGATCCGGGCCCCCATGCACTTCCCACTGACGGCAGATAAGTTACACGACCTGACCTTTCCCAACCCCGAAAGCACACCATGGATCCGACCCCGGAGGAGTTGTGTAGGATGATAACTCAGAGCCGGGGCCGGAGTAAGCGCGATCGCCGGCAGGTGATTAGGGCGGGCAATAAAGCTGGTAAAATGGCCCCCCAGTGGTTTAGAGCTGTCGTAAAGGGGCCCGCGAGTTGGACCGGCGCGGTGGGCAAGCAGTGTTGGCCTGTCAAAAATCTCCTATGATTTATTGTACCATGTCCTAATTAGAGAAAATGACGATATATCTCGAAGTATGTCCTGTCACCGCTGACAGAAGCCCCCAACACCATTCTGTGTAACACTCAGTCCGGAGGGTACTTGAAACGTAAGCTCGGTCGCACGGAGTTCCGGATATCTGAGAATAAATTCCAATTAAAAAATATCCAATTCTATGAAACTGGCATCCCACATGTCATACGGTTCAAGGACTGTTAGTTGGAATTCGCAATTACCCCCTTTTTACTCGTCGACCCCTTGAATGTTCCCTTTGAATAATCACCAGGAGGTATTTGGCACGCGATTCTGGAAGGTCATGGTCAATTTCCAGACCCGCATCTTCCGCCATCCACTTTCGTCGTTGCTAATTTCTCAACAATCATTGGCCTTCTATATTTCTTATATCGGTCTTTATTTTCTTGTTTTATTCGTGTTATTATAAAGCGGTGTCCAACTTTTTGGTTCCTTTCCGTTATTCTTTATGTACCTGACACTTTGGAAGTATAAATCTTGAGAAATATTTCGGCCTTTACGGGCATCAAATCAGATATATCAAATTGTTAACGATGTTCTGCGATCAATCCGGTGGATGGAACAAACCGCCGGAATTTCACCGCTGATTGGGTCGGGCAGACGTGAATTTCACGCACTAGTTAGCTCGCCGGCTGTAATTTACTTCCAGTGTAAATGTTCACTGTGTACAAGAGGAGAGGAAGAAAATGGCCCCCGTTCCAGGAACGGGCGTGATTCCACAATTTCCGCTTTCCCTTCCACATCGAGAACAAATTGTAGACTGCTCACTCGCAAAATTATAAAATTTCGATCATCTAGCCGTTTACATAAGGTAACAGGTATAAATGTAAAAGAAAAATTGATACTATTTGGATGGAATGTACACTATTCCTTTTGCTTGAATCCAGCACGAAATTCTCATATTAACTTCTCTAAATACGTATTGTAACACTAAGTATGCGACTACCAAGAAGAGGCATAGGACGACAAAATCGAGAGGAAATATAATATTGGACACATGAGGAAATTTAGCACCTAACGAAACATAAAATCTACTTTCACGAAGGTTTATTTCACGATTTAAATAGATAATCAAATACCAAGGATAGTAATTTGAAGACAGACGGTTTTTAACTCCAAGAATTATCTTCAAGGGAAGAAAGTGCAAGGAAAGAGAGCGGAGGAAGAAAAAAGAGAGGGGGAGGCAGAAAGTGAGTTGACATGATGAGGTCGCTGTTTGATCAGCTTCAGTCCTCGAAAGGCCCAGCATGCAAGCGGCAAACAGTGGCCGGCCCCTTGCTCTGTGCTCGCCTAGTGGCTATTTGTTGTATTTGTGTGTGTCTCTCTCTCTCTCTCTCTCTCTCTCTCTCTCTCTCTCTCTCTCTCTCTCTCTCTCTGTCTGTCTGTCTGTCTGCTGAGCGCGGTCAGGTGCAGAGCAAACAAGACCCGTTCGATGTCATGCCTGCTTAACCGGTTGTCCAACAAGCCGAAAATTAAACTCTATAGTTTCCACTGAAGGGACCAAATCCACCAATGAAAATGTACCCAACATGATAGTATTTCTATCATATAAAATATCTGACTTGCTAAAATTAATTGCAATGCTGTATTTAAAAAAGAAAAGTAATAAAAATAATATTAAACTAAACAGGGCGATGAAATTCTTAATTTATAATCCGTATAACTGAAACTAACAAAATAAAATAAAATTTTAGTATTAGATAAAATTAATATTGAAAATAAATAATGGATAAAATGTCTATTAATACATTGCCTATATATTAAGTATATCTCCAAAGCAAAAATTGAAATATCAGTGAAGAAGGATATTTTATTAAAAAAAAAACAAAACTATAAAATTACCCTATTTCAGGCGAGTAGTTGTACCAAATGAATTGAATCATATCTTAAATTACACTTCCATAGAGTGTTTATGAATTGCGAAAGGAGTTTCAACCATAATTTGACCAACACAAAAAAATGCTATTGGACTTGAGCTATAAAAGATATTTCACACAAGAAAGATCAAACAGGGAGAATGAAAATGTTTTCTTGAAGAGGTTTTCAGTGGTTCTAAATTATGTATATATGGACAAATTTTAAAACAGAGGGCAAAATCTTGACTTCAGTTTTTGGTTTTTTACATTAAAAATATATTTTTGGTGACTAATTTGGGGCATTTTAAATAAGCCTGGAATGTTCTATAGATTTATAATGGAACTCTTCCCAGAACTATAGTGTAATGAGAAATGACTTTGAAGAATAGTGGCAACTATTCAGTAATCACTCAGTACACTCCTATAGACCCTTCAGTATCACCACAAAATATAATATGCAGTATATAACAATAATGTATCAAAATGTGTTTCTTCATGCAAACATTACGAAAAATCAAGAATCAAAAATGCTTTTAGTTCAAATTATAATTTCATTGCAAAGTGAATCAAATAAAAATTGAAGTATCTTTGCTATTCCTGTGATTGACACCAATTATTTTCCATTACATCAATCTTTAATTTTGGCAATAGGCTCCTAAAAATAAAAGTGTATTGGCACTACTAAAACCATGTAAAAGAGGACTATATAAAAACAAACAATACCCCTGTCCTATTAATGTTAAATGACAAATAGTACAGCTACATTTTTATTAAGCATGATTATAACATTCATTAGTTCATCCATTTTATTAAATCTTCCAAATGAAAATCATTATAATTTTTTATAATCAGAACCATCTGAGTAAAGGTATCAATTATGCCTTACCACCAGTTTTCTTTATAAAAAAGGAATCACCGTAACATTAATGTTAGAATTATGATTAAATGCAATATGAAAATAGCTTAAATAGTGAAAAATATCTTACTTAAAAGTTTCATGTATTAAATATCAGTTATGCCTATAAAAATACCATTTTGTTTTCAGAAATAATAAGATTTTTTCATACAACTGATAAAACATGTACTCAGTATTATACTATAGGATTTATACACTTCTGCAGTCTGTAATTAACTACTGTATACTTTCCCATGATTTATAAAATATAATTACAAAAATGTTAGTAGACACAAGTAATATAACAGGATGAATGAACCCAAATTTTAATAATTATTAGAAATTCAACTCAGATAGTAAAAATATTACTTTATCATACTCCACATAATCCAGTACTTTAAGTACTTTATTAATACAAAGTATAAGAACCTAAATATAATTCAGAATAGATTTATAATATAAACTAAAGATCTTTAAGCTATACTAACAACCAGTCATACTCATTAACCATCATGAGAAATACAAATAATACTGTTTAGAATGCCACACGATAACAGAAGTGAAATGATAACTACTTAATAATATATACTTATTACTTATAAAAACACAAAGAAATGCTACTCATCAAGTTATTATTCCCATAAATTGTTAAAGAAATAGTTTAACAACTGAAAATAGTAGTGCAAAAATAGAATCTCTTACTATTAATCAATTAAATGTAATTTCAAAGGTATGAAGATAATTCTGTATTTTATTATTATGTTTGACTGAATCCTAAGACCTCAGAAGCATGAACAAAGGTAAGAAAGCACAAAAATCTATATTGTAACATAACCTTTTGGGTTTTAACATAACCTATTTAATGTTAACCTTTTTAAAGTTAATTAAGATAGAATCTTTCAATATTAAAAAAATTCTTATGGCTCCACTTTCAAATTATTAACATAACATACATGAGATAATTTATACCCATTCTAAAATATTTATTTCATTAAAATCTTCAAAAGTAGAAGTATTATGTCTGTAATTACAACAGTTGAAAGGAATAATTTACATAAACTAAAATATGTGCAACAAATAATAATGATTAATGAAAACATAATACCTTTTATGCACAATGAATCTTAATTAATCAAGAAATTGGTTATACCAAATAAAGGAATGGTGAAAAAAATTGTAATGCTGAAAACTGAATATTAGTTAGCTCTAAATGCATATAATTTCGCACTCTTTCATTTGGTTTCACTAATGATTTGTTAAACCTTTTGGAAAAATAGTTGCATAACATTGCAATAAAAAAGATAATTTTGTACTCAAATTAAAATACAGTTTAAGCATTACTAAATTTTCTGATTTTCAAAATGTTATATTTCTAATTCTCTGTTACTATCTAATTTCATTTTTTTAAAATAAAAATGTTAAACAATCAAAATAATTAAATAGCAATAGCAAATAAAAATTATATATTTTAAATTCAGAAATGCCCAGTAAATACATTGAATCAATTCCCTTTGTATTCACAAACCAAATTTTTTGGTAATAACTTTTTGTTATGGATTTTTTTACTAAAGAATGAATATTTATTACTCAAAAAGGTTTAATTTGTACCAAACTTGGAATTGTTGAGATACTTATAAAATGTAAAAGGAACTAATGGCTTGTTTTTAGTTGCCTTAGTGGTGATGTAATTTAATTTACTCTGGAAGAAACATTTATACCAGAACATTTATAATAATGATTAAATAATTTAATATAATTATTTTAACAATCAAAAATCCATAAGCATAAGAAAATATCAACTGTTGAATTGTATTGAGTACAAGAGAGAATGTGATTTATTATTTCTATTATTTGAATGAAACCTATACTATCGGTAGAAACCTCAATACAAACACTTTAATTCTTATTAAATACCATTTCTTGTTGTAATTTTACAGTAATAGGAATAATGATTCAAATTTACTCACCTTGAGTCATTATTGCATCATCTTTTGAAATATTCTGATGAATGCCCAGAATTCATATTTCTGACTTCGTGTTTCGGCAATTGATAATTCGAAAACGATATTCGGTGAAAACGAAATCATTAATACGTTTTGAACAAAGAAATTTGTTAACTTTAACCGAAAAGCACTACCGAACGCCTCGAAATTTTCGGAATCACTGCCGCCAAGATTACTTGTTGCTAACGGTTAAGGTTTTGCACTGCATAGGTGAAATACTAAGATATAAGAGTAATAGTGATATGTTATTTTTGGCATGAAAAACATTTATAAAATGGAAAATTTACGCATATATTATTTTATTTGGTCTAGACTTTCTCAGTTTTATATTTTGTGAAAGCATTTCCCAACCGGCAACCCTGTTTCCTTCGCCCTTAGTAACAAAAGCCGAGCACTAAAGTTCTGATCCGAGTTGTGTTACCAAATTCATTTTTCGGTCCCAGAGTAAACAATCATGATTTATTGATTGTGTGGTAAGTATTTTATTAAAAGGGATAATGAGGGATACACATAATACCACTTTGTCTATTCATTTAGAAAGAGTTCGGAGATAAAGTCCAACCGCTCCTCCCACCAGGACCATCAGGAGCCCCTTGCCTGAGATTTGGAAATAAAGCAGATTGTTAAAACATTACAAACTCTTGAAACGTCCTTTCGGTCTGGTGATAAGGAGCGATAAAATATCCGTCTTTTTTAGTGTTCTCCAAATGTATAACGAATAAAAAGTATTATATGTAATATCTTAATAAGAATTATACTTAATTTGTAGCAAGTAAGTCTCGAACACTGTTCTAGAACTCTTTCAAATATATTTTTGTTCCAAATAAAACAGTCTTAGGACTGTATGAATGGGGAAGGCAGTTAGTAGTAAACAATTTTTTTTTGCGCGTGAGCCAATGTTTACGTGTGGACCGCAGTCGGTTGCGCGCGTTAAAGTGAGGTTAACTTTTGCAAAAGGTTACGTTAGTTTTTGGGTCGTGTTTTGTGTTGTTTTTCAATTAATTCGTTCTCGTTTTGCCAAAGGTAAGCGTGATAGATACCCCAGAAGTACGGGGATCAGTCTTCCAGTGAATTTTTGATTCATGGAAGTGTAACATCTTCACAAAGTTATTGATTTAATATAACACTCCTTCGAACACAATTGAAGCCGATTTTTTCAAAAGTAATTGTTTTCTTTGCCGTTGGATAGTGTTATGTTTAAATAGTGTTTAAGTTTAAATTAGATTTTGTTCATGTTGACTCTCAGTACAGTGTTTGTGTTGACCAGTTTAATTTATTCAGTTTTATTTTTGCCCAGTATCTAAAGTTTGTGGAATGAAGAATGCCTTCTTCCAATGGCAAATCGGGATCAGGGCAACGTTTAAGTGGCGTTGTTCCAGTCTCAGAAAGACAACAAATGGCCCTCGTCCTACAAATGACAAACGATGCACAATCAGGTGAGAAATCTGTGAATTTAAACATTTTTTTTGTTACTTTCTTTATCTTACCTATAATATTATGCTACTACAGAAGAATATTATAAACTGTTGTTAGTTTTTAATTAAAGTTTATGTTAATGCTTTTGTAATTGATATTTCTTTCATTTATACAAGTCTCACTTATTGAATAACTTGTGCCTTTTAGGACAGTCAATTTACTGTTTAAACATCGCAATCATTTACATTTTATGCGTCTGATAAGATCGTAGAAGGTTCTAAAATAGTACTTGCTGCTTACATAAATAAATTAAACAAAATGAATTAGTTTGAAGCATTTTATTCATGGGTTGTCCAGATACATTATTCAGAGTTTGGATTCACCTATATATTTCTCAAATGCAGCTTACGTACAATGAACATTAGATGATTAGATGCTTAGGTACGAACAATAGATTCAGGATGGAGCTAGACAAAATATTCTTTTACATTTCTGGACTTTCAGAATGTAATTATTTTCTTCCTGTTACAATCATAATTGGCATAATAGCAATCCTTTATTTGATGAAAGTATTTGATTATCGTTAGTCATGAAATCTGATGGCTGTGTATAACTCTTCTACTAAGTAATTTTCTACTTAGGATTTTATATTCATGACATAATATATATGTTTATTTATAGCTTCAGTCAATAAATTATGTAAAAAGTGTCCAAAATAACATAGATTCTTAAATGGAAGAGTTTTTAACTATCTTTTTGTAAACTTATATTGATAATATCTATTTATGTTTCGACTCATCAGCTCTTGGAATGTTTTATGTTAAATCAGGCAGTAAAATTTCCCTTTTACAATTACTGTCAACTAAATAGAAGGAAAATTTCTGTGTTTTAAAACCTTTTTAATAGTTGACATATTTTTTGCATTGGCTGAATCAAAGAAACAGAAATGTTATAATCAAAGGAAGAAATGTGTTTGAGTAGTAGTTTAAGAATTGATAAGATTAAAACTTAAACTAGAATTTTTACTGTTGTTTACTAAACTTTATATTAGAAATATAAACTTATAGAAACTTGTTATAATGCTAAAAACTTATTTGCTGTGCACATTATTAGCTCATAGTTAGTCTTGTAATTGATACTCTTTTACAAGACAAAAGCCATTAGATACTGTAATGCATATAAGTATAATTGAATTCAATATTATACATCCTTTTTTCTTCACACTTGCCAGGTCATTAATTTTAAAAGCCAACATTAATAGACTCAATAGTAAGATAATCAAATTTGAGGAGGAGGGAGATATCCTTATAGTGCCGTCATAATTAAGTGTTCTGGTTGCCTGCCAATTAATCCTATTCTTATCATCAGTGTTTAGAGTGTTATTGGTTAGTCTTATTAATTGAAGATGTAAAAACAGTATGTCACATCACCATTGAAGAAAAAGCATCTAGATTATAAAATGACATAAATCAGACAGACTGCAGTTTCATATTTCCTTTGATATCTGTTTACATCTGAATGAAATTATAATATGTTATTATTGGGGTTTTATAGTATTTATGAGTTACAATTACATCAGTGTCAGGTCATTTGGGTAACAAGTTTTTAATTAATTCTTGTACCCCTTGAATGTTGTATAAGATTTTCTGATTATACCTTTCTTTTTTACAAAACATTGTTTCTCACACGAAATTTCTCTATAAATGAATCTATTTAATAATTTAGGGGGCTCTATGTGTACAATTTAAAATATGCATTACTAACTAGTTGTTTATCTACTATTACTTGAGCAAATTTGACATTTTTATGCATATATTTTGCATGTCGAATATTCTGGTGATAAATATCAATGGGTACCCATAAATTTCTTTATTTGTCTATACATTTGTAAAAAATTTAATTCTATAAATATAATTCACCTTTTGTATCATTATTTTTGTGTGTAATGAAATTTGTTATTATGAAAAGGAAAAGAGTAAAGAATTCTCAATAAACTGTTATAATTTTAGGTTTTAAGAATTTACTATTTGCTTTTAATAATAAGTTCTTAGAATACCTGATTTGTGGAGACAGAAACACTCAAAATTTACAATTACTTTTTATTTCAATAATTCTGTTAGATATTTAAACTGGCTAATTTATTTAAAAATACATTTAAAGTATTTTTTAAATTAAAATTTAATATCTATAAATTCATCAATTATAATTACCATGCTTCACAGGTGACAGTGACGGGGCCAGTGGTGCAAGAGGAAGGGGTGATCGCAATGAAAGGGGCGAAACTCCCCTTCATCTTGCAGCTATAAGAGGTGAACTGGAGCAGGTGAAGACTCTGTTGGAGCAAGGAGCAGATCCCAACGTTCCGGACTTTGCAGGTAAGCTTGTTAACAATTTAATACTTTTAAAATCAAAGAAAATCAGCAGTTGACAATTATGTATGGCCATATTGGTTTATCATTAGTACTTTAGTATCATATGGGAACTTTTAGATGATAGAAAGTAATTTTATGAATAAATAGTCTGCCTGCATTCATATTGATACTTAGTAAATATGCAGATTGTCAATCTTGTGATTACAATAAATTCTTAGATAACTGTTTTGTCAGACTTCCACCAATCAAGGGTTTATTTGTGTATTATTACTGATACTATTTAATAAGCCAGAAGCCTTGTTTCTTGAAAGATAAACACTTTGTAGTAAGTTTTACTAATGTCCCAACTTTAAATTAGTAACTAATTCATAACAAATATTAACTCTGAATAAGAAGTTATATGCAATAATTTTTAATGGGTTTCACCAAAATTTGTTGAATGTTAAGTTGTTGCAACAACTGTTACAGTTTCAGTCTTTTCATTTATTTTTTGTTGTTTTGATATTTCACTTTACAAAAAATACTTAAGTATAAATAAATTTATCACGAAATCAAGATGGAAATACAAAACAAAGCAGGAGAATTTGTCTTACTTTGTGTAATCTCGGATCTTTTCAATGATTTCTCATATTTTATTATTGGAAGCGTTTATTTAGGCTTGTATTTTCAAAACATTAGGTATTATTTAATATATGGTAAAACTGGAATATAATTATATATTACTGTGGTTGAAAACTTTAATTTTGCATATGTTTGGTTATATTTCTGTATTTTGAAGCAACATCAGTGATTTTATTTATAATTAATTCATTCTGTATCCCTATTTTTATAAACACACACAATACACAATAATCCTGTGTATTCCATAGAGGAATTCTTTTATTTCCTGTCCCTGTCCTGGTACTACTACTTTCTTTGGTTTACAACATTTTATTATTTTATCGTGGTCAGCAATACATTTTTAGAATGTATTGCATTAATGTTGATGGTCTGTTCATTTGTGGAGGGTCAATGTTTTTTTCTCTTTCTCTTCATTCCTCTATATAACATTTAGTCCATATTAATTTTACTGAAACAGTAATTCCCAAAAAATAGATTGAATACAAAATATGAAAAATTATATGTTACAAGAACACCAAGAAAAGGATGCTAATCCTTTCTGTGACATTGCTAATTTCCTCATGTTAATTTTTTGTTATCACATATTTGACTATCGAAAAAATAAAAAAATATACTAACTCAAAAGTCAAAATACTATATTTTGAAGCATTTTTTATTTTAATAGTAATTAAATTATTTAGGTAATTACATTCAGATCCCAGTATTCCCCAATCTATATTTGTTCTGTAGGTGGTTTCATTTAAACTTAAAACCTGAGGTTAAAACTATATTTTAAGTTCAATAGTACATAAAGTCCTTAAAATTTTGGATAGATTATAAAATGCTGAAAAAAATTTATAATTAATTTTCTTTTTAATTATTGAGGTGTATTAAGTTATAAGAGTAATGTGAATCATATATTCATCGAGATATAACAATTAACGTAACTGTTTGTTGCATAATAACTATATGTTTTCCTGCTTAAAATATTGTTATATAGTGATCATGAGATTTGTGCAATGTAAAAGTCTTTTTACACCTAAGATTTTTTGTTGATTTGATTTTAGGGGACTCTTCTATAATTATCATTTGCACTTATGTCAGGAATATCTTCTTCTCTTACAGTCTGTATTTTGAGGACTCTGAATTTTAAGAAATGAATGTAGTGTCTTTTAGGCAAGGATAGAAACCCCATTTTTTTTACTCTCAGAAGATTTTAGCATTTATTTAAGTGATATCATGAAACTAAGTTTTATAATCCTATGAAATGTATGAGATTTATCAAGTCCTACATCAACTATATTATGCATTATTATATGTAGGCCCTTCTTCAGTGAAGAAAGGACTATAATAAGAAATAATACCTTGTTTTTAAGAAATTAAGCTCCAGAATTAATCTGATTGAATGAACTGGTTTCCTCCATAAGTAAAATGTTGACTAATTAATAGATACTCTATATCTATAACTCTCTTATTTTTATATAAATAATTCCTCATAATTAATGTAATTTATTATTTGAGTAATCAAAGAATTATTCTTTTGTAACCCCACATTAATTATCATATAAATTTTCGCAGCTTGCATTTATACACTGTTGTTTTTCTTGTTTGCTTCTTAGGCTTCATAGTTCATCTAAGTTAATCACATTATTCTCACCTAAAGTTTACTTCAGGTATACCTAGAGTTCATTTTTAATAGGTACTGAGATTTAATTTCCTAGAATGTGATAATTTGGTTATAAGAAAAAGTATTTTTTTTTAATTAAATAATGTCAATTACCCTGGCATTACAATGCCAGGTTAATTACATCAACCTGGCATTACAAAATGAATTGTATTTTAAAATGAAATAATTATATTGTCTAATATTTAGATATCTTAAAAGAAGTTTTTGTTATTGAGTGAAATAAATAAAGAATTAAATGATTCTTTTCATATCTTTTCATAATACAGTATTTTTTGGGTTAAATATTAAAATATGTAAAAAGTTTTGTTTAAATAATAATTTCACTTATTACTTCAAATTATCTTTTTTTGGAAATGAATTCTTTTTTCCAGTGATAATGAATTTGTCTCTCTAATATATATCTGGATGATATATATTAGAAGTATATTAACTTACAATAAATTATTAACACATTATAACTACATACTATAGGTAGCGATTTCTTGCACATTCACATGTTAATTTTCTGCTTTGGGTAATAAGGAATATGTTCTGCTTGTATTTAACTGGCATATATGTAATTATGCATGCAAGCATATATAAACAGATAACAATTTAACATAATAATAATAATAATTCATTAGTCACAATAACAAACTAATAGATATTTGTATTTATTCCATCCAAACAGATTTTAGTTGGTCTCATAGAGAATAAAAAATTTGCTGTTTTATTATATTGTGTAAATCAACCTGACAATTAACTATAGGTAATCATATATTATTACATAATAATAGTTCCATAACTATTTATTTTTCCTGTCTTAATGCATCTATACAAATGTGTAAAATAAGGGTACATTGATTAAATATAAAGATGCGGATTTCTGAGGGTTGTAGAACATGGAATAATAATTATATAACATTCAGATATATATCAATGAGCAAAATATTTTTTTTTGCTACTCTCATAAATATTTTCTACTTAAAATACAAATAATTTTGTAATACCGGGATATACCATCATTTAATTAAAAATTAATGGGTACCAGATATGAAATAATAAAATATTGAGATAATGAAAAACATATATGCTCCCTTTGCACATTAATTACTAAGCTGGCTTTTAATTATTTAAACAAAGCAAACCCTTCAAAGAAGAATTAGTAAAGGAAATATTGAAAAAACAATTCTGTACAAGTGATTTTATATATTATTAAAAAAATTGTTGATGGTTCCCATATTAAATAAATAAATAAATAAATATATATATATATATATATATATATATATATATATATATATATATATATATATATATATATATATATATATATATATATATATGGTGGTTGATAACATAGAATATTCATTGGTAAATATCATAGTGTGAAATATGTTCTGATTTCAATATTTTCCTTAAGACTTTGGGCTGTAATGTCACTTCCTTTATTTGGAAAAAATCAATTAATTTATTTTTATCCTCTATATAATATATAATTTAACTGTGTTCCTTATTAATTTGGATATGGGATAATCTGAGTATCTTTTCTTTTGTTTGTCTCAGTATATCATGTCTGAACTTGTTATTTAAAAATACTTTCTGTATAAATATTCATGATTATTAAATTTCCTTTCTCCTCCTCAATTAGTTGGATATTTGCTGTACTCTAAGTTACACATTTAAATAATTTAATGATGCCAGTAATTCTCAGTTACATCTCATGCATTATATTTGAAGGGAATATTTCAACTCATGGAGTGCAGCCCAGTACTTCTATAATTATAGGCCTGTTATGAGATGAAAAATTGTTTATTATTTTTTATTGGAATTAGATGGTAGAATTGTATTTAACAACATATTTATTTCAAAGCATATATTTGAACAATGTTTCTTAAACATATTTTTTCTTTTTTATATACAAATATAAGGGGATCTTCCCCATGATTATGGACAAGAACTGATTAGGGAAGATGTAAGCAGACCTTGTGATGTCATTGCTCTTGCTTGTCTATCACCTTTCATTATTTATTTATTTATTTTATGAAACATTACAATTCTTTATTACTATGTTTATGTCACTCTTATGTTACTGTACTTCTCAATTACATTCTATTATGTTCATATTACCCTAAAAGTTAAATAATGGCCTTTCTCAGGGTGTTTTCCTTTTTGCTTTTGGGTTCTGTGTGGTTTCTTGCTAGCCATTCCTCCAAGAATTACTCTCTCTTTTTCTCCTGTGTCATTTTTCATCGTCTGTTGAATTTTATATGAGTCAAACTATTTTAGCAGTTTTAGCTATTGTGGTTGTGTAGCCTGAGCTGCCTACTTTTTATTCCCATGAACATGAAGCCTATGTCAATCCCCCCCTATCATTAACGAGCTATTCAGCGATCCGACACCGTTTTGTTCATCCACTTAGGTTAGTACAAGATATATGAATTAATCTGAGGCTTATGGAACCATTAGAGGCATGAACATGTATTGCAAAGGACCGAAATAAACACTAGAATTAAATTACAGTGTAAAGTGAATGAAATTCAACGAATCCGAGGATATGCAAGAACTATTATCTCTGGTAATGTCTATATCCTACCAGAGCTATTTTTCCGGTTGTGTTCCGTTAATTAAGAAAAGGTCAGATGGTAAGTTTCCATCGTCGTGAAAGGGAGGAGTTCGGGTAAAGGTCTTAGTGGGGCGCAGGCTCACTCCGCTACTCTTTAAAGCCGGGATTAGCTGTAGATTCGAGTCTGGATTACTTCCTTGTAATACACGTGGATTAGCCGGGCGGAGTGGTAGAGAAAATGCTTTTCAGAGAGGTTTGGGACGTCACGATAATCCCGCGATTATTTCGCTGCATTTCTACTGTATTGTTTGGCTCTGGCCCGTCGCTCTTCCAAATTAAAATCTCTTCTCTCAAAACTGATTGAAATAAAAGATTCATTTTTAAATTTACTTTTTCACCTAAAGGAGAAACGTATTGATAAGATTAGTAATAATAGTCTAGAAAATAAAGATGACTACAAGGATTCTGGTTGCATGGAAGTTGTATGTATGTCATACTGTTTTTTTTTTTATAAATTACTTCATGATAATTGATCGTTCGTCCGCACAATAGGAAAACTACCGTGATATTCGTTTCCTCTACCCTGTATTGAAAGATAATTACATAACTCCTATAGGTTACTCGCACAACTTACTTTCCTTCCGATCTTATACAATATAGTGAATTTTACAGGGAGCAGTGCAGCAAAGTTTTATGACTTCTGTGAGTTCAGAAGACAGAGAATAGTTTTATTTTTCTTATCGGGCCGCCCCCCTCCGCTCTGTAGAACTTATATAAACCGAAGTTTCTCAGGCGTTCAGGAGATAGCCCAGTTTCCCCTCCTGGGAGCACCGAGTTGTATATTTTACTTACTCCGCAATTTTTGTTGCATAATCAAGTTTTATTTGTATTCCGATAAAGCTTTTCACGTTTGAAGTTCACGCATTCGTGCCTATTTGAATACTGGTTATTACTGTAGCTCGTGTGCTTATGTTCAAGTTTAATTTGCCCGGCGTTTTCTTCGTACCCAAATTGCACAACCCGATATGCTACCTCGTTGGAAATTCGCCCCCATTTAAGTTCGCCCATTTTAATTATAGGGACGGATCGGTTCGGAAAAGGGCTCAGGTGGACATGAACCAACGCGACTGGAAGGGAATTTGAGCTTTGGCTATCATCCCAAACTGATTATTAACCGCGTAAATCACCGAAAGGGATGTTAACGGGGTTTGGCCATTGTCCATTGCAGGGAGTGGGGCCCCAATCGGCCCGCTATCTGCCCTGGTTTATGGAATTATTCCGGCGTCGGGGCGACGCCACCCGACCAAAATTGAGTTCTCCTCGTTTCACTGGTTCGAAATGAATCCGCCTTTGTTCCGGATATTGGAGCGCTTTTGAAATCGACAACTTTCTGCCTGAACTGTTGTAGAATTCTAAATCCAACTTGAGCATATCAGAGTCTTAATCAATAGAAAAATTGAGTTCGATAAATAATAATAAAGATGAATTAATTACATTTGAAAGTATAAGGATAGACTCTTGTGTGTATAACAAATTGTCTTTAATTTATAACGCCAAATGTTGATTCCGATCAGATGATACAGCCATTTAGACTTTTAACTGTTTTCGATTGAGATTCTGAGGATGAAAAGCCTGCTATGAATTAGTTATTCCACAACCACCTTTTCTCTTTTCTCTTTGATATTCCCGCCTGTTTTATTTTTTTTTGAGCACCTCAGATAATGCAGAAAGAAGTCATTGCGCCGTGAAACTTCCAAAAGGTTACAAGTAAAAATTAATCTTCTAGCAGAGTGTCGCACTTTAGCCAACAATCTTTTCTTTGACGTTTTGTGAATTATAAATTAAAACTATTACGCAGACTAAATGATTAAATACTATATTTTATTAACCGGATAATCAACGCGCCTGAGGATTATTTATTGAATATTTATTTCCCACCCGTTCGTCGGCATATTTTACGATGATGTCATTGAGGTCACGCCGAGAATAAATATCGAGTGCGTTTCAGGTCATTTTGGGCAGCTGAGGTCTCGCTAAGGTCGCAGATAGGACGTGGAGGTCATTTCTAAGTCTAAGTTTAATATTTTTAAAAGAAACCCGAATAAAAATGAAACTCTTGGCATAGGTGACGTTGGCCGGACGTCGTTGGCGTCGAGCGTGACTCATATTCGAATCACGCACGAGTTAATGGAAATAAGTGCTAGTCATTTCTCGAAATTAGCGGAAGGCACAATTTCGGTTGCTCAAAAATTCTGAAAATTATTTCCAGTTCAAATATATAAAAAATGGCAATGAGCGACACCTTTATCTTACAGTAGTACAGTATTTATTTAATTTAATTAAATGTGTTAATAATCTCTTGTAAGACATGAGATAGACATACGTGTTGACTACAGATTCCATCCCATCTCCTCTTATCGAATGCTCGTTATATCGAAACCGACTCTCATTATATGCAAGTGGTGGTTTAATTCTGTACTTGGAACGAATTACTGAAGTTTGTTCTCTTGAGGATCCTGGATTAGAGATCCGCCCATTTCCAATACTAATTTCCAATAAATGAGAGTGCCCGCGTTGAAATTCAATGGACTTACTCTAATCAGGGTTGCTCTTGCCATCCGATTTGGTATGGGAAAATAGATCGAGTGTGAAGCAACGATGGTCCAGATTCTAATTCTCCAAAAATCTAATTCTAATTATGATCTAAATTAGAAATAAATAAAAGCCATCAACTTGAAAAAAATTAACAAATCACAAAAGTTAACCAAAAGAATTCTTTTACTTCGGTGCTTCAACTCTGAGCTCAACATTATAAGATGTCTGCCAATGTATTTTACGGCGCCTATAAGCCTTTTATTGTCCCTTCCTTAGGCGCTACTTTTCCAGTTTTAGAAAGCATTTGATTTTCCTTTTCGAGTTCCTTTTTAATATGGGGTTGGGGGGGGGTTGCGTTTTATCGCTCACGGATTCCCCAGGACGATTCTTCTTGGAAAAGTCGTTTATGGGCAGCTTTAATGGTATTATTCCCCCCAGTCGTTCTTAGTTAATTTTGGAACCTTTATAAGGTCCGTAACTGTCTCAGATTTTTACGATTATACCGCTCCATAAATCCGTGTCCCGCCCTTTCATTAAGTCGGATGTTCGAGAAAAAACGGAAACGTTCAGGGAAAAAAATAATGGTATACTGGTCTCCCTCTTTCGTAGAAGCCTACGAATATAATATATAATAAATATGGTTTAATAATTCGCCAGTTTTAGACTCGTCACAAAATACAATTAACGAAGTTATTTATTTCTTCCTCTCGTTTCTTCCGTTCGTGTTTTGTATTTCATTTTATACTTAATAAATAGAAAACAAATTCCATATGTGCCTGAACAGGATGGTGTGTCTTTATTCTGTAGGAAGTAATGTCATCGTCCATTTCTCCGAATTCAGTATGGTGGTTCTGCTAAGTACATTTTATTTAGAAGTATGAGATTAAAGGTACTTATTCAAATAAAATAATTGTTTCGCTTAAAGTTAGTTATCATTTGTGACTTTTTTTAGCAACAAAATTTATTGAATAACATCATAGAAATAATCTTACCAAAAGCTATATTTCGTATTTTATTCCATGTCTTCAAAAATGTTTATTTCTTAATAACCATACAGAATTACGACTTCTCGCATTATTGACCCGTAAATAAAACCACGTTAATGTATTGGAGCAGTTTTAATAAAGCATTTACTAAACGAATGAGAATTAACTAAATCGCGGAAATAATAAAGGGCATTCATAGAAACCTGCGAAGAAAATAAAGTTTCGCTGTGCATTGCCTGTAGTCTGCAACATTGCTACACTGAACTCGAGTGTAATCTAAAATTCCGGAACGTTCCAACGTTCTATGCTAGTATGTAAATTCATGAAAAACCACACAAGTCATTTAAAATATAAAACTTTGTGAATTGTTTAGATTTAATATGTTTTCTGGGGCATGGGTTGGAAGAATTTCCCAATGATATGATCTTGAAACCAATGTATCTCTGTTTTTAGGAAAATTAATAAAATTTGAATTTCACCAGTTGCGCTTATTTTGGCCTACGATTTGATGCGTTAATTCTCTTAACATATATGAGTATACACCACATCCTGTATTTAAAATGTTTATGTTCTCGTATGTATTACCTTGAGCTCTGTCGCACGAAATAAAACTAAATGGGATCAAAGGGTATTGTATTTCACAGTATCGCTTTATTGTAGATGGTTGGATCTTGCTCTTATAGTACTGGCCGTAACAGTTGTAGTACCCTACCCCCGGCAACGACTTTGTAGTGACGAATCACACCCGCACCTTTTTCATGTATAACTTGGAAGAGAGGATTATTCTGGGCCAGGGTTCACTCTGAGGAAATGAACGTATAGCACACTTTATTTATATTTTCTGGGTTAGATATTGTCTGACGCGGAGGGTAACGGGGGCGGGGGGAGGAGAACGGTTTAGTCACGAATCTGTCTATGGTACCTAGCTATGGAAGACAGCCCGAAGCCGGAGTCGGGACGCCGACGAAGTTCCGGAGGTGGAGCTCGCGGTGTCCCATCGCTGGCAGTGGCGGGCCCTCGTCTAATAAGCTTATAAAAGCTCACCTCCTGCGCTTCCCCACCATAACCGGGGCCCGGGCGGCTGCGCACAGGTCCTGGACACGCCATTGGCCGTCGCCATGGCTACGGCCCGTATTACACTTCCGCACCATGGCGGCCGTTTCTTAAAAGTGATATTGTTGTTTCCCTTCGGGAGGCGCGGCTCTCCCTCATTCCGTCTTCCCTCCCATACTCTCCTCCTACTCTCTTCTTCTTCTTCGTCGTCATCCTCCTCCTCAGTCCGGGAGTTTTAACCATTTCCAAGGAAACCGGCCGTTAAACTCCGCACTGTCGGTAATTTGCCTCGCGAACCATCATCCCGTCCCTACCGAGTCCCCTTATCGGATTGATCAAAACCTCCCCTTTCCGTTGCCCCCCATTTTACCTCCTCCCCCGAGGAATTTTATGTTGGGAAGTTTTCGATATTATATTACGAATTCAATTAAACTTCTCCAGAATCCCCGCGTCGAGGGAAATAAATTGATCTCGACCTCTGTTTAAAAGTCGAGAGTAACGAGCAATCCACTTACATAGTTGAGAAGTCGAAAGAAAAATAACGGTCCTCGGTGTTAATATAAGACGACTGACTTATGATACTCTGCCTTACTGAAACTGTTCATCTTGGGGAAATTATGTACTTCACTACTAATGGTAGATTTTCGAAAATAAAAATTTAACTTTGAAACAGTATGGTCATCTACCCTGCCAACCATAATAACAATAAAGAATTTGCTGACTTGCTCTCATCATTGCTAAACACTCAGCTGCGTACATTATGTTGAACATTTTCTTATTCCGTTATATTTATATGTTTATTTGTTGTGAATTATTTTAATTAGTTTAGTTTAGTCGTACCTCCACGAGACGTGCTTCTGTATGGTTATCTCTTAGTAAAACGTTCGGTTGAAATGTTTAAAATTCACTGTTCGTTTAGGGGCCGAACTCGTTGTATTAGCTTAAATTATTTCCTTGCCTGAATTCTCATCGTATTCTTAACAGTCAAATATATACCCTTTCATAATATAGTTCCCCTATAGTATGTATAGCATTATACATTGTTGTAGCCCACGCTTGCGGTTCTATTTTTGAAAGTGTGAAACAACGCAGCATTCTGAGCGGGGTGGTTCACCTCTGCCCCGCTCGCGTCATTTCACAAATTCCATTTCACTCGACAAGTTGCTAAATTTTCGACGCGGTCAACTCAAGTTAGGCGGGCTCAGTGTACAGATGAAGCCTCATCTCCGACACGGCGTTGGGACGCGTACCGCCGACGGCTTTATATCGCGTCGTAGCTCATGGTCGACCGCAGAGCGCTGAGGCCCCAGGGTCTGGGCTTATCGGTTTTTGTGGTCCTAAATTGAATTCGAGTACGTTCCAATTCGTGTCCCGACCGCGGGCGTTGAATTATCGCCCCCTGTCGCTTCGAGGCGGGCCCACTCGAGAAATTTAACCGGGGGAAGGTGGTTCGATTTCGGATAATCGCCTCCAGTTGAAAACACCCTGAAAAAGTGTGTCCCTTTACGTGATGAAAACGGCCGAGAAATATTTTCACCTCGACATATTTAAATATTTTGATCAATTTAAGCATCGATACTATAATATATAATCACAATTTCCATCTTTCCCCTCTTCTCACTGAGTCGTCTTGTACTAGTTGGTCTAGTTAAGGAATCGGAAAACCGTGTTAAATTACTCCGAGGTCTAGGAACAACCCAAACCAACTAGTGGTTTCCATACAGAAGCAGAGTTTCCTGTCTTCAGTAGCGTCTTGATTTTTATTCGTAATCTAGGCAATATTGAATTACCAGGTTGTGGGTTTGATGAAACTAATTTCTGAGCAAAGCGTAGAAACCGTCGTGACGTGTGGGAAATTTTTCAGAATCAGCTAATTTTTATACACATCAAACATTGAGAATGTCGAATATTGAAGTGTTATCGAAGGCAAATAAAATATTCACTGAAAAATTGTCAGCGGCGTTTTCCCATTACGTTTTTCAACTTCTCTTGAGTGCTCAACATGTTGTTAGCACGGTAAATATTTGGTCGTACATGAAGTGACTTTGATACTGAACCTTTAATCATTTCTTCTGTATTTCCCCTACTCATTGATTGGTGCTCGTTCAAAATATGCCACGTGTAATGTAAACTGTGTTATATCAGTGTTGGCGCTGTTCGCATGACAGTATACTTATCAGTAATCTTTAAAAAATTACGGATTACAGACAAAATCATCTGACAGCGTTGTTGACGATGATTTTCCAGAAGAAAATGCAGTTTTTCCCCCTTAGCGATAGAAACAACTATTCGCTCGTAAAGTATAATGAATTTTTTTTTCCAATCAATTTTAACGGTTAATGGGCAGTTTGTTCCAATTACGAGGGCTTCTAACGCAACTCTTGTCGCGGTTGCTCTAGTATAAATTAGGTTGGGAAAGAAATTAAACCCACATTTTTGCTCGCAGTTGTTCTGCTCGTTAGGCGGCGTGGGAGGGCCCGAACACTGGAAAATAAAAAAGAAATAATCCTACAGCATAAATCTGTGGGTTATCCCATTAAACTGTGTTTAGTTTTTTTAGTAGGAGCTTTTCCGCAATTCCTTTGCCACTGGAGTTTAGAATGCAGTTGATATTTTTGTTTTTTTGAAATCAACGGGTCTATTTCAACGAATGGTTTTCAGTATGCTGATCTTTTGATCAATCGTGCGAAATATTGTGTTCAACCTCCTGATTGGCCCATTACAAATCTATTCGAACACTCATCACACGATCCATATACGTGCTATATACGTGCACAACGTCGCCATGGAAACCGGTCGATCGATTCTTACCTGTAATGCCCGAGTGAAGCCTGTGTATAAAGGAAGCAGAACTTCATTTTTCAACTTTATTTTTCTATTATATATAGTATAGAGGACATGTCAGTGGCGTTTCGCATTGGTATTGTACGTTTTAGAGATCAGAGGATGTAATAGTGTAAAGAATACAAAGAATGTCTGTCCATTTCCAAGTTCTGGTCAAACTGAAAATATAAACTTAATGCTGTAGATAATTATCAGATTATTCTACCCCCTAATTTAAACATTTTGCTTACAAAAAACAAAACTATAATGTTTTTCGACAGGATACACATAGTTGTTTTTCAAGATACCCCCCACCCCCACCCCACCCCGGACATTTCATCGTAGTTTTATTAGATAAAACAGGCGGGAACCGACGAAATGAACAGATGTCGGTTTCTAGTCGCCCTACGAGAACATCATCGCCGATATTGTGGGAAACGACACATTGCGAAACGCGATATAGCCTTTCCGGTTGGCCTCTCGTTTTTCCGCTGAACATTTTTATGCGACTGAATGACCGAGTCGGGGATATTTATCTGTACCGCTGTTTCCTGTCTTAGCTCCTTCTTGGTCTTGGACTGGGGCTAGCTCAATTAAGTTAGAATACCACCAGCCTCAGTGAATTTCAAAATTTGGTTGTTGTAACCTGTGGTCTATCCTATTAATGTTGCATTAATAGTCTCTGTTATCATTCTGAAGTAAATACTTTACAAATTTTAATTGCAACTTAAATAATTATATGACAACCCTTTACGATACCTAAATTCGGTTTAGTAATCAAATTGCTGGCATATAGTAATTTTGTGAGCCCTGCATTGTTTAAATTGGAAGAAAATAATCTTGTAATTATGAATTGCGACACGACTGTGCAGCCGCCTTGTGAAATAGTTTTTTTTAAATAGTGATATTTTCTTGTTTCATAGTGTGTATCCTTATGGGAATGCAGCTTTTATATTTACTTTACTTTTACGTTCTTCCTCTCTTTACTAGCCTTGGCAGAAGCTGTAGGAAATTTCAGTGCCTAACTCGCAGCCTATCCCGGTCGGGTAATTACCTCCAAGTTTAACGTTTTTATTTTGCGCGGGGAAAGCGGACGTCTCGCAATTTACTACCCACCTAGGGGGTACCGACCGTTTTGCCGGAGAATTTGACAAATGGAGCGTTCGAGTCATTACGAGAGAACTGGGACGCGTGTGTCTGCCGGGGGGGTGGTGGTGGTGGGACGAGACGGGGGGGTTTGTTTTGTAGCCCGGGGTGTTGTTTTGTGAGCCGCGGGGGCCTCGCCTTGTGCTGTGGGAGGGCGGGCGGGGGCGGCGTTGCCGGAGCGTCGCGGCGCCCGCCCCCCGCCGCCCCGTGACGGCAACGTGGCGGCAGACAGAGAGGGGGGCGGGGGCAGCCTCTGTGTGTGGTATTGACGAGGGGGCCTCAAGGGCGGCGTAGTGAGTACCCGCCGCCTTTATAGCGCCCCATTCAAAGCCTGCTACGTCGCAGTCTGCCCCCCCTCCCTCCCCCTCCATCCATCCCTCCTCCGTACCTACTTCTAGCACACTCCGGTTGTTATCCTGATGAATTGGGCAGATTTACATTTTCACACGCGGTACGGGCATTAAGGCCCTTTTGGGCGGGGGTTATCTTGAATTACATTCAATAATAATAATGACTATAATTATTTAGCGTACATTGTAAAGGAAAAATTGCATTACCTCTACCCAGATCGAAATATATTTCATATTCCGTTGTATATTATATTATTATCAGTTGCATTTCCGGGTACCCGAACGTACAAACGTTAGAATAATTGCTTGAAATTAGAATCTCAGAATCATCATAATTAGAACAGATGAAATCAATTCTGCTATTACGAAATGCTTTTTTAATAATAATTCCAGTACACGAAATTGTTCCTAACGTATTCCTAATTTTGGATACAATCTATAGGCGATGGCTGCATCCTGTTTCTAGTTTCTTGTACTTACATTTCGCCTATTTACCAGTTGTCCGACTGCGGATGGAAGTTGATGGAAAGCTTCCTGTTGGAGCTCTCGGAATTCTTTGTTGGTTCTTTCAATTCGATAATTACGAAGAACCCTCATTCGGTCACAGTCGCGTTTTTGAATAGAGGATATTGTTCTGTGAACAAAGAATTACTGTACAAAAATGTTGATACACTGTGTCGTTTTTATCTTCTTTCTCTGAGGCAATGGCGTTTGGAACGGATTTCCCGGCAAGTGAACATTAAGTCTAATTATCCCCCCAGAAAAGAGAGTAAGAGTTAATGACGTACATTTCCACCCTCATCTTTCAGGCCAACATTCTTCTCAGTATAATTTGATGCCCTATTTCCTGTAAGGGCTGTCAACTTTGTTTCACTTGGGGATGAAAGGTTTAAATAAAAATAAAATCAGAAGCGACTGCAATTGTGCCGTTCGATGAGATTAGTTCAAATGGGCGCCTCTCCCACCCCCTCCCTTCGGAATGAAGTTCTGTATAGAGCAATATACAATATACAGCGAAATCGCGCACGCTCTGGAACCCGGTCGCCATTCATTGCCGTTGGGAATGGCATTGATTACCATATTGTGTACATGTGTATGAGGGGCGGATCCCACGATCTCTTGTGAATTGTGTTTCACCCTCGATTATAGCACTGTTCACGTGGGGATGTATTTCTGGAGTACGTTGTTCAGAATACTGCAGATGTATTGTACACAGTTAAATATTTCGTGAACTCTCTAAGTAAATATTCGTTGTTAGCCATATTGTTAATATATACTCTCTACAAAATTAAATAATAAGGAAATGTTTTCTAACTAAAATTAATTATTGTCCTCTGCCCATTGGATTGTATTAGTGTTGCGATCAATAATAAAATGTTTATAATAAGAAAAAGAATATATATTACGCAGTGGGTCTCCTTGATCCGATTCAAGTTACCATTTGTCAAATAGCCCTGAACTCTTTCGAGACGCATTTATATGAGTCACGCCTCTGTCGGAGTCTTTGAACTCTCTTTTGTATAAAACACAAATTGGATTTTTATGCCAATTGCAGCTTTTTCTCTCGGAGACACCTTTTCCCGTTTAGTGGTCTCAAATAGAATTTTTTTACATTTTTTCTGGAGGATAATAGCGGGAGGTTTTTTGCAAATTGCTCTTAGGTAAACCACAATCGAAGCTGCCGGGTAAATAGAGTACAACTTCAAATTAATTTGATTAAAATCATGGATCATGGATTTCGGTGTAGGAAAATTTGTCACACTCCAGTCATTATGGGTATTTTGTAACTTTACAATTTCTAGATTAATCTGATGTCGCTGCTTCTGTTCTTTATCGTGGAAATCCCTCCGGAACTAGAAAGAGTTTCCTCGGAAATTCATGTCATAATATCTTATACTATAAAATTGGGAACCGTAGGAAGGAGCTTGTAGAATTTTGAATAATTTAACTATTAATTTTGTTTTTTGTTGTTATTAAATGGAAAATTCCCGATGAAACGGAATAGCCCAGAGATTCGGGAATGGCCCCTAATGGGCGAGCATTAGGGAGGTGTACATCAACCCAAAGGTTATTGAGGTCTTGCTCGCGCGACCATCTGGCCCATAAATGTTACTGCTCACGTTCTTACCTGCACTACCCGAAACCCATATTTTTTTTGGACATGAGGAGGAATATGTTCGGCCTGACATTATTCGGGTATGAAACAGTGCAGGTACGTGGCTCCACCGGCCGGTAATAAACCGAAATTACGATAAAAAACGAACTAATGCGTTTTCTTTTTTATTTATATATCAACAAAATATATATAAATAAATTGATTTATACTTTCCATAGTTGGTTATGAGCAAATATTAGACATGATTTACGCAATTAATTACTTGTAGAAATTTCCCGTTTACAAAAGGCCGCCTATGGAAAACCATTTTACATTGAATAAACATACTTAGTAATGTAATGCCTGGGGGACGCCCAGTGTGCACTTGGACCCAAGACAGCTGGCTTTCAGCAAAGCGGATGTTCGTACGTGCTGATATCGAAGTCCCACGGACTTGTTTTTCCCCACGAGATCTTTTTTTTGTACAATCAACTATTACCGCCATTGTACCTATAACTAGTAATAGTAGAAATGTGTTGTCTCCTACATCAGTCGGTTTTTCTATTATATCTTCAATTTCTCAACCTTTATCCCAGTACCCGTTTGTCACTCATGCCCAGCAGAGTTATCAAACTTAGTTCATATTCACATGAGTGTTATTAGTTCTAGTGCACTATACTGAACAGCACTATAAAGTGCTCCGATGGGGGCATGGTAGGAAGTTGGCTCTCAAGACTGCCCGGTGACAGGCTCTTTAACCTTGCATTCTGAACTGTTGTTGTTTGTTCTCCCGCATCACGGTGTTCACCTGAATACGGCAGATAACGCATCGTCCGTCCCGGCTGTGCATTGTAGCGTGTCCAGTGTCGCCGGTCGAGTAGAGGATCCCCGAGGGTTGGAGATAGCCGCCCCCCGCCCCCGTTGCAGGGTGTAGTGGGCTCTGCGGCTGACAACGGCCCGGGGGTTTTTGCGGGGGCGGGGCGGGGGCGGCCCTTTGTCACGCTCCGACACTCGACTGTCTCATTGACCTCGCACTGTTCCGCAGTATAGCCCCCAGTGACAGCATCGCGTACGTCGATAATTTCCGAATTGTACGACAGTTCAAACGCACCGAGAGTGCTACTGGACAAATTAATTATTAAGAATTGTCTAAGGAATTTATATTAAAGGAGCAATAATGTCTGTAGTATCTGTCAGTAATCCATCTTGCGATTCTTCGATTGCTACTGTTACCGGGATCATCATGATTATTTTAAATAATTTTAACCCAATTTACTCGTGAGTTTGAATATTTGAAAGCCATTTTTATATAAAGTTAACAGTTACAAAAGGAAAATTGGTCCCTTCAGCTAGGTAGGTTTGGAGGCTGTATATGGGGTGAATTTGAGGTGCACATTATAATTGTTCCCTTGTTCTAATCTAGTATAGCTGAAATATAGTGGTTCTCTTCCGACAGCATTGCATCAATATATGGATATATATTTAACTTTGAAACCACATTGTGTTGTAGGCAATAGGTTGAATTATTTATTTTTCAATTGTTGGAGAATAGGTTTGGAAAAATGTTATTTGAGGGTTTACACAAAAAATAATTATTAGCCAGAGCAGGGACCGCTCTGGCAAATATTAAGTTGTCGGGCGTGTTGATTAGGCAAAACCGGCATGACTCTATTAGGACAAGGGATATGAGAGTTCAATATAATGATACTCGATAAATTTGGTTCTTGTCCCATAACGTCCAACATGAAAGTGGAATTTAAATTTACAGCTGTCGGAAAGTTTCGAATCGCCCCTGGATAGTTTCTTATCTCATGATATTACACCGAACAAGATGTACGGGAAGAGGCTGGGAAAGGACCAATCTGGGGAATTCTCCGTCTCCTACTTAGAACTTAAGGTCATCAATGCTCTTCTTATTCAGACCCTTTTCTTTATATCATATTTGGCTGTTTCGTCACTTCTACTGGGAGCGGTGGCCTTATTATATTTTCGAATAATCTGGATTCAGATTTGATATTCGAACGAAACGGTTTCATAGTTAAGTTCAGAAAGGATATACGGGGACAGGCAATAGGTTCTCACCGGGGAATTGAAGGCAACCTGATACAGTGGGAGTTATCGAAAGAGGCGAGGCTAAACCGCACACAGTTGCGATGTCATCTCGGTCGTGACACCCGAGACGTCGGTGCATGGGAAACCGCAAGGTGACAGGAGAGGAAGATGGAGGCCGCAGATGATGTACTGAAATACCCGAGGCGGTTGCTGTTAGGGGAACAAGCCCAGTGTTAATAGAATTGTTGAAGAGGCAATGATCTTACTTGGAAGCCCAGTAGCGAAAAAATAGAACGTACAACGGTGTAAATATTTAACAATATCATTGAACAGAGTTGTCAGCCGTAATGGATAGGTGAACTTACGTTTATATTAAAATTATCCTCATTACAATTTCCAGAAGTATCAAGAATAGCTAAAAGAATATGGATCATCAAGAATAGTAGTAACTCAGAGACCTATAGAACTTATATGTGGTTTACAATTATCCTGAATAACCAGACCTTTATTTAAGTTACTAGTATGGGGCTCGCGATGATTTCGAACATTGTATTATAAGATAAACGAGTCTAGAAATAATTTTATTCCTTCATGAATAAAAAAAATATATATTTCCTGACACCTGGTTTCACGTTCGCCTGCTCTAAAATTCGGGAACCCCTTTGACAGTGAAACGGGATTTGAATTTATTATAGATCATAGGGGTCCGTCGTGTTTCTGCGGCAAACCAGTTGCCTATACCGGTGGACACGCTTTGCCTTCAAACAAGTACATTTGGTCTCGTCTGTCGGCCATCTGTCAGGAGGAAATGCTCGCACAGAAAAAAAAACGTTTTTCCCACTCCACGTTTTCAGTTCCCTGAATTACGTTGCGGACGAAATAGTGCGGCTATCGGAACAAAGGCGAAAGTCGGTCGAATCTAGCCATCTGGTAGAAGAATTTTTCCGGCTCGTTCGCATCAGCATAATTTTACGGCCGGTTGAAAATGGGATTCGGTCGAGCGGATCATTCCTATTCAACGATCGCCGGAGCCTTTACAGTGGACCAACAACCTGTGTTGTTCATTTATAATTCGCGATTTGGCCCGTGAACACTTCTTCATCAGTAGCGAAAAGTGTTACGTTCTGGATGTATGTATTACGAGGCGACGAATAAGCTGGTATTACAGGAAAATTCCGGGAGATTTTAACATAACTGATTGTTTCAACACTCGATATAACTCGGTGTTCTAATTTCTGCGGCAGCCTATTTGAATTGAATTGACTACGTCAATTGAACGTAGAAAAATATTAATTAAGACTGGGGAAATCACATGGGCGGATCGCTGATGGGAACTTTTAAATCAATAAGCAGTCGCAATTTTGCCATCGGCCTCTTTTTCCAAGTAATTAGGACCGGGTTGCAGAATCGTAGCCCAATTTTCTCGATAAGGTAATTTTCCCCATTCCCTTTTCCACCTATAAATTATGTCGCCTGTAGTTAAACCATTCGTGCAGTTTATTGCCCTATCGTACTTTCCCTTGGGGAGAGGAACGAAATTTCGATGGAGGAAATCTTGATTAGAGAGGACTGAATCATAAATCCGACAAATAATAGTGGCGCGAACAAGTTCGTAATTGACCAATTAACCGGAAACGTGGTTTTGTTGTGGATAGTTTTCTTGTTGCGCGAGACCAGATTATGTTTATACCCGCGAGGCGAATCGCATGATTTTAATTGCGGCTACTAAAAATGTCTATTTAATTGGCCTACGACCGGAAGGGTTGGTTTTTTCCCCGGTAATTGTTTTTACCCTCCGCTTTTGTACAGTTTTAGGAAATATTTCTGCCATTCTTGTGTTTGTTGATTTGGTGGCGCAATTTAAATTGGTGGACATGTTTTTTGTTGGTATTGCGGTTCGTTACAATAATACTAACCGAATTTTACCGAGAGGTGGCTCTGGGTCATTCCGGTCATTGAGTAATTTCACAAAATTTGAAATCACCTTTTCGTAACTATTAGATATGTTCGCGTTAGCTATCGACAGCCGGCATTAACCGACTTACAGGCGCCAATGATGATGATGGCACACCCTCCCCCTTCCACCGCCTGCTCCCCTTCGGGCCACAATTTCGCCATTTAGAGCATGAAAAGTCTTTGAAGATAATGGAATTGCAATTAAGCGGCTTCAATAGAAGGGGGGGGCGTAGAGGACAGTCACCGTAATCCATTTTGCGCGCGACGATGGGAGGGGGTAGGGAGGGCACCGCTTGAAAAGGCCTGGGGGAGTACATTGTTCGGATAGACTTTAATGAAAATGGGCCAAGTCCACTTTTCTCTCGGCTCGGTATGAAAAGAAAAATGGGCGAGAGAAAAGTACCTTCGATCAAATATGGATTATAGATATTTCATCACTACAGTCCATTTGTGCGGATAGCGGTTGTGTTTTGTGATTAAAATAAAAGGTAGAGAAGCTTTTATCGTTTTATAGTTAGACTGTTCTATAGGATTATTAATATTTCTGAACAGAGGTTCTGTCAAAGTTAGCATTAATCCATGTCTTATATAAGAGCCTCTTGGTTTAATTTTAACAGACGAATTTATGTTCACAAATGGGCTTCACAATCATTGTTCGATTACTATGGGTTGTCAGAGAGCAGGACCTGGCATGAGACGCTCATATTATTTTTTTTACTACCTTGTAAACTATAATTGTTCTCAACGAACGACCGTTCTGTATTTTTGGAGGAATCGCCTAGTGTCACTCGAAATGAGTTACATTAGTTAGGAAAACAGTACTGGAATATATGAAATGTTATAGATCATTTACATATTTTTATGATACGGAGGAGGAACCGTTTTATTATTCCTGGCCTTTCAAATTATCCCGCTTGTTGGGAAGCTCTAGAGAGGAAGGGCGTCCCCAGATTTTTTGGGATAAGCGCGGGGCCTCGCCGGGTAGGGGAAGGTTTTCGGCTGACATTTCGGCCCGAATCCGGGGATGAAATTTACGATACGGCCCGTGAAGAAGTCAACCCGTGTCACGTTATAATGTCCCTGGGAGGGCAGTTCAGGCGGGCACCTGCTCCTCCACCCGGCTTTATTAAATTTACAAAGGCCCCCGTCCATGGGTGCTTTACCCTCCGAAAAGGTGTTGTCACTCTTGTGCTTACCGACCTTTTACTGGATCTCACTAAATTGCCTCCGCTCAAACTCGACAAGTAAAGTTCATTGCTGAAAAATGTTCGCTTGTTTTCGAAAACTCTCCGATAAATAATTTATTTTTTAAAGATTCTATGAAGTAAATCCAGCAACTATAGCTCTCACTTTGTATTTTGCGATACGCTAAAATACTTGTGAAATTAGCTTTGCGCCGTCCATCTTCTACATTCTAGATGTTAGATAAGATATTCAAAAAGAGTACACGGATGTATTATACATTGCCCTTTGGTTTTTTCATCTTTCGTGTACGTGATCTTAATTTAGGTCGCGTCAATCTCCTTAACCTGACGTAGGTTAAGCACTCAGAGTGCTCAAAGTTTTTACTTCCGCAGCAAAAAATGAGCTCACCACCGTCTCATTGGTTCGAAACCTACGCCTCTAGCCGCAGCGGTTCGGCCATTATTAAAAAAAATTCCAATAAGTGCGTTGTCGAAAATGATATTCGATTAAATTGAAAATCCCCCACAGTGAGAGTGATTTGCGACGGAAAATCGGTTCGGTTCGGCCGACCTGGATGACTGTAAGTCGTATTGTGCGCACTAGCGCCACTCGTGCCCTCGCCGGGTTATGGCGATCCCACGGCGGATAATATGGAGCGGCGTAATATCGGAATTATACCGTGGCCCGTATAGAGGACCGCTGCCAAAGGCGGTCTGCCATCGGCGGGCGTTCAATCGACGGCGGCTGTCATTCGCCCCAGGCCCTTTGCCTGCCTCCGTTCGTCTGAGCCCGGCGGATTGTCGATATATTTTATTACCGGGTGCGTGCAGATGACAGGGCTTCCTTGCATATCCATGCACGGTAATTACGTTGTATTCGCGTTTGACACAGCGGTCACGCTCCTATTATGGTCCATGTTTTCCCAAATAACTCTGCCCGTTTCCCTCCTCGCCTGAAGCATTATTTAGTGTTTATTTAGGGTATGGGCGCGACTTTGATAAACAATACGCTGCCTATACTGAATATAGAATTAATTACTTTGGTACCCTAAGCCGTGGCCACTGTTTTCGAAGTGGTGTATTAAGTTTAATATACTACTAAATGCAAATTTCTTTCTTTCCGTAGTTCAGTCACAATGTAAAAAAACTGCTGATATCAAATGTACGTTGCTAACTACATTTCCGCATATTTCTCATTATCTTCTATATACAGAAACTGTTCGCGGTGTTCAACAGTTATTTGAATTTCTATAAAACCTAGGCGTTTCACTAGCAGTGTGCTCGGCCGTACTATTAATTATTATACTTATTTAGCATTTAAAATTAGCATCCAATGCTACCGTCGCCGGGTGTCTTCACTTAGGGATCATAAGCAACGAGGGCACACCATTGTAATATGAATGATAGTACAAAGATGCGTAAAACATAAATATATCGGAGTTCTTCTCGAGGTTAAGTGCGTGTTCGTCTGAAGCGAGAGGGCTCACGATAGTAGGCCACCACTTAGCATTCTTCAAATATGTGCCTAACGGTCAGCTCCCCGACTCCGCATTGCGGGCATATTGGCGCTTATCCTACCGGAGAAGCAGGTGGGACTTTCCGAGCCTAGTATGGCCTATCGGAACACGTACGTATGATCTTGGCGTCCCATATGCGCCTGGAAGGTTCCCGTCCAGTGGGGGAGAGTACCTGCACTTATCCTCCATTTACACCAATGCCCAACGCTGGTTCTTAAAGTCGAGTGACCCACTCTGCTCTTTTAATGCTACTTCTGACTCGCGATAGTAGACTATATTCCCTATACGCAAGAAGATGCAAATGTCCATTAGAGAGAGGAGAAAATCGACCATTTTCCGTTGACTTATTCTTCCAGCTCCAGAAGGATAGAGGCCGTCTAACGTGGATTCACACTTGTTCTTCCTTGAGGCTTGGAGCCGCATGTCCGATATCGACTTTCACAGTTACCGGAGAATAGCTGGCTAGTTCGAACCGGTAACCGGTATTTTTCCCTGAACCACATCCTCCTTCAGGATTCTATATTGTACGAAATTCGAGTCCCCGAGGACGGTACTAACAATACGTCCGGTTTTAGTACCACAACGAAATCATGGGGAAGATCTATCCGCCTATCTATACGTCCGGTCTAGCACTACACGCTCCCCATACTTCTGGTCGACACTGAGCAGTCTATCTGTCTATCATGGCACAACCATACTATTTTCTATCATCCATTTTCCATTACGCAAATATATTTTTCAAAATTGTTTTAGCTATATTACGCTGAATGGCTAATCGTTACGGAAGACGTCAGATTATTTTTGGGTTACGAATAACTAATAAATACAATTAAATACAAAAGAGTCCAATTGGTGTTAAAGCTCCTCTTCCACTCTGCTGCTTGCGTGAATATCAGAACCACCCAGAATCCACTAAAATAATTAGTTATTTCTGTCGAATTTCACTCTATTACACAAATGGGGAAAGGGATTTGTTTATTGGATGAACTGAATCAATCTTCGTATATAATTTGCATAAGATATGTAGTTTATGTGAGGGTGCTTGGCGGAATATCTAAGCAGAACGTATTGAAACTCCCTGTGGAAATGTAAACTGAATCTAAGTTGACAAACTAACTTAACTGTATGATAGGTTACTTCGGGAATAGTTGTTTTCCCTGCGGGGGCTTACAAAGCCCCTGAGTAGCTTACCGGCGTAAACCATCCAAACCTTGTGTATCTTCGTTATAGGTTAGATATTTCTTTGACAATGTTTCCTTTTGTCATTTGGCCTTTAACTCAGAAGCTTAATTTTCCTAGCTTTAAAGAAAGTGTCTTAGGGCTTAGGCCCTTAAATGTTCTATTTATATTTGGCTTAGCGACTCTCTTAGGCTGAGAGCTTTAAGATCTCAGGGGGGTATATATGGCCTAAGGGCTCAAGTGAAGGGAACTGTAACACTGATCCATTTATTGATTTCATCTGAAAGGTGTGGAATAGATATTAAGTTTTGAAAACAACTCAGTATTCATTTGTAATGTTTTATAAGTTTCCTTCATACGCAATCAAGATAAGTACTGGAATTTTAGGAATCTGGGATTTTTATGCATGTTTTCAGTAGTAACCTGAACTGTATTTCGAGTTGGCCTGTCTTCTGATTTTGCGAATAGAAAATTCGTCGGCCTACTGAGAACAGAAAATCATTCTACTGGAAATTTCGCCGCCGCTTTTTGACAGATAATATATTATTTGTCGTTTTATTAACGCTTTCAGATTTCAGCCCACGTTCACTCGGTTGAACCTTTTCAGTCGCGACGGAAAATTGATTTACCTGTTTTCGTCGTTTCGGCTCTTTCCAAACCTTTGGCGCGTGTTTTCGGGAAAAAATGTAAATTAAAATATGCAAATTAAAGTATAAAATATCGCGAAGAAATATAACAGTACTGTGTGTAAATGGAGCAGATTGTGGATATGTTTCAGCAATTCTTACTGCTATGCTTTCATAAATAGAAATATCTCTAATGAGACAGCCAGTGCATATGAACTTCATATAAAATAAATTAAATTCAAACCAATCACATGGAAATTGTAGTAACATTCCAATGTTCTGAATATGTTTTCCCATCAATTTTGGAAATGTGTATTTCTTATAGTCTGGCATAATGTCTCTATTGCAAGTCTATTGTATGAAAAATGTACAAGTTAATTTCGAAGATAGATATCATAAACTCACCAGTTGTTGGTTTTGTGCTTCGTTTTTAATTTATTCGTTCAGAGCTACCTTTTCTGATGTAAAAATTGGAAATCAAAGCCAACATTTCTTGGTGTGGAATTCCGGGAAGGTGAAATTGAGGGGTCTGTCGACAGAGTCGGCTACCGAAGTGGTAAAGAAGCGCCATCAATAATATAAGCTCCCGGAGTTTTTATTGGGACCCACAGAAAAAAAAGAAGGCGGGACTTTGGGACTTGTGCAGGATTTATGAGAACGTTTAATCTTTACTGACTCGGGTTTTTTGTATTTTTTTTTTAAGGAAGGCTCAAGGCGATAACTAGTCTGGCTTTCTGCGCCCGCAGTAATTTCTCAGGGGGGGTTTTTGAGTCCTGGAGATATTTATTATTTCTCTCCTCGGCCGGGAGACACTGGAAGGAAGAAGTATCGGTCTTCTCGAGGCGTGAGTTCGGTTACTTTCACTTTCAGCCTGACGGAGAAGGGAACATCGATATAACTTATACCGTTATATAACTTTGGAAACCTCGCCAATTTTTACGATCAGATCTATATACCTTCAATCTTTGTTACTATTCTAATGGCTGTTCCAGCTATAAAATTTGGTATACAATTTATTGAGAAATGTTTTCTTCCCTATTCGTTGCACTAAATCCTAACTTATTCACTAAATATGTTGTACTCTATATGTAATGAGTAATACTTTAGAATGAATAATGACTGTTATTAAATTATATTTTGATGATCTTCAGATATGTCATTAGTTTCAAAAATTTCCATTTTGAATTTTCGGGAAATGAAGAGTTTTTGAGGAGACGTGATGAAATGTTCAAAATAAAATCCGATTAAGCGTCCCAGTCTCATATAACGCCAGTTTATCGCTATTTTGAAATACCCCAGAGACGCCCCCCAGCCCTTTCCCGTTTATCTGCCGTCGTTTTGACGTAATGCGAGGCGCGATTAGGTCTCCCTCCCTTCCTCCCGCCGTCCCTCCGCCCCCCCTTTTTTTTATTCGTCTGTAAATAAAATGCAACCACATTTCATAAAACATGAGCGGAATTTTACAATGGGCTATTATTGGAAACAGATAGGCTAACCTCCATTATCTCAAAATGGAGGTCGACGTTTACGAGAGGAGTTAGCGACCGTTTATCTAAAGCGAATTTCTTTAACTAGCGCCGTTGACGTCACCTTACCTTTTTTTCCTACGTCGTTTCATATTTTGTACGTGAAATATACATGCTTTCTCGTGAAATATACATGCTTACATATTGAAAACGTAGTATAATTGCCTGCAAGTAAAGAGGATTCCAGTATGCAATTTGCCATTCAAGACCGTAGGAAGCCGTAAATTACCGCACAATAATATTACCTTGTTAATTGAGGGTTTCAGTAAAATAAGAATTTCAAGAACCTGCTTACAGTAACATGAATATTCGTTTTGATGTATACTATCCGGAAAGATATATATTGCAATTGCATGTACGTTGCGCTATTGTATTTGTAATTTCAGAAAATATAAATTGAACCCTGCGAAATATATACACGCCAAAACGGTGTTTTTGTATATCACTGAATATTTATTTCTGCCCAAACCCATTTGGAGTTGTATATTTAGTTAATGTTTTAAGTTCGTTGCCGAGGTCGAAATGTTTTATTTTTTTCCCATCGGGAAATAGTTTAAAATAATTCCGTTTGACGTCCACTGGCAATGGGGCCGAAGCATGTTATGTGTCGTGAGTGGCCCGCATCTGACGTCGCGTTTCAACATCCACAGCAGCATTTTGCATTTAGAATAGATCGCAGTAGTTGTATTCAGATCTCTGGGTGTTCTTTCATAAATATTTATAAATCTTTTTTCCTCCTCCCGACGAAAAGAGAAGTAACAGAGTTTCTTTTTTTGCTTCCCGTTCGAAACTTACTCTCGGGTGGAGTGAAGTTCACTGTGAAAAGGTAACTTGGCACTGAAACCTTTTTAGAACTCCCGGATTCAAAATGCTGGAATATTTGAACACTTTACTGATTTAATTACCGGGAGAGAAAGGGTGAAATTTTTTGCTTGTGCGCACCCATTATGAACATTCTAAGCGTACTGTAGGTGGAGAGAATATATCTGGTATATTTTTTAATTGCTCATAATAAATAAAGTTATAAAATCTTGATTATATTTTTATTATTCAGAATATTGAAATTCAATCTTTACAGTTAATACATTTGTTCGTTTCTTTTTTTGTTACAGGTGAGTGATAATTAATTCCGAACTTTGACATGGTACTGTATTCCACAGAATGGTATGTAGAATATCAAAATTTATGGTTAATTCATATTTGCTCATGAATAATTCAGAAATGTCCGTTAAAGCTATAAAAATAATGTGTCCGCCTACCACTCGAATATATTCAGGCTCTGTTTAATTCCATTCGGTACATCTGTAGGGGTATTAATTTTATGAGTTTTTAATGTTTTACTTTAACGGTTACTAGTTATATGGTATGCAATGAGATTGTTATATTAAGCATATACGCCGCCTGCGATGTCTAGTTTCAGTATATGCTACGCAAAATGAGTACTGAATGTTCCCTCAGGATTACCTGAAAGACCTGATTAAATATTTATTTTATATATAATAGTAATAATAATGTTTGGGGGGTGATTGAACTCCAAACCAATGAGGGCTTCCTTAGCTTAAATGTTATCAGATAAAATCTAGAGCCCATTCTGTTACAATGTAGCACAGAATACAATACATTAGAAACTATAAACCTCTTTAATGTACACTTCCGTTCCTGGGATTGTTATTATAATCGAATATGATAATTACGGAAGATAGTTCTTATTGAAGAGGGCCCATTTTCCTTTCATCATTTATAATGAAATCCTATTCTAAATTTAATTGATTGGGAATCTGATTGTTACAAATGATTAGCATCGATTGGTTCAATAGGAACCATTCAGTCATTGAGAGAACATCGGTATCTTATCTCAAATGTATTCCTAATTAGAATAACGACTTTGAGGTAAAGATTAATGAAGAAGAAATCTGCGTGTATTATATTTAGATTATTTTTGGCATTATACTGGTCTCGTTCCGGTAGACCATTACAGTCTGTTCTTAGTTAATGACAATTTAGTTTTTTCGTGAACGTTTCCTGAGTGTGTAGGGTGCCTACCAAGCTTTGTTTCGAAATAATACAGCAGGTTCTGGACTCCCGTCGGCAATTTTCAAAACTGTTGGACAGGCTAAACTCAATTTCTGAGCTTCAAAATCCTCTTAATTCGTTTCCTCTGTTCTCCTTTGAAAGGTCGTAAAACCAGCTTCGTACCTCTCCTGAAAGGACTGAAAAGAGGAGGGAATTGCCTTAATATTTCTTTCGGTCTTTTGAAGCTTGTTTGGGGCAGGTTCGTGTTCACCCATCTGATTTTATACATACATATATATATATATATATATATATATATATATATATATATATATATATATATATATTAGCCAGGTCTTAGGTATGTCGAGCCGTGATGAAACTCTGAAAAAAAATTTCATATACAGTCATCAAGGGTGCGGTCTTTATTCCGAAACTTCCTTTATTATTTTAACGTTATACATAAAGGTAAAACCTTTTTCCATTATTAGATTAATTTCATGTGTAGGTAAATAAACTTGGTTAATACCTTTTAATCCACATGACATTTTTACTGGAAAACGACCATATACGTGTGGCTGTATTTGACCAGGGCATTACTATATTATCGTGCAATATTTAAAAATATTATACTCGAGAAATATACAGTTTGAAAGTGAAATTAATTTTATATATATATATATATATATATATATATATATATATATTTTTTCAATATTGAATAAAACCGCTTTTCAAGCGAATGTATATTATATCTATTTCATAGTCCAAAATCGCGGAATACATTTTAGAGCGGACGTGTCCCTTACTCCACCACCCCCCCTCATCCTTTCGGATATCAACGGCCTTGTCCTTTAAAGGGACAAAGCGTGTACTCCGTGTTCGCCGGGAGACAGAATGACGGAGCGGGAGTGTAGCGTGGAAGTGGTAGTGGAGAGGCCCGTATTCAGTAGTGGTTTAGTGGACGTGGTGGTGGTGGCTGGATGTTGTCTGGTGATATCTGGGGGATCGAGTGGTCGCCCTGGCGGGAGGGGGGGGCGTCGCCACGTTGCCGCCCGGTGCAGGGTTGCTGGCCTCGGCCGACCGGGGTCAACAAAGAACGGCAACGCCGCCCCCGGCCCCGGCCCCGACCCCCGGCCCCGGCCCTCGGTTTGATGGGGGGGCTCCAAGGCCCCAATCCTCCACACCCTATATAACAGGATATGGGGCAATTAAAGCCCCGGGCTTACCCCCCCCCGCCCTGAAAGGGGCTGCCCCTGCTGTGGCCGTTCACATTTTTAACGACCCGAACCGCCCCCGCACCCCAAAATGGGCGCTCACCGAAATGACAGGGATATAGGGTATCCGGGTAAAATATTTAGAATAAAGTTTTAAGGTGAGCAACCTATCTAAACAAAATTTCAATTTCCCTCCGAATGATAAAATTATTTACATATTATACATTTCAAAACTGAGTTCTAGCACGACAAAAATACCGGAATAGGTAGATTTTCAATATTCAGTGAAACATTGTTAACTGGATAAATTTCCATGCATTTTTTTTCGTTCGCGATATTCTTCGACTGTCGGACGATTTACGAAATGGGCAGAATATCGGTTGTGTAGTCGGCGGGCCGAAAGGGGGATCAGGATTCCACAACTTAGGGGTTGCAAAAAGTTGTACCGAGTGGCCAGCTTTATACCGGTCCCGGTTAGACCGGTATTATATACACTTTCGGAGTTCTGGTCCAAGGGCTAGTTTTGTACCCGCCCCGATTTTACAAAATACATTTTAATTTACGTCATACAAAATAGGGTAAAATATACTTTAAATACGATTAGTCCGAGTACGTCTGTCAGTAGTGTTGTAGTACAAGTTGCACTCAAGTAACTGACTACGCGAAATTGCAATTGGGTAAAAGCGTCACAGTACGAAGGAAATGAATACCGGCGTCCAGACCTATTGAATATCAATCGTGATGAACTTTGTTTCTATAAAATATTGCTTCGCTTTTTAATAATTAATGTACCTCTATTGACACCTTCCTATAAACCATTAAATATTCAGGCATTTATATTGGCCCCCTCAGATCCAAATATAATCCCTCTTAATATTTCATATATTAATCAATTATCTTTCGCCTGTCTGCGATCTGTGTAATTGACAAATTGTGTTGAAAGTTGAATCAGTAATTTCTGGGTTTTTTTATTCCGATTGCAGGAGTTTGTAATCTAAAATGAAGATGTATTTAGTGTTTTTATGCTCTTCTGAGTAATTGTTCATTTAGAAATGTCGGTATTCATCTTTCTGGTCGGGCGCCAGGACAACATGGTAACTCCGGATAAGAAAATATTATTCTAGTCAGGGCATAACTGCGTAGGTCATAAGTAGAACCGGGTACCGTTTATTTCAAAAGTTCGTGTCGAATTCGTAGACAGCCGGTGTCTTTATAATCCCCGACTCGAATTTTCTCCGCTTGCCTCGTGGTTTGGCGCACTTGTTAGGAGAGAACAGTTATAGTGCGGGCTTGGGGGGCCGCCCGCTAGGGGAGGATCTTTGACCCCGTTTAATATTCTCCAGCTAGGGAGAGGCGTTAAAGGGGCTGAATTCTTATCCCCCAAACCGCTCGTGAGTGCACCGGGTCCGCCCAAGCGGACTAATTGTGCTCGACAATTAGTCCACGCCTCAGAAAGGGTCCTACTTCATCGACGTGTCATACTTTAGATAGAGCTCAAGAGACGGTTTGAACAGCGAAAGTTTTATGTTGCAGTGAGCTCCTTTCAAACGTCCGTGCGTCCATTCGCAAACATTATCCTGAAAAAAAGGATTTTCCGCTATTGAATTTCAGTAGTCACTACGCCGGTTGTCCGTTCGCGAAAATCAGTGCCACTTGGGTCCTCCGTAAATTTTACACGTTTCCGCTAAGTGATTACGGTTCAAACTGAGCGCCGCCGAAACTAATTAAGCCCCAGACTGAGTGTCCGTAAGTGGTGCCCAATGTATCCTGGAAACATGTTTACACGAAACAAACGATGCACCTGTTCATACCTAATATATGGGTTATTTGCATAAAGCACGGTACAATATTGCATGGAAAGGCGCCCACGGTCCATTCCTTCTGTAAACATAATCTATGTATATGAACAACATAGGAGAGTATTACCGACGGCCTCGTGTCGGACTACAAAAAGAACTACACTCGGAAAATTCTGTTTGGGCAGTAACCGTGCTCAGTTCAGTGAATACTCTGTCAAAATAGAATAGACGAAATTATTCATAATTATTTTATTTTTGAAATGTACTTTATATTTCCTTATTGATACCCATCTATTTTCGTATCATGTTTTGCTAGAATAAATATAACGTTTTGTGGTAATAAATAAAACATATTATTCCATCGTGTAATTATAATAATATATATCTAAACTCACGAATAATCCACACTTGCTATCTGCGTATATTCCCATTTAAGGTATATAACTTCGGAGTCCGTGAGGATTTTGAATGTCGCCACTGGTGCGTGCAATTTGCAGTCTCCTTTGGCTTATTTGGTAATACCAGCCAGACCGGTTTAGTCTTCCCGCCGCCAAAAATAACTCTGCGCGGATAATATATTACATTCGCACGTAGTTATTAGTGTTATTCTATTCACTGTAATCCCACACTAATATGCAGCGACAGAATACTATTTTTAAGTACGTAAAAAACATTTAGTTTAAGCCTAAAAAATCGCGCTAAATATGCTATTTTTTCTTCTTTTTCATTGAGCATGTTTCATTTGCGCCAGTTTTATAAATACAACGCGTTTTTTAATGTATTGTACAAATTGAATAATAGCAGCCGAAATCTAGAGCCCAGGGTTTCAGTTCTGAGGCCTGTCAAAAAGGGGGCTAACATTCGGGGCGAAAGTTTGAGGCACTAAATTTCCTTTGGAATTGCTTTCTTATTCTTCGAATTTTTCACTGCCGAACAAAAGAAATCGGTCAAGTTTAGAAACCTGTCGATTACTTTGAGTAATAGCATTGTGTTTCTTCGCCGACCTCTATCTCTTCTTTTGAAAAATGTCCATGAAAAACAAAACAGTCATGAAAATTAATGAGCAAAAATCGTTACTTTACTGGAAACAGTATCGGATTACGATATATAATTTGAATTAATTATTCTTAAACAGATAATTATTATATTTTTATTATTTATCTCAATGTTTAGTGCTTATTCAAGTTACTGTATTATCGAAACTAGTAGTTTTGTTTTGCTACATGAACTGGTTTACACTTAAAAATAAAAGGAATTAATTGAAATAACCAAAATATATTTGTCCATTTTGTGTTGTCTTCTACCGCGATTGTGTCTCGTACATTCCATCCTCGAATGACTTTCAATACAGTCAGTGTAGTATAATAATTTTGATTTTATTCCCGGGATCTGAAGGCTTGTAAATCCGTCAATAATACGCCGCCCGTTACCCGCGAACCGCATAAATTTCGTTCACAATAGCACGACACGGGCTAAAACACCTGCCCGCGGTGTTCTGGGGTCCGGGAATCGAGGTATCCCTTTCGACGTGTATATTACTTCGTCGGACCCGCGCTCTAAATCAGCGCCTTCCCCTTTTGTGCGCGCCTAAAATAAATTTCGCTCGGGCCGAAAGAGCCGGAATAAAAAAAAATCGGCTGCATTCCGGGACCGAATCGTGACTTGACGGGTGTTAGAGCCGCCTCCTCCCTGCTCGGCTTTCACCCCCTCTCCCATCTCGCTGCCGTTTCCTTCCAGTTCTCAAACAGACTAGTTAACCTTGTAAGTCCAAGTCCTTAAGCGTCCTTTTTGCACGTTCCCGCTGATCTGTCGACATGGGCAGTAGATCCCTGAACTGCGCCTCGCGGGGCCTGTCTGCCGTTGCTGCGTTCTTGGACGTGTTCGAAGCGCCCGACCATTGTGCCACGAGATTGCTACACTCATTTGCATTCTAATGCATTTAACCGAACGTCGTGGGTTACTAGGGATCTGGCGTTATAATAAATTGTGGTTCGGCATTTCACGTGTTATATATTCAAAGACTGGATAATATTGAGCGCCGTCAACCTATTTATAATAAAAAAACGGGGCGAACCCCACTTGGAAAGGTTTTGAGAAACAGAGCTTTATGTTGTACGTATTTGGTCAATCCGAGTTTAAAGAATGTAGTATTTGAAACTTAGTAGACATAACTAGCAACCTGTCTAGTGTAGAATGTTGGGACTGATTCAGTTGGATTTTATTGTTATATTCAATTCCTTAGGTGCAATTATTTATTTAATTTTGAAACGATTCTATAACTATCTCTTGAATATTTCCCGACGTCGTTCATTTGAATACTGTGATTGTGATTTTTTAGAGCTCTCATTAGTTCCAGCAGTGGAAAGCCCTTGACCCGAACTGAAATCGTAATGTTGGAAACAAATTTTCTTATGAATATTTCCATTATTCAATCTTCCGCTACACCTTCACAAAGGTTTTCGCTTGATCAATAGTAGCACGCTGGAACTATTCGTCTACTTGGCCATTATTGTTCAGCGTGAAAAAAAGCAGCTCCGCAATCACCTCATAAGCGCTGAACTAATTCTTCAGAAGGGCTTCACGCTCTCTCAAAGTCTGAACACCCGCAACCGCAACTAAATCCCATCCAGCTTCGTCATATAACCGACAGTCACGCAACACTGATCCTAATCCTTAGCCTTCCCAACGTGCACATTCCGTATGATTTGATAACCGGCACACGTAGAGAAAATCGCACTTAGCGAACCGTGACCCTGAACCGGAGTCGAGCGAGCTGCAATACAAAAGTAAAACCGTGTAAAATTACGAGAACACAGTGGAAACAGATCCTCCTTTTTCATATGTAATGATGCTGAAGTATTCAGTTTAATTGAAACAACGAGAAGATGAAAAGACTGTGTAAGTTAAAATGGTAGGGATTACTACGTTGATCTAGCAAAAGATGAATGCCTCAATTAGTAAATTTACAGTTGTATTAACTTCACCCTGCCCCTATTGCAATATCATTTTTGTCTGAAACGAACTCTTGTAATGCGACGTAGACACATTTCTTGTATCTCAAATGTTTGGGATTGCAATAATTGTACGAGGGAACCGACCGCCCTGAGCATCAGAGTAATTTCCAAACTGTCATCTAAGGAAAGGGCCGTCAGATGATTTGGTGTTTCTTCAGTAATTTCCATTTGTTGTAATCGCCGTCCAAATCGCGACAGTGACAGTGTCTGTCTCTGGTTCCGCCTGCCAGAGGTTACTCTACTCTGATGACGTCAAACAAACTTCTTGATTCTGTTTCATTGTTAAACTCTACCTCTGCCCTTTTGTGCCAGACTGAGCTAGCCAACTGCTAATGCGAAACGCAATTTTTTATTTAAAACAAAGGGAGAGAGAGCTGAGATCATTGTGTTAATCGGATTTGAGTTAACTTATAAGGTTGACAGTGACCTAATTCGTATTGCAGTAAAGTATGCATGAGATTAAACTAATTAATTTATTTCTTGTAGAAATAATCGGTTCATAAAGAAAATAAAATTGTTATTAATTTTACTATACCCCACTTAAATAAGTGGGGACCAAACAAATGTTTGGTCCTCAGCAGACTTCCCAATTTCGCCATTGTCGGTACCGATAAAGCATTATGTCAGTTACCACTGTTACAGTGGTCTTCCTAATAACTTTTCTGGAGACGTTAAATTGATATTTCTGTGGCTTGATTTTGATTGTGTAAGAGTTTACTTCATCGTTTGCCAGATATTCCAAAATCACGTATTTCTTCTTATTTACCGCAAAGAGCACATCAAAATACTTTACGAAATGTATAGGGACGTTTACAGCGAATGCTATATGTACAAACAAACTGGTTGTATATTCGTGGAAATATGATATATTGAAGGTTCCATCGGAACCATTCCGAATCGATGCCCAATGTATTGATCGTTTTCTGAACCACAAACTGGAAATAAACAGGATATTTGGTTTCCGAGTCCCAAATAACAAACTGTTTAGCGCTTTTTGTTGCTCGGGCGAACGTTTGGCATCGACGTTGTATATGTGTGCCAAAGAATGATTATCTATAACAATAATATCGGAACGTTATGCTTTAGGGAGTTTAAAACGAAACATTAATGTGATTCTTCTCGTCATTAATCATTTTCTCGCCAAACTGCTGTCGCATAAACCCACTCGAATTGAAAAATTGCTCGTTTCCTGGTTGTGATTCATTATAACCAATACTCGAGTCGTAAATTTTTAGTTTTAAAAGTTTTAGTGTGTATAATTTTATACCGTTCCTCATTATGGGTTTCCGACTGAGCTTTGTCTCTATTATCCGCCATGCAAAATTCCGTTTCTTGGCACCGTTTGCATGAGCTATAAATATCCAATGCCCTAAAAAAACCTTTTTGCCTACAACTGAAGAAACTGAAAGAATGCATGCATATTATCTATCTGAATTCTACAGACGCTATGAAATTCTCCGCATCGATGTGGGCAATAGAATTGCTTTCAATACTGCATTGGCGTAAGTTCGAAACCAGTTCCCCTTCCCTCAACCCCTGGCTACACAATCCACTAACTCCACATATAGAAATTTCTTTAGAATTTATTTTTCAGTTTGCATTCACAGATGTCCATAAAATTTATGGACATACCAAAATTATGTTCATAATTAAATTCCTTCATGAAAGATATTCGCCTATCTTACAGTGTTTGAAACTGTTTTAAAATCTACTGGCTTAAACTGGTACAAAAGGTTTTTTTAATGAAGGGGTTAAGCTAAACTGGCTAATCCAAGCTTCAGTATTTAAAAAGAAAATCTCGCGCCTTCCAGTTTGCCTTTATCCCCAAAATCCTACTGTGGACTAAACCTTAAACCCGTTTAATGCTCATGCTTTTAGGCCAGCCAGGACAACGGGATCCTTGGTAGAAAATAATGCAGGATCAATCACTGGTTATATTCAGGAAATTAGGTCAGACAAAGGTTCAGGTCTCTGCAACTGCAATTATAATAATTCTCTTAATCGCTAGATCTATTACATGATGTTAAACTGCTCACTAAGACCTATAACATATATTCATTGGAGTGAGTTATTGATCTTGTCCTTGTTGTCCAGTTCAGGCCTACTAAGACACATTGTAGTGGAATTAGGCAAAAGCAGAGTGGTAAATGTGCTGTTAAAACTTGAATAGAGGTTATTAGCAAAGTGCAAGTTCGATTTCGAAAAATCAACTGTTTGAGCCGTCTGAAAGCGCAAGCGGTGTCCTACATTGTCTCCTTCCTTATTTCTTGTTGCCATATATGTACCAATAGGTCAGAACCAATAGGTTCTGGAACCTTCTCCAAAACTCTTTTCGTCACTAGACCGGTGTGAAACCAAAACACTATATTTGATGCAGCTTTGTGGCATCAACTGCTTATATTTGAAACTTTCATATCCTGGGTTATATAAAGTGATAAGATTAAGTGTAATATAAAAGAGTATCCCGTTCGTATAGATACATTATAGATAAAACATAATCTAACTTAGCCCAACATAAGGTCGCAACGATAGTTTCGCCACTAAGCCGGCACTGTCCTTCATCTGGAAATAGACGTCTAGGAACCCAAATAAACTCGGTAACAGGATTTATATATAAAAGCCTTACGCTCAGTGCGTACAAGTCCCATTGGGCTGTCCCAGTTTTAGAATCGCATTTGGCCGTAACGACATTGCGAAAGCCGGGGCTCGGTCGGCGGCCGTAAACCGCTTTTAAAACGGGAGCGGTCGTGGGACCCGCCGATAAATAAATCGTTTACGGGCGCGACAGGGGCGGGTCGTGCGGCGGCCCTTCTTATTTGAAGGGCCTCCCGGCCCGTGGAATTAAGTGGAGGAGACCGAGGCCCGGGACCCGGCGGCCTAAATGCCGCTCGTCGTTATCGGCCCGTAAAAACCTCCGCAGGCCGGGAACAGAAGTGGGGCATAAAACGGGGCTCGCCCTCGCTTTAGGGCCCCGGGACTCTCGGCCCTGCGCTGGGGGCACCACTTATAGTTTTACGATTTTAATCCGACCGATGAGTTTATGTGCGGTTGTGTGAGCCCGTCGTTATCTTGGTTTTATGGAGCGCATTTTTTTTTAAGACAATGCCAGGCCTCTATAGGTTTTTTCCTGCGCCGGGGTCGTAAAGCCTTCTGGATAAAGTTATTCTGTGAAAGGTACGAGCCAACGTTCGGTAGTTGTTAAACATATTCTTTGATGAAATGGAAGGTCGTCCGACGTTTCGCTATCGTCAGCTGCTCTATCCTCCAGAAATGTCGTAGTCGGCTCCCAGTCGGAACTCCCGGCAATGTCACTACACTTTAAAATTGTATAAATCATTCGGTACAGAGAAATGTACCTGAAAATGCGCATAAGGCCCTGGTATGCGATTGTGCTTTATAATGCCATATTTAAAAAAAAATTAAATAATGCGGAAAACCGTACAGTCTCTAATGTTATTTATTATTTTTATATATGGATATTTCTATATTTTGTTGTTAGTACTTGTTGTTCCCCAACCGAGAAAATATTATTAATCCATTATTGATTACTATTTATTTGGTTGAATAGTTTATTTGGACATTTCCGTAAGCGGAATGTGAAGTGAAAGTACCAAGGCTGTATTGAGATATCGCGAGGGGAGGGGCTCTTTCGGTAGGGACACGTTTTGGCCATTACAGCGATGTGTCCTCTGTAATGGTTGGAGTGTGCTCAGCGAGATAAGATTTTTATCTACAATCAGGGATAAAACGGTTAAATAGATTAAGTGTTAGCATCCAACTTGTATGGGTAGGAGTAATTTTATCGATAGCTGAAATATTCTACCTAAAGATATAACGAACAAATAAGTTCGAGGTCAATATTTACACGTAGATCTGAAATGAAAATAACAGTGACGATTTAATTTAATTCCCTATTTTAAATCTTTGTCAGTTCTGAAGGATGGTCTTAAGTTACCGAATAGCATGAAGGGACTACACAGCGGAAAATTTAACGAGATATTATTTATATTTATTATAAAATAACTTATTAATTTATTAACTGTGATTTCTTGTAATATGAATATGCCTAGCAGACAAAGATCACATTTGTTGCTACTGATGAGACATGGATACAAGTCTATTACGAAATATATTTTGGCGAAAGCAATTTAAGAGTAAATAACAAAGGGATGTGAATGTAGGGCAATGTGTATAGCGAACAGCCTCATATTTCATTAATTATGAATCAGGTACAGGAATACGGTGAACCTATGGTAATAACGACTTTTGTTCGCAGAATGTCTTTTCATGCACCAGTACGCCATTTGAATTTCATTTATACCTGCAATTAACATTACCGCGTAGCGTGTTTCGCTCGTGCATCGTCGAGTGGCCACACGCATGCACATTAGGTAAATGTTGCGTTAAGTTACATAGCAGGTATTAATCACGCGAAATACAAGATGGATGCTGTGAAGCACAAAAAATTGCGAAAAACATAAACAAACTCATTTTATAACTCACGTGATAGGTTAAAAAGGATGTCTCTCCTCCGATTATAAATGTACTCCATAATAATATTTTTTAGTAAAATGTTTTGACGTTTCTTATTCGTTACCATGAGCATTGATTTTATAAATCATAAAGGTAATATGTCGTAAATTATTCAGATTCATATAGTCGGACCTTATTAATTTCGACGTATTAATTTTCATTTTAATTTAGAATTGTGTGTCTAATATCACAAACTTCACTTTATTAACGTTGGACAGGTTCATTTAGTGGGTTTCAGTCATAATTCCGATTTATTGGTTATGTTCGCTTTTATTTTTGTATCTATTTGTGTTAAAGATTTACTTTTTCCCGGAAAGTGTTCGTATTGGAGTAGCGCCAATTCCTCCCATCCCTCTTCACGAACTTCAAAGTCAGAACGGCTCAGGCTCCTAAAATTCTATCCGCCATTCCTCCCATTGTCCCCCAAATTCAGGCGGGAAGAGGAGAACAATGCCCGGGGTTTATCTCTCGGTAATTCTCGTGCGTTTGTCGCCCGGATTTGTATAGTTTATTCTGGCCGTTGGCACTCGCCTGTGTGTGGCGTCGGCGTTGTGGAAGCGGCTGGAGAATCCCCGAGGCCGGGGTAAGCCTGCTTGAGGCCTCCTCGAGGTCTCCCCTTTATTCGACCCACCCATTGTTCTAAAGCGTGTGATTTATTTCAGGCGTAAAAAAATCATTAGAGGGATGCGGCGGGATTTTTACCCGGCTTCATTAATGGAATTTTATTTTTTGTTCCGAGTTCAGGTGCCGATAAAAAATTCTTTTGCACTGTTCGAATGTTATTTCATGACTTTCTTGGTCTGAAACGTGAACCATGTACAATCAACATTAATTAATAAATAATATAATCAATTCCAAATGACCGACAACGACTGTTGGACGCCCACTGTAGCAAATTACAAATTTTGTGACATCATTATTCTGTCTTGTTATAAGCATCATTATCGAGCTTTTTAAAGTGCAATATAGGCGAAACCTAGGGCACATGATACAAAAACCGGCTTAGGTAGCATAGATATTACGCGCCCCATCTGTGACGATTTCAAATTATTTCTCAATATTTTTGGGTGTTAAAACTTTGAATAGACCTCGGAAAGGATTTAGTCGATCCGTATGTTATCCTGTCGTTTACAAAATTTCTACTATGAAGTCATTTCCTCTCGCCTACCTCACGCCTTCATGACGCTATCAATATGACAGATTTCCTCGTATTAAAGCAGTGCCTGGAGTGTAACTGTACCGCTGGAACTGCCCACATTATGTTGACTTTTATTTCCTTTCTAAGTGAAACGTCGGAATTCCGATCCTGTGACGGAAGCGCCCGGTTTTTTTCGGCGGCCAAAAAAGTATAGAAACCAGTCGGCCAGTCATCTTGATTTTCCGAGCCGTGCCCCGCAGGCAATTCGTATGTAAAATCCCATAGTGGGGGCGGATTCCAGCCTGATAGTATGGGGGGATCGTTAAAATTAATGCCGCGTTAAAAGGAGCGTCCATTTCCTGGCCGCTTCCTTAATTAAGCCAAGAATTTTATCGAGTGGATTCTCCCCCTTCGACCGGTGTGATATTTTAGCGCCCCGTTTTGGATTCGCTCATATTTCCCGGGTACGGTGCGTTCCTATTCCCGTTCTGATTGCCTTTCACCTAAAAAATCAAAGCCGATAATCGAATCGCATTCTCCGAATTCCGACCTTTAAAAAAAAAAACGGAAAAACCATACAAGGGAAGTGCTCGTTTTCCGTGCATCAAACGAATGTCCGTTCGTCTGGAAAGTGGACAAATTGAATTCCGAGCTTTTCCAATAATCAGCTCCGTTGAATTTGCCTTCGGTTCACTAATTAGATAGGGGATTAATAATGCAACTGATTGTGGCGAATCTATAAATTACAAACGCTAGTGGCATTAGAACAATACTAGTTCAAATTAACTGTACGGGAGGTGGAAATGGAACGCATGAAATGGCGACGCAGTTGGAATTTAAGCGCAATGGGAGACAATGGACGGAGGAAAATTACACGGTTGATAAGAATGCTTTCATTTCCCTGTCACCCCGGTTGTAAACATAATATCTGGTGTGACATGTTTAATGCCTGAAATTATCATCGTGTTATCATCTGACAGTATCGGATATGTGGTGCCAGGCATATATTATGCCCGGTGTTTACACGTGTGTCCCAATATCAGTATCGAGAGGCATTGTAGACGGATAGCGATCTGGCTGGTTGTTCGGAGGAACAAACACCAATTATTTTTCAGCAGAATCCGACCGCAAGAATTTCCGATGAGGTTTTCCCGGTATTATTTGCATTGCTGAGGCGAACTGTTATTTTCGTATTGTTTGTTCATAGGTCAACAACATTCCACTCCTACAATCATGCCACTGTTTGTAATTTATATTGTGTTGCCTTGTAGTCTTGAAATAGAACGCAGTAGTACCCGTCGAACCATTTCTTTGGTCTCTTATAACATCTGTTGTCAAACAAAACCGATATTCAATAACGGTCGTCGACCGTTGTACTAAACGTGCGATAATGCCTGTTCTTTTCGATGGCGAGAATCCAAAACCGGTCTACCATTGGACAGGCGTCCTTAAGAGTATTTGTCGATTCCAATCTGAGAGCATTAAAATGATACGGTGCCGATTCGGGGCGGTTGCATGATTATTGGATGCAAAATATCGGCGACGGAGGTGGGTCCGAGGGCGCGCCCAAATATGGAAGCGGCGGGCCGGGTTTCTGAAGAGGCGAGGCACACTTTTTTCTTTGTTTTTTTTGGCCAGTCAAACACGCCTGCAGGGGCCTCCAATGTAAACCTGTGATTGGGGGCCGCTCCTATGAAAAACAAACGGTGCTTGTACCGTAATCGTACGGTCTTTTAATTACTATTTAAAAATATGGAATGGCAAAATAGTCTTAAATATGTCTGAGAAAGTGAAACATTATTGTAAGATATCTATTGGCAGTGCTTTTTAATTAATGTGATGCCAAACTTTTAAATATTAACTTATGATATAAATATTTTAGATTGCTTTTATGACAAATCAATTAGCTCTTGCTAAAAATATCTGAGAAAGGGAAACATTAATGTATATCTGCTGGGTGCTTTTATATTAGTTCAAAAAAGCTTTAATGTAAATAATTAAATTATAATATTTAAATAGCATAAAGGGAAACAATAATTTAAAATATCTGTTGGCTGCTTTTTAGTAACGTGGCAAACTATATTTTTAAGTATAGCGTTTGTCTGTGTGTGTGTTCGCTGTGCATTTCCAAACGGCTGAACCGATTTCCACCAAACCACCAGCCATCGGGAGGCCACCCCGGCCATCGGCGGGACCACCACCCACCATGGGCATGACATCATGCCCAGGGAAAGGAGCACGGCTGTGAAAACATTTGGACGATTGATGTAAGCCCTCGAAGTGGGCAACTGTCGAACGCTTTTACACTCTAAATCCCACGCTGAGTAAAATGATGAAAAGTCTGGGCAGATGTACTGCACTTTTTTCTCTTTCTAAAAAATTATATTTACGGCGATCTATTTTCATCTCTTCTCTCCGCATATAGTGCAAATATTTTCCCCTGTGGCTGTTAATTATTTTTATTTTCTGGCTTCTCGATTCATATTCCATAATATCGCGCTGTTAAAGTGCGGCCAAGAATGGGAAAGTTCGTTTCATAATTCGCAATTGGATTAACGTTTTTATGCATTAAAGAATCCTCCTTATCAAATCTCGTCCCAAAAACCTGTTTTGTTCTCGAGGACCGGTTTGGGAACGAAACCGACCACTAAAGTGGCCGGTGGGAAAGAAACTCAGCCTAATTCTAAAACACCTTTTCTGTCGTTAGCATCAACATTAGGATTTTGAATATTATTTACAATTTTACTGTGTGATAATCCTTCGGTTCTCATCAGCGATGTCATGTATAAATTAATTTAATTCAAATAAATAATTGTAGGGGGATAATGATAATTGTAATGATTATTTAAATTATTATTTTTACTAGATTTTTTAATCAGATAAATGTTTTTGGATTGAACAACATGTGTAATGATTCATCCTTTTATTTTTTTTATCACTGGTCTCTATTGATCATATCCTTAATGCCTTCGCCTTATATGGAATCCGTATTATTCTCGTGTGCTATGTTTCTTCACTACCTTATACGGTACGATTTATCGTATTGCTTTGAAATGAATGGATTCAATTGCTTACTGATGGGAGGCCATTAACAATTAATTCAATCCTCAGCCAGCACTTGTACTTGTGTCTGTCCATGACCATTCGTTTAATAGCCTTATTAAATATTAACCATATATTGATGACGATATCATGTATTGACGGATTCTATTCTATATAAACGTAGAAGAAAACTAATTTACTTCTGTTTTTCTTTCGTATGCAGGGGCGTTTACACCCATTATACTGTTCGTTAGATTCCGCAAGCCGGTGGTGATCATAAAAATTACGTCTGGATTTTTTCGTGTTTTTAATAATGGAGTGATTTATGGAATAAATAGTCCTGGGGTTGGTCGGAACTTAGAAAAAGTTTTTCCGACAAAACTTCGGTCTTGGAGGGGTGTTATGGCTCGAAGTTGGGTAGGGGGATGTGCATGTAGGTAACATAGCGAGTTATCACCCGGTTGCATGCTTTACTACCGTCATATTTTCAACTTTATGTGGAAACGCTGGTTGTGGCTGGATGGTGGTGGGGGTTGCCACCGCTTCGGTCCCGTAGCCCACGTAACGCTTTAAACCCCTCGCCCCTTCCAGGTTTTTCCCAGTGGGGCTTTTTTTACTGAATCGTTACCCCGTCCCCCAACCTCCCTTCGTTCTCCTCGTTGGCCATTACAGCGAATATAATATAGCAGAACCCGATTGGAGCTCCGGCACTCCTCGTAGGTTGTAAATAACCGCCCCCTACCGATCAATTTTTGATAGTCCAATTTCTCCTTGGGTTGATTGCCCCCCTTCTGTACAAAACGAGTGCTGATAACTAAATTGCTGATGGGAGCTACACACACACACACACACACACACACATATATATATATATATATATATATATATATATACAGATTCATTCATTGCCCCTGCATATATTCTAGAAAATGGCGTTGATGACGTAATTAAATTCACTGATATTATTCAATCAACATTATTCAAAGGAGGTAGAGAAAGGCAACTTAGAGAAAAGTCAGTTTTTCTCATATTAGTATTAATGAATTACTAACCGATTCCTACCGCCAACAGAGACCCCCTGCCCCAACTCATTGCCAAGGCCCTGCGTGTTTTCATCTTTCCTGTATCATTATTAACATAATTCATGTTTAACATGTTGTTTTAATAGCATGAGTGGGCGTCAGTTGGGCTGTAGATTACTGATTCCATTCAACCTCATCTGTTCAATTTCCGCCTTTGGTCTCGTACGCTGGTGTTAGAGTACGTGAACGGAAAATGAACTCGGCAGAGTGAAGCACTGTTGTTATCAGTATATTGTCCCTTAGAATTGTCCATTCAGATAATCATTCGACTATTTTTTTAAATAAATGTGCATTTATTGTTATAAATAAGTTATTGTTATAAGTAACAACTGAAATCGACTCGCCTGTTTCTGAATCGAAAGGGAAACGCAAATGTGGTGTAGAGTGTGATAAAAAGTGGCATTCCTGCCGGAGTGTCAACATGAGGACGGCCCCGCCGAGAATCACGAAAGGTCAGTGGCTTCCAGCTCCCGGGAGTGGAGTAGCGCCAAAGGGTCCGTGGATAATATGCCTTTCAGTTCGTTTAACATGCACAACTGTCCGGTTGCATAGGCCCCGGCAGAGTGTGGGAGCGCAGTTTGCCGCACGTTCTTCTAAAGCCTCCGTCCTACAGAGGGGGGATTGACTTGCACTTCCCCGGTTGCCGGTCTCGCATCTCGAATCGGACAGACCGGAGACCGGGAAACCTGATATCGTGCCGTTGCTATGGAAACGTAAAGTCGAATAGACCTGCTGCTTTCATTCATTAGGATTGATCACTGTTAATAGTTCTTTATTAATAAAGGAGCGAAGGTTTCCACCACCAGATTTGTAATAATCACAAACTTCCGCTTCCGAACTGGGGGAGAAACCTCGGTTTGCAGGGGTTGACCCCCCTCCTATTCCTGTGTTTACCTTCTGTATCTCTATATATATAATTCTTCATAATATTAACTCCTAAACTGTAGTTCACCTCTAATTTTTAATATTTAAAATAAAATACAAGGTTACTGGAAGGGTTATTTGTAATTAGATGTGATATAAATATCTAGAGAGTATTATATAGTATCTTATATTTTTATTCATTGCTACTGAAGTGTGTCTTCGTGTACAGTGTTCTTCACTGGTTTAAATCCTTCTCTTTAGGGACAACTGCCTTTACTGGTCATCTTGTATTCTGCAAATATAAATAATTTTTGTTTTAAAATAGAATAATTTCAATTATATGTCTACTCAAAAAAATGCATTGGTATACGAAACAACTGGCATCGTCAACCTTAGTTGTCACTGCGGAAGAATCATTGTTTCTGTGCATGAATAACCGATTATCCTGTAGATTTTGCCGATCTGAGGTATTTAAATCAGAGGTTTCTAAACTTTGCCCCTTCTGGTCGATCTCGAGAAACGTGAACACGGTCCAACATTATTTTTATTTAGTTCCTTTCTTATGGAATGATAATGACAGCTTTCTTAACTCCGTTACATAAAATTTCTTTCAAATATAACAAACAGATAGTAATTCTTATTGTTGTTCTTGCGATCTTCTATCTACAATAGGCCGATGAAGGGCCGTGTCCGCATTTTTACTTCTTACCACTTTTACTGGCCAATGACAATGCTGACAGACACGTAAGTAGCTGAGCATGAAACTATATTATTTTACTGATTTTGAGTGATGGCAAAAAAGTAAAAACCGGTTTAGCATAGCACCGAATCTGCGAGTGTTGGCAGAAACTTATCTTAAAGTATTTTAATATCTTATTGATTACTATTTGTTCCTTTCGCAACAACTGGCGTCCGTAAGCATAGGGCCTGATAATTGTGAATGGAAGTGTACTCACGAATTTCGTTACAGTCATTGTGTGCTTCCATCGCACATTCATTAGGAAAGGTATTGGTTTGGTGACCGTTGAATGCGCAGATAGGGTTGAAGTCAAAATGACAGCCCCTAGTATTGCACCGCATCCGTTCTCCCCTCGATGTTAAAACGAGGCCTGCAAATCAGTTTGGGGCATAAAATATTGGCAGAGATCATTCACAAAAGGGGGCTAAGTGCAAAACGATTCATATTTAACCTGTGTAGGAACAAAAGTCCTTATTCTGTTTAAAAATCATTATCATTAATATTGCAGTTAATTAGAAATACCCGTAAATATATCGTTATTAAAGTCAACATTTTGTTCTTAGACATTTGTACTGGCAAGTAAAAGTAAAGTTAATTGCCAGAAAACACATTTAACAATATTCATGGCATGTCTTTGGTTGTATTGTCAAACCCTTCGTATTGTACATTTTCAATTTAACAAAAAAACAAAGTCCCTGAACTCTCTGAACCAGTCTATCAAACCCAGTACTCAAGGCATATTTATGAAATGTTAACGAGAAGAAAAACAATTTACCTGATACCAACAACATTAGGAGGACGGCTTTCATTTTTATGGGGTCTGTACGCGCAGAGAATGTAAGACACGATCTGAGTTCATCTTCGCCAGGTTATAGCGAAGAGTTTATCTACCAAAAAAAGAGTAGCAGACGGCGGGGTTATCTGTATTGATGTGGCAAGAGGGAGAGAGATAAATCATATATTAGTGAGATCTAATCCGGTGAAATTTAATTCAAATTTTCAATTTTGGCTTTGGAGGCGGGAGTAAGAGGAAATGATGGGGGTCGATGGGACAGGATCTATGTCGTATTGTATGGAGAGATTTCTGCGGGACCAGGGTGCCCAACGGAGTAATACTTATTATAATGTTGAATATATTAAATTTTTCCTGAATAATTTACAAAACCAATTATAAATTTCCCTTAAAAATCAGCGTAGGCCCGTTATTGCGGGAGCGTGGCATTGATTTTAGTACATACCTCTGGGGAATTCTGCCCCGTAATTTCCGATCGACAGGTAAATTTACCCGTTGAATGACAATTTGAGTTTTATTATTACTCCGGTGAATCTTCCTCGCCTACATATTTCCATAGGTAACCGAAAATGAAAATCGAAAAAATGAAACAAGGAATCGAGGGTTTTTGTATGGAAAAGGCGGTTGGATGTATAATAAGGTCGTAAAAATTGACTATATATATTAAATTCAAAGATTCATACAAATACAATTTATTAATTAACAGCCATGTAGTATATACACTAGTGTTTAACAGGTACAAAATTAAAATATAATTTGTAGTCGAGTAACAGGAACATCAACAAATCTTAAGACAATTTCCTCAAATCGCACCTCCAGTTATTTCTTCGATAATAATGTTCTGTATTCTGGACCTGATCTTCAGTTTTTGAACGGAGCTGAGGTTTTTAATATGTGGAATGAGGCTCATGAAAAAATTGTAGTCATCGCCGTTGGTGTCTTCGTTTTCTTTTCGGCACAATTCATCCTTCGGATTAGTGCTTGCCTCCTCCTGTATTCTGTCATCCAACGTTTCATTCTCGTTGATCAGTTGGCCGACGTCAACGAACTGGGGTTCCTGGGGAGTGCTTGGCGCCGGCGGATCCTTGTTGGCCATCTGTTCTTTGAGGAAGCTCATTGCCTCGAAATGAGGCCACGGGGAGTGGTACTCTTTCCCTCCGTCCAGCGACCGCTTCAGCTCCCGTCGATAGGTGTCCTTCAGGTACTTCCATTTTACGCGCATTTCGATACCTGGATGAAGACAAAACCTTTTTGTTAGGGTAAAAGAGGTTGTCTATATTACGGATTCTCTAAGGGACAGTATACAACTGTATTTATGTAATACATTGTTCTCTAAAAGTAAATAAATTGTCTGAATGATTCTGACAGGAATTCTGATAAATGAGGTACACTGGACCCTCGGGGTACGAACTTAATTCTTTCTTGGACTCCGGTCGCATCTGGAAGTGTTCGTAACCCGACTCGATTTTTCCCATTGAAATGCATGTAAATATAATTAATCCGCTCCTTCGTCAGAAACTTTTTTGAAATGTTTTGTTTTTAAATTGTTTTTAATATATAAATGTATTTATTCTAAATTATAAAGAAATCATAAAAATGAAACTTATACTTAACCGCTTCGTCGTCGAAATTTGTCAAACCACCCGCTACTCGCTTTAAATTCTTCACTTTTATTAATTGTACTCGGTGTTTTTTTCAATAAATCACTATGTAACTGCCTGGCCTTTTCACAAATTATTGGTTCAGTAACATTAACTCCAGCTAACTGTTTTTCATTTATCCATGCGAGTAACAGTTTTTCAACTTCCTCTATCGCGCTAGACCTTTGTTTCGTTAGCACAGTCACTCCTTTAGCCACATTAGCCGTCTTTATTATATCTTTGTTCTTTATAATTGTGGAGATCGTCGATTTTGCAAACTTGTACTGTTTTGCAAGATCGGAAATACGAACACCATTATCGTGTTTAGTTATAATTTCCTTCTTGACTTCTACGGTAATAATTAATCTCGTTTTTTTACTCGCCATAATGGGAGTTAAAATGGCACTTAAAGAAAACACGATATTTCACTGCACTCTGCCTAACAGTGTTTACACTGCGCGTGACTGAGAAGGACTGAGAGTTTCAGAGAGTAGTACATGCGTACTGAAGGAATCGTTCGGGGTGTGCCAGCGAATTCTTTTCATTTTCTAAGGACAGGGAGTGGAGGTTCGATGTGGCCTCTGGTGTTTTCGAAGGTTTATGGCGAGGGCGGAATGCTTTGTTCGTATGTCGAAGGTCGTAACCCGAGGAGAAACGTTTTTCCAAAAGTTGGTCGTAACCCGATTTGTTCGTAACTAGAGGGGTTCGTAACCCGAGGGTCAGCTGTACTAATGCGTAGCATTTTTGTAAAATACGACTATGAAATGCCAGCACGAGAATTTGTTTATGTTTTGATTTGACTCGGACAGTTGCTGTCGATATAATATATTATTTTTCTGGAATTATAAATTTGTAATTATAAATTAAACATAATAATACAGAAGTAAAAAGAGTCATTATGTGTTATACTCACTTTTCTTATTGTTGTAAAGCCTCCCAATTTCGGACCATAGTTTGTCGAGGGCTCCGGCGTGATGGTGTTGGGAGTGGTTCTTGTCCCAGAGTGCGGTCCTCTTGAAAACCTCCCCGACGAAAGTTTCTATATCGTCGGGATCCAACTCTTCGGAGTCAGTTACCATGTCTTCGCCCGACTCCACCTCCTGCTTGATATTGTCGCACTCCGTTTCCTTCTTCACCACAACAATCTCATCTTTTATGTCGGCGTCATCACCACTTTGTAACTCGGCTTCGGAGTCCTTCGCGCCCTCCTCGTTCCCTTTCCTGGTCACTTCCACACCGTATATCCCAGGGTATTCGTCTAGAGGTACGATCGTCTTGTACAAGAAGTTCATCGCGTCGTAGTAGGGCCACGTTGGCTCATATGACTGGTCCACTTTTTTTTCGGACACAGTCTTTCTCACCATTCTTCTATATGTGTCCTTCAGATTTTTCCATTTCTGTCGCGCGTGGGACTCTGTAAACAAAAGAAAATGAGTTGTGATTCAGTTTTTAAATACATAGGAAGTGCATTTAAATTACAAAAACAAACCTTCCGAATAAATCGCAATCTTAGACTGTTAGAAATATCAGAACATAAAAGTTTCCGAGGTAATATATACGGGATTTCTTTAATAAGAAGCCCCATGAGATAATCTATTATTCGTTCAAACTCCCCCCCACCCCCCAAATACCTGGCCGTGATGTTCGCGATGACATTCCTACATCGGACGATTGTTGACCTCTCAGCTTAGAACGGTAGAGTGAACTTTTGACGGACGAATAGGTCGGGATTTCGCTGGCGAATTCCTCACCACTTTTGGCCAGCGACAAGAGTTCCTCTTCGTAAACTTCCCTGATTACCGATTTTGGTTCTTCTTTCAGCCTCATCCTTGCATTCCAGATCCGTTTCGCGACCTCAGCTTTAACATTACTGGGCTTGCAACTGTGGGGTATACTTCTTATGATTATCTCCTCTTTAATCACCATCCGGCCCTTGCATTTGAACTTCTTTTCGTTGAGGCAAGCCCACGTGGCGTCCGCAGTTGCTGGATTCCACTTTATCCGGCGATACAGGTGGCCATTTAGAATGGCCAACGGCTTGCCCTTCGTAGTCTCGATGAGCTCGATTCTTTCCGTACAGCGCGAGCGATACGGCGGCATATCTCGCTGCGACGGTGACTGTTAAGACGTTAACAATCGCAAGTGATACTGCGCATTGCCTCTTGTTAGTCACGGTGGGGGCGTGACGTTGAGACTGTCGACCCTCCCTAGCTAATTTAATCCCCGCCAGAATCCCTACACGTCCTCCTAGGGGCCTTCGTTCTATTCCTACTCTAGTTGCCATGTATGAAAATGAAATAAAAACTATAGTAAACTAATTTCCGCTGGGGCGCTTAGCCGCAAGTGTACTGCCTTGGTCTTGACTGAATCGCACCTGTGCAGGTAGAAGACCCGCGTTATGTTTATGTCACTCATTCGACAAATCAGCAGTAACTTGAAACCTTAACATCGTTATTTGCACCTGTTCTTTTGTACGATAGTAATAAATTCAGTAGTATTTTAAATTAAAATATTTAATTAAAATTTTAATTTTCATCTTGATTCTCATAAACAGAATAACATTGATAGAATGCAGCAAACCATGCAATAATTCTAGTTAATTCGGAACAAATACATTTATACTGTAATCATATTTCTTTAATGCCACAAAGGTGGTCCATAATCCACGCTGAGTATGGATTTTCGGCTGTATCAGATTTTTATCTCACATTAAACTGTATAAATTTAAAATTTTCTGTGAAATCATAAACAAAAACAGAATTAAGCATAAACTATACCTGACTGACTGAATATCTGGAAATAGTTCAATATGTATTTCTGAATTTCAGTGCAGTTTTTTATTTTTAAATTTACAAATTGTATGGGTCACAGAGGTGTTGAACAGTGTTTATTTTCAGGTTAAAAAAGCAATAATTAAATCATTACCTGCCGATTTATGAAGACTGGTCTTTAGGCTCATCTTTTAAGTTAAATTAAATTTGTGCAATTTACTATTTAAATGACAGTGTTAACATTCAACATTCATATTCGCGGATGGAATTAGTTCCGAAAAATGTTTACTTCTCAAAATGTTTACAGTAACCACATTAGTAATTAAGCTATTTCGGATAGCACATATTTATTTAATTTAATATTTACATTTCAATACTATAATAGTCACACAAACTAGAAAAAGTAATACTACAAGTTGGTGAAATTATACGTTATCCACCGGTTAATGTACATTTTTTTAAATATCCTCAGCACGAATTTATCCTATATTCCTGTTCCACTCGCCCTCGGAATAAATGTTTAAATAAATATGTACAAAGAGTGTTATCTGTTTACATTAATATTATGATTAAGTAACAATGATTTCTAATTCAAAGGTCCGGAGGGTATTGTAGTGTTGAAGATTACGGGCAAGGTTGTAGGTCGGGTTCCAAATGTGGTGGAAGGGGGAACTGAGCAAATACGGCAAACGTACTTCCGGCGATTTCTTAGTTCCTGTCGTCGCTTATACGTAATTTTCTGTTAATTCCATTTTAACTGAACGCTCGTTTTAAAATATCAGTCCGGCAATTAAAATAATTACTCGCTCGGAGAATATCTGATCCTAAATAGGAGGGGAAAACAATTATAATGCAGTCGCTTGCGACTTTCTGAATTTTATAGAGGTGCAATTCTGGAAGGGCGACTTTAAAAATAGCCATCGCGAGCGATGTATGAGCGGGGGATTATCTCATGTACTCAAACACAGATTGCACGGGCCAGATGTGCCAATCGGCGTGACTTGCAGGTAGACCTTTTTCAGGAGAATATCTATGTAGATATGAATGAATGAATGAATATCTTAATCGTTTATTTGATAATTGCTGAACTTCAACAGTCATGGTGAAAAAAAAGTGCGATTGACTGACTACCCCAGCGGTTCGGGGTGACGGCAGCTATTTTCTATTTAAGTATGGTGTTCTGTTCTAAATGTTTGACACCATGTTTGAAAACAACAGTTTTTTTTTTTGTTTATGTGCCTTTGCTTTCAAAACTTATTTTCGAAATTTATTTGTTCCGCTGCCAATCTCAATGTTCGGAATCGTGAAAAAAAGATATTCACCCATTGGGCAAACATTAGATGGACGCCTAGAATGTTCGGCTAATTGAGATTAGGCTAATGTATACCTTCGCAGTGACAGGTTTTAGCGACCTCTGCCCAGTACTTGGCCTGTTTGGTCCTGCTGTGGTAGTCGGGGTGGCACCGGTTCCAGAGTGGTACCCTTTTCTGGACCTCCCTGATGAGGTGGGAGTTGGCTTTAACGCGCATGTCCTTCTTCGACATAGTCGACGCTTGTCGGAACTTCACTGAGCGGTTGGGTAGCGCTGCTTTTCGCCGGGGCCGCATTTCACGCGCGCATGCTCCTGCGCGTATCCCGCATCTATTTTTCTTTTTCATTACCCACCTATCTATTGTTGTAGGCTATACATATGACCAACAAGTTGGTAATAATAAGTCAAACCTGCAGTAGAAACCAATTAATCTTGGACAAACTTAAGAATGTATCATAGGGACTACTAAGTCTTAGAAAAATAAAACTTGACTTATCAATAACTAACACAATTTCATTGTGTCAAATAAATATTAATCACAGTAATGTAATGTAATGGTATAATAAGCCATATAATTAAAATACTGTATAGCGTAACACATCTTTCCTGAAATTTTAATTTGTAAATATATGACAATACCAGTCAATCATAGTAAAATATACCGTAGATTTCGTGTGTTTCTGTCTCCTCTATCCAGAGGACACACGAAATCTACGGTATTCCAACCCCTCGGAGACCACAAAACAGGTATGTTAAACTAGTCAAATATAGTTTTTACCGGATATTAAAAGAAATATATTCATGATGTAGGTATTGTTACGAGATTTTACATTATGCGTTATTTATTTCCAAACCGGAACTACAACGGGATGATTCAAGATGCGGAATATTTGTCAGAACTCGAGGGAATCTTTATCGTACTGAAACCACGGAATTGTTATGTACACAGTTCATTCGTCTGAATGTGATTTGTCTCTGCCAGTACCGTACCGAATGTTATGACTCTCGATCAGGTTATTTTCCCTCGCTGACACTACCCTGAATATATTTGATGATTGTAGTACTAAATTTTAATTCAAAACTTTATTTAATGAATATTTCATGTATTAATTATCACTTCATAAGAGGTTGATAATTGGCGACCCTATTCCTTATTTAATATAGTTGAAAGATTTGATTTAATGTACTCGTGTGCTCAGAACATAGAATTACTGCCGATTAGGACCAATCAATGATGCGTTTCTATTTAGGACAGTTTCGTAAATTCATCAGTAATTTTAGTTTTTTGTTAGCTTTAGAATAGAATAACTGTAGTTTTACTTTACATTCAATATACCGGTGTTCATGCAAATGTTGCAAGTCCAAACGAACAGTTTTGCAAACATTTTTTTAGAAATAGGATTTGCAGACTGACAGTTGATATTTTTTCTGCTTAGTTATTGTATGTACCGAGGTCTGTAAGTAAGCTTAATTAGATGCCTGATTTTTCAGCAACTTGCTCCGTAGTTTGTAGTATCGCTGAAAATGTTTATATTTAATTAAAAGAAGATATTAGGAAGAAAATTTGTTTCCGCCCGGGATCGAACCGGGGACCTTGCGCGTGTGAGGCGCACGTGATAACCGCTACACTACGGAAACTGAATTGAGGTGAAATTGGAAAGATTCCGTTTATATATCTACGAATTGGTTCATTCGAACAGTTGGAAATCCATAGCTGAAGGGTTGAAGTTATTTGAGCTGGCTGGTGTGAACCTTCTCTAGGCTCTGGGTGGGTAATAAAAAGGGAGGGTCATAAAATGGTAGGATCGGGTCACAGGGTTCCTCCTTGTGCAGGGTGAACGCTTTAAATCAAAGTCTTTCATAGTTGAACACGTGTCTTTGATTTTAGGCAGTAAAGAGTAAACAGTTCTTTTAATAGAAAGCTACTGTTCTATCGTTGATCCATCTTGCCCCTTTTATAAAAATGTGTTTAGGATGATAATTACTGAAGCTTAATGCTTTTGTTGTAACTATGCTCTCACTGCGTTTAGTAAAAAAAAAAGATTAGGAGGTTGTGGTAAAGTATTTGCTTCTTGGAGTCGCATAAAATGGTTTATTCACACCGCTGAACCATTTCCTTCATTTACTGATTTGATAATTGATTTGGACCTGATCTTTTCTTTAGTTCGGTAATTCGTCCGAACAACTACCACAAGTGCTGAAATTATGCTGCCGCTCTCACTAAGAATGAAGCACCCATGAACATTGGTACTCAATGGTGCAGCGGAACTGGGTGTGTGATCTAGCGTAAGTCGAACAGTAAATGTAATAGTAAATGGAGAGAAAGCATTTTTGTTTGTCTTTCCGAAGGGCAGTTGCCAAGGGGGACGAGGGACGTACCCACCGCGGGATGACTCGTACTTAGTGCGGCTGTGTTGCTGGCAGAGGGAATCGCGTGCGTGATGGCGAGAGAGGCATGCGGCCTACACAGAAATCTCATTAAGATATTGATGGAGGCCCATGGGCGAGGCCGGTATTAACGCGCGTCCCTTTATCTCAGGGGCCCCTCTCTTTAATTATTCAAGACACGTTTGTGTAGTTTATCCGGCTGTTATCAGGGCGGAGAGGGAGAGTACCCGCCGGGCCCCGGTGCGAGATTTGTTAAAGTTTCATTTCTAACACCTTGCATCCCGAGCCCCCCGGTGAAAACATTCTCCTTCGGACCCTGAATTATGACCAGCCCGTTAATTTTTGTACCTTCGGGCCGAAGAATTGGACTCTACCTAATACCCCCGCACGTGGGTACATTAGGACGACCACTAGTCTTTTATAACCCAAAATGTCGACCACTTAGTTCTAGTACCCAGAGGAATCAGGAGTTCTGAGGGTATCGTTTACTTAAGTCTACCTTTGTGATTATTTATTAGAAGCGTAAGCCCTGACGTCGAATTAATTAATTTCTAATTTGGTTTTTGTATTTGTCAGTCTATTGTACAACGTGTATTGCGAATTTGTAAATTATCCATTCACGTTTGTAGCATTTCAGACGTTGGCAATTATGAAATGTCTGGGGACATGAAAATAGTTTTCCCCCGACGCTTATACTCCCTCCTCTCCCCCTTTGTGCGTTTAATTGTGCTGACTGAATTTGGCTCCGTCCATTGTTATGGAAATGGCTTACCGTTCATATATCACGGCCCGAAAAGCGGAAAACTGTCCAAATCGGCAGAACGGGCTGAAATTTGACCTGGAGGGGTCGCCGGGGTCGGAGGGCCCGTGGCACCTCCCGGAGGGTTTAGGAAACAGGTAGGAAAGAACGGGGGGGGGCGGACCCGGGACCCCATTATTCTCCGGAAAGCTCTCCCGGCCGGTGGGCGGGGGCGATCCCCAACAAAAACGATTTAAACCTAAAACTATTAATCAGCTGGGCGGTGGGGCCTGGCCGGGGTTTGGGATTTTGCCTGTGCCCCTGCGGTGGCCCCAATTAACGGGCCGGGACGAGTGATTCTCTTCCGTCCCTCTCGAGCAGCTCGCCACCACCATCTGTTTTTATGCCCATTACCAATTGCATTCGGAATAACGTGAGCACTGATAATTTAAATGGTGGGAATAATGGAAATTTGAACATGATTTTTAGAAACGTGATCCTAATGCAGACAGTAGTAATAGTTATTGCGTGCATGTTTATAAAATGTTTCTCCGTACAATCTAATATGTATGTACCTAATAATTCTAACTTAAACATTTGGATGTACAAATTTGAAAGTCGGAAAAGTATTTCATAAGGAACACCATCTTATGAAAGAAATTATGGATTATTAACGATTTTATTGTACATCAGGTTAATATTACAAATAAAAAATGAATAATTGATATTTATTTAACGTATTTTCTTTCTTTTTCAGGTGAGTTGCTGTTATATATTGCATGCACCAATTGCTTGTCTAGGGATTGACAAGGTATCGTTAACCCAAAATATTTATATTTAGTTTTTCTGTTTTAAAAAATTCTATTGCGTTGAACTTTGCGACAACGTTGTGACGTTGCGAAGTATCGCGCTGCTATGAATAGGGTCGATTTTTTTCATACTCACTCGAGTGAAAATTAATTTCTGCTTAATGAAGGAAATAACAATTTGCATATCCGTATAAAATATTTATCGCAATGTACCGAACGTCGATTGTATTCCGCGCGCATTCTGAAATCGAGAGTATGCATTTTGCATGAACCAACGGTAGAATCGCTATTGGAGGTGCAGTTTGCATTTGCCGGGATTTGTGATCGTGAAATTTCATATCACGTTTTCCCGTCGGACTCATTCGGCTCGAAATGCCCAGGTCTCTGACCAATTTCATCGCTTTCAACGAGAAAGAAACCTACATCATAGTTGTCCGCAATATATCGTTTTGAAACCAACCATCAATAGTTCCCTGTACTACATTTATAGCAGTTAAGGATTAGATGTCTAAATCATTAATACAACTTACGTTTATTTTTTATTTGATAAATGTAATAAGTCTTGAATTAGTACATATGGAGATTAGTTTTACTTGGGAATTTGCGCATAAATGTTGTGAATTTCCACTATTACTTTGCACGTCTGTCTTGTACACTGCGTCTAATTGTGGAAGGGAACATACCCAGTGTTGGACAGCCCCGGGGAGGTAGTTTATGCCCGCATTCTGCGACAAGTTTTAATTGGGCTCTTTCTGGGAGTTTTACGGCCTTATAGGATGGCCTCAAATTGGACTGCGAGAGGAACTTTTTGCAGCCCCTTTGTGATTCTTCCCCTCATTTTTTCCCTTGTTTATCTGAGGCGGAGCGCCGAGTGCCAAGGCCATTAGCGACATCTATCTCGTCCCCGAGGGACGTCATTTACACCTGTCGACACATAACCGCGCCGTTAGTCGATATCTGTACCACCGTCCGGCCAAGTACGTCCTTTGCGCTTGTTAGTTAAGTTGTGCAAATAGAATAAAATGAGGTTCAGAGAATAAAATTTGAGTAGCAGATATTAGAATTTGAAATTATTATTGAATTGAAATATGCACTTGAAATAACCACTTTACGTAGCCATAGAATCGAGTAGGCGGAACGCTGTGATAGTGTACTTCGCAGATTTCGTTGTCAGTAAGTTTATGCGATGTGGAACGACCCAAGTATATTTTCTGTTACAATTTGCGCTTGTTTCCAGACTGATAACGGCCATCTTCAGTAGATTGTAATGGGCGATAGATTTTAACTATCGAAAGAGACCAGTTAATCCGCGGAGGTTACTGTTTCCTCACTCTGCAGCGACATATTAAGCATCTGTTCTGATTGAGCTTAATGCAAATAGTTCCAGTTAAAACAAGATATTACTCTGTCTCTAGTTAGTAATTAATTGAAAAATAAATTACAGTGTTTCGTTTTCAATAATAAAAAAAACTTCCCTTAGTTTTGAACTTATAAGGGAATGCCATTCTTTTCCGAAGATTTCAGTTCATAGACAGATATTTCGTAACATATTGTACTTTTATTAATGTTCATTACATTATGCGTTCGTATGTTAACCTTTCAGTTTGGATGCAATTTAAAAGACTCTCTCCACCGGTCAAATAGTACTTACGTTGGCAAGAAACAGTAACCGGTTTCCCCGCCGGTGTTATAATACTGTAGGGGCGTTTCTTTCAGATTATATTCCTGTCACAACTCAGGGGTATTCCCGGGCCGGAATCGAGTTTCGGGCCCCGAGTATGACCCAAAACAGAATTCGGGGCCAGCAAAAAGAGGCCCCTTAGGTTTGGGTATAATCCGCTTATCTGCCCGCCTTAGGACCCCGCGTCTGGATGATAGGGGGCGGGGGGGGGGTGGCGGTTCTGACAGACGCTGGGCGCTGTGTAAAAATAATCTGGAGAGAGGGGCGGAAAAAGTTTTTCGAGGGGCGGGAATTTATAGGGTGGGCCGGGGGTTGGGGCGGAGGGATGAATAATTCAGGTGGCCGTGGAGTCAGCCACCGGCTCTAACTCACTCGTCACCTTCCGTCACCAGCCGTTTACTTAACAATCTCCACAGGGGGATCTCTGTCTTAATTTCCACTTTCGCGATTGTCACCACTCTCATTTCCTCGCAAAATTTTAATGTTTACACATTATTTTCTAATATTTTCATCTATTTTAATGTATTGTTATAATTGATTTTGAATTCTCAAACTTCTGTAGATTGTGATTTCGTGAATAAGCACGAGATTCTCGAAGCATGGACACACTAATGGTCTATTTTAATTTCGTTATATATTACCTACGAACAATACGCGGGATGCCCACTGAACCTCACTTAGGTAGGAGTTGATGTGGATTGGAAAATGAGGAAATGTTGATTAACTGAGTGTACTTTTGAGTTGTGTGATGTTAGAGTAAGTTTTCCTCATTTCCTCGCAAAATTTTACTGCTTACAGAGTATTTTCTAATATTATCATCTATTTTAATGTATTGTTATAATTTTGATATTGATTTTGAATTCTCAAACTTCTGTAGATTGTGATTTCGTGAATAAACACGAAATTCTCGAAGCATGGACACACTACTGGTCTATTTTAATTTCGTTATATATTACCTACGAACAATACGCGGGATGCCCACTACCTCACTTAGGCAGGAGTTGACGTGGATTGGAAAATGAGGAAATGTTGATTAGCTGAGTGTACTTTTGAGTTGTGTGATGTTAGAGTGAGTTTTCCTCGTTTCTTCACGTAGTTATAAAAATGTTTAACGTATTTCTTGGTTGTAGAATGTATAATCTGTATTTACACGATTTGAATTCCCTCACACGGAGGACCCGATCCCAAATAAATCCATGCTGGGAGGAAAAGCCACGTGTCCTCCCCCTGCGGCGTTCACCCTCTAACGCCTCGTACTGAAACACCTGCTAGGAATAGAATACTCACTGAGGGGCGCGTTTCCCACATAGATCCGAGCAACACGTTTGTCTACTTTCAGAGAACTATTCTCGTTCCGGAGGTTATCTAAGACCCTATAGATTACTCATAATTACTTGTCTTATGTTCACTCTGATGATTTTTCACGCTCGGCATGAATTTTAACAAACTATTTTTATAAGGCAAAACAAACTTTTAATGTTCGAATGTTGAAAATTTATATTTACAATAGAATATTCCGGCACCCGTAATATTCGAACTATTCAACATACATTATTTTACTGGCTTGTAATATTCAATTTATTGTTAATATCTCGAATATCAGTTAATATCGACTGAATTTCCGTTCAGATAGAAACAAATAATATTGCTGAACATCTGCAACAAACAGTTAATATGTAATTCAATGAAAATATTTTGGTTTTAAGCGCAGTTTAATTTGCGCTGTTATCCACTGTAATATGAACATGTTATTTCAATTAGGTTTCATCTCGCGGTGTATTTTGCCATCGGAAAATGGTTTGCGTATTTTGTTGAACCTATAATGTCCGGCATTTAATGTAAAGCCAACATTTTGCTTTCAGCAGGATTTTTATCAGTATCATCACATTTTGAATTGTCAGTCGTATAAGGCATAAACATTACAGTTTTTAATGGTAAACTGAATCTACAAATAATATCCCGGTTTCTTTTAATATTAAATTTTGAATGAATTTTTTAGTTCAATCAGTTTCTTCATTTGGTACTGAATTGGCTTATCTCGTTCTCTGCTAGACCAATTTCGGCATCTTGCCACCATGAGTCCGGAAGTCATTTGTGATTCCGGAAGTAAATCAGCATTGTTCAAGTAGGAAAGCTATGAATCAACCCACAGTCCTGAAATGAGTTTCAATGGAAAGAAAATTTTAAAGGGAAATTTCTTGTCAAGATGGTCGAACGATTTAATTTTAGGAGGCATAACATATCGTCCGATTCATCTCGGACTGAATCCCAGTTATGATAGAAAACATGGCTCCATTGGAGAAGAGCGGCCGTGAGTTTTATTTTTTCTCCGTTATTCTTTCCCCCTTCTCCTCATCCCCTACCCCCGGCACCTCCGTAATTAAATTCTACGTCGTTCTCTTTTTTCCACCCCCTCCTCCGCCGACGGTGGGTCGCTTTATAAAAGAAGTGTTTGGATAGGACTGGGTCCGTGGGAGGGGTGTTGGGGTGTTTTTGCTCTCCCCCTTGGCCCTCGCCCTCCCCCTCGCTTCGTATTGATTTTCTCCCGGCGGAGCCTCTCCCTCTTCCTCTCTCTCTCTCTCTCGCTCCCTCTCCCTCTCCCTCTCTCCCTACCCTACAGCCGCCCCCTTCAACCTTGTTTTCCTCTGTTCGATCAAGGTCAGATCCGCCCCCGCCCCCGCTCTTCTACGCATTTTCCTCCTCCCTTTCCCGGTTTCTCGTACACCAATCTGACGTTTGTTGGGTACGGGTGGGGTGTTCGTTTCCTGAAGTTATTGGCCAAAAAAAATAGCGCTAATAAAAATTGAAAATGATTTTCGCGAAGAAAACACCATATTCGCCTAGATTTAGAATACAAAGTTCCGAAAATAACCTACGGTTTTTATGATTTTTTGTCCCTGCACTCCGGTTTGGTCTTTTGCGGTTTGAGCTACTCCCAAAATGAAAATAAGAAGCTCTGTTTTAGAGTGCTCTATTTCAGCAATAAAAAATGTTACATTAGGTATGTTATCAGCATTGCAGTCAATTTTCGTTATGAGGTCGAAACCATAAATAATTTGTTGGGCATCAGTTGGCCTAGGAAAATCGCACGGACTTTATTGCAAACATCATTTTTCTCCTGTTAGGAGTTTGTTAATAATAGATCAGTTTAAATAACAGATCAGTCATCAGGTGAGGATGTTCTTATTTATCATTGTTAGATAATTACTCCCCGATTTACAAAGCGCTCGATGTAAACCCGAGACAGAGGAGATTTTGTGCATAACGAGAACGGAGAGTTTGATAGCGAGTCCCGGAAAAATGCCGGATTCGAAACGGTATTTGGTAGTCAAATACTGGCGCCCCGCTGAGACCGCCATTTATATACGAACTGATTTAAAGCCCGAAATAGGGGCGGGACTGGACTGAAGGAAAAAGTGGGGAATAAGAAAAATCGAAGGACGGATAGGGAACCTAATTTGAGATGGGCGCAGACAGGCCGTAAGCCGTAAAACTGAAAGTAAGCCCATTAAAACTGGGCTCGGAAACGGACCCTTTTATAACTTTAGGCCCCGGCTCCCCTTCCACTACACAACACCCAACCAGCTCTTGCATTTAAAAAAAAACCAAGTTTTATATACGTTTTATATAAATATACGTATCGCAGTAATTTGTATCCTTTTCTTTCAGATTAACGCATGAAAGAATTATTATATCACTCATTTGGTACCGGATTACGAAGATAACTTCTTATCTAATTGATTTACTCAGACTTTCACTTCCTCTCTTCTCTTAACTAATTAGGGAAGTTTAACTTTGCGGCACGCTCAGTATTTGGATCACATCATCGATTTTTTTTATATACTTTCCCCAATTATTTTTCTTCATTACAGAAATGTTGGTCGATAATGCAAACTGGCGGCCGAATATCGTGATACTTAGTCTGTTCCAAGAAAGTTGGACCCCTAATATAGTTTTATAGTGTGAATTGGAACTCATTACTTTGAAATGGAAAATGTTGCTTCTCTGGTACAGTATCCGATTATCCGTTTTGTAATTATCTTTCAAATTAATGCTCAGACCCGTTTTGAAACCCGACAGCAAAGGCGGCGGCGGCGGACATATTGTATCGAAGGATGCCCTTTTCAGATAGACGTGCTGCGACAAAAAGTATCGGATGAAGAATTTAATTACGGCTAGAGGACAAAAGCGGAGCTAGCCCTCCTCTGAATCGGGGCATAAAACCGAGCACTTTTTCATGTCCTACCGCCTTTTACTTTTAGAAGTGTACCCGTTTTTCTCCCTTAATTTCTATTTCCTATTTCCCTTTCACATTTCTATGAGTCAATCCGCGTACCAAATTTTGGGGGTTAAAATAAAAGTTCGTCAACTTTTGTTGTTCTGTATGTTGGTAATATTTTACTCCATTTTTCGTATTCCGTCGCTTTGAATCAAGTTTAATCAAAAGTTTCATTTGTTTTAAAAATTTTGAAATTCCGATCCTGATATTTGCCAGGAAATATACTTGTTTAATGCAGGATCACATTAAAAGTTCGGCTTGAATACGAACCGGTTGAGAGGGGCAAAACCTGTGTTTATTCTGCTCGCCGCTTCTGGTTTTTATTTAATCCCGACTGAAAAAAATACGGTTTAAAAAAAGTTGCGATATGGGGTCCCCTTATCTGAAAACAAATACACATGCAGATAAGAGTTTAATTCAGGTCCTCTCGGCTTATCTTGATTATCATTTTTCGCTGATCCCTTTCATTTTTTTGTTACTACGATCTCCGATCTTGGCTCTACTAATTAAGAAAATGACGTCCAGATTTTTTTTTTGCTTAAACGGATTGACGATAATTTTAGATACTTTTAATACACTGGACGGGATTAGAAGGATTTATTGATCGACTGGGCGAATTAAACGGAATAATGATATATCAGATTGCATTATAAAATACAAGACATTTTTATATAAAAAGCGGCAATACATAACGAGTTCAGTTGTAGGGCCCTTCTAGTTATCGATTTTCAGCTATAGGGTGAATTATCTTAACTTTATGTTATTAAGAATACTTCATCCAGTATAAAGTAGGATAAGCTTTAGAGATGTAAAGCTTTTAATCAGGAAATTCGTTAAATTAATTTATAGTTCGGGCTCCGAATTAATCATTGGGGCGGTAACTTCAGTGGAAAAAATGACCAAATCGCGGTCTTTAAAATATAGGGAATTTAATTTCCTTTTAATTAAAACTTTCCAAACCAGAGCTCTCCGATATTTTATTTCAATTAAGGACACCCAAATGGAGCTCCGGTCCAGCGGAAAAGGTAGGGGACGCTACATTATGGGAATTCAATTTCCCGATTAGGTGTTCAATACCAGCCAACGTTGCACATGAAAAGAAACCCGTCGCGTTAGCCTTTAGAAGAACAGTGTGAACTTTCCTTATCTTCTTTATACGCAATAATATAATTAGTCGTGTTAACATTGTACGGCTCCGTTTAACATTAATATCGATGTTCGAATGCTCCGGGACAGCTAGACCAGTAATTGGATAGAAATGAACGTTATTTAGACCTTTTCGCCTTACGTAGTGAGCCAAATAATTATTTCTTTAGTTTACAATCATTCTGTTTGAGAATTGCATTACACTCGCTGTACTTGGAGCCATACGAGGCGCCGTACGCACTGTCGCTTGTACACCCTCCGTATTCCTCGACTCCGTACATACGACTACGGAACAATGAACCGGTGCAACTGTTGAATGAAAGTGGGCGTGGTCGGACGAGCATGTCCGATTGGTCCGCCGGTGACAGAAGGTGCCCCGATTGGTCGCACCGAGCTATTCCTCTTCGCCAATGGCAGTCCACCGAGTCTTCCCACTACGCACCCGTGGAGGCGGAGGGAGGATATTTTGAAAATTTCAGGCACCACTGGAAACGCTCCAGCCAACGGAATGAGAGTTTAGAAAGCCTCCACCAATCGTCGCCTCGGCCACGCCCGCTCGCCCCTGCCCCATTGGAGCAACACTGGCGGCGGGCCCATTGTGTACCAAATTATTGTCACCATGGTAACCGTATGAAAACATTCCTGATGCAGTTCTAGTGTCATTTGTGCTCGATTCCTTCATCTATGTGCTTCGCTTATTTTAGGAGTCCTATTTTACCTCACTGAATTAAACCCATTTTCCATCGTGATTCCCATGAAAATTATTGCTATAATATTGAATCTTAAAATGAAAATATGGGTAGAAAATATTAAAGATCAATTGATTCACATAAATGTGAATTGAGTGAATTAAACTATAAAGTTAAGGAATTCGAAATATAAAAAAATCTTAGTGAGGCAAATACGTGGATTACATCAGATGATTTTAAAACCCATTTCCCACCAGTCATTTCTATTAGTTTTATCCCTTTTATATCAGCTGACCGTAACTGCTATCCTGACAGAAATATGTGATTAATTTATTATTTGAATGTGTCTGATATGCTTACTTTAGGTAATAAAGGCATTTATGTAATATAATATATAATATTGTGTAGCTCGAGTCACAAAAATACTTTTATTTGTAACCGATGTACAGTATTCCGAACGCAGAACCTCGATAAACCGTACTTGGTTTTGGCCTAAATAAGCGATCTCTGGAGTGATTCAGAATGTTTTTTACTAGTTGTTTCTCTAAATGTCGACCCTTCTATAAAAATAGTAGCAACATTGAATACGATAATATTTAATGCGCACTTTCTGATTAAAATTTAATTTTTTAGTTTTAGTGACAGAGAAGGTTATTTTCAAGCTGTATAAAACCTAGTTAATTCAAGTTGGTAATTGAAGGTAAAATCCATTGACGCGCCAACTAAATGAGTTTTCCTGTATTTACAAATTAAAGGGAAGCCAATTAGAATTTAAAACTAATTAAACTATTGGGGCCTCTGTGGATCAGTGGCTAGAGGCGTAGGTTTGGCACTCTTGAAACCACTGATGGATTCGATTATCCCTGCTGTAAGTTAGCTAAAGAGACTGATTATGGGTTTAAGAACGCGCTAATGTGTTAATGTACAAACCTTTATAAATATTTGAGGTAAAAATTCATTTGATTTCAGTAATTATATTCATTAGGTCTTGAATTGAGATGACTTTATTGTGATGGTTTTTTTTTTTTGAAATTCAATTATAACTTTAATGCATTTCTATCTCGACCCTCCGCTTCTCTGCGACTTTATTCAAAGCTACTGGCATATTAAACAATATCGAATGCTTCCCCTAGCCTGTCGAGACGTCCCGTTGCAGTCCTCCTGGACGGTTGAATAGGGAGAAGCGGGCGATGGAGATAAAGAGCAGAACCGGGTAAAGAAGAAGGTTTTTGTTGGAGCGAACGCCACGGATATATTCGGCTATCTGTCTTTCTTCTCTCAGTTCTAGTTTCTGCTCCCCCTTATATCCGTTCCGTCTCTCCTTCTCTTCTTCTCTCTCTCTCTCTCTCTCCATTATAGTCCGCTTTTCGTGAATAATTCCATTTAGCGGAGTCGGCGTGCTCCAACCCCCTCCCCCGCCTTGTCATCCCCGGCGTCCCTTGAATTAAATTAGGCGGCTCCTATAATGTTCTCTAGCCCGGCTCTCTCGCACCCCCACCCTCGCATCGAATAAGCCCTGTTTTGAATTTCCACCCCACTCTCTTCCCTTTCCACTCCCAAGACCAGGCTCCCGTGTCCCATGCCACATCCTGCATTTTAGTAATAGGAAAAAAATTATATAGCAGCCCCTATATCCCCTATATCGAATTAACTCGAGAACGTGTATAGTATCGAGAAGACGACACGGGTAAGATTTTGTATCCGCTATCGGACACAATATTAGTATCAAATATTGGTATATTTCTTAATCAAATAAATGGAATTTGGCATGAGCATATTAAGTCCATTTTACAAGATATCAATTAATAATTGCTTTTACTACTTATACTTCGATGTAGTTATGATCCTTACTTATAACTTATGATAGTCTTCACTCTGTGGGTGTTTGTCAGTAATAAAAACAAGTAGAAACAGAAGGAGAGTTTACAAAAATATTGACTGGGGCACATTAGGTATTTTTTTTATAACCCTAATCCTACCAAATTTGTACAGGATATTAATTCCTATTCTCAATTTCTCTTAAGAACAATTATACTGTTGTCACACTTTTGCTGAACACGAAATAAATGCCGAAATACTTGTGCCGCATGCTGTGTCGTCTCAAGAAACGTGCTTAAAACGATGAGATATGAAAATCAGAGTTGGACCTAGTGTTGAGGTGTAATATGTTTATATTTCTTATTTAATAATTCTAACTAATTTCAAGTTCGTAACTTTCGAAATCCATTTACGGTTTGATGTTACCGTTAATTAGTGCCCTGGGGGGCGTTCAGAATCGTTCCAAGTAGTAGGCCTTATTGAATGTAAATGAATTACGGAAGTTTTTTACATGTCGGAAAGCCGAGGAAAGCGAATTTTCGGGGACGGGGAATCCGTTTTTAATTGGATCTCAACATCCTGCCAGCTCTGTACATTCGGTAAGAGCCTCCTCCCACCCTTGGTTCCCCCTCAATCAACCCGACCAATTTAAGCTAACGAAGTTGATCGGTTCAATTGATCAAGTAGCCTATTTATGAATGTCACTAAATTGGGGCCCTTTTGTCTTATCATCGGCGCAGCTGGTACCCGGCCAAACCACTTCCACTCCTTCCCGACCTCTATTGTACGCCCCAGGTCCGGGATGAAGTATTAATTAATTGACCTTTCGAAAGACTCTTATACTTCATTCAACTTCTGTTTTATACTTTCCTTCAACTGTTGCCATTTAGATCTACGTTCTAAGTTGATCCTCCATTAGTGAAGTTTTATTATCAAATCGTCGTCATTTGTTACTATAAATCCGTTCGCCCATCGGTAATGCTCGGTTAGTTAAAGGTGAAGTAATATCGCTGTGCCAAGTACCGAAAGAATATTACAGCCCAACAGTTAATATTGTATAAAGATAAGATAAAAACATCTATTTCCTTTTCTATTTTGCGAAATTACGGGTCGTCGAGAACTACCTATTAAGAGAGGATGTGAATGAATAAATGTCATATTGAATTAATATTTTCAGTAATTAAGAAGCGTTTCTGGCCTTGTTGGAACTGGTGTGAAACGTCATCTGCGAATTTGAGGAAACAGGTCTCTTCCCAGGCCCGGTCAACTATATTTAATAATAGTTCTAAATTGTATGTATGTACTTATAAGAGAGAATTTGGAGAAAACACCAAATTCCGTATTGATTAAGTTAAATCCTAGATAAAGTTCCCAGTATTATTTTGGCAAATCAGGAGGTAACGTGGAATGATTATAGACGGTTTTCTCGTTTACGACGGTATTTGCCGAGTTTATTAAACGTTATATTGCTCTACTCATCAGGATTGACATTTCCTTTTCCTTTCCCCTCCTAAGTTCATCGCCTTTCACTTCCTGTCCAATTAAAAACGCTTTTGTTTAACCCGACAGTAATAAATGTTTCATAATGGTATTGAAATGAAGTTAATTGTTTAGATAGTCGAATTCTAGATCATAATCGGTGGTGATTGGAATATGATGATAACAACTCCCATATCAATCTAATCAAACTTTAAACGTGGTTACATAAATCTCAGAGCGTCCAATTATATTTGTGAAATTGAATTTTTGTAATCCCTGCTTATTTTAAGATTTACCTTAGCAACATTTGTCTGTTTAAAATATTAATAGTTTTCATTTATTATTAGGAGTAGCAGTGTTTTTTCTCACGAATGCGTAAACAAAGTGCAGGAAAAATGAGTACTTTTTCCTCGCAGTAGAAAGTTTTTAAACTCGTCTCTGTGCAGTGATGAATTTCACTTCATTCAAAAAGTGGAGGCTGCCGGAAACTCTATCTTTTTACATTTTTTCCGTCCTCCGAAACTCATAAAGAAGGATATTCTTTATTCGCCGCGGCAAGTTGATTTACGATAATGGTCCAGAAGCACGCAACTCTGCCGCCCCATAAATTACGCCTTAGTTAAACTGGTATCGATACTGCGACGTGGATTGCCGCCCGTTTCAGATAATATTCCCTGTTTGTATTTAGTTTTTTCACCGCACATCCTACTGTGCTTCGCTTCCGAAAATTATCTGAAATAGAAACGTTGTGTCGGTATTGGTGGATATAATTCCGTGTCCGTCGGTGTACACGGCCTGCGTTATCTATTACGGCTCTATTATAGCAATATTTTGGTTTTGGTTTGACATATACAGCTATCCAGAATAACGCTATCCGAACTGGTTCTAATATTTCTTGCATCTTTGGTGTTTGGAGGCAAGCAATTTCATGCCATTCATGTCACTTCCAAGCCAGTTTGTCTTTAGTTTTCTAATATCTAATTTTATTATCCTTTTCAGTAATTTCCAAAATGTAAAAGGCGAATGGTACGGATGAAATTGTCTGCTTGTAGTGTTGCCGCCAACTTAGGTCGGATGCGTAAAATTTTTATAGTTTTTAATTATCCCACGTGGATAAGCGAGCCCCTCCCCCTCTTCCCAACTATCTGGTCCGGTAATGGCACCCCTCGCTGCCAGATAAAAAGGAGTTCGTGGCCCATTATCCCCCCGGGGCTTATGTCCCTCTGGCGTGACTCCTAATGATAATGGCCGAAGAAGAGAACTCCTTTTTCTTTTTTCCTGTATCTTTTTTCTTATTTTTTCCCTTTTTTTTATTTTGTAGTGGATTTGTTTTTTTATCCTCGTCGTCCCTCGTACCCGGGGGTTCGTGTCAACACGCCACACGATTGTTAACTTGGAGCATGTAACTATTTCTGGTTTGGGAAGGCAATGTCGTCCCCCACACCCGAGTAATATTTATTCCACGGTCATCTTATATTTTAGGGTAAATTTAGCGAATTTGGGAATCTTCGACCCAGGTTAGGCCCTAAGAATAATGCAATTAAAAATAGAGAGAAGTTTATACATAAGTTAATTTCAGAATAATTTGTGGATAGATAAGGAATATCGCTTCTTGAGTGCATTGCTTGTATCCTTTCTAATATACATGCCTACCACAGTTGAAATATGAATCATATTTCTTATTTATTATTCTCGTGGAATGTTTTTCCCTCTTGAGTCTGCCCCGACGCAGTATAGTTCTTATATATTCCCCCTCTTGGTACTGCGTTGTTTGATCGGCACGTGTATTTGCACGTCCTTCCCATTTACTGCGCCCCCTAAAAAAGAATTGATCCGGGGGTGAATAGGATAAAAAATTCGGTTCCTAGATGGACCCCCGGCCATAACTCTCGAGACGAGTTAATGCGCCCCCGAGTCTGTTGGGTTTCAAATAGGAAATTTCTGCCGGAGGCAAATATCGGACGCGGGGCCCTGTCAAAACCAGAACGGCCAAATACTTCGGTCCCCATTCGGGGTCCAACCCCCCAACCCCCCGAAAGCCCTTTTGTCCGCCCAATACTTCTCGACATCCATCTTCCTAGACTGAAGGATCTACCTCGTCTCAAGTCGGAAATGACGCCGGACTCGATCTTAGGTCCCGCCCATATAAAATAGAACGCCCCCATTTACGGCGGCATTTTATCCTCGGAGTGGGTCCGTCCGAGATATCCATCCAGAAGGAAGAGACTTTTCGAGTGGCGGCACACTTATCGCTCCGAAGGGAGGTTTCTAGCCTCTATTCAATTCATTTTCTTGCTTGCTTTCATGCAACGTTTATTCAATAGCGAGTTCAGAAGTGACGGTCGCATTCTTCTTATTGAAATGTAGTAGCATTTCTGTGTTTGTTATGTTTGAATCTGCAAATGTTTCTTTAGTGGTAATTTTTACTTTATATTTAATCAGACAAGAAATTGAATACCGAATTCAAAATTTTATCCCCAGACATTACTATACTAAGGACTGATACTACAAAAAAATTGAGGAGATTCCAATTTACGAACAAAGGGAAAGTATAAAGAAACAGTTTTCATTTGTAATACTAATCACTACATGGCGTGCCCTACTTCGAGGAAAAAGTATACTGGATGTTTAGTTCTCGGGATAAACAAAAGCCCCCGTTGCATCTGAGTAGTCTCATAAATGGATACCGCTTTCCTTTTAGATACACCCGAGTATAGTAATCATCGCCCCGCCATTAACCATTAAATGTAATCTGCCGACTGTTTATTCTTATTGATGCACGAATTGCTGTCTGAGCGGACCGCTGTATGCGGAAATCGGGCTTTTTAGTTAGTGGGCGAGTCCCGGGAGGCGGTGTAAACAGAGCCCGGCTGTTGGTGCGGGGGTGGGGTGGCCCCGGGGGAAATTTAACGTGGATGTTTACCAGGGTGGTTTCTCCCGTTTCCTCCGGGTTTCTTTACACGGCCCTCGCCCCATTCCCCGGGCCTTATCGCCTCTCTGTTTGCCTCCGGGAGGGCGCCGGCGGACGTCGATGACTGATTTAATCTTTCTCCGTTCGGTCTGGAAAAGTATTCGGAAAACTCCTCTCGACCCGATCCGGATTGGTTCGGTATTGGATATTTAGTTTTCCTCCGATCCCTTAGTGATACATAAAACAGGGTTTGTGTGACAGCTCTTCCTAGAGTCTTAGGCGTCGTTCTGGATTTTAAAATTGAAAACTTTTAGTACTCATGTAAGAAATATATGTCTATTTTTTATTACTGTATTTACTGTATTAAATAGCGGACGTAAATGTATTTGGAATCCATGTTCAAGACTTAAATTATTCATATCCAGTACACCGTTACATTACCAGTTTCTTAATCGTATATTAGGTTAAGTCAATTAAGAAATTCTTGCGATCTCCAGTCGCCTATTTCCAAATCTAGACACGCTTTGACTTTTCGATATGTTGTGTCAATTAGTGTGCCACTTACCCATGCCGACGAAACATCCGACCTCCAATGTCCAGTAACAGTTTGAAGTTTGATGACATTCTGCATATTATATCATGCAGGAGTAACGTAGAGGAATTTAATTATTCGTCCGTTTTGATATTAATTCCCTTTCGAGTAACAGACGTTCTTTTGTAATTATATATTGTCAGCAGAGAGCCGGTTGGGATCCCTGGGTTTCTTTATCTGTCGAACCGCGTGTCGTTGGGGTCTTTGACCCCCGCCGGAGAAAATTCGATACCCCTGAAGGGGCAGAGGGGTTGGGGTCCGGTGGGTGGGGAAAGCTCCGACCCGAATGTTGAGTAAGCCGGTGCCTGCCTCATCTCCCATTCCTTCCTGTATCTTAATCGCCCTTCCCCTCCCCTACTCCGCTCGGTAATTTATTTGTTATTGGTATACCCGGCGGTTCATTCGGGCCCGATCATTTCGGTCTCGGATGCGCCGTGAAATTAAAATAAAAGCCGGCATTACGGAGGCCGGCACCGCAATTAAACTGGCGTCCGTGGTTGAAGCGACACCTCCGGAATACATTCTGCATTTCCGCCCGAGGAATCGATCGAACTGTTAATTGGATCCAGTGATAGTTAATTAAGTAATGGTGTGTTTTCGCCTAGTCTCCTTATTTAGGAAAATGAGCATTGTAAAGACAAAATTTTTATACTTGTTTTCATCAAACTATTCACGCACATGTGTGCGATTGCGCATATGTCCCCATCGAAAATCGAACACGAACAAAACTAAATTGTGCGAGATAGCCATGTGAACAACCGGATTCCATGTCTTTTTGTATTCTGCTGCCCAAAAAAAGGAGCTTATGATCGCATTCTGTATTCCCGGTTGATTTATGCGCTGTAATCGTAAAAATAGGGACAGAGGTATCATATTTCACTTAGTTTCAATGGAAAGCATTTCCGCACCTGCATTACCTGTTGTTGTCTATAATTTTAATTTTACTTAGTACGAAAGAGTAATTATATTACTGGGAAAAAATCGTCTCATTTATTTTTTATGTATCATTATAAGTCATTCTAGATTGAGGGCGATAATAATTAAGCGTGTGTAATGAGTTTTAATTGTTATTGCACACTAATAAACTAAATAGGGAATAAGATTTTGATTGTAGAATCTGTTTTATTATTTAACACAAGCAGCAGGATTACAGAATGCTTCAGGTAATCCCAGTTACGCCACTCCGAAGTGAAACTGATGATTTTGTTTTCCAATTATTAATAATCCCCTCAGCAGTGTTGCCAGAAGTAATTTTAATAATGGAGCCCGATCTCTGTTCAAACAACAACAATTATGTCAAGTTTCCGTTCCGCCGTTCACAATATTTATGAATTCTAATTGTCCATTTGGCTAAATATCCCGGTATATAAATTTTCGCTTATTAAATTCCGAATTTCTTATGGGAGAGCGATTTTATATCTTTGTAATCAATCGAGTCATATAACGCGTCAACGAATGTATTTAAGATACCTGTTCCCGGATTGTATGGGACAACGTCAGTGCAGACTGTTACAATGCTACTGACGATGGCGAGAAGCCGGAGCCGGCCGAGCATGAGATCAAATCGGCCAGTGGAGGCGGAAAATAGTACAAGTATAATTATACCTGCAGCGTCATCATAGTTCAAGAAATTGAGATAGTCAGGTCGGAGCTAGGCCACTGTTGGGGTGGGAGCTATTTGTGTGGGGCCGTTTTAAAATAGGTTCAGTGCGCACTTGATGAAAAAAATACCTGTCATAAATAACAGGTCTCAGAATTGTCATACTGCAGGCCCGTATAATATATGTGAAATTGTATAAAAAGCGAAAAATAAAACGTGGCGCGCTGTCCCCGTTGGCTGTACCAGTTTATCTAATCCGCGACGTTTGTTTACCGATCTATTCCCCGCGTAAACAACTATCTAATGCATATTAATGCCCGGGCTTATTTATACGGGCTTGATTGTGTATGGAGACAATTGGCGTGTCAGTTGCAAGCTATTCACCCCGGATTTCAAACCCCTTCAGTTCAATAAACGCTTCTTCTCTCATGTTTTGCAATGCAGATATTGAATGCAAACTAAATATTTCGAACTGCATTCGATTGGAGAAAGTGGAAAGTTTATACTGAACGTATATTGAAAAATATGTTTGGTCTTGAATGAAACATTTTAATACCTTTCAAACCGTGTTTGAATGCACCCATTATTCTCTTCTGTGTTCCAGAAAGAGTCTAAATAGTTTTTCATTTCGCGATATTGCGAAATATAACTTGTTAACTGAAATATAACGATAAATATGTCCGAGAATGCGTATCGGTGACCACGTAACTCTACCATTGAGATATGTGGTGGAGGCCACCACTATCTTCGGTATTGCAATTCACTTACTACTAATAGTTAGCCTACTTTGATTATGTATGAACGATTCGCCATTGTTGTTGAAAGCGGCGGCATTTTTTTTTATGGGAAAGCATACGTTGAGAAATAGACTGTGGCGTTGAAATTTAATGAGATGGCTAGATATTTGAACTCCGGTCTGAACGTTTTGAATTCAAATCAGTGATGCGTTGTTAAGCATTAATATAAGTCGTGGTCATGCTGGCAGCCTATTTGTTCCTTAGCGCCGCAGTGATTCGTTTTCAGACCGTTCGCCCGTTAGTTACACTGTCGGCATATTTTCGGGAATTGGACTCCGTTGGAAAGGAAGCCAAGTGGAGTTTGTACCCCGAAATGGAGGACGTCTGGCAACCGGCGCCTCCTAAGTACGTGGGGCGAAATTAACATTGCGAAGTGGTGATGACGAATGCATACAATACTCGAGATTTCATTTCGACGAAATAAACGCGTGTACGGCTTTAGAATGAAGTCACGTGGCCGGTTCTGTGGAAAAGCACACCCGAGGCAAAGAATTTTCATGGTAAAAATCCTTGGGTGCGACCTCCCTAAAGAATGTTAACGGTAGTAGTAGTAGCAGCACAAGGTTTTTGACCTACCATTATTTTTCGTGCACCCATATTTCTGTGGTCAGTGAGCCTTCCAATCGTTATGGAACAACGTTTCAGAAGTGGTATTGATTTTCTGAATGTACTCGTTTGCTAATAATTTTGCTTACTGGTAGAACATTGCGCTCCGTGTAGAAAAAACTGCGGAAAGCTTCAAGTGAGAACAAGATATTTCGTGTACAATTAAAATGTCCTACATTCATGTCTTGAATGCACATGGAAATTAATAATTCAACATTCATATAGAGAATACCGTTTCAATATTTCCTGCACGACTGTAACCTCCGTTCGATTTATAAAATGTTAATGGCCATATTTCATCTACAGGCACGTCAGTTACGATTAGACATGCATATTATTATTTCATTACAGTTGTTGAAATTTTTTTAACTTCCATGGCTGTTTAATACGTACCCCGTTGCAGAGTTTAATCCGAAGGAGGAATGAGTTACAGCCTCCTGTCAGTGTCTTTGTTTCTAATTTCCTTTTCACCGAAGACATTTTAGCTGTCGCAGTCAGCAAAAGTGTTATCGAACGAGGTCGGAGTGACGTAGGTCCCCACGAAAAACTGCCACTCTCCATGCAATTACAACGCGTGGGCGACTGTCCTTTGCAAATTACACTTGTTGGCAGAATTCTAATTTCGAAATTGGAAATTGCAGATCTTTGAATGTTACAAAGAAACAATTGCAGAATAGTGTTCAGATAGAGCATTCTTTATTAATCCTTGTAGCAGTCAGGAACTGGTAGTTACATTTCCGTTCATGCGTGGGTTTATTAAAAAATAAGGATTATCGAGATGTAAATTATGTAAACCCTACAATTATTCCCGGCTGTTCCCATTTTGAATACCCCTACGGGCGAATCAGCGTTCTTCAGACTGCCATTTACAAGTTGAAGATCGGAGTTAAACTCCTGCTCAACATGGAGTCAAACAATAGCGTGCAGTGACAGCAGTTCTATTTGTGCACGTCGCGCGATTTAAATGTACTGTGTACGTGATGAGAGGTTTCATTCGGATGCGTTCCAAGTAATGGGACTGTTGGTTGGACGACCCGCATTGCAGTTGCATCGTGTTGCTTTTCAACAGGGTCAATATTAAAACAGAATCTTTCCAATTCAATATTCAAGTATCGACGTCACGAAAATATATATACCGATGGACCGATTGGAGTGTAATATGATGAAGTGTAGGGATCTTGAGATCGCCTGAAACTGAGGTAAAATTTGAGATTTCCCCTGTGCCACACCTCGTCTCCCATAGGTATACAAATGTCATACTATAACAATATTCTGTCTTCACTCGCTGATTCGGTACTATTGTAGACCGGTTTCCGCTTTTCGCCGCAGTCATTAACTTTCAGTGAATTAATTACCCTCAAAAAAGGGTCAGAGAATAATACGTTTAATAATAACTTAATACACGTTATTATAAATGCTGTAAAACATGTTCGTTTTTGGCCTTTTGAACCCATGAATTTGAAACAATTCAGTTTTTGTATTTACTTCAATGAATATGTTCCCTCTTAACGTGCATTTGGTCATTTACGTCGTTTTAAGAAAACGAAAACTGAATTGTTTCTAATTCATGAGGAGTCTATATAAAGAACATAGTAGACTTAATTATTTATTTCAGCTTAGTGACTTAGCCGCCGCCGCGCGAGCCGCATAGGTACATCTGTTGGCACGTGTTTGCGATTACATTCCATCCGTTGCGCGTCACATGTTTGTCATTCCTACAACCATCTTTTTCGCTAATCGAGCCAATCGAAAAACCGAAAGCGAAGTATTCTGAAATTATCAATGCGCTAGAAACAGTCAATTTAAAAATATAGGTTGTGAATGTTGTTCTTTTGGCGCTAGATTAAATGAATACCGTTTCCTTTTACGGCGTAAAAATAACTTGCATGTGACAGCATTAACTGGATATGACAAAACTACGCAATATACCAATACTACGCCTTTGGTGTTCCCAAGTTTTTTCATTAAAACGTATTTTCGTTTTATTAATTATTATTGTAACTATAACAAAAAATTCTTATTATTTATTGAACAACTTTATCTTTTTATTAACAAAATCTAATTTGCTTAATCGGAATAATTTCACGCCGATGCATTATACATTGTGTTGAATACAAAATTGTCTTAATAATGATTTATATGTTTGTACTTTCATTTGCGGACAGTAAGTCACATGTTTGAAAATCATTGATCTATTGTTTGTACGCACGTATTGTGTATAAAAACTTGGATTATTTTAGATAATTTATTGACGTTCTGAATATTTTTGGACTGCTTACAATTTTTGTATTTCGCGTAAAATACATATTTTGTTCGCGGATTTGACTAAAATTGCGCTTTTAAAATAATTTCAATACGATTGAATGGAAATACAGGTGTGTGAGATATGCCGGCCTGTGGGCTGAAATTGAGGCCCGTACCGTACACCGGGCGGCCTTCAGTCGCCACGTAGCCCTCGCTCTCCTCGCCTCGATTCACAGGACTTGAATGAATCATATCGCAGGATATGTTGCCCGCGTACTGCGTATATATTAGTTGGCTGCCTACCGTTATTATAATTTAGGCGGTATTTCGAGAGCTGGCCGCGTGGGCGGTCGATGCCAGAGCCGCGGTGCCCCGAATCGAGGTCAGACCTCCTGCACCGGATAGCGTTTTTCGTATCCGACCGAACTTTATTAAATACAAACGGAAAGCGGCTACTGCGATAATGGAGAAAGCGTGTTCCGGCATATTTGTTCGGCCCGAAACGTCGAGTGCGGTGAGCTGTCGTACGTCCTGGATTTTTTTACCGTTTGGATGCTTATTATTAACTCTACATACGCATTATTTGCCTGCAGTGGAGAGGCTGTACTGACTCTACCAGTCATTCAAATGAAAATCTATCCCGACGCTCCGCGCTTTTGTCCGTATATAGAACCGCCTGCCGATAGGAGCCCGGTGCCCGTATCGGGTCCCGTGTTGAATGGGTTTCATTAAAACGGGTATAATTGATGTTGCCCGTAATGGGTCAGAATGCCCGAGAAGTGGCTGGGGGAGGTATCTGTCTGTCCGGCATTAGAGACGGCGGATGTCGCCTTTGAACGGGCGAATTGTCCGTTAACGGCCGGCCCGTTGTATTCACTCGTTTCGATGCTCGAAAATTGGCCGTTTTTCGACAATTAGCACTTCCAGGCCTTTCCTTGGACGGGTCCAATTAGACGCGGAATAATTACACGCCGTGCAATTACAATTAAGCCTAATACGGACTGTTGAAATTGCCGACTGCGGCTATTAATTGACTCTACTATAAAGAAAATTATAAACCAATGTCAATGTAAATTGATAGGATAATTAAATGTTATATATTTTTATAGTATATTAAAACAGGAGCCATTTGTCCTATTTACATATTGAATGTCTCACGTATAAAACGTTTATTCTGAATTATAATAAATATTATAGTTTCAGAACCTTTACAGATGTTGCTATTTTTAGAAGCATTCTTGCAATACATTTACCTACAGGAAATTGTTTTTTTTACATTTAAATAATATAAGTTTTGCATTATTAATATTTCCGACAGATTGAATATTTTGCAATTTCGTAGGCTTACCGTCTAATATATCTTTATTTTGTTGCAAGTGAGTTGTTACTTATGCAGCTGATGTGAATGCAATGAAGCATAGAACATAAGGTATATACTTTAATTATAACAGTTTGTAACTGTTGTGAGTGAGTTAATAATATATACACACATGAAAAGGTCCATTGTATATGACCTCTCTGAACTCCTAGGAAATAATTCGGTAGTTCATACGGAATGTTGTACTAGGTCGTGACGTATATGTATATAAATTACTGGCCCCATGAGAGCGTAAAATGTAATATATGGTACGTATCGCAGCGCGGACTACAAAGTGACCTCGCAAGCAATTTACTTTCTTGTCTGCACATCGGGAGCCTCCGGCCGGTAACAACTTTTCTTGTTCACCGGAGTAGAAAGAAAATGACGGGGAGAAGGTGAGGCGCGGAAGGGCGCATTGCATTCGATGCGTAAGGCCATTCCGATACCATCACAGTACCACCCTCGATGTTGAGCGTGGCAAGGTTCATATACTTGGAGACAACTCAAACTCATGCTTGAACTTACACAACAGGCCTTCATTCCCTGTACAGTATTTTATCAAAAAATAGTTTACGATAACTTGTATACTGTGGCTTAAAACGTCCCCGTATACAAAACGGGTGTTACTAGACTGGATTTTTAGAAAGTGTTTGTCACGCCCAAATTCGCTGAAGTGTGTGGGCAGTGTTGGGAAACACGCTGCCGTCCAATTATTCCACGCCGGAATTCCAATTAATTAGCGGCCGTATTGAGAGGTTGAACTCAAACTCAAACGGCCGGAAGAGGCGTTGGTGCGGACACCGACTGTATTATCCGTCGGCGTGTGGATTTGTGTATTGTTGGGGGGCAGCTGCCGCCCCCCTCTGTTTGTCCGCCCCCATCTCCAGCCCTCGCCTCTATCTTTTCGCGCCCCGGGGCCACTTCGTAATGACCCCCCCCCCACCGCTTGAGGTACAGTTCCGGCGACCTAGATGCCTGTAAGCGGTCCGATTGGAAACGCCACTTGAATTATTAGCACTCCTCCCTGTATAATATACATCTGTCCACGACAGCATCTCCGCCGGTTATTTTAATTATCCGGACCCCCGAACATTCATTCAGCTGCCAATTTGAATTGGCCTCGAGCGTATACCACATATAACACCGGAACACCACTCTGCAGCATTAATTTCGATGGTCCTCTCCTTAAGAATTGCATCCCTATAACGACCGGATGGTTGTCGTTCCCATTGCAAATTGCGAGGTGCCCATATATCATGGGAGTTGGCCCGAGATAGCGAATAATTGATTGAGGTCGAGAAAATTGCTTTATTTCACATTTTATTTCCATTTAGTAGATTTGTCAAAACATATCTATTGATTCAAGGAAATGACTCTATAACTCATTATCCTGTGAATATAGCCTGTGAACGTTGTATTTAAAAACCTTTTTAGTTGCGTATTCGATTACTTGAATATATCCGACGGAATATTTTAAAAATAATTCCACAGAAATGATTCCTTCGGCAATCCTGATTGAATTCATAAAATTAGTGTTGACTGAATATCACGCAGTAGTGATTGCGACTGCATGAAATGTTAAGTAATAAATATTTGACGAGTTTCAAGACAAAAACTGTTTTGACTATTGAGACCGCAACTTCAATTATACAGTAATTTCTTGTTGGTCTAGCCTGTAAATTATCTCCGCTATTCACTTTATGACACACGAGGCCGTCCCGAGAAAGTGTGAGTAGTATACAGCCGCAACTGTAAGGCCGCGTCGTAAATATCAGCCGACTAAATACTCTTATTGTTTTAAAGATTAAATCGGCTTTTCGCTCAATTCAAATTCGACCTCGAGAATTCCGTTCCGTGACCCACTGAGCGTAATTCACGTTTTCGAGCGTGTTCAAATGCCCAGTTACAATTGGCTCGGATTTTTAAATAAGTGACGTTTAGAAAGTTGCATTCAGTCAATTTCACTTTCAGATTCCGATCGTTAAAATTCCTGAGAAATTACCCCTATTAGCGGTTGTTTCTGGAAAGGCCCAATTCTTGTTTGCTCCGTGTTTGAACCACTTGATATCGAAGGCATCGTTAAACTGGGACATGTTTACTGCCCCAAAGTTAGAAAGAGTGCATAATTAAAATTGTTTTTTTGGTATACAAACAGTGGAACAGCTAATATGGGCGGATCGTTTACAGTTCTTATCAATTTTAAAACGTTGCTGCTCGTATAGGCTGCGAACGCATAATTGCTCATATATATAAATAAAGTCAGGATTATAAATTTATACATGTTGGTTGGAAAATTAACTCGTTGTTTACGTAAAATCATTTAAGTAGAGACTTTTATTAAGGTATTCGGTCAAAAAAAGGTGGGGACATAGAATGTGTGGAATAGAAATGTTTCTGGGATTATGTAGTTCGCTTGCAATTAGTAAATTTTGATATATATATATATATATATATATATATATATATATATATCCCTATGAGATAGAATAGTGAGGCCGCTATAATGAGGTTTCCATCTTTAATAACAGTTGGCCCCCGATTGAGGACAGGCAGCACATGTCTGAACCTGGAATTTGTGTGTGGCCTATCGTCTGCGCCGTGAAACCCATTTTTGAGGTCTATTTAAGACCAAAGGAGGACAGAATAAAAAGAGCCCCCCGTCTGGCGGCAGTCCAGAAGGCTCTTGTTACTAATAGACCTCGTGACGCAGGGCCCAAAGCAAATTTATCCAACTCCGAACTCCCCTTGGGAAGTTTCAATAGCCCCGTTTGCGTTTTACATACACTGAATCCCGTGTGGCGAAACCCGAGTACGCATTTTGAGAAATTAAAATTTCGACCTCGGTTTTTTCTAAAAATCGAATTATGTCTTTCTGCGAAACTTTAACTGTAAAATTTGTATATGTTGGTTGTACGATCTGTTACTTTCATGAAATCCATCAGCCACAACAATTATGGTTTGAAATAAGTTATAGTGGGTAATAATTTTGGCATTCAAACATGGTAATGTTTCTCAGTTTTGGTTATCAAATATTTAAAATTACAAAATGAGATTATGTGGGATCAAATAATACAGAGTGCATAAGGCGTCTCTGATTTGAAGGGTGGTTCTACAACGACTGGCAAATGTACTGTTGCCGGATGGCTTGATTTAATTTACGAATTCTTTGACCTTAGAGAATAAACAGATGAATGTTAAAAATAACAGGTATTTTAACCCTCTGAATTCTCCCCTGATCCTCTGGCGAGGAATCCCGAAAATGAAAGTAATAGCTATGTCGGCTGAAATATTTTTATGCTATATTTGAATGCAACAGTACAATGGAATAATAGAATAGAAAGCAACTATAAATAAATAAAAAACAGCTACTTAATCAAATAATTCCTCGGTTCATCAAATAATTCAAGTTTTATTTTTTCGTTTCTCAAAACGGTTGTGCTTAAAAACTTGAGCTTGTGCTTAAGAACTTGTTTCTTGTTTTTTTTCTTATCGTGTAAACATCATTACACATAGGCTCTTATTTTTTTGAATTAATAAACCGTTATAAACAACTATATCTGGCTATGGCTACATTCACTGTTGGCCTTATCTTGTTTCTATTTGCGTCCTGTTCGGGCTGCAACGAGACCCATTTCTAAGCCGCGTACTATTCCGTTATGAAGCAGTACACAATTTTCTTTTTTGGCATATATATTTAACTATACACTCCATGCCATTAGGAAATTTACGGTATTCGTCGCCTTCCTACAATAAATACCTGAGAAATAAAAGTATTGAGTTATTTCAATTAGTAAATATTCGTGTTTATATATATTTACAGTTAAATATTCTTGAAAAAAAAAATCATGCCGGTGTTCCTGACACTCTTATTTTAATGGCAACTTGAGTCTGAGCATCCGATATAAGACTTCAGGAGCCCCTATTGTGACTTTGAAGTTGAGATAAAATGTTTTGTGTAGACCGGTAATTGTTTCTCATTGAACGGGACGTTGAGAGCGCTGTACGGTTTGGCACTTTATTTCATTGGGGCCGGGGACCGATTCGGGTTCGAACCGGATTCTTCAAGTCGCGAAACCGGATTGATAGACGTGCCTTTCTTTACATTACGGCCGTCAGTGCCCGTCCCTCCCACACGCAAAGGCTGCCTGCTATTCCCGTCCACTTCCCTCGGAGTGTGTTCAGGTTTTGGGCGTTATTTTTGGGGCCTCGGAAATGGTTTTTTACAGAGTTCTGTCGGACCTCTGCTAAGAATCTTTATTCCTTCTCGTTTACGTATTGAACTCGATAGGCAACATTAGGGAATGATATACAATGAAATTCTCAAATCACTCCGTCCACTGTGCTTGCTATGACACATCCCAAAAAACCTTGATATTTCCCGATGTGACGATGGTTTCACGCAAATGACGTCTCATCTCGTCTATGGAAAATTATATTTTCTTCAAGGATTTACATTCCAAAACAAAATGAGGAACCTGCTTGAGTGGATATATGTTTTTTTTACGTTTTCGGTTAGCCAATAATGCGGAATTAATGAGGCTCTAATATCCTGCGGTGTGAATGGGTGTGGGGAGACGGGGCCCGTAGCCGGTTATTAGGGGCCATTCGTTTGCTGGACGCGGGGCCAATTATTTTCGAATATTTTCTCCGGGTTCGTGATCCGCAGATGAGGCCGGTTATCAGGGCCGAAAGCGTTGGTTGTTGCCATCGATTATTACCGACCGTTAAGAGTGTATATCTCACGGCAGTATTATGCGCGCCACTTTACTCTGCTCCAAATTCTCTCGTACCGTCATAGTAATAAAAATTCAGTATAATCATACATTATTTTTACGCATTATTTGTACAATATGTTCGAAACAGAAGTTGGTCGAATGGGACATATAAAGTGCAGTTAGTCATTTAGATGACCCCTTCATTATTATTTAAACACAGCATGCATCGCACTTTCAAAACGAAACTTTATCTCTTTACGACTCGAGGAGGCCACCAGAACAGTTCATCCGATTGTACACGATAAAAGAATTACCCCATTTGTTTAGGGCAGTGCGCAGTAATTTTGTTTCGTGTATCCGAAGCGGAAACACAATTACGCCGTAAATAGCTGCTTCTTCTTCCCCCTTTTAAATAATTCGTCCGATAATAATAAACCGGTGAATAAAACATCTGTTCTGTTTATACATCAAAGGCGAATGTGCCCACTTGTAAACCCGCTTTTATCACAATTTTTGTACTTCGCAGAGAGAAAGTAGAAAGAAGAGGTACGTTCGCTTTGTGAATACGCTATAACTTACCGAACAAAAAATACAGTTCTTAGTGCGTTATTATATTCGGGGAAAAATTTTACACTCCCGGGTAAGGGGGAACAGTAAAACCTTGTGAGTTAAGAAAATACGAGCGGCCATAATGTTTATCTTCGGACGTTATAGAACTGTAGAATTTTAGATGAATATTAATATATATCATAGGACCCCGTAAGCTATGAGAGAGTGAATGATTGTACGAGTTACGAATTTTAATCGGCGGTTCGAAAATTTAGTAGATTATAACATATTTCTTATTCTTAGGGTGTTGCCAATTTTTTGTGTTCAAGGGTTTCATGCCTTCAATATTTTTGAACTTTATTTGCGCAAGAGACATTTTGACATTTATCTTCGCACGATATCGAGTAAAATATGAGCGTATTGGTTTAGCTCGCTTGAAAATATGGAGCCCTGTAGTTTCTGAGGCGATATTTTTATTTGCTGCCGGGGAAAGATAAAAACTGTTTGCCGAGAGTGGGATCAGCCGAACAGGCAGCAGGTAAATGCCAGAAGGTTTCGCAACACCGTTTGATGGTAATGCGCAGACATTTCCGTCGTCGTCTTATAATCCGCCCAAGGGTTTTATCTTATCTACGTTGTCTGCACTCGCGAGACATATAGAAATGTTATAATGAAACACAACCGTGTCCCCTTCTATTCAATGTTGGCAGTTCCCAGTAACGGGAGTAATGAGGGTACTGTGTCTTATGACTGGCTTTTTTTTGCATTTTTTTATTGATGATTACGTCACTTCATTCTGGGTTAATTTCGTAGTTGCGTAATCGTTTGGGGTCGACTCGTTTTCGGAGCACCGATTAGTGTTAATATCGTGCCCAGGATGAATTTATATTTTATGCACGTATCAGTCTAGGTTTAATAAATTAATCATCATACATCCTCGTGGTTTCAGAAGCGGCTTATAACTCCATGATACATGCAAATCAAATTGCTGTAGGTCCCAATATTTGTCTTAATTTAAGAATTTGGTGAGTTCTGTACGCATCAATGTTTGTGGCAAAATTTGATACTATTTTTCACAAATGTTTATTTCATTAGGTCGCCATTTTTCCAAGTATGTTAAGAGTAATTTATATTGCAAGAGGTTTAACTTATCCCAATCAGCTTTGTCCTCTAAGGACGTCCTTCCTCCGTCTAATGATGAAGTATGTATATATATATATATATATATATATATATATATATATATATATATATATATGTATAGTATGTCGGAAGACACGAACGGACGAATGATAGAGGAAGATAGAGAAGGGGAGCTCGCATGACCGGAGTTACTCGATCCCTCCGGATCTTGTTATCTGACCCCGCGGGATGGAAAAGCGATCCCCCCCTCCGCCCTTATCCGAGTCATCTTTCCCTGATGGGGCAAAAAATGACGAGCGGCTCCAACACTGGCTGCCTCCGCCTCCCGATAATGGGTCCTGGGGGTAATTTCCCACGAAATCCATCATCCCGCCGGCTTCACGTGATCCTCACGGCTGGCGGTGATGAAAGGTACTCACGCCCCCCGCCCCCTACCCATTCCAGAGCCTTATTTCCTTCCCGGCCCTCAAATGAATTGGAATCCACGCCGTGAAATGAAGGAATTATGCTGATGGATTCGCCCGATCGTCGGTCTTCGCCGAGTCACTTCACACTTAAGCCCGGGTCCTGGCTGAGTACTCACGATTAAAAGTGCTGAAGTACTCGAGTAAGGTGGAACGTTTTGGACCTTGAGTTGTCGTTCATTTTCAATCTCGTTCACATAATTTAGATTAGAAATAATGAAATCTAATTCCGGAATTTTCAGTACATTTCGATTTTGGGCCTCTTGGTTTAAAAAGACCGAATTATCATTGTATCATATTCTCTTTGTAAGTTCCTAACAGATAGTTTGAAAGTCTGATTTCTGTAATCTTTTAATGTTTTTTGTGTTAATGCAAAAACAAAACTATCTTTAGTTTCAGTAGGAGAATACACGACCAAAGTGTATACACCGTTACACCGTTAGTTAAGGCTGCGGAATTTCTTATTCCGAAGTTACTCAGCCACTGTGGGTTTGATAATGAACGGAGGCGCGTTGCTCGTGAAATATCGGGCTCGTCGGACCGTGAGCGGAGAGCCGTGACCGTGAACGTGATCTCGGCCCCCGGGAGAGTCCAAAGGCCAACTAACCCTCCTCCCTCTTACCCCGCCCACAATTATTTCATTTAGCCGGATCACGAAAAGCAGCCGAGAATGCCGAGGAGGCAAGCCCGCTCTCAATTAGAATTACGCAAAACAGAAATGATGCCCCTTGATGTGTGTCGATCCTGAAAATTCAAAATAGGGGGCCCGAATTGAAATATTTTTTTAACTGTTCCATAGCCTCTTCAGAAAATTATTAGAAAACTGCCCTTAAACAGCTTTCTCGAATATAATCAGTATGCTGCTTTCTCTTTTTAGTTGTTGCACTTATATATTTATACTTCAAGATGCTGTTAGGTGGCCGATATTGTTTGGAATATTCTAGTCCTATTCTAAACCGGTTTCAGCCTCTTTCCATTGACGGTAGCATTCAATCAATCTACTGATGAGCTCTCTTAATTAAAATCAGTTGATATACTGTATAAACAGGTCTGGAAACTAACCTTTCAAACCTTTTTCAAAAATTATTTAGTAGAAGAGCATTTCTTCACTCGGTGGCCTCATGATCCAGTTTGTTAGCGGGGCGCTTACTTGCTAATATTTTCCAGAGTCTGGTTTCAGTCGGGACTCGAGAGAAAGTCGCCAGAACATTCATGGGAATTTTAAATTCGTTCTACGTCCGAGACCCGGCCGTTAGTCGGCTGGGGACCGCGCGCTTCGCGTGAAGTTTCTTCAAGGAGAACCGGTGACCGGCCCGGGGGCTTCGCGGAAACCCGAGTCGCACTTCAGACTCGTTTAATAGGCCAGAAGAAGAATAGGGCATCGGTGACCGCTATGAGGGAAATTACGGCTACTTTTTTACCCCGGGAGAGGGTTCACCCTCGTCTCGGTCAGCCCCCGTTCGCCATTGGAGCATTCACGGGGCAGTGAGGGCATTTCATCTAATGCCGCTGTACGGCCGTTCTCAATTATATCTAATAGTCGAGAATATATTTTTACCTGCTTGGAGAATCCGCTGGAGGTTTATTGAGGGGCTTATTAATTTTAAAACCAATGTACTCTATATAACTTATATTGGCAGAGCAGTCCCATACTTCGTTTTCTACCCCACTTTTAGTATCTTCATGTCATTTATTGAACGGGAAATATATTAATTTCAAAATCTGTTACTTGAATATCGTTGAACTACATAATTTCTAATATCAATGTCAGGAGTACAATCGATACTCTAGGAATTAGATAGGATTGAAAAATTGATTGAAACAGGGGGGACAATGGATAACACGCTTATATCGTTTTTATGTTCTCATAATTATTTAGCAGTTTTTCAACGATACTATCAGCCACGTCGTCTCCTACTCAATTTGGAATAGGGGTCGAGAATTCCTCGACGTTGATTGTGAAGACTTTCCAAATTCAGAATTTCGGGGTCTTTCACCCCCCTTGGATTGACTCTCGGCAGCGGTGTTTTTTGAAACTCTCCAGGAGAAATTATTGAAAAGCGAAGAAACGTTTTGTGTTCCGGGACCCTCGTCCAGCACGGAGCGGCAACGCTGCCTCGCGTGTCACTTTAGAAAATAAGGGACAGAGGGGCCGCCGCGGGACGTGGAGGGAGGGAGGGAGAGAGAGAGAGAGAGAGAGAGAGAGAGAGAGAGAGAGAGAGAGAGAGAGAGAGAGAGAGAGAGAGAGAGAGAGAGTGAGTGAGTGAGTTAGGAGCCAGGGTCCATCTTTTATATTTGGAGAATGCGCTGTCCGAGAGTGAATAGCACTGCCTCGAAAATTATATTCTCCTCCTGTTTCATCTTTGTGAACTGAATACATTAAAAATATAGGCGTTGTTTTATCATAACCTATCGAATTTCTGTATGTATATATATATATATATATATATATATATATATATATTCCTATGATTTGTACGATGGTTAACCTGACTTACACTCCCTGGCTATCACCCCCATTATTAACAGCCTCCAGAATTCTACCGGCCCGGGGTAAGTGTCCCTAGCGAAGATTCGCGGGGAATAAGAGCCTACGATGATGAAATAGTTCAGTTCATTGAGAGCAAACGATTCAAACTATCCTTTTATTCACCATGCAAAATACAATCAAAGGAAAAGGAAAAATCGACTAGTTGTGAGGCTCCCTGTAATTACTTCTAATCTGATGGCGTGTAATTATAACTCTCCGTATATGGTGCAGACCCCTAGATGTTAGAAATTCAGCAAATAGGCCGACACTCCGTTTTTGTCCAGACATTAAATTAGCTAGCCATTTCTAATTCAGGAAAATTATTATTCTGTCCCGGACTTAAAGGACTAATTTTTTAAATGAAATACATTAAGCTTATTTTATTATTATGTTTCAATTCTAAATTAAAACGGTTATGACGTCAGCCTAGCGCGTAGCCTATTGCGGAATTCCGTGCAAATGCCGGCCGCTAATTAAATTGCGCTCGGCCGTTTCTACTAAGTTGCAGTAAAGGAAACTTCATTATGGGCAGAACACGATTCAAGAATTTCAAAATTTGAAGTTCGATGTCTGGAATTTCATAACGGGAAAGTAACAATTGCGCGATCTGGGCCAGTTTTTGCATCTTTGAGAACACGCCACGTTTTTTGCCACCCCGAATAAAGTATAAAAGTTTGAATAGAAGATTGTACACTATAAGCGATTATATTCTACGTAATTTTAAGTTGCGCATAATCGGATAAATTATAGAACTATAAGTTCTATTTGTACATTGTGCTTAGAATTCCTCACTAATAGTATTCCTCTGGCATTTTTTGAGATTCAACCGCGTCTATTTCTTACTTATAAAGTATCGAGCCATTTTTTAAATTCTAAAAGTTTTTAGTTAACACAGACATACGTACGCAGAAACCGACTTCGAGGTTGCGTCAGTCTGCAATTTTAAAATTCTGATCGCATGATCGTGTAATTGAAGTTGAAGCCAGCTCATCAAAATCGTCGTGTCGATTCACTCGACCAATGCATATTTTTGTTTCTGTAATTTAATTCTTGAAATTCTTGTTGAATTATTAAAATTTCCGTCTTCCCGGAATTCCGACGAGAGATAAATATTTAAATGTTGGAGGGCTCGGCGGAATATTTTTCATCCTGGCGAAATAAAAAATTATATCCTTTTATATAAAATTCTTTTTGTTCCTATAAATTGTGTTTATAAGAAATTTATAACAATTGCTTGCGATCTCAACAGACCAACAAATTTGTGCTTAAAAAAAGGCTGGTTGGTTTTATTTATTTACGCGTTTAAAATTTCTTATTGTATCCCTTTTGTTGTTGCTCTTTTGTAATAACAATTTAGAAAGTCGAAAAATCGTTGCAATTAAATAGTTCATTCTCCTTCCTATGATTTAGAAATAAATTAAAGTAGGCAAACTTATTGTGGAAGTGTGCTACAATAAGTAATAAGAGTTTAGAGGTCCTTAAGACAGTAGAATTTAATACTTAACAAAAAATATAGTAAGTTCTCGTTTCTATGCCTGAGGTTAGAAATGAATTATAGGAAATTTCTATTTCTACATAGTGCCGGGCCTAGAGGTACTGACGCACTGGTCTGGTTTTGGGTATTAATAATGAGAATGGGCCGCGTTTAAAAATTAGCGTACGGGCCCCCGTCGTAGGCCCGTATTTAGGCCCGTGCGCCGAAGTCTGTGCTATTTCAGATTGCGTTAACGTGTCGAGTGGCCGGCGGACGCCAACGTTGGGAAGGTTCATTCGACACAACTCTCCCAAGTGAACTCCGCCCGGTATTAATAGACGGGGCCGAGCACCGCCTATTTATAGGCGCACTTTCAAAAAAATAGCGCCCGAAATAACGGTTTTTCAGCTTTGTTGTTGACTGGCAAGTCCCGCCCGGCTTTAACGACCGCTAAACGCCGGCGTTAAATCTGTTTTAAACATGAAAATTTGCTAATATATTTCTCTAATTTGGCGCGAAGAGCGTTTAGTTTCTGAAATGTTGGGTGCTTATGTATGCATAAATAAAATTGATTTAAATTATTCGCCCGTCATGTGATACATTCGGTCAGTTCAAAGAAATTACTCGAGTAATGCGAGTTAGAACAAATTATTCTAGGAGGAAATAATCGTGTATTTATCAATATGATAAAGTTATTGTATATGATTGGAAAATTAATCTTCCATCCATTAAGTGTAGCTTTGCTTTATTATTTGCTTCAAAGCGACTTAAGCACTGACTGCTTATGATTAAGCAGGGAATATGCACATTCCCCGTAACTTACATATCGGGACTATATTTTTGATATATTTCTTATTTTATTAAGAAATTATCAAAATCGTGACGGGAATTTGGAGCCTCAATTTCAATTAACATTTGGCGTAGCAGCGGTACACGTTTCATGGCGAGTAAATACCCGCGCTATTTATATAACTAAATATTACCCAGTGCAGCGGCGTTATGCAACTGTTGAAAAGATAAACGCATTTGAGAACATTACGTGGCAGATATGCTTTCGTGAATATAATTTGTATTTCATCTGCGTCGTAATTTCTTCACATTCCCTGCAATGAAATTAACTTTGCGGATGTAACAGATGTGTATTAAGCAATATGAAAAACTCCAGTCACAGTTGTTTGTGTCGGTTACTTTTAGATTCAGCACTTGAGGCCAATTTTATCGACGATTGACACCTTATTTCCCGCGATTAAATGCATCTTATGGAACAGTTTTGCGGTTTCTCCCCGGCCCGCTTTGTCGGTCCCGATAATATGATGCGTGTTTTAAAGTATAATTACTCAGATAATTGGGATTGGTCGTTCCTCATCTCCCCCGATAGGCCCGAGAACCGGTTGCACAACAGCTTATTATATTAGTTCGGTTCAAACTGGTTTCCTTTTATGAATACAAGACCGGCTCTGAATCGGGTTCTCCCGACGGACGGGTTCCGCGCCGAGATGACACTTTTTTGAGCCCTCCCTTTAATTGCTTCTTTATGGAGAGTTACCGTTAACGGCTGGATTGCTGCCAGTCGTACTCAGAAGCCTAAGCGTACCGTTGCGCTGAGAGACCGTAATTTAACCCTAGTAGTTATTACGCAACGAAACTTGAATGTCTCATCAAAAATTGTACTTCCGTGATTGAATCCGATTCAAACAAAGTGAAGTTCACTTTAGAAAATAATTCGGTATGTAATATGAAACTAAATAAGTCTTTATGAGGTTTCAGAATATTCTCTCAATACTTATAAGTGACTGAAACTGAACTAAGTTAAGAAAGTAATTTCGGCTTCTCAGAGCTCAGTGCTCTAGCTCGTCGTCTTTCGCTGCTGCAATCTAATAAACCTATTTTGTGTAATTAAAAAACGAAACCCTTTGAGAAAGTTAAAGGAGGGTGGCCCATAAATGGACCGAATTTTCCGGATTTTCAGTACATCAGGAAATTCAGTAAAGTAGAATCAAGTGCAGAGTCATGAAGAAAGCCTTTGATGTTACTCCTGACAGCGTGACAAGCAATGGGGATACGATAACTGTACCAGTCTCCGGTTCCCGCAGTTAAAGGTTGTTGTACCGCGGACTGTACATTGACGGATGGCTCTGTTGGAACCCGCACAAGAGCCTGAAACGTACAGAAATGAAACGATGCTACAAGCAATAACTCAGACTCCTCGACAGGAGGATCTAGAGTGTCTCTCAGACTAACTGACTTCTGTATTACAGTCATTCGATCTTTTTAACCCAAATATGAATTCTTATTGCCCTTTACAAACATTACTTATCCCAATTCTATTAATCATAAATAATATTTTTTTAAATAAATTTAATTACCTTACCTTATTATCAGCAGTATAAATTTAGGAGGGAAGCTGAACTGCCCAACTGAAATCTCAAGACTACACTGGAGTTAGTGAGTTTAATCAGTTGAAATTTGTTTTGGTTAGTTTCGGTGAGTATGATAATGCGCTTTAAGTGTTTGTTTCCTAAATTTACGAATTTCACTGTTTACTATCGACATTTTATTCTTTTATTTATATTCTTTATTCCTTAATCAAATGTTAGGATTGTTATTACTTCGATTGAAATTATTGTAGGACTTGAATGTACTTGAATGTGTCTTGAGTATTATGAATATAATCGCGATTATGTCCGATTGTGTCCTGAAAACGTAGGTTGGGATAGTAGGCAGATTTATAAATACCCTTATTTCCATTAATATACACATCATTTTCTTAAATAATTCAAGATATATATTATAATACATAAACTGAGCAGGGGAACCCAAGATGACAATTTGGTTAGGAATAAGTTTCGTTTTTTGTCGGTAAAGCAATCTGATTCGGATTTATTCAGCCGAGGGCGAGGTTTTTTTCAAATTGCTCCCCACAGAAAACCCATACGGGGTTTCCGCCATACTCCGGAGTTCAATTATGTTTTTTATTTTGGTCCGATCAGGCCGGCCCCTTCGGTTATTTTTTTTTCTCCGAGGTTCAGTTCCCCGTGATTTCGTATAATTACAGTAATCCGGCTCGGTGTTTACTGTGCGGGGCGTTTAAATGAACGGTTCCCCGCGGTGTCTGTAGAGCGGCTATGGGCCTAAGCGAGAGCGGCATGTGGGCAGCGGGCGTCGTCGGTAAATTGCCGGAGCCTCGGCTTTAACCGAGAAGGCAAAGACGTCATCGGCCCCACTTCAGTTCCTGTTGTTAGTAGAAACATCTGTCCGAATGATACCGGTCTGGGCATCTCATTTTTAATGGAAGCCTTGTGTAGGCAACATGCATTGGAAGCTATAAAAGAGGCCAGACAAACCAAACTTTCGTTTCTCGTAGGTTTACCGCATATAAATCAACTTGAATGAATGAATAATTCATTTTCAAATAAACAATTACGGCTATTATTTGTGTATTCCTAATGAAATAGAAATTGCGCAAAAAGCGAATATAATATGAAATATTGCATCAAAAATATTGTCCAGAAAAATAGGGAACTAACCCTTTATATAATTTAAACGGCGAAATTTTGTTTTACGGATTTCCGCCTGAGTTTCCATCGCCACAGAAGTAAAATTCTCTTTTCCGGTCGTCCGATTGGGAAACGTCAGAAGAATAATGGCGGTAAAGAATCTGGCAAAGGTGGGGAGGTAAGGCGAACAAAAAAAGTATTCAAAGAACTCACAGTAACCTGACCGTTTCCGCTAGAAGCAGGACGTCGGTCCTCTTTCTGTCTGATATGAATACATTACATCCTCTGAATTTCGTTCGAGAAAAAGTGATGCATGCCGTAGCCCCATTTCCTGGAACGTTTCGGAGATCGAATGTTTCGATTGCCGTTCCCCTAGTGATATCGTATTGTTTTTTTGTTGCATTTATAGCAGATGTACAATATTGGATGTAGACCTCAAGCTGTACAACAGCTAACAAAAAATGTACAGCGACTAACCGCTGCAATTGTCCGTGATTATGTTGCATTAACATAAATATTAATAAACATTAACATAAAATATTCTCAACCAGTTTAAAGGAATAGACATCATAATTAATTTAGACCCCGCATTTCACGTCTTATGAGTTTTCCATAAATATTTCGTTCGTTCGGCTCAAATCTTAATAATTTTCTTATTTAAATTTTCTTAATGAATTTAAAATGATTCCCTTTCATTCCGTTCTGTTTAAACGCTAAAGGAAATATCTCAATACCTGCACTCTCGGCGACCGTTGCCATTTATTGCAATTGTGCTGTCGCTTCTCGCGTGGTGGCCGCCGCCGTTTTTTTTCCCCGACGCCATTAGGGCTGTAATGCCGCTAATATATTCCGCCGTGTAATCGTTATTCAAAATAAACGTTCATTTTCTTATAAAAATTTCCATTTCAAAAGGCCGGGAGCCGGGCGAGCACGTTGCTGGGGCTAGTTAATTGCCCTTTCCCCTCCTTTCGGTGCTCTTTTCCTCCCCGGCCGTGCCCGAGGGGTCGGCCTCACCGCACCTAATTCGGGCTTGATGAAGCTGTCGTTGTTCGAAATTAAAGGAACTCCTAATTGCCAACATCGGCAAACTGTCAAACTGGGTTTTCGCATAAACTAGGCTGCCGAACTCCTCGATATATATTACTCCTCGGCGTTACAAACACTTGGATTAAACCTCAAATTGGGAGTTCAGTAATAACTTAAAATTTGTATTCGTAGTCCTCTTAATTATATTCCACGGTAGAAATAGTTGTAACACCTGTGATTAGAAGTTCGGATTGACTGCCATGTTCTCTTCAGGATTTTAGTGTCTTAATGAGATTATTTTGCGGAGATAATAAAAAAACGACAATAATATGGCGGATGTTTTCTTATTTAACAATAATTATTATATAATAATAATTATTATTAATTATTATGTCTTCGAATTTCATCCATAATGTCTAGGTTATATTTCTGAATAAGCTCAGGTTTTGGATAAAAACTATTAGCTCCCGTAGACGCGAATTTATTTTGTTAACAGTTATTGGTTGTTTAACAAGATAAACAATTGTTAACAAGTTTTTAGTTACAGTTAAGTGGGTAACAAGTCGCTGACAAATGAACTAATTTCTGCATTTAGTGCTATTAGTGTAAGAGTGAGGTGACGTAGGTGTTAATAAGGTTGGGTTATAATACTCCATAAGTGCGAAATGAAAACAAATGGAGTGGTACTTTCCGCCGGCTTTTTAGTTGCCACTTACAGCGAATTGTTCGCAATGTTTAGATATTGGAGCAGATGTTTTATTTATTCGTTATTTCTGGAGATATTGTGTTTATTTATAGGCCGTAAATTTCGGCTACTTTATGCTTGACTAATCTTGCCTAGGTCGCATATTACTTACTGGCGAAGTGTCGTAATTATTTTGACTTACATGTTTTCATTTCAAAACTGTTTACCGGTTGCAAACAACAGTACGACCCATAAATGTATCTCAGGAACTCTCCGTTCGTTGGAATACTGCCAAAAATATTTCAAATTGCAAAACCAAGCTTTTTTTCTATGGTATTTTCCTTGTACAACAACTGCGTACACCCTCAGCTCGAGGTTCTACTTCACACCTGTTCTAAGGACGAAGAACATAAAGAGAAGGACTGATAATTGTAGAAGCAAAAGTTTTAAGGGCAATATAAATGAAGCAAATGGACTGAGAAAAGTATTGGACCAACAGTTCAGCTAATAGGGTCGTCCTAATGCCTCTATTTGTCCCGAGGCTCGTAATAAAAACTATTTAAGACTCTTATTTTTGTTCCCGGGCCATTCATAAGATCATCACTTATGTGATGTCACTGCCACTGTCTTTTTTTTCTCTCTGCTGTAGGAACGTCAAAGCCGCCAAGGTTCATTCATTCATTCATTCTGCCCCAGTAAAAAAATACCATTAACGAAGCAATTAGAGCTGAAAAAATAACAGATTCTCTGAAATGATTCATGGGTCATCAGAAATGGAACTTTTTTTCTGTTACATCGAAGAGTGAGAGGAGAGTGAGATCGGCTGAGTTTGTTTGCTCACCGCTCCTGAGTAATGGCTGACATCAGACCCTATTTCCTACAGTCAAGGTTACTCTCGGTTTCTATTTATTCCAGGTAACATTGATATTTTAGGCTCCCCCCCCCCCAAGAAGAAACTTCATTTAAGACAATTTACTGAAAGTAAGTCTTATCCAATAATATCCACCTCGGATTTTATTCGTTCTGTTTCCCTTTTAACCAAGCTCATTTAATCCACTCTTTTCTCTGATATATGCTAATTCAGGTTTCTAAGTTGAGAGATATATGTTGTTTCGTTCATTTATTTGACTTTGTGTTAGTACTTATGACATTCTCTTGTCGAGTAACGTGAAAGGTCAAATGGAAGTACGAAACCGAGGATTTTTGCATATATAATTTGAATAAATGATTCATTATTTTAACTCTGAAGCACTGGAATGTTTCTTTTAATTTCTTAAATGTTTTCAAACCTAAGGAAATTCCGCCATGAACCTTTTTTTAAGGGTTAGATCAGAATATATTATTGCGAAATATATGTTTATAATACCTCTAAAATATAAGTTGTCATTGATCCTTGAGTTTTTAAAAGGGAAACAATGTCCAAGTAAATCTGAAAATAGGCTCAAGAAAAGATGGTGGGCTTAAAACACCTTGCAACGTACATCACATTCATATTTCTGTATTTTTTACCCCCAGAGAATACATTATACAGTACTCAACACACGAATGAACTTCATAATATAAATTAAGTTTGGGTTCCCAGCTTATGAAAACTTCAGGCTTAATTTCTGGCTTAATTACGGTCAGACAACTTTTGGCAGCGTTGTTAATGGGGAATTGAAGATAGTCTTAAGGCCGGTGAATAGGCTGGATGCATTTTCGTAATTACACTGTGTATACCCCTGGAGGGGTCCAATTTCGGTAATAATTAATTACGAATTATCCTCAGTCCTTTGCGAGGGGGTGATAAATAAGGGGTGGGACTTGGAGAAGTACACGTCCTAGTACATCTGTGACGTTAATCAATAGCAAGCGTGCGTAGTACTGTTCATTTCCCCTCTTGTGAATTAATTATCAATTTATTGTTATAATCAGTTTTAAAATTTGAAGCACAATTTTTCGTTATCTGGAAGAATCGTCAGTAATCTTATTTTGAAATTTGGTGTACGGATTATCAAAAATTAATTCTGATGCGTTTGGATTGTAGGTATTGGATCATGCCTATTATTTGCGCCTAATATGTGTAATTTATAGGTTGGTATCTGTTAGTGGATCATGAATGTATCTAATGTAATTCGTAATACAAGGAATGAAGGAGTTCACACAGTGTTAGGTAAACTGAAATCCTTCTTGTTATTCTATTAGGTTATAACACGTTGGAAATGCATGATCCATTCAGTGACATAATCGCCGACCGAGGGCTTAGTGAGTTTCTTGTCTATTGTTAGTTTTCCATATTTAGCCGTTACGAGTGCTTGTCCTCGCTCTCGATAACGGAGTCATGATAACCAATGTCTGCCGACATGATCGTTGTCCCCATACTCTCCGAAAACCAAGCGGTCTGTTTTCTTTTTTTGAGATTTATGCATCTTGATTTTGTTCTAGACGTAAAAAGTTCCTCTCTCTGATGGGTATATAGGATAGGGTCAACGTCTGAGTAATGAAACGAATTCCAGTTGTTCGCGTGTTCTGAATTATTCTCCAAATAAACAATTCTACTCTGTTTCCTAACTGCCGTCATCCTGTAGTCCAGAGATGAAGTGTAGCTTATAAGCAAAGAGGTTGAAATCAAGCACTTAGTTTAATAATTAAACGATTGTCTAGTTTTTTATAAATTATTGTAGGTTATCATAATATACTATTTGTGCCATGGCTCCTTGTCATCGATTTAGCAAGCGAATGCTGCCATAATCCGAAAAAAATTATTATTAAGTTTTAGTAGTTAGAAATAAACAAAATTTCCTAAACCTGGAACAAAGGTATATGACCATCGTCAAAAGTGTATTCATTTTATTTGGCAGAATTATTCACAGAGTGCATAGTACCGAAGTACGATTCAACATGGATATGTCGGGCAGGAAGAATACTTATGATGTATTAATGCAGGGTCGTAATGATTTTGTCAACTTCGTGACAAAGAAAAGCCTATGCCTTAGCCAGAAGTGACACGTGTCACCCGGCATATTTCCCCCTCCGACTGTCTCGTCCGTCGGGCGGTAATAGTGGATGACGTTGATCCGGCCGAACGTTTGTTGTTGCGAAATTGGAGAGGGCTCTTGTGGAAACTGCGTGCAATTTCGATGGGCGGAGGAAACGCTCGACAGAGGACCGCGAGTGTCGGCTTAAATATTAGCATTACGGCGATAATTGGGGCCGAGGAAAATTTACAGGTACTAAACGGAATTACTCTAAAGCCGATTAATATAAATTAACATTTATATGGACAAATATAATGTAGTAGAAATAAGTCGTATGGCGGGTAATATATTCCCTTTCCGGACAAAGCGTATATTTGGATCCTTAGACTCGGCTCCAGGTAGACATTTATTTAAATATCAATATATGCACAGCTCTATTCAGTTGTAATTCAACCCCCCTCCCGCCTTTGTTTCCCTTCTATCTCCGATTTGCGCTGAAAGTTTGCGATTAGTAAACATACATGTATGGAAAGCCGGAATACATATATCGGCTTGTGAATAAAAAAAAAACACTGTGTTACGGGTTCGATATTCGGCCATGTATTCGATATTCATGTATCACCTCCCTTGCAGCCTTTCGAGAGGAGAAAGAAATGGCTAATTAATGGAGCGGCTAATCCCCCGCCGAAACCGACTGTGAGATATCCCCTATTTTTTGCCAAGGGAGTTTCCCCTAAAGGAGACCGAGAATAAAGGGGTCGTGGCTGGAGAGGGGGGGCTGGTGGAGGGGTGGAAAGCAGGGTAGGATTCCGATAAAAAAAGGAAGGGGGAGGGATTACGTCCCAGATTACGTTATCTTAATTAAACCTTTCCTGAAAAGCTCCGGGCCCCCTGAAATATGATGGAGGTCGAAAAAGCCGGAGAGGCCCCTTTTGAAACTCGCACTCCTCTGCGGTCGCCGCCTCTCTTCCCTCCCATTCCCCATCAAATTATGATCCAATTGCTCTCGCTACTTTGTCGCCGGAATGAACTCTATATTTAGTGTCCGCCGGTAGTGTAGTAATAGTCGAAATGTAATGGACTTTTGGGAGCTCGAAACTGGTGGATCAATACTGTGTCGAAACTTAAACTGTTGAATTGTTGAACTGCTGGAAATCTTGTATTTGTGAACATTTGCGTGTGCTTCGGACGTGCCCGGCATATTTCACTTGTTTGTTATGAAATTCCTATTACTCTGTTGAATGTCGCATTGAAAAATAAAATTTCATACTCATTAGAAATTCGTTTTCAGAAAGAAATAGGACGGAAGGAAAGTATTTGTTTACAATATTTGAACTTAAAATTAATATTAAATTGTGAAACCTTGTTCTGAAATTACGTACGATGCATTCTTGAAAAATATGGTGCCCATGTTTCTCATATGGTGTGTTTTAGTTCATGACAATACTCATCACAATGCAACCTTCGGTATATTTTTAATATCTGAATTTTTCATGAACTTTCATTTGAATAGGCCTAGGCACATGTTGACATCGTACCAATTGACATTGTATTACGTCGTTGCCAAATGATGCTGAACTCGCGTTGTATCCGGGCCAAGTAGATCACCCCTAAATGGAGGACATTTGGCAGCAGCAAGTACTAAATACGTGGACGGAAATTAACCGTTTAATACACAAATACGATCCCGAATGGCTCAGTATGTGGCGTGGGTAATATTTTTAATAAAAGAGGCCTTTATTTTCAAAATGACCTTTGGATTTAATAATTTAGTGTGTTTAGAAATTTCCGTCTCATTTTGGAACAAGCATTAGGCCGCACTAAGTAGGCCATTTAGTGACGATGGTCATCTACCAACCGCGGTAAGCGTTTTTTCTCCGTTATAATTAATATACCCTTTCAGTGCAAACGCCACTAATGGATCACGTTGCTGTTATAGCGGTTGCAATACCATTACCTGTCACTTTACTGAAATTATCCCCACTTGGTTAATAACTTCTATAACTAGATCCGTGTTTATTCTAGCGGTATTGAGGTGAACTGCCCGACTGGGACATGTCGATATTACTAAAAATGTAGTTAATTCATTACTTATAGTAATAAAAACTTAGGATTACGTAGGATTTTATTCATACTTGTATTGTTAACAATCCGAAGTTACTCATTTTCCTTATACTGCGTAGCATAATTCTGTTCCAAGTCAATCATTTTGTTACCATCCGTCTACCTTTAATAAATTCAAACAATTCTCTATCTCTAGTTTTATTTTAAGGAGTTAGTGATAAATAAATCTTGCAAAACTACAGCTTTGTTGAAATGCAAGTTCTGATGTAACATCGTCATAAATCAGAATGCGGTTCGATATGAAGACGAAAACAGAAAATGCATGGGCATCATAAAATGTGGCATATAAAACATAATACAATATTATGTTGTAATTTCAAACTTGTTTTAGTATAGATAATTTCAAATATAGATTAGTCGCTGTTGTGCAATAGAGTATGTGCCGAAGGATTTGGAGAAAAAGAATGTCCAGCATTTTTTTATCCTGTAAACGTGTCAGGATAACCGGGAAGGTTTTTTCTTTCATTTTCTGAAATGTATTAAATTCTCTTGTACCCTCGCTTATTCTTTGACTCAAGTTGCTTGGTTATTAAAAACACGAAGTTATATTTCCTCTTCAATTCCTAGCACAATATCGTGGATAGTTTATAGTCATACTGAACGTAGGATCTTGGATAGAAGATTCACGTTCGGAAAAAACGTCAGCAGTGCTACATTTTTGATCATCAGAATTGTATTTAAAGCCTTAATCAAGTCACGTATATTTTTAACATCTTGTACTGAAATATGAGTAGAAAAAGAACCAAGATCAGATACGCGTTTGTTCGCACCAGTAGATACGAGGGAGATAGTAGATATGAGATCGAGTAACGCCGAATATGGCATGGCAGAACGGTAGAGGTGCACCGCGTGGGATCTTTCCATATGGCCCCGGGTGAAACGCTCCGCTGGCTGGCGAAGTAATTTACGAAGAATTAATTTATCTTTTATTTACGAATTAATTAAGAGGCCGTGAAACCAGCTACGTGAGAGGGCGGTTTTTTTTGTTTTTTAATTAGATCTTTACAGCTACGCCGTTCAGATTGTGGAATGCGATGAAAAGACCTCGCGTGTACGAGATGGTGGAAAACTGTTGGTGGGCGGGAAGGGGGCGTCGTTTTCGGTCGAATCTGCCCTCACGAAATCCCGAATCTTGCTCAGGACCTGCGATTATATACAGCGAATGTAACAAAATTCAGGTTTCAGGGAAAAAAGGCAGTAAAAATCGGAAATACTGTACAGTATCTTTAATCTTCTGAGGACCATCTTTGGTTACAATCAGAACTCTTTCTGTATAAAAATTGGCGTATAAGTTGTTGGAATTTTATCTTTTTGATGTATTACTGCGCCTTTTACGCGTATTCGCTAACTTCTGCGCGTTCTATATTTTTTTCCTATAGTTATTTCGGCACAATTCGGTAAATAAAATCGTGTAAGATCTTTGCAAACGAAAAACTGCTATTGAAAATAAAGGTCGAAAGGACACTACCTGCCTGTTAAACCTGATCGATAACGGGGGTCTCCCCCTGCGATATTTATAGTCCTCCTCTGCTTGCACTCTGCGTGTTTCACTTCCTACTTTCTTCTGTTTCCTTCCAGCCCGTAAATTCTTCCCGACGTGTAACTATCAGAAATAAACATAAAATAGAAATACATATCAGGGTTTCCCTACCTAGTTTCGAGTGGTCTAACAGAGCTGAGTTCGATTCTCCGAATTTTCTTTCAGTTACATCAGTAACTTCATTATATCGAAATCATACTGATATTTAAATCTACTCCACCGTCATTTGCAGATTGGCTGTAAGCCGTGTACGTACATATGAAATCAATACGTTACGTCCGGATAAGTGGAAATATCAAGTTTCTGGAATTGTGCCAGTTTCATCGAGCGTTTGGAAAATACTTTATTATGTATTTCAGCCCCCGGCCGACACGAACCGAAGAAATTCTTGTTTGGAATGAAGTTTTGAAACATGTCATGACGTCAGATTCATCTAATTTCAACTTTCCACATGACGTAATTCCTCAGTCGGTTTACTTAAATTGGTAATATTTACTCTTACTGAAAACAATAAACTCGTAACAGACGATGATGACTACAAGTCAAACAATATGTTATAATTGCCTCTAAATTTATGACTTCATAATCTTGGACTTATGACGTAAATCCTAACTATACTTGTCTTTCGGAGCTCGGTTGTGTTTGAGTTAAACTTTAGGAGACTGATGCAATAGCGAACATGATTAATGGACGGCCATGAGTCGAATGAATACCAGGAACAATACAACGAGGTCAAGCGTTTGAATTAAACGCCCCTAAGGGGAAGACCGACAGTGTTCCCAAGAAAGGCTGAACAATCGATCCGTCTGTCCGAATTATCTCATCAGACCCGATCAATATACAGAAAACTTTCATTTGAACTATCAACGAAAGAATTTATAAATATCATAATTTTGTCTCGAACTTACGCCACTAAGGAATATATTAATAGCCGCAATGTGTTACTTTGAGACGTACGATGAACAGTATTATTAATGAGGAAAATGGAGCCAAAAACTAAGGAGAGAAAATCTTATGCTTTGAATATTTATCTGTTATTTCACATCGATACTAGTAGTAGTGAATAGATATGTATGCAGGAATGTACCATATGTCCAAATTACCATATATGTATTCTTCGATGTGGAAATATCGAATCGATTAATTTTATTTTTTAAAATATCACATATTTTATTAAGATATATATACATATACATATTTATCGACGCGTTTTTTATTTATTAACTCGGACGTTTTACAATTGCGATACAGAGTGGGGTGGTAACAAAAAAGGTCGATGCGACGGTGCGTAAATAAATGACAATACTGGGCATAAAAAGCGGGTCTGTCCCGCCTACTTTATCAGTTATAGTGAGGGTGGGTTTTTATTTTGAAAAACAAAAGTCAGACAGAGGGGAAATAGGAATGCCGGCCTTTTTAGAGAATTCCAAGCGGGCGGCCGAGAGCCGAGGTCGGCGGGCTGAGAGGATGTGGCCAGATCCGGCAACGTCGGGGGCCGTCGGTGGGGCACAAATTGAATGGTGCGGGGGCGGCGTTGCCTGGTGTTGGCGGGGGGCGGTGGCAACGTTGCCCACTGAATTCGAGGGGAGGCCGCCCCGTTGCCGCCTCATGGCGGGGGGCGGCCTGGGGCCCCGTTGCCGCCTCATGGCGAGGGGGGTCGAGGCGGCGTTGTCAAGTCAACGTGACCCACTCCCATGACACGGCGTTCTACCTCCCCCCATCCCTCTCTCTTTATCTCTCTCTCTCTCTCTTCGTCTGCCATAGCCCCCTATCACTCTCTTTCTCCTCTGAGAAGTCTGACCTTCGGCCCGAGTCTCATTTCTTTGATGTTTTTGTCCTTTTCTATGTAAGGAAAATTAAAAGGATACGACTCTTCCTATCAGGTGAAAAATGATATGACGCTAATAAATCCCGAATTAACGCTTATTTATTTATCTATACTTAATTTTTTAATGGGTTTAAGTTCGTGCCGATTTTGAAGGAAAATTGAAACACGATTCGTTTAAATTTTCGTACACATTTATTAACTTATATAGGCGCCATTCTGTTCCACACCTTTCTCCAAAACATCCCATCCGAGCTCCAACAACTTTTGTCGAGTTGTCAAAGACACATGAGGCCGCGCATTATCCTGATCAAATATCTGATATTCTGGAGGTTTTGTTCGATCGCTGTCTTCGATTCATCTAATTGGGAACAATACTTTTCCGAATTTATTGTCTCGTTGTTTTGTAAAAGCTCGTAATAGAGGATCCCTTTCCAATCCCACCAGACACAGAGCATTACCTTCTTCGGATGAAGAACGGCCTACCCGGGATTTCTTGATCTTCAAGATCGAAATCTCCAGCTTTAAACCGAGCAAACCACTTCCGCACAGTTCTTTCGGCTGCAGCACCTTCGCCATAAACAGCGCATATCTTGTTTGCCGCTTGTGGGGCATCTTTGCCTTTTCGGAAAAAGTAAAGCATTAAATGCCGATAATGCGCTTTGTTTGCTAACATATTCTAAGACGTATAAAACCGAGAAAAATTAACGACCTTTTAGAAAAAGAAAAAAATTGACTTTTAGAATATGTATGCGTGTCATTTGTTTTCAATCATTCTGATATATTCAGACCTGTCCTAATACCACCTATCGAAATTCGGCACGAACTTTCCGGACAACCCATTATATACATAATGCCGGGAAAACATTTTACTTAAATAAGGAAGAACATAGCAAAAACGTACCTCATGTTTATTACCACCTTATTTGTAGTAATTTTACATTTTATCCTTTTATAGTTTCTCACTTTTAGCAGAAAAATAATTTAATTTGAAAATAACTAGTATCCTGTTACGATACGGTGATTGTTACGTAACATGTTTCTGAGCGATGTATTTATGTTATGACATTATTTCAGTCCTATAACATCCGCCATGAAAGTGAAGTATTATGAAAGCATACTTTGTATTTAATCAAAAAAATGAAGGCATATTGCAGTCACTTTGATCCACAACGTATGACAACAATTCTATAGGGAAGGGAATATTTCCGTGTAATTTAATTTGTTGGAATAAGAGAAGGTATACCCGGGTTGTATCGCGCAAAGCCGGTGTACGCGTATTTACATTACGCGAGCGCGTTAACGTTTTTACGCCCGCGTAAAATTGGAGCTTCCGGACCCGGCTCCTGGAGTGTGTTTGTACTGCACTACAAATATCTCTACACTGTGCAGGCCGAATGTAAATACACTCCTTGGAAATTGTCAATAACCCTGCGTCGAAGCCGGGGTATATTTGCCGACCGGAGAGGCGGGGATCGAAATACTCGTGGACGATATCAAGAAAGGTTTTCAAAACTTCTGTGTAAAGAACGTATTAAATAAAGCTCATAATTAGTGAATTATAGATATGTTGCTACGATATTAAAACAAGAAGGGAAGTGTGTAATCTGATGGACGTTTCATATATGCAGTTCTTTATTATCGGTTGAGAATTTTTATTAATAACACTTAATCGTAATAATTAAATTAATTCATTTTTGTTGCTGCGACGAAGAAGATTTAAAGGACTGACGATAATATCGTTATTAACAGGAAAGAAACTGTATTTATTAGTTTAACGTACCTGTTTTTTTGGTCTGCGAGGGGTTGGAATACCGTATATTTGTTGTGTTTCTGTCTCCTCTCGCTGGTTTGGTTTATTTGGGTGTTTTTCGGTCATCCTCACTGCACTTTGTATGTGACAGTACAAGTGACAGTGACGGTGCAATGAGGATGCCCGAAAAACATCCAAAGTGCCAACAGTGACTAACACCGCTACTGAAGATGGCGAGCAGCCACCGAAACCGCTCTAGCAAAAGACCAGACCAGCGAGAGGAGACGGAAACACAACAAATCGACTGTATTTCATTAGCAACAATAATATAAATGAAACAAAAGTTGCTATTCTCTACAGATCGGTACAGTTAGATCTAAGAGATAAGTCACGTGGCGGACACGTCAATAGGTTTAATCGGTTTCGAAGCCGGCTCAGTTCGCCTTGGCTGTTATGTAAAGCATTCGGGCTTCGTTCCACTGTTACGCTCTTGGAGTCGATTTTGTTCAAGGTGAGGCGCTCCTGACTTTCAGAGCGCGGGGAATCTTCGAGATTTGAGTCATCGCATTCGCACTTTGTGATTTTCTTCTCCGGCCACAAAGCGATTCCGGGTTTACTCGGCTTCAGGGGGCGACGTATTTTCAACCCGAATATTCATGGTGGAATCGCGTCGCTGGGGCCCGTATCAATTGTCCATTGTTATGTAAGTTGTTGTAATTAGATAAATGATAAACGGGTGTGGCGCACGCCATCGCCATATAGCGCAAATGCGTTGCTGAGCCCGACGCTTCCAGTCAGTTTGGTTTTATCGCGGAAAAATAATTTACAGAAATTAGCCCGGCACTAAGGAATTACCGAAATTGGGTGTAGAAACCTTTACGGCCTTCTAATATTCGGGGCGTGTCGATCCAATTCCAGATATCGGTTTGGCACGAGCGAATTCAATTTGAAACGAGGTCGTCGCCGGGGAAAAGGAAATGTCAGAAACGGTAAAGGGCTGGCTATTCGGGCCTATTTTTCATGGAAAATACAATTTAAAATGTTTTAAACGTATTCTAGCCATATAACTGATTATCCTGGATATTTGGGGACAAATGAAAACTCCTCATGATGAACCCAGTTGACGAAAGTTACTATACTAAAACTTTTGCCAATTTCGTTCCCAATATTGCCCCTTCCCCAGGTCACTTTGAATTTTGGTGTGGCGTTCATTATGAATCTCCGTATCGGAAATAATTCAAATGTATTGTTTCAAATTCGTATTGCGTAGTATAGTCGCAGAGAATCGCGAATTTTATATTGTTGTTACTAAAGAAAATCTGCTCATTGGAATCGATTTATTCGTTTAATTTTAACATTCATCGCGCTTTTCAGATGGCGCGGGTTAAAAAAATTCCGAAACCGCTTATAAATATTCTACCCGCGTTTCAATATTCGCCTCTTGTCAATTTATCATGCCGAACTTTGGGGTTCGTTCTATAATTATTTATGTTAATGAAATTAGTCGGTCGGCGCATAATTATGCGGCATTATATATTTTAGAATTGTTAATCGTAATTATTGCCGGTCCGATATTTTATAAAATGATATGAATAAAACAACTGAGCCGCAGTTGGAGCGATGCGAACCGTTTATATTATTTAAATGAAAACTTTCCCACCCGGAAAATGCGTCTTATTGTATCTGGTATTTGTTTTTCGTCATACAACACTGATTGTATTAAGCAATTCGTAATTTGATGTTGCAATTTAAAGAGTAAAGTGCTTTTGTACGCGATATTTCATATTGAACTGAAGTATCACTTCAGTGATGGCTTCGCTGCGTGTAAAGAATAGAAACGGAATTCGCTTGGCAACAACAAAGTATTCTCAAAACTCATTTCACAAATTTCTTTCTGTGATTGTAAAAAATAAATTTATAAAATATTTCTCAGCACTGAAATTTACTTTTTTTTATTGTTTACTAAAATATTATTATTCAATGTTTAATTCTTTTGTTGTATTTTCTGTTTCAGGTAAGAGAAACGTGATACATACGACACGGTGGCATGGTCTTGTACGGGTAATTTTAGCATGTTTTATTTCCCATTTTGTTATCAGTGTTCTTTTGAACGGAATATAGTTATAATTTTGACAGATCATGATATTTTAACTGTGCATGCTATGGTGTCTGTTACAGAGAAATATTCTTGACGTGATTTGTTTCTCTGCAAAAGTTCCAGTCGTAATTAAATTTTTATTTTTTAAATATTGGTTCACGTTTCATTTTTATTCAGTTTAAAGTCTGGAAAAGTTAATTCGACCCTGATAGGTTTATTAGCGACTGTGACTGCGCTCGCTCTCTGTGGTGGGGCGAGCTCAATACTTTATTAGGGAAACGCGCGGCGGCGTATTATGCAATAGGCCCCCCCCCTAATTCCCGTTCGGTCGGAATTTCGGATTCATTCGTGGACGCTTATTGCGATTCCCCGGACGCCAGAAATGCGCCAAGAGTCGACCGAATCCGGGTCGGAAATATAGCGAAACCGAGCATAAATCCCGTATTATAGTTCATCCTTACCGGGACGATTTTTATCCGTTGGCACACCTGCAACTCGGTTTTTACATTATGTACCCCATATCGAATATATAATTTTGTAAATTTTTAGGATAAATTTTAGGGGAGCGGGGCGTGTTTTCGAATATTATCCTGATTCAATGTAATATTAAGCTGAATTTGACGTGTTTTGACATGCCCAAATACCCAGTTCCAACGGTGGAAACGCCCAACCTGGACGATAGGGTAATTTGTAATCGGAGTTTTCTTAGGCTGTGATGGGGCGGTAACCAACTGGGTATTTTATTTCCCCCGTGCCCACTATATCTTCGCCGGTTTTATTAACCTATTTGATTAGTATTTCTCTGAACACATTAGCGAGATGTTAACCTGAATTACCTATGTTTACAGCAAAATTTTTTGGTAGAATACGTTGTGAAAGTTCACAAGCATAGAATTCAATGAAAACAATGCTTAAGGCAGTGGACTTAAGTTTTAAGTAGTGTCCGATCATTTAAGAGTTTAATATATCATCCCCGTACTGTCTTTCAGCCTCCTGTCGCTTATTCCAGCCAGCTTTAGTTACTAGTGCTTTCTTTGTTAGCACTATAATGCCTAAATTGGCCTAATATTAATGTCCAACATAGCCAATGACCAAATAGGGACTGGGGTTAAGGTGCCAAGTAATATAATTCATTAATTTCCACACATAATCGCCATTGCTATATATGTAATGACACCCACAATGTAATTTATTGTCTTTGGGATTAATATCGAATTTCCCAGTCAATTGACTGATCAGGTAAATTATCGTTTAAGCGTCAAAATATTCCTCAATATTAATATTTATTTTCGTTTTTATCTGATTAGGTCCGCTAATTTTTCCCTATCTGTTTAAAAACATACACGCGATTATACCGTGTTTTTGCTTCTCTTATTTCTTCAACTCCTATTTCTTCAGTATTAAATAATGTTTGCTCTGGAATTGTCAACTCAGAATATACAATTTGAGTCGACACTTTACCTCGAAGCCCGTTGCGGATTGCAGTGACATAATTAATTCACCTTTGGACTGGGCGGCTTAGATGTGTTCCAAAAGGGACCGGAGTCCACGGACGTCATTTATTTAATTGAAAATGTGGAGTCCCCTCTAAATTGTACACAGCGCCCGTCTGCAGTTTGGGCTTTTGGTTGGTCATCCGCTTTTCAAAATTAACCCATTTAATATCTCTGAAGACTCTGTTATTTCTCGCCATTTAATACGTCGCGGAGTTTCTTTTAACTCTATATGAAAATGAACCAATATTTCCGCACTATTGTTTTATAGTGAACTAATTTAAGCGGGTTTGTCCTAGAAAGTTGCTGTTGACCCTTGTAACTACGCACGAGTATGTTCCTAAATAGGACACAGCGCCTTTTCGTCTAATTGAATGGGCACAATTGTATTGCAAAAAGTCATAAATGTAAAAATCTGAAGTATTAATTTCTATTATAATGTTCTCGTTAACTTAAGATTCTGAAATATGGGCCAAAAGAAGTAGCAACTATTTCTCGTGTTCTATCACTCTTACTATCTTGTAGCGAATTCTAATAGGACAGGATTATTGTAAACGAATCGATTTATAACGTGTATTCAGGAAAGTAGTATATGTCCCTTCAACTTCGATATCGCATAAATTAATTTCTCGAAATTAAAAAATTGTAGAATTTGCACGAATTTTTCAGTCAGAAGTTTATATTAATCATTCCCCCTGTCGAGGTATAAATATTTTCCGTTGTACGGGCAGCCTGGAGATTAATTAAATAACTCCGAGGCAAAATCCGGTACAGGGAAATATCTTTTACGTTATCTCATCCGCCTGCGTCGCAATTTTAGGAATCCCGGAATCGATTTGCGAACTTTACCCCGGCCCGTAATTAAGTCTTTAGACAGAGGCCATTTTTCCGCGCATATGATTTCTGCACTCCCAATTTAATTATCGCGTAAATTATATTTATGACGCAATATCACAGTTGGAAAAATACCGCGACCCTATATCCGGCTGGAAACCTGTAGAAGATGAAAATAGCAATTATATTACGGTAATTAATTTCCCAATTTCAGTAGTCAAATTCTCTCAAACTACGTTACGCGAATTACTACTTTTCTCTCGAAAATTACGAGATATCTCCTCCCGCTGGTTTGGTCTTTTGCTAGATCGGTTTCGGCTGCTCACCATCTTCAGTAGCGGTGTTAGTCACTTTTACCACTTGGGATGTCTTTCGGGCATCCTCACGTGAGGATTGTCCCTGCAATGTTGTCTACATAAATATTTTTTCAATTTCTGACGTTCCCTTCATTCAATTCCTCAGCGAATATTACTATTGCTCATAAATCGGTGGTGTTTTGATACTTCTGGATTGATGTTATCACTATGTTCGACGAGTTTCACTTGATGCTTTTAATTTCCCCTGCAATAATGGAAATGGCTTAACATATTTGTACCAGATAAACTGTATGGCTCTCGTGAAATAGCTTTTATTATATTTATCATGAAACCAAATGCTACTAATAATGCGATTATTAATTAATTAGGACTCAATACCGGCTACTAATTGCTCTGCGGAATTGCGATGGTAACATTTGATAATGCATACATTAATACATATCAACGTTGCTAATTATCGTTGAAAGGGAGCTTAGCCAAAACTCCTGTTAATTGAAAATATATAGTTTAAAATTATTTCCTGGGAGTCACATCATAAGTAGGAATATTAGCTGACTAAATTCAATGGGCTTGGTGTACATTCGACCAGTCTAAAAAATAGAGTGAATTTAATGAAAAAATCATGATAGTCTATTACGAAATAAGAATTTAGTTTTAACTTTCGTCGCGATAACTGCGTAATATGGTAGTTCTGAAAGAGTTTAAACGATTTATTATTTATTCATTTGGATAAGGAATAATATCGATCATTATTATTAACATAGGAAGTGGATTTCCCATGACGCCATCCTGTCATTTTGGATTGTAGTTTTCCAAATGCTTTGTTATCATTATTTAGTCATTAACCTATAATATATTATGTAGTTTCACCGGTCTTTGCTGACTTTGCATGTCCTATGTGAACAATTTATAACAAAGTGCTGTCGGTGAGTCATAAGAAGTCCCGTTGAATGGCTCGCAATTTGACGCCTGGCAGAGGAAAGTGCCCCAATTCAGTGTTATTGAATCTCAAGCATTAATTAAAAGGGTATTAATGTTTTCGGGTCGCGTGTTACGGCTGAATTATTTCCACGTCGCGACCCCTAATGTTAATTACCAATCGATCCGTCGGTCTAATTTTCATCGTACAACAATTACCTTTATAACCGTCGGACCGGTGAAAAGTTTAACTGCCCAAAATTGTACGAAATAATAGTCGATCTATATTTTTTTTTTGTCTTTGACTACCACTTTATTTTTATGAATATCTGTCCGTACGTTCCATTCGCGTGCTGGTTCGCGATTTCTAGTCCGTCGCGTTTATAGGAAGTGTTCTGATCCAATTCTTGCGTTTTCTCTTTATTCCTTATTCGTAGCCCTATTCGGCAGTATGGTATACTTTAAACCGTTAATTGTTGAATTTAAAATATTGTTCAGAATCCTGAATCTCACCGTACATCGTGCCCTCGAGTATGATTACCTAAATGACATCCATTTCTGATAGCACACCGTTCTACTAGTTAGAATCGTTACTACAATAGAATACGAAAAAGTACAATCGTTCCGTAGTTTCCGAAAATAAATAAAAACTGTCAGCCTTGCAATCTTCTCTCCCCACTCGTTGTTTTATAGTACGGTTTCGGTGAAGTCTGAAATCGCAAAGCGATTAGCCGTTTTCTGTCAATTCAGGGATTTCAGTAAGCTATTGTTCCAAAGAGGCCGAAAAATATAGACCGAAGGGAAAAATAAATCTCGGAACGTCTCCGGCGGTACGACCTTCGTCTGTTATAGACGGAAAGGGCCTTGGTTAAAGGTGGGCATTCTAAAATAGAATTTCTCCCGCTTCTTTTTATCCGAAATAATTTCATCATCGAACTTCATCATCAAGTACAGTGCTTCTGGCCCATACGGTATCCGTATACTTTGAAACGCTTATGAAAAAGTTCCGACCGGTGTGTCGTAAACTTTGTCTTCACATGAAAGCTTAGTAAATTGGCGTTCTATTAACGAACTTAAGGCCTATTTTTGTTAGTGGCCCTGTTTGATTGCCGAATTACCGGATAAGGTACCGTTATCTGTGGTGTTATATCGCGGTGTACTGGGCGTGACCGGGCTCGCCCGCGGCGGATCTTCCCCCGCAGCTGGGGAGCACCATCTGCCCTCGCATATCTTCTTTCCGGCTCCAACGTTATTCGGTCCTGCTTGCAAATCTCCAGCACTCCCCTACCCATGTAGATTATAAAAGATAAAGATTAAGTCGTGCCCTTGTTAAATTGATTAACTTTGTATAACGTTTTTATACAGCTAAATCGTTTCGCACAGAAACATTAATGATTATCATCAAGCATTTTCTAAATTATACTGTGTATTTTTCGTCTTCCCAAGACCCGTTTAGGTTCCTCAGTAGGATTCTGTTTGGAGAAGCTTAAATGGGTGGGCACATTGAATTACAACAGTAGAAACCCCTAGCTTCACTGGAGAATATTATCCATGTAGTAATAATATAATAGGGATGTAATTGCTATAAATAATTATGCGTTAAAGCGTATTTAAAATTTCTAGATATTTACATTGGCCCAACATTCCGATTGGAATTGGCATTTATACCATTCATTCATGGTGGACAGGGTGTCTATGCTCACAAACTTTTCGTTTTCATTCACTGATTATTTACCTTTCAAAAGCTTGTAATCTCTGAAGGAAAACGAGGAAAATGTCTTAAAACGTGACTGGTTCTTGGTGTACGAGGTAAAGGGTCACAATTTTTTTACTTTTTATGATTGCGTAACACGCTGTAAATGAGGGATAAAAGCCCCGAAATTAGATTTTTTAGTGCTCTTTGAAATGGTTTTACTGGCAACGCCCTTGCTTTAATAGTTTGACGTCGGCCATCGACTTTTTGATGCAATAAAGGTACCTCGTGAAAAAAAATTGTAATTTGATTTTATACATAACTGCTACCATTGGAGCCGTAGTTGAAAGGTCCAAATGTTTTACTCAGATTTATTTGAATTTGAATCTGGGTATAAGGAAATATAATGACGGAGAAAATGACCAGGGGCAAGTGTTGAATAGAAGAAGATCCTATTTCCTGCGAAACACCGACATGCTATTATCATCAAATATGTTTTCGGCGGGTCGCTAGGGGTATTCTAGAACAACACATTGTTGTGCTGAACATTGTTTTAGTTTAAACTAAGCGGGCATATTACGTATTGTGAGATTCATTTGCGCTTTATACAAAGGCCGTGGAATGACCGGGTCGATTTAAATTGGGAGCTTAAATTTGGCTGGAAATTCCGGGGTGTCTTCAGGAACAAAGGGAGGTTTATCCGCCCGTATCGCCGCGTATGAATGAATGGGGCTAATTAAACGAGGTCGGTCGGCATAAAGCGGGATCGGGGGTTTCCCTTTCCCCGGGAGCCCCGGGGGGCCCGCATTTCGGACGGAGTCGCCTCGTCAATTATGCACGGGGTTTTTCACCCCGGGGCGTTACCTCCGCGGACTAATTGGCCCTCCACCGACTAAATGTAATTTTAGATCGCGTTCGAATCCGCTCCACGCACAAATTATGCCCCGTTCGATCAACGACAGTCCGATACAATTTCCAACCAGCCACTCTTGCTAGAAACCGCGAGAATGCCAAGATACAAGCTGTTGGCATCGTCCCTTCTATATTGTCTACTACACGCGACGTTTGCTGATACATTGCCGTGACGGCGCAAACATCTTGAAAAATGAAGACTGCATTTTACGCTTTTAAATTTAAAATATAAGTAAATAACTGCTTTGCGTTAGTTCTACCGAAATAATTTATTTGTATTTTTTATTCCTTCATAAGTGCACAGGAATGTCTGTGACATATGTATCGTCGTGTCATCCACCGGAAATATATATATATAAAACCGAAGAATCAAGGAGATTAATGGAGCACCGATTCTGCTAATTTTTAGCGAATTATTCATTATAAATGTTTGAACAGAATGTTCCTCAGTTCTTTAACAGTTTACACTATTTCCTTCATCGGAATTCTATATTCAAACATGATATAGTATGATAAAAGTCCCCTCTCTTGGCTGAGGCATACTTGGGTTTTTGCTACGGAAGCAGCTGGGACTAGAAGCTGGGACACTCCTGAAAATGTATACCTTCCCGATCTAAATTGGCAACGATCATGCCTTAAATTTAGACCTCGACAGGGGGCTCTAAGACCGGTTAAAATACGGCTGATGTGTATGTGTGGGGTCCCTTCAGAACGCCCTGCATTCAGCGCCCCGGGGTTCCGGGTTCAGTTTTAAAAATGCTCACAATACGGCCCCCATCACTTGTTACGCCTTTGTTGTCTCCCCCGGTCCGAGCGCCGCACCCGCCCTACATAATAGGGATTAGCCCCAACTTATAGACAAAGAATGTATATCTAACTTGCTAATACAACTCAGGTTCCTGACGTAGTGAACCTATAATGAATACAGTACGTTTCATCGTCATTTGAGCCTTAATATTTTGTGCCAAAAATGCTGTTGATATTTAAAATTGTGGGGTAACACTTACTAGTTTTTACTAAAAATTGTGAATACGTAGGAAGGTCAATAGGATGCGTTTTTGCCACAGGTGTTGTATGAATTTTCGAAGCCCCAATTTCCGTCAGTTCCAATTAGCCCTGGCCCGTATCACCGATCTGATATTTTTCGCGTTTTTGATTGTGTCGAAATTCAAGGCCCCAAGAGTGTTGTGTGAAAGTTTTTTTTCTCTCGAGTTCAGTCTCGACGAGTGAAAGTTTCGCTTTCATAGCCGCAGCGTGAAAGGGAAGTGAGTGAGAAATTGGGGACGTGACTCATAGAAGAGGCTAGCTTAACAAGGAAGAGGGCCGGACTCAATCACCGCCGGGACCAGATATCCAATATCATACTTAATAAAGCGACGTCCTTTCAGTTTGACATTTTCAACTGCCTCCTTGAATATATTTTCGACGCCATTTCTTTCCCCCTACCGAAGGAGAATATTTTTCGAGCGACGGTTAGCTCGCTATCATATAATAAAGAGCTTAATTTCCTTTTCGGAAACATATTTTAGTTAGTCTACTTTTTGTCCCATACAGGTTAAAATGAATCATTTTAACACCTAATATATTGAAATGGATTACATTATTAAAAATTGTATTTAAGCCTTTATAACAACATAACTGGATTATAGCAGATTCAGACATCAGAACTACAGAGGATTTACAATACATTTTTGGTCACGAATTACTCTTGAATATTATTCCTTGTGTCGGAAGTGCCCTAGAGCGTTATGGAGTCTATCTAGTGCCCTTTTCCCTCGCTGTTAACTTTTTGTTCTCGATTTTCAGTCTCGGCGTAATTATTTCTGAGTTGGCTCCGTTAATTGGCACTTTGTTGTTGGCCAACTCTCTGCGTTTTCGTCCATTTAAACTTTTGCTTCCGAGTCATTAAACGTTTCTCAACTTTCAGAATTCCCTTTATATCTTTCCGTTACGCCGTTTTGGATCCCGCCGATCCCAGTTCTCTATCCGGCAGGCGAGAGGGCGTTCTTAGTGAACGTTATTCACTATGATTTCGGTTTAGGGGCGGACTTTGTAGTGAATAATTTGATATTACTTAACGTGGGTTTGCGAGGGTGCTTTATTACGTTTCCACTCGCTTTTCCTAGCTAAACTGTACCCGTTTTAGCATCTCGCCTCGGTGCAGTAACAGTGGTGACAGGATACTACACCCGCAGTAGATTTGCGTAAGCACCTCACTATATTACTGACATTGGTGAGAAGCCGATCAAATGAGTGAATGCAGAGAGAAAATTTGACTTTTTTTTTGTATTATTTATAATGCGACATTGTACATTACGTATAAAATGGTAATCTGTAACATATTTGACTCATTCTTTAATTGAGCCATTTATTTTTATTGCTCTTAAACATGTAAACCATCGGACGACAAATCATAGCGACCCACACTGGTGTATTTAATATATCGCAGCAGGAGTTTGGGTAATTAAGACTCCCCCAGGCAGTTTCGACAAACCGGGTGAAATCATTATTTATCTTATTTGTATCCTCTCTTCAAGTGAGAGTTAAAAGTGGTATAGCGTAAATTCGTGCGAAGGCGGTATACCTACCGGGTGATCTATTTCTGGCACGCTATTGTTGTTGTCTTGGCAGGGAACCGTAACGCAAAGGTTAATAGCGTTGGGACCGGCCAAAATTATATAATTTGGGCGATTATTTTTGAACATATCTCGTGTAGATTTAAAATTCAAATTTGCAGATAATGAAATATTGTGCCAGCGGCGGGATATCAAAGACTTACGATTTGAGGAGGGGGCAAAATTATGTAAAGCAGATCGTATATTCGGCCTGCAGGAGGCGGATCCTGAAGAAGTTGGATGGGAGGGGATAATATGCTTCACGCTTATTCTTCTTTATATATTTTATGACATAAATGTGGTAGGAAATGGTTGGAAAGCCAAATTGTGAACTTACAAATAATTAACGGACAACAAATAAGTTTTTGCTCAAATTTAACTTATTTTAGGAATTGACTTTGACAATATGTGCCGAGGGTGGCCAAATGTTTTACATGAGAATATTCTTGACATTTTCTTGGTTATCGAAGTTGATATCTCGCGTTGGATTTGCCGAATGATATTTTCGATTTTACCGCATCAATTATTGCAACAATTGCAAAGTTCAGATTTGGAATTCCGGTGAAGAAAGTGGACAATTCTCATGATTTGTAATTACCACCTTCTATTCTATCCCCTCGAATCCGCCACTGTTTCGGCCCGTCTGAATATTCGTCGTTGCCTATTCTACCCCCTACATAGTCCTGAAAAAAAAATCAGTGCCTGGGAGTTGCTGCGGACGTATTTTAACAAACAGGTCTTCAAAGGCTTTGAAGTAGTCAAGTGGGTCGTGGAGAGGCTCGAGAGGCGCCGAGCCCAAGTGAGCCACGGCCTTAACCTTTGCCACGGGGAGTGAACATTTTTTTCACTTTTCGTGCTATCTTCGGGGCTAAAATTTAGCCGGAAATCTTGGAATTTCTCTCTCGTAAATTTATTGTAGACGGATCTATGGAAATCTTCAAATTGCGACATGTGTAACCCGGTTAGGAATTAAAGGTCACGTATCGGGCCGGAGCTCCTACCTGACCTTTATGAAATATCAGTTATTGTCTCAAGTCCGGCATTAAGGTATTGTGTACCTTTGGCATTTCGGAATGGGGGAGGGGAGCTTTTATGAGCTTATCTTTTGCTCTGGATACATGTTGCAGGAAAATAAAACATCTGATAAAAACTATAGTACAAAAATTCGAAATATTACTCCTATCGGATAATTGGTGATTTGAATCATTTGATATGAAAATAAAGCTACATGCGCATCTTGAAACTCCGACAACGGGCGGACATTAAAGGTCGGCCGAAACGGTTGACCTTTATTTGAATATAATTTTATATAGTTAGCATTTTTCATACTCGTGCACTCTGCTCGATAATAAGTACCCGCCCAGTTGTCCGCCGTGTGGCATAATTCCATCATCCCGCCTGTTTACTAACACGTGCGTTGCTTAATCTTGAGAGATGTGCTGACCAATGTCTTGTACAATTGCCAGCAGTATATTTGGCCAGTTTATTTTACTATTAGATAATTATGGAATAGAGGCTGCGACGCTTTAGGGTGCATCATTGTATCGGCAGCACAGTGTAGCTACTCAATACCCTATGAAATATTTCAATGTAATCTGATACGATTGACTATATTCTGTTCTTTCGTTTCTCATTTTACACTGCGATTTACCTTAAACTTTAACTTCTGTATGTGGATTCATATTTTTAATGCATAACTCCTGTCTGTAAACTGAAAACATTTTCTGGAACCTTATTGCCCTTTAATCCTTTTAGTATGAAGCCGGGCCCAACTTCTGACTGAGGAACTTATCCCAATTACTGGTTGGAAGGGGCGGGGAACCAATTCCTCTCTTAGGGTAGTCGTTGGCGCGCGCGGATCCCTAAACTCCGGTCTAACTTTGCCCGCCTTAGTATTCGTGCCACGTGTAATTTGAAATGCACGACGCACCCGAGGAAAATAAGGGGCCGCCGTGGAAATGGAGTTCGACTTCCAGCGAAAAGTTGTGTATTAGGTATTGCGCAATACCAGACATTAAAGGGGTGGAATTTTACGGCCTGGTGGGTTATATGCCTGGACATAGAGAGAGCCCCCAAAGTTTTAAAGTTCAAGCAGAAAATCTTTCGGGAAACAGATTTCTATATCAGTCAAACATTCAATTTAATAACAATAATGCTTTTAGATAACCTTTTTTGCGCTTCAGAGTTGTTGATGGCTAGTCTGATACAAGGGGATGGAAATTTGTTAGGCGAAAAGTACGTTCGTTAATTGACTCATTCCATGTCCATAATAAATATACTCCATAAATTATGCCCCCTTTATCCAACGCATCTAACGGTACTGCCGTAATTAGACTTTTTTTTAAAGGAAACGGGAAGTGTTAGAGCGGGATAAGATTAAGCAGCGAGAAATTCTGATATTAATAACACGATTTACAGCCTCCGGACTTGTTATGGCATGTAAAAATGTGTCCGTGCGCGTAACTCCATTTATCAATTTGGGATTTTATCATACTTTTCAGTGCTACATGCTGAAGTTGAGATCTAGTTTTATGGCTAGTGAAACAGGAATAGTTTTAAATGTAGAAATAAACAGCTTGTTTTATTGATATTCTGATTTCTCTACATATCTCACAAAATTTAGGTTATTTATTAATGGCGTAATTTTCCTCACCTGTTTAGTAAGTAAACCTGATTATTAACCCAAATCAAAGTTCGTTTAATAACTGGTCGGAATTTAAATACGATATAGGTGCGCTTATGCTAAATGCCTCGTACAGGTGAGGTGTCACTCCTGCGAATCGCCTCCTTGCGCCTCTCTGGTACCGTTAACGACCCCGAATCTGGGAGCTCTTCCCACGGGGAAGGGAGGCAGACGGCCGGGACGCACCTTCCAGGGGATTATCCTCGGACGAGCCGCTCCTTTTAAGAGCTTGCCTTTTAGAAAAAGAAGAAAACTGGAACGGAGGAAGGGAAAAAAAATAGTCGCCTGAAGGAACCGGCCAGTTATGTTTTCCGCTCGGACTCTGAAAGTTTTTGTTTCGAACGCCGTTTCAGAATCGCAGGCCGTGCCAAGTTTGAAGAACAGCTCTTTGTATCTCATTTCCGCCACTCTGCTTCGTTAGATTTGCAATTTCATCTACAGATTGATTTTACCTTAAAAAATATCAACCGAATATTTTTTTAAATTGAACTTTTTAAAAAGACAAATGAGTTTATCGAAGCGAAATGTACAGATTTTATGTTACAAATGCGATCGTGAGGTTGCGATTAGAACCAGAGGAGAATTATTTACTTGATGTACACTGTATTCTTCAAATTTCCAGCATTGTGAGCAATATTCATATATCAACTGGAAAATAAATATATATGTCGGATTCATATTACGATTTATATCACTATTTCTTATTGAGTGACTCCTTTGTAATAAGTCCTTCCTGGCTTAGTGGAGTGCGGGATAAACTTTTTTTCATCTGTGGAGAAGCATCAATGCTGTGTAATTTCGTTTCAATCAAGCATTATTGCAATGTGTGTGTTTCTCTCTTGCAGAGCGCTTACAAATATTTCTGTCCGCCTCTGTATTATGCTGCACTATCATAAATCCTTCATTGCAGCATGAGGTAGCTCTCGCGTCGTGCATATCGTGAGACTGACTAGCGGCTCAGGAGAGCTCAGTCGTTAATTTCTTCATATCCCGTTCAGTCGTCTCGCAGGGTCATCTCCGCCTGAGTCGACCGCATAAAAAAAACTTTCCCGGCCGTCCGTTATGGGCTTAGCGTGGTCAGGTCCTAGTGGAGGAACAAGTGTCCTGTCTCTAGTTGGATTGCCTTATTCAGTGCTCTCAACCTGCATGCGCACGGACTATTCTTGCCTTCTGCTGATTGTATTCTGTCCAACCTGCGTTTCATTTCCAACATGCTATCAATGTTGATACAGTCTGGAAGGGGGAACCTTCTGTTCTATGTAAATTAAGAAATTGAAATTCAATGTTTTATTTCAATTTGAAGTGAGGAGCGAGAACATATTCTTCCCATTCTGATCGGATTCTCTGTATCAAATTTTATTGTATTATATTATATATGCAGGACGAATGTAGGTTACGGTTAGATACTTCGGTAAACGTTAGTCACGTATTTAGGAATGTTTGGAATATTTATTATACCTGTAGACCGTTACGTTGGCCAGAATCAGGTGGAGAAGTCAGATTTAGCATCTTGGCCCAGCCCGTACTGCCAGAATATCTGAGATCAACTTTAGGCCCTACTAACTTATACTATACATATTATATATACTTGAAAGTATTCCTCGTCAGTTTCGAATTTTGTTCCCAATCCTGTAATGGCAGTTATTTTTACTTAAAATAGTTGCAAAATGAGTGCCTTTTTCTGGTTTCTGGGAAGTTTCGTTCTCAGGGAAAATGAGTCTTTTTAATTACTATACAATAGCCCGCTTCAAATTTACAATGAAGCTTTTACAGAGCTTTTGTTCCATCTTCCACATAATACTTGGAAATTTATATTCGAGAACACTGGCGATATTTTAATTAAAACCAGGATTATTTTTTGAACAATGGAAAGGCTAATTAAGTTTTCAACATTTTAGCGGGGAGGAAAAAGTCACGACTTCAGGATCCTGTTCTGACAGTGATGTCGATAATTTTCCCCTTGTTCTTCGTAATTTGTTTTTGACTTTGTAGGACTTCAGTACAAGTTTTTTTAATTGAAAGAATGTTCGTACCCTGATGCTTATAAGAACTAAGCCCAATCCGCTATGTTTGTTGCTCTTATTTGCTGTCTCACTTGTACTCCCACCATTTCCATCATCGGTTTCAGAAGCGGTACCGAATCCTGGTGTTCACTACTATCGCTAATCCGCCTCCGGGTCTACCTCTCGTTCCTCAGGTCCACCGCAGTTTACACGATACTTGAATGTCGGTCCACTGTACACTTGAGACACAGGGAGTCGTATCCCGCCGTTATTCTTCTTTAACCCATTCCGACTTAATGGGAACGGCGCGACTGTTTCCCCCGTTTCCAATGTTCTAATGGAAGGACTTTTTAGGCCGAAGGGAAAGGGGAGTGGGAAGAAGACTGTGTTGGCCCCAAAAAGTAGTTTCGGCCGGAAACTTTCGGCAGTAAGAATAAGTTGGGCCTTTGTGCTTTCGGAGCCAGGGCAAGAAGGGGGACTCTGCCAAATGGTAGCGGGCGCAATGCATTGCTGGATATTTGGCCGACCCAAACTTGAAGTGGCTGCTTTAATTTTCATACAGCTAAACTTTCCTTCTGGTTGACCGATATCTTGTTCCCAAAAACAATAACCGTCTCTTCTTCGAACTTGTTATTATTAAATAAGTAATACTCTGTTTGTTGTATTCCTGTTCCGAATATCATAAGTGTTCATAAATCAATGAAATATGATGTAGGGTATAATATCAACTGGGCATGAAATGTAGTTTATTTTGCTAGATTGTTGTGTAGGAAAATCATGTATTTGTTTCTGCATTTCCGGGGTATGTAAGGTTGAAGTGGCATGTGAATGAAAATGGTTTTTTGCTATCAGCATGCAACGCCGAAGTACATTCTACATTCAGATTTCACGACACTTCTTTTTTAATGGCACTAGCTGTAAATACAGGGTTGTAAATGAAGGAATGCGGCGGCATGGACGCCATTATATATCTTCCAATATTTTATGATTCCTTGAGCGTGACACGGACAGTATATTTGTATACTCGTTACTGTAGAAATTCAACGCGTTCTTTTATAAACCTTCGTATAAGTATTTCTGCGGCCACTCTAATAAGATGTTTCATTAGTTGAATTTACATTGGCGTCGGAATTAATAAATTTATTATAGCGATTATAAAATCCTGAATAAATTGTTTCGCGACTTGGCCCAACGTGTGAACACTTTTCTGCGGCGTTCCCATCCATTGTCGGGTGTACGTGAAATGAATTGGCGACGGGGGCCTGTGGTGGGGCGCGAGGGTTGGGCCGGCTCCGGCCCTTATCTCCCGGCCGTGTCCATTAATAACGCTTCTCCCGTTCCCGATTCATTATTGCAAAGCGCATTAAACGTTGAGTCCTAATTGATTACAGTCGGGAAAGCTTAGACCTGGCCCCTGAGCCGGGCCCTAACGTAAATGCGGCCGGTATAAAGAGACGACGGCTCCCTCGAAATGGTCCTAGGAGCGGGTCGGCACTGTATACAATCTGTATTTATATAGAACTACAATAGAACAATCTGGTCTATTGTCTCTCTTGTTCAGAAACGGAATGAATGCGGCGGATCCGTGTTAAGCTGAATGTTGACTAAAGAAATCGATTTATCTCACTAGCGGCATAATATTCCGAAGTGAATGCATCATTGTCTTCGAATTCGTTTGGAAGAATTAGAGCGCATTATCCGAGTAAAATGCATTTAATCAATAGCCGCAGTCTTATATTAGAAAAGTACATTTTTTTAAATATTAGTATTGCCCTAATAAGATTATACGTTTCATCAAAGACCATTGCATGTAGCCATGTTATTAGCTTTTATCCTTCAGAGCCAGATGACTTGACGATTAGAATCCATGATAAATATCATTATCTTGGTAGGTCCCAGTAAATGTTTTCTGAGGTGTACTCATCATTAAATTTCACCGACTACAAGGTTTATTGGCGACGGAATGACCGGTTGTCCTCATTATTCAAATCGAATCCACTGCATTTCAATTAAGTTTTCGAAACTGGTCAGGAAAAACGTATTTAATTAGCAGTGAGTATGTCAACGCTAGCAGGATTATACACGCGGCCCTCTCTGTATTTTCACCATTCGATACTGCCAAAAATCCTCTTTTTTTTCAAGTTCATTCTGTTTCTGTACGTTATTTTATCACTGGAGCGTCTTATATTTTAATGGGATCCCCCGAGGGCGTTGACCGGGGGCCGTACAACGGCTCCTATAATTAATACTGGTAGCCGTGGGGATCGTTCCCCTAACCGCTTTGTGATATAACGTTAACGGTATAACGTGTTTTCGATTAATTACTAAAACTGGCATCGATCCTATCGCCTTTCGGTCCCTTTCCCGTTATTTGCGTTCGCTGAAAATGTGCCTCGCCCACGGAGTGGGCTTTCGGCCGAAAGCTTAAAACACTGGGTTCCTTAAATCATTCCCTAGTCAGTGTGATTGATCCTGAAATAATTCTGTTTGATAAGCTAATTCGCCTAAACCATTACAGCTATACCAATCTGACGTTTCTTGAAGTGGATCTATGTTAGGAGTGCAGGAAGTTTGATTATTTATTGCCTGATTTAGTCTGGTTTAGAATAATAATGTGTATTGTAATGAAGAAACGGTAATGTACGTTTCTGTTCTCCCGTAACACCTTTAATCACTGACCGGTCAGTTGCTCCAGCTTAAAAACGAGGTTATTCCTACAGGCCCGGCGGTCTGTTTTATTCCGACCGGATGTCCGAATCGGGATAAATTATGGCGAGGGGAGCTACCCCTGTAAATTTAGATTTATCAGGAGAATCGTGGCCCCGCTAATGGAATGTAATCGGGATTTAGTGTAGCCGGTCCTGGATATTATTGGGCACGGGAATACATTTTTTATTATCGAAGAAGTTCCATAAATTAACCCGGGCCGGAATAAATTGGGCCCGAGAGGACTTTATATTAAAGCTTCCTCCCCCGCCTTCGTCGAAACGGCCGCTCGTTAGCCCGGGATTTACAAGTAGTTATCAATTTGGTCAAGTTCCAAACTCGGGAGAGTTTGGAATTTCAAATTTATGCCGTTTAAAATTCCAGCCCTAAAGGTCGATTTCCGTCCGAGATATTGCCTTCAGCTGAACATTGCATCCGGTGGCAGCAACTATTTTAAATTAATATCGTATATATTAACTAATGTGGAAATTCGTTATTAATTTAACCGTTTTTGCAACTTAATATAGGAGGATATTATTATTCCTTGGACAATTCATACACTGCAGTTATGCCCCCGAAGGAAACTATTATTTAGAATGGACTATTAGAAACAATTAAAATCGTGCAATCGTACTAAATATGTTCTCGAGGTTATTAAAACGAGTTATTCCGTATTTTTATGTTCTCCTTAAGTTTCTAATTACACTTAATTACTGTGTACAAATTATGTGTGCTTTTAAAAGGGAGAAATTTTAAATGAGTCAAGAATTCAAACAATTTCAAGGGAAATGTGAATGATAATGTTTATTTTATATCAGCTGATCGCCGTTTGTACAAAATGTAGAAGCAATCGTCACGTACTGCAATCATTTGAATTGCGAAATTTCGATATTCTGTCGAATTCTTCTCATTGTTTGCGTTCTTAATCTCTTTGTCTATTCTTTGGATACGTGGTTAGTCCTTGCACTTGCGTTATTTTTCAGGAAAATAAGGAATTTGAACAATTTAAAGGATATTTTATATTATTAGCCTTATCGTCCCCTGGATTAATCGGCTATTACGTAAGAACTGATGGTATTAATGTTAACGAACGGCTTGGTAACTAAAGAACTATCTTTAGTAGCACGTTCACGGTCACTCCTTGAGGCTTGTAGTGACGTAGAAGCTGTTCCTTTTTTAGTCCATTATAATGGCCACAGTTTAATTCGGACTAACGTCCTTGTTAATCGCCGACCCTGAGCTAGTCTAATTGATGGTCAAATTATCTCAAATTAAATGTTGCCGTCGCCAGCCCAAAATGCCTTAAGTCTTCGATCTGGATTGACGCAAACCGGTCCCCAATTCGGCCCTCTTTATTTAAATAGTGGCGAAGTAATACACCGTAACGGTGTTGCTAATGGTTTGGAACTTTGCCACCGCTTCGGGGAGTGCTAAACTTACTTCCAATTTTACCTCACTTACGAAATTCCTCTCTGGCCCTCACTCATCAGAATGCAGAACCTTTAAGAGTGTTACCTGAGTGATGGCTAAATATTTGTTGTATTGTCTGGCATTCGCAGCGAGTCAAAAGTTAAAACTGTCAACGTTGAGTTGACAACGTACGTATTGAGAGAAAAACATTCCACCAAGAAAAGAGAATGAACTGTAAACTGTAATGAAGTAATAGTTTACTTGGCGTTCAGCGTTAATTTCCATTTGGTCGTTTCATGACGCTTGTTTCTGTGAATCATAATGTATTATATGTGGAAGAATTCAAATCCACCTTTCATTTCTGCAATTCGCCATCTGTTCCGAATTTCCTGCGAAATTATCATGATATTTTGATATCCAGAAGTGATTGTTGTTAATAATTTATCGTTACTAACCTCTTTTTATTAGTGGGATAAAAAAATCTTTAATGCGAATTAAGATATAACATTTTGGGTGCGTGCATAATATAATAACTTTGAGTACCTAATCATTTAATTCTTCAAAATTGTTGATTCCACTTAATTTATCCAGCTTGGCAGGTCATCAGTAACTTTTATGTTACGCGAACCGTAATCCCAAGGAAAAAATGTTACGTAATGATTGAGACTGGCACCTTACTGGCAGTCGGGTTTCAGACTAATTGCCTATCTCTGTGGTTTACGTTTGGCCGCTGTCGCGAGGCCTCCGAATGGTTGGTCGGCGTTAATTGCCAACAGCCCTTCGGCGGAGGGTCCTAATCCAGGCCGGCAGGGATAAGACGTGAAAAACCCCCATCCATTTTCATAACCGGTGATGGAGGAGGGTCCGGGCCCCTCGGCTTTTTGCCACACGCTCACGCTTCCCGTATCAGAGTCGCTGTCATACCTCTTTGACATCAGATCGCCCTGTTATACTCCTTGATATAGTTTTTCGTAAATAGATAATTATTCTTTTCCCGAACCGGGGGGTGCCAGAGCAGTAAAATCATATCATTAGTTACCTATAAATAATAATAAGTCCATGCTTTTTCCCCGTGTTTGATTTTTCGTTTCTTACGTACACGGTTTATTCCAATGCTAAGCGAGAATAGACGAGTGGTGATATAAGTTCGGGAAGTATTAGATTACTTTTTCTTGGAAATAAGCGTTTTCTTCAAGTGTGTAAGAATAGGAACTCTGTTGTGCGACTGTTAGATACTACCGCGCATGAAATAGGCTGTTGCGTTTATCACAAGTCAACAAACAGAGCCATGAAATACGCCAGTCTTATTCACGGATGAGCTCGGCTTTTGGTTATTTTCCCGGCGGCTTTGTTTAAATCATTCCTCCAAACAATTAACATCCCGGTTGCCAAAAATCTGTCAGGAGGGAAACGGACATGACCATAACCGAAATTTGGCGTTGGCGTTTTTCACCGAAATAGCTTCCATTCCTGTTACGAGAGGGGCAATTTAAAACTTATTTGGCAGTTGACAGTTGGGACGGTTCGTGTTTGGCAGCCTGCCTCGGATATTTTGCTCTCAGACAGCGAGGCGGACATTTGGACCGACTATTGCAACTTTCAATAAGTATTAATTCCTGTTATAGACCTAAAATTCGTGTTCATAGTCCGAGTTTATATACATGTATGTATATATATAGAAACTCGAAATTAGCTTTTTCCAAACAAACTTTATACAAGGGTCAGATTTCTGTATTTCATTTTTCTTACTCGATATATTTGTACGTTGTACATTTTTTCATGCAATATAGATTTATCGGGCTTTTATGTTTGATTTATCTCTGTACTTTAATATTCGTTTTTCATTTTCTTTATTGGCTTATTTTGGGTAGGTTAATGACGTCGTTATATGTTCGTTTGAGTAAATTCCTTAAAGTCCTTAAGTGAAGCACTTAGGCATTGTCGGGGACAAATGACCGCGAGGGTGAGTATTTTATTCCACCTTTCACTTTTAATTAGTATAATTATTCTGCTAATTTTTACATCAAAGGTCTTTTCCGTAGCTAATGGTTATAGTTTCATAGAGTTATTTAGTTTGTGTTGGTTTAGTTATTTATATGTGTCTTGAATGCTCGCTCCCTTGCACAAACCGCGAACTAATTATTTTCTCTTTGTTTTATAATCTTGTAGCCGTGCTTTGGGAGGCTAATTAATCTTAGTCGATCGGGTGTCCGTCGTTTAGCGGGAAATTCAACTCCGCAGATTTCCATCCCGTGTCTTAGTTCTCCTCCTCCTAATTGATGGCGTTATCCCGTTACTGAGTTATCACAGCGGCGTGGTGTAGCGTGCCCCAGGACTCTAATGGTAATTAGCACTTCAATATAATCGGGTTCGGGTCGAGTTATCTCTCTCTCTCTCTCTCTCTCCGGGCGGTTGCCTAGTGCTCCTCGCCCCTCCTCCAGCCCTCACTATCCCTTCCGTTCTTAATTGTTGTACCCGGCCGACATTTTCAATTGCCCGGTCCAAACCCCCTTGCGGTATTCCCGCATCTCCTCCGATGTTTATATTGTAAGCGCATCCGTTATAATTATATTTACATAATACACGGGAGCGGTATCGAGGATACGTGTAAGGTGGCGAGCAATTACCCGTTCAGTAGGTCATAAACGTGTTAAAGTTACTGCCTTACATAATACCGAGCCATAACTCAGTAACCGTTAACTCTAGGGAAACTGATATATATTGCAAGGTGTTCCAAGATGGAGGGAGAATGTTTCAGAAGAAATTAAATTCTGAGGCAAGGAAACTGTTTTTCTTGATACTTTTAATAACAAAGTAAAATACTATCATCTCAGATATTGCTGGTGGGGCTAGTTAAGGGAATAAGAAAATGATACTAATTGAGTTAAATAATTAATAAATTAATTTCATGTTGCATCCCAGGTTTTTTTTAGGCGAAGACGAATAATGTCGTTGCAACAAAAGATAGGACCGATAAAATTCATTTTTGATTGCAATAGGAGGAAGTTCAAGCGAGTAAACCAGAATTGAGATTCCGAAGCGGAAGGGCGAGGTCGGAATACGCCTCGAATTTGCATGGCCAGCAGCAGTTTGTTATTTAGCTGGCTCAACTATTGTTAATTTATTTAGATCCGGGTTTCTGAAGACTTGTTTGGACAGCGTTAGATGTTTCGCAGGGATCGCCAGAAGGCGGTGCCCTCACGGCAACACGCGTTTTGACTTTCATGGACGCAAGAGCGGCTTCTCCTATTAATATTTACTATTTGCGTCCGTCCGAGAGGGGGTAACGCCCGCCGCCAGCAACCACGTGCCTACTCCTCGGGCCCGTTTCAAATGACGTGGGAAAACGTTAAAAACATGCGAAATACCAATTAGACCCGGCCATTAATTTCTGTTATTGAGCAGGTGGTGGATTTTTTGTAGAGCGCCGAGGTCTTTAACCTGAGGCCTATCTGTGGGGGGAAAGAGTAGTCCGGACTCCTATAAGAGTAGTATGACTATCTCTGGTGCACTGAACCGGGAAGATCGGCCAGTGGATCACTGAGATAATAATAAAACAGCCCACGCTTTACTATTCTTTCTTTCAAATCATTTTACAAAAAGATAAGTTCAGTTTGGGTTTATTTCGAGTTTAATGCACGTAACATATATTTGATATATAAAAAAGAAATATTATTATTTTAATTGCTTTATGAATACCACCGTATCTAACGTATTAAGTTATTGTATGAGTTATTATTAAAGGGTTCCGGTTTAATTCTACTGTTCCTAATATCAAATTTAACCCGGAATATGTATCATTGAAGCTTGAAAGATACTACACTAGTGTTTTGAACAATATTCAAAATCCCAATATTAAATAGAAGACAGTTCCTCACATCTCCATTTATAGTTCATAATGAAGGCATATTGCGAGAGATATTTGCGGACGTTTCCGTTTTATATGCCCAGTACCTTCTTCCGTTCTTTTTCAAAACTTTACGGCATTCAGCCTCAGCGTTGTTTTGCCCGACCCGCGAATTCATAACTATCTCATGACGGAAATTGCCGCATCGTTACGCTGCCCATTATAAAACTTAAAACACGCCTCCGTGTTTCTTGGAAAGCGTTGGGCAGCGAGTGCACGCCATGCGGAATATTGTTTTCATTTTTTCGTCTTTTTATGTATATTTTTTTATGAAATCTTCACGCCCATTAATTCCCGACCTTAATATTCGTAATCTCTAGGCCTTCGTGCACACAGTCGGACAGTTTATGACAGGGAAGATAACGAAACGAAAATTAGCCGAATTGTGGCCCCGAGGGAGGCCCGAATTAAAAATGAGTCGCTGTTATTGCTTAATGAGGAGAACGAATCCATCTTTCATATACGCGATGGGTCCCATTATTTCAAAATTGTAATCGTAACACAAATACCGTTCAATTCGTTTGTCTCCTCTCGCTGGTTTGGTCTTTTGCTAGACCGGTTTCGGCTGCTCGCCATCTTCTTTAGCGGTGTTAGTCGCTTTCGGCACTTTGGATGTTTTTCGGGCATCCTCACTGCACTGTCACTGTCACTTGTACTCCTGTTACTTGAGTACAATAAAGCATGCCCAAAAAAACATCCAAAGTGACTAACACCGCTACTGAAGATGGCGAGCAGCCGAAACCGGTCTAGCAAAAGACCAAACCAGCGTGAGGAAACAGAAACACACGAAATCTACGGTATTCCAACCCCTCGCAGACCGCAAAACAGGTATGTTAAACTCAAATTATTCATGAATGACTTGTGTCTATTATATTTATCCGAATTAGGTTTCTTGAATAGAGACAAGGTTCAGATCTTATAATAAAATGACATAACAGAGGAAAGCTGTACGTTCATGTGTTGGTTAGCGAAACAACAGAGGTGCCTTACAACCCGAAATATAAATAGGACTCTTTTTTTTCATTCATCACTAACAAAATTATTTCCCTGGCGCGTTATTCTCCGGCAGTATTCACCTGGGGTATTCTCCTGGGTATGTACCGTGGTTGCCATGGAAAAGGTGCGTGGCAGGAGGCACCTCCCGTACGGGAGGTCTTCCCCCTTATTAGACATTTCCTGCTACTCAGTGGTTTCCTGCACCGGGTCAGGTTTTTCTGTCGATTGTGAACAATTTAGGGCCCCCTCCCGTGGTCTAGGAAATATCCCTTAAGCCTTTACCATGATAAGCAGTTCTAATTTTAATGAATTATTTATTTTTCCTTTCCTTTGTTAGTTAAAGGGTGATGGACGTTTTGTTGAAAACGGATAAAATGTACGTAATTTTCCTCGTGTTCTAATTATGTAAATAAAATTGACTCATCTATCAGATTAAAATTCTGATTAGACGGTTTTTTTTTAATCTCATATATTGTTACAGTCACGACTACAATTTTTTTTATATTGTATCTAGTGACACTGCTCTGACTTGACACTCACTCACTGAACTCTCGAAGGAGAAGCCACCCAATGATGGTACTCCCGCTCCTGCCTTTACTCAGGTTGTAAGGAAATCGCGTGGCCATTTCCGCTTTAGGCGACGCACGGGATTTTCGGGAAGGTGAAGCGAGGAAAGTTGTCGAATTAAGGGATTGGAATGAAGGGATAGTTTGGAATGGAAGGATTTATATCGGGAAGCTGCTAATTCTCTAACGAATTGGACTTATAGGTGAATTATTCTGTTAGAGACATATGGTGGGGCGTTGGTAATTTTTCGAAGGATTACGGATTGCAAGGATTGGAGTCTATAAGAATTAGACGGCTCGGTGGATCCCCACAGTTCCTTAGGCCCAGATAGGTTTCAGTACGCAGTTGTAAATTAATAGTTTGTTCGAGAGTGATAGTTTTGATCTGTAGTCGAGGAGTCTTAGTAATAATTTGTAGCGTCGTTTCGTTTCTGTACGTTTCAGTTCCATGTCAGTCTTCTGTCTAAGAGTAGTCTCAGGTACCGCACTTGATTTTCAATAGAAAGTTGGGACCGGTTCAGGAAATCGGGAGGACAAGTTGCTCTTCTCAAAGTAAAAGTAACGTGAAAACTGATTAGACGTTTACATTAATAATTTTGAAGGACCTATGAGTTTACTTTTAATTAATTTGATTTTATTATACATATATTTATAGTATCACTCAAATACCAATTCCATACACGAAGAAATATATTTATGGAATCTTATTGCAATACAATCTTCACGTTAGATTATTAATGTACGCAAAGAGTATTCCAGTAGAATTTTTTCAGTTGTAGGAAATGGAATTTTAAAGAAGGATATTTGTGAAATACCCGTCGGTTCTTCTTCTCGGTGATATCTCCTGTCCTTGCCGGTGCATTTCTGCGGCCGCTATCTGCCTCTCCCTCCTGCGGCTGCGGCCACTATCTGCTCCTCGCAGCGGAGTGTGCACAATCCTTGGGACGCCCCCCAGTCAACAAACTCGGCCCGCTCGCTGAATAAATATTATTTCTTCCGTACCGGCAGTTTGTTCTGGCCGGCCTATCCCATGTCGGCTTTTGTTCCCGGTTACCGTCTCCAGTCCCCCATTCGGCGTCTCAAGCCTCGACTCTCGTCCGTCCATGCGTCACTCGACACCACTTCTACAGTGTTCAAAGAATGAGACGCGCAACTTACCTATTTAAATATTCAAACGTCCCGGAAATTCTTAACCCGAGAATTCCCTCCTTCCATGTCAAGGACCTCTAACCTGGTTTTGAAATGTTTTAATCGGACGTTTTCGTGAAAATATTCTCAGTACGTACGCGGACAATAGACTGACGTATGTTTTTAGGAATTCTTGTAAAAATGGGAACCGTGTCGTACAATTCATTATTAAAGCTGTTGTGTCAAGTGTCACTTATTAAAAAACAGAAATAAACTTATTCAAAATTTATCAAAATTCAGGATGTATTTTTTCGTTTAATAATGGAAAATGTTTTCTATTTATATTACTTTTGGGTTTCGTCCCAAATTTTAAAGCTATATTACGTGGGGGGGGGAGTCTTCAGATATTTTATTTATTTTTCCAATGTATGGGATATGTACGTGTAGTAGTAGCTAGCTAATTTCCCGTTCATTCCATTCCGTTCTGGTTTGGCTTTCGCCAATGACCGTTTCAACTGATCCTGTCTTATCAGTGTCACATGACCACACGTGTGGCTCCTAGGGGAATCCGTCTCGGGGAAGGTATTGCCCCGGTGTACCTTAGTACTTGCGAGAGGTGTCTAGCGCTATATGCCGGTGAGTAACTGTTCTGTAAGTAGGTTACAGTTAATATGAACCGGGGGGCCAATACTGCTGTGCAAGTCTTGTTCCCTCTGACGGGAGTAATTGGCCAGCCATGGTAATCAGCTTCACATCAAGTATATTCCTTAAAAAGTTCACGAGCCATTTATTCGGTACGTCTTAAAGGCAAGGTTGGACGCTATTTCGCTCAAGAAATGGATATTTAACTTTTCCCATTACATCTTTTCCTCCTTTCTTAAACCATTCCCCTCATTAAAAACTCCGGTCGTTTCAAATGGACTCAATTTACTGAGTGAATCAGAAGGATGATTAGAACACTCCCAGAATGAAACAGTCCTCCATTTTCCGTCCGGACGGAAATCCGGATTTTGAAATATTTATTTCGATTGCGTTCTTCTCTTTGATTAGAGAGACGTAGGCGAAATCCTAGGAACGGAAACAACAAAAAATATTTAATTTGTGATAATATTTATGTCTATTTTTTTACATCCAGTATGATAACGTAAGAGATAATGAATTTGTTTGAATAGTTAAAAGGGATTCGTTGCTATTGTTTGAATAAACAAGTGATATCTCGTAAACTGATAAAATGGTGTAAAGTATCAGTTTTTAAAATCTAGCAGACTCGTGATCTTAGAGAGATAGTTTATTTGTTTCATAAAAACTTGGCATTTTAGAGAGGCCTTACAAGTGAATTTCAGAACTATTTTTCAGGACTGTTCGTACATTATTATCACAGTAAGCTCATTTAAATGGTAGACACGATGGATTGTTTTTGCCCTTTGTTTGTTTTTTCTACAATTTCAGTATGGCTGAGAAAATTAAATTAATAATATCCGACGATCTAGAGTTACAAAAGGGTCGGTCGATGCCTGGAGAATGAAACTGTAGGAAATATGCTCTACCTCCGATGCTTTTTCTCGCTCGTATTACACGAACTTTATTAAAAGCCAGGATTTTCCAACTCGGTAAAACGTGTTCCGAGATTCTCTTATTACTTGACTGTTTACAGACGTGTTTCCTTTTATTTTTTTATTTCATTTCATTTTGTGTTTATACTCCAGTAATGAGGAAATGTATCTCGCAATACTTATTAAATTCTTCAACATAAACTGTTTCCGCTTTACTCACGTACTTTGAATTTTGTTCAAGGTAAGGGAAAATATATCTGAATATCAACGATTACTTTGTACTAAATAATTAATATTATGATGAACATGAAACCACAGTGAGTAAGGAATATTCACTGAAGGTCTAATGTTCAGTAATAAAACCAAGCGTCAGCTACAACAGTCGAATAGTTATCGCGCACATTCCTCGCCTAGAATGTTTCGAGTGATTCATTCGAACAGTATATCAGTGGCGCCAGCATTTCATTCGTGGTCATTTTTCTCGAGGAAATGTTCAACGCTGAAATGATTCCGGTTAGGAGAACCTCGAGTTTTTGGATGATCATTGTTGTATCACTAATTTACTTATGGTAATGAAGATGTGGAGAAACCGAAACCGGTTTGAAATATGTTATAAATAATTAATCGTTAAATAAATAAGCAGTATGCTAGAATAACGCGATATGCACTAACAGGAGAGTCGTATGAACCGATTTCCGGTTTCACTCTGTATCAACTGTAATTATACGGGTCTATAAAGTTGAATTATGCTTCCGCAATTTGCTTCGCACCGATCCCGACCGTATCGGAGATAGGGTTTCGTGCTCTAGATTTAATACGAGATATGCATGTATCCGGGAGAACCCTCCTCGTGCAACTATTAATACCTGATAATTGTTCTTCATTAACTTCTACATGTTGTGACTCCCATGTAAAGCGCAGAGATCTGCTCACTGGAGTTCTTTCCCAGCGCTGACACCAATAAGGCTTTCGGAAGGAAGTTTGACAATCGGACACTTTTTTTGCTCTACATCAAACCATTCCCATGATGCATTACTTTAGGTTAAAGGAGAGGATCGATAGTTTTTTTTATTAGTTTTTTTACCATAAAATTGTGGCCCCATATGGCCTCTGCGTTCTATATCAGGCCTGGACATCTCTCTGTTTATTTGTGATAAATTGAGGTAATGACGTCGGACATTTAAAACGTGCATCGGACTCGCCGTCCCAAACTTGTTCCCCCACTCAGGGCAAAAGCACGGCCGGTTTTCTGATATTTAAAAAACAACTTTTCGAATTCCCCTTTTGGGGTCGACATTGAAAAATATATTGCCGAGTGTCGGGGGCCGAAATATTGTAAAATCCTTTGAAAACAGGCAGTTGACTTTAAAATTGAACAGGACGTATGATCGTTTTGAATCGCAGATATTTAATTTTGCCCAGATGGTTTACATATTTCTTCTATAATTACGGTGTTGTCAAAAATATTTTGTGATCTCGAAATAGCGTTTTGCTTTGTTTAACCAACAGAATGTAACATTTCAGTTATTTTACGCAACTTTAGAACTTTAATGAACGGTTTCTTGCACAAAACCAGATTTAGGAGGCGGATCTGACGTACTGATAACCGTCCATTAAGCATTGAGGATATATTTGTTAAATGACCATGACTGTGATATTCAGGTCATTTTTAATTTCCTCCCTACTGTTATGACAGTTTTTAAATTAATGTATTTAGCCGCTGCAATAGCTTGAAATCCGTTATATACTGTGAATTAACCCGTAAAAAGAGGAGGGAATACGAAGCTATATCCTTGTTGAATAACGAAAGAATTTGATCGTCATTAATCTTAGTTTGTTCCAGCGGCTTGTTCTTAAACATAATAAGACCCCGGGGTCCTGTTGTGAGCCGCTTGGTGCCAAACATGGGCGGTCACCATTGCCCATGTGAGCTCATGCGGGCTCTGTCTGGCAAATGTCCATAAACTAGTTTTGCGTCCGGCCAGAGAGAATTCTTTCACGGTTTAGAGCCCCTCCTTCTGCCAACTGTATTAACACTGCGGTATAAAAAAAATATATATAAACAAAAAAGTATTTTAGGGCGCATGTGAAACTTCAAATGTTAGTGAAAATTATGAATATTTTCTGAAAATTCCTGTACAGATTCCTCGTCGTCGTGTTTCTTATTTGTTGATTTCGACCTCCCTCTCTCAGTCTGACCTAAAATACACAGATTGATAATAAAGCTCAGAAAAACACGATTGGTTCATTTGTGCTAAAACACTATCGGGTTTTGTGCGCAGTTATGTCGATAATCGGATTCAAAATAAAAACAAATTTTTTTTAACGGAACTCCTAATCGAAACTTATTATTTGCTTCGTATATGTTCTCATGACAATTTTGGATATCGATGATGCAATGTTACCATGTCATCCCTATTGTGGTATTATTTGAATATTGTATGTGTCCTGGAAACAGTTTTATCCCAACTTTCCCTTTAAATACGAGATTTTTTTTGCTCAAGAATAGCCATTCGCTGAGCTCACCTTAGAATAATCTCGTACATGTCTCGTCCAAGCGTTAAATCTGACTCCGTATGCTGATTTCAGTTTTGCAACTCCAGATTTCAGTGCATTGCACCCGGCGAAGGTGAAAGTATGCCTTACGCCGGATTTAGCAGTTTCCTGCACTTTCGTACCCTCGTTTCGTTAACGAAGACCCCCTCGTACGTTCGCTCGGGGTACAAAAACAGACCGTTGCGCCATCGCAATTATTTTAGAATATGATCTCCTGTTCGCGGGGGGATCCGATAAGATAAAAATTAATTGAACGTACACGGCACATTAATTAGGCGCGTGTCAACAGTTATCGCCCCCTTCCTGCCATATCATCGATTGACAGTCCTCCCTTACCGCGTCATAATACCATCCATTCATAGTATAATATTCCCGGGGGTTTTTCTGATTTTTCGAATCTGATACTTAAAAATATACGAAACTGTTTCTTAAAATCCAAATTAGCTCTATAGTAGTGACAACTCCCGATATCGCCTTTTATTGGTCATTAAAATCTTTCTGCTTTCACTATTTATTAAAGTAAATTATCGGCTTTAAAACGAATTAGTGTTCATTTTGCAAACACTGTGCATAAATGTTTGGCAAGTGATATATTAATTTCTCATTTCAAAATGTAGCTTTGTTATCAGTTGAAATTTGCAATTGAAAAAGGAAAATTCGGCTGGCCACCGGAAATGGAGATCGCGTCCAAACAGCAACTTCAATTAGGCCGTTTCCCCGCAGTTCAATTATGCACGGCGGGTATAAACATATATTAATCAACAATGTCAACACATTTGCATACACTGGTTTTTAATATTTAATTTTGAGACTCCTACTTAGTAGTGTGCTACCTACCCCACTTTTGAGTATGATTCAATTTTTCCCTATCGCGAAAACATCAGTATTTAAGATTTCTCATTGTAGTAACAACTGGAAAATCTTTCTTTACAACGAGAGATACAGCATTGTTTGTTGTCTGGGGTAGCCGGAAACACATTTTACCGGAGGACTACCAGTATAAGAGGAAATAAAAAGCGTTCCATGGACGTCGGTCTCGTCTCCAACAATTTTCATCTCGAGTCGAGGACAGCGGAATAAAAACGATTGTTTACTACAATGAGACTTTCCTGTGGGAACAGAGCGGAGTCCCATTGACCGTGCCCATCCTCCCCTACGCTACCGGCCACAAATTTCAAACCTATTCCAGGGCTGGATATGAAAGTTGTTTTTGTCCGCGACCAAACCGCGTTTTCGAAACGATTCCGTTTTGTATACATCGCGGTTATTGTCCCGGCGTGCGGCCCTTCCATCGTATTAGCGAAATTTAAATGAAAATATCTCCCTTTTACTGAACAACGTAAAAGCAACACGAACCGCACTCGTATATGTACTTCTCGTGTCATTCCAATTTATCAAATTGAAACGTTGTTTGGTATTAACGGTTTGTCGGAAATATGTACGAAAAATATAGAATATTAAATAGCGAACATATTATTACAACAAAATAATTTTGAAGCATAGTTAGCTTCTTGAAATGTGTCCGTTCTTGGTCACCGAGGACCAATTTTTATCTCGTAATATGATGAAATTACTCCGGGTATGTGAATGAAATTTTAATTTAAATTATACTAGTGTTAAAAATATTCGATATTCAACGTGCAAAGCATAATTCTGGAAATTAGGGAATCTAATTCGAGGATTTTCAATAATAAAGAAATTTTTAATTCGAATGCCTTTGTTAAATATTCAAATCATACTACTTACAATCGTTCTATTCGATCAGGGACACGAGTATGGCCAAGACGTCGATGGTACGAACCCGGCCTATTAATGTAGTTGAGTCTAAGTTCAAGATGATGTAATACAACAAACACGCGGCGTCACAAACAAATGTATTACGGGCAAGGCCGACTGGTTAATTGTGTCCTCACTACGAAATGGGATCGAAGTAACCGGTTAAGTAGGTGCAATTGAAATTGATACAATGAAAATTGGATAGCCGGGAGAAAACCTCTTGCGGGTCAAGAATGCCTCGGACTGTTATTTTAGCTATTTAACTACTCGACCTCTTCTCTATTTCAGGCCTACTTTGAAAACCTGGTCTTTGTACTTTTCTAGTGGTATTTTTGAACAAGGTCGAAAATTTTCACTCTTGATCTTCCATTACTCTTTCTCGTTTTCTCTTGTCTGCCATGAATGTTTTAAAACCGTTTGTTAATTTTCGTAGAATAACGGCAATGGCTTAGGTTTCGACTTCACACGACGATTCCGTTTTTAAAGCTGAAATTGTTGAACCCCCAGCTATTGTTAACCTACTGGAAGGATATTGGTGTTGCATACATCATTTCATTTCCCAGCTCTAACACAGCGTTTAATATTTTATTAATTATTTAATTAATTTGCTTTTATCTGCATTGTTAGTGTTAGACTTAGTGTGTTAGAGTTGGTGTTAGTCTTAGTTGTTTACTTTTTCCTATCACAGAAGTATCCATTCTGACCTTGTTGTAAAAGGCGTATAATTATTTTTTTGGAACTTCAGTTCCAAAAGCAAGGTTATAAAAAAGGGAGAAGAGGCGAATTTTTGGTGAAAATAAATGTTTTTCGGCATAATGGGATAAATTGGATATACCTGTATTAAATTTCGGTCCAACCTGACCTTCCTAGGCGAAATGAATCACGTAATGGTGAACGTTGAGTAGGTGAATCACCGACCGCGGCTCCTTTATTTTCAGATCCGGTTGTCGCCACCACAAGGCCAAACTAAAATAGAACACCTCACTTCCACACAGGTATCTTCAAAGTTCTGGTTGATACTTTTAGCCCTGGCCCGAATATTCATCCCCTGAAAATTCAAATTTATTAATCCCCCCGCAAGGAGGAATATGAAAGTCGCGGGATCGGATTAACGTTTAATCATGCAAATTGCCCGCGAGCTAAACGCAGTCGATGTTCATTAAACGCGGAACTTGAGCCCGCCTGTCAAAGCGTTAATTTCACCATTCATTCGGTTGGGGGAAAGCCGGCTGAAATTCAAAAGGTTAACTCGAGTTGATTATGGCAGAAATATGAGGCTCCACGATGATAACAGAAATGGATTTGATGACGCCGAGGGTCGTGAATAATCATTTAGGGCGAAGAATCAGAATTAGAAATGATATATTTGTCACATTACATAAGAGTTCCGCAATGGTATTTCATTTATAGAGCAGATAAATGATCATGATTATGTCGTACATATGTACGATTATTATCCGGTTCCCTGGTTAAAAGAATCTAATAATACATATAGGGCGTAGTCTGTATTTAGTTCCAAGGTATATTAGGTTTCACTTGGCGTTCAGGAATGTCTTTTGAAGCATTTCTAAGGGGTGGCCCCGTTAGTACCGACGCCGCCTTCCCCCTTCCAGCCATGAGTGAGAAAGACCGAATTGCTCCCATCGCCTTTATCAAGTCCCCAGATCGCTTATTATCCGAACAAGACCAGACCCGGTCTTCGTTTCGAGTTAACGAAGCATAGTTTCCCTTTGATTGTACATAACAGATTGAACTTTTCCGGCTCCCCCGGGCCCCTCGAATTGTGTAGATCCCCCGTCGGGATTGCATACGGCCAACAGTTTAATTGCGCTCTTTCCGTATTAGAGCGACAGAAATGTCTGAATTTATTCTCATACCGATTTCTCCTCTCGGAGCTCTCTCCGCTCCGTACAAATTAAAGGAGATAACGGCTCCGCTTCGTTAATTGTTTTACGGAACAATTTGAAAAATATGTACCCCATTCGTTACTCAGATTGTCTTCGCGTTCCACGATTGTCAGAATAGTTTATTAGTACATCAGAGAAAAAACTGTAAGAATGTTCCTCATAATGTGTGGGATGCCCATTTCCCAGTATATCTTGAGATTACCCACTTAATTATGAGCTAATAAAATATGACATCATCGTTGGCAGCTGACGAAAGTTTAAAATAAGTAATTACATAAGCGCATCACTTAAATACCGTTACTCGCTCGATTCTCTGTAGCCTTCACTTATTCGCCGCTTGTATTCGCCCTTAGTAATGCAGTAAACATATTGTTATCGATACGAAACTATTTATAATTATTGTAATAAAATGCGCATTAAATAAGTCGTTGTTCTATCAATTACAATTAGTTTTTTTATTGGGACATTCGTTGTGATTTAATATTACTAAAGTAAGTACATTTCCTGCATATTGTATGCGCCCTGGACCTGATGTTAGTTCCAATAGTTAATCTGAATTGTGTCAGGGTAAAAGAGATAGGAAATTGCAACTATGCTTGTAACTGTTCTTTGCCCTTGTATTCCCTTAGCAGACCATCGTGAAATTGCTTCCGTAATGGTAGCCGCTCGAGTGGTAGTGCTCTCTCTGTACGCGTCGCCTAGGCTGAGTCGTGTGCCGCATCAGCCAGGCCCCAAAGAAACGATATATTGAAGCTTATTGGGGACAATCACATAATACCTCCTATCCGCCAGAAGTACCCATTTACTTGTCTAGACAGGGCGTATGTGGCTTTAGTCATGTACGTATATTAGGCAACTTCCTCTGTCGGAGTAAATTGGCTGCGAGGAATGTGAACCTTAGGTTCGTTGAATTTACAAAAATATTTATAATGTTATAAAAGTATACTTAATGCATTATTGACAGCCTTAAAACAAAGTATAGGTATTTTGTTTAGTGGTTTTTTTGCTTATTTCTTATTTTCGTAGTCAGTAACATCAACATGACTACTTTAACACAGTGCTTATGAGTTCAGGTTACATAGTTCTAAATTAATTCTATTATTTCTTAGTTTTTATTTATAAAATCCGTTGACCTTTATAATGCTGACTTTCTTATGTGTTATTCTTGTCTTAGTATAGTGAAACGAAATACATTCGCTGATACTGACATACATATAAATACGAAATCAATTTCCGTACTTAAGTCTTGGGCATTTTAAAACAGAGTTAACCGATAATTGGATTTGTTCTGAGCCTAGATGATAGGGTGGAAGATTCAAGTGGCCCCTGTTGGGAAGGCCCAGGTATACTCCCAATAAAATTACCCGTTTCGTAGGGGAAGGGTACTCTCTTTCTCTATCTCCCTCTCCCGGTTTTAATTAAATTTATTTAAATTTCCCGGGGGCGGCGTATAAATCCAGTTAATCCGGTGGCCGGAGGGCTGGTGTTGGGCCATGTTTGCAGCCTCTGCCAGGGGGGATACTGGCCCCTGCCCAAAACCCCAGCGAACCTTGTCGAAAATCAAACATTTGCAGGGCTGGAAATATACCCTGTTACTGTTCATCTGCGTTTCGTTTTAAAATAGTTCGTTACATTTGGCATTTAAACGAATTAAATTAAGAGTTCGAGCGCCATCCTGTAGTTCGCTTAGGTACACAAATGCGCTTTCAGTGTTGAAAAGCGTAAATTGCAAAATTCTGGATTTGCTGACTGAATGCTACTGAAGATAGGGAGAAGCCGAAACAGGTCTAGCATAGTAACATAATAACTTTTATTTGAAATATGAGTCCTTGTGCTCATGTAAGATATTTTATTGGTATCAAGAAAAAAAAAACCCGCGTGAATTCGGCATGTTGATTGTCTAACTTAGACTAATCATTCGTACTAAACGATAAAAAATGATGTGAACAAAAGCAAGTCGCCATAACTTATCTAGTCTCCCGCAGATTGTCACTTTTTGGTTGGAAGACGCGATTTATGGAAAACAGTAGCCATCCATTATAAGTATGCGCATAAAATATATATTGCGAATAAATGTGCACCGACTATAATAGCGCTCATTGTTGTTCGAATAATATAACCCAGGGAATTTATTTCGATTAGAAGGTTGTGACATTATATAAAACTTGGGTCTATTTTCGTTTGCGACAAAGATCCAGGTGTGCAAGTTCCAAACATTTTTTGGCTCTTACCTCCGGTCTATTCTTAACATATATTTTTTGTTATTCCCTCTGATGTTCAATGTGCTTTTCTTTAGATATGAACTTTCCTTGCCTGATTTCGAACATCCGTAGGAGTGAGTGATTCTGTGTAGGTCATAGGAATGTATATTAGGCTTGATAGGTTCGCTTAATGCTCTCCCGGTGAATATCAGATTTCATATTCAGGTTGTTCCGTAGAAAACAGTTGAAAAAATACAGTTATAAACATTCTCATAGTAATTAAACATTTGAGAACAACATTAACAATAAGAAATTATCCATAACTCTTAAAAAAAATTGATGAATTAAATATGTTCTTTAATAAATGTAAAATGATTATAAACGGAAGTCTCGGTAGCTACCGGCGAATTCGAAGCGCTGAAACTGCTAGTTTGTTCCTCTCTGCGGGCGTAATGTAATTTATGGGATAATGTTAGGTTTGAAGATATTAAGCCCAAGTTTAGAGCGGGCTTAATGCGAGAAGCGTGAGTAGTCAAACCTCAGGAATATGGTTTTAAAGTGATCGCGTATTTATTCTTTTCTCTGTAACAGTGTAGTGGCAGTCCTCGAGATATATCCGTCGGCACATGGTGCGCGAAGTATGCCTTCAGCACGAATGGGATTTCCTATGGCTGGAACAAATTCAGAAACAAAGTCAACTGGGAGACCAAAGGGAGGGGCCAATTTGTTCGGTGTAGGCAGCTGGGGCCTTCCCCAGTGGGAGAACCGAAGGCGGAAATGTCCCACGACCCCTATTAGGGTGTAAAGGTCTCGAGAGCCAGAATGGAAGAGGAAAACCTTGTTATTGCAATTTTACTAGTTTGAAAGACCTGCCATTCTAGAAAATAAATATGATATTGTTGTTAGAATTAAAGGCGGGAATAGGAACGTACTCAAAATTCAGAACTGCTTAACTTTAATAGCACGCCATGTACGAGGCAGAGAAGTTCGCGAAAAACCGCAATTGTTTTTTCGTTCACGTAATGTCTTCTTTTATTATGGCTGACAGTAGAGTAGCGCGGCGAGGTTTTTTTGCCTCCCGTGCGTTTAAGCGCGGTTAGAAAGTTTCTAAAATTATCTCGCCCCGTCACTCTTCACCGTATGTGGGATGATAGCATCCATTTCAGGCGCGCGTACGGGCGCCGGCGCGTACGCAAACGCGCGTTGAATGCGTGCGCGGACTTCGTATATATTATATAAGTGGGCCAACGAGGTAGTAATAATATTGGTGCGAAGAGGTGTGCCCAATCGATGGGGCCAGAGTGTGTTTAAATGCGGGCGGGTCCCGGTCGCACCTGTTGGATGTCATCCATCCTCGAGGTCCCGCCCGTTCTTCCATGAATTTAAACCCCGTCAGTCGTAAATTCTTTTGAAATTTAATTTCCGGCTTCCCGCAAATTCCTCGCATTAATTATATATTAACGAATCTGTTTGGCAGTTCAAGCAATACTTTCAACTGGTGAAAATTTTTATTTACTCAGAATCGAAGGGACATATGTAGGGTTTAGAATATCAACACCTTCGCAATTTTCCGTTTTCTCTCCTGTGTTCTACCTTAACCCCTAGGTTTTGGCTGCTGGAATTTGCTTAGAAATAGATATTATAACTGTACTTTTGATGATTTTTTTCTTTTCCCCGATGTTGATAACATTTTGGACCCTTTACAAGAATGTAATGTTGAAGAACTTAAGCGACCTTTTGGTATTGAAGTTATCATCCCTAACTTGTAAAACTTGTATCTTAACTTCGCTTAAGTAAGGTGTATTAGAAATGTTTGTTATTAGGAGAGTTAGTTATCTTCTGCTGTGTGTATTTTAACCCTAATCCTCCTAACACGTAGCGTTTCATTAATCTCGGCTTATCATCAGTTCGGATCTTGAGTTTCTGAACAATATTTCAACTTACGTTGCAGAGTTTCCAGGGCGTTCGGAAATTGAGAAGGTGTAATTACAAGTATAAGAATTAAACTCCTCTCAGTAGTTATAATGGCTTTCTCTTTAATTCGAAATTGTATTGTCATTAGGCTGGTGTGGGAAGTATGGTCATCTGCCCTACAATTTAGACGTATTTATCGCCTCATTTAGTGCCAGACCGCTTTAATGATAGTTTCGTAGTAATGATACTGTAGAAAATATCCGTACCGCGCAAGTAGTGCAGTATGATCCCGATAATTAGAGACTCTGCGTGTTACCCTTCAAATGCGTGTTCTAATTTTTACGCCACGATAATCAGTACTTCGTTTCCTATTTGTCTGAGGCTCTACAACTTTTTCATTACTTAAATAATACAAATGTCCTAATAATCGATATGATTAAATGAATGTCGATGAATTTTATTGTTATCTATTCTCAAAATTCATAATGTGTTATAGCATACATGAAATACGCCAAAGATGCAGAGTTAATGCACCATAACCGGAAAGAACATTAAAACTGTCAATGGAATTTCCGAACATTCATTACGAATTCGGCGGCGAATGGCCCAGTTAAGTCCGAACCCGGATGGCTGCCTGCCAATCGCCCGTTGCCAAACTCCTTATCTTAATTGAAAAAAAAAACATTTTTAATAAAAAGAAAATAAAACTTCTCTAGGGCGAATTCCATTTGGAAAGGCGGAAAAAAGTTGCTCCGGCGGACGCCGGGTGGCGGGCGACCCAAGAATTCGGCAAGAAATAACTTCCGGAAAGAAACTAAATTAGTTTTTTCTGTATCTCGACTTCTCGAAATCGGATTCTCTCTTTTGGGCCAGAAATCCAATTATTGGGCGTTAAGGGGTTGGAGCGAATAAAAATTCTGTTACTCCAACTTTCCCCCTTGATCTTGCCCATGACCTTTCAGATACCAAATTATTCGGTTCGATTTTATATTTTGAAATAATATGTTCGCAGTTGTTTTTTTATTACCGATTGCGAATCGTCTCCAGACCGAATAAAATTGTAGGTTGGCTGTCGATAATAGGATTTCTTGAAGAAAGACATCGCTTAGAGATCTTAGAACCACACAGTAATTTTCTTTCCATCGGCATGTGCCTAATGCCAGGTCTGGAGTTTCAGCTGTCTTTTCTTATACCTGAAATTTGAAAAGCGGACTCGTTCCCGTCCGCCGTGTTCTTTCCCACAGTTATAAATGCTGCCTCTGGCGCCTCGATTCTCGCCCTAATCACTCTCTGATTTTCTTCCTGAACTACCGAAATATGTAAATCTGTGGATTGTATAGAGCTCTAGAGTGTCTGTATTACATTTTTATACTGGCAAAGGTGTGTATATCGTGTTGATGAAAAATAAAGTTTTAAATAATTAAACTAAAATTTAAAATAATGTAACGAAAAAACGAAATTAAAAATAGTTTATAATCGACTATTCATCCTTACGTTTTTTAAAGGAAACAGTGGACGCGGAAATTGAAATTTTCTAATATCCGTTCAGGGTGGAGAGTGTCATGATTTCCTTTAATATTTCTTCCGAAGCCATTATGAAATACAATCTACTGAATTTAGAAGGGCGGCTCAATCTATCTATGAATATTCTCTGTGTAATGACCATGTACCTCTCAGGTCGGAACAGGCCCTTAATATTACACGTTATACGCTCACATTGCTTGTGTGAAACGTGGCGTGGGAAACACTACTACGGGCTGGAGGGTGTGGGTTTCTCACATCGTGGACACGTCCTGTTGACACTCTAGCGTCTCAACTCAAAGTACAAAAAAATTATATTAACTCCCAACGACTATTGAGCGAGTTCATGACGGGTTCTTTATGTTTAATTTTAAACACTCGGCGGTGGGAAACGTCCGATGAACGCTGGGTGCATGTGGCTCGAAAATATGGATTGCGAAATTGTCCGAGGGAGCCGTTCCATCGCGATTCTGCGAATTTCGTCTGTCTGCCCCACTCCAAGAAAAAAAAACCAGCCCCCGAAGGGAAGGCCTCTCCGGGACAGGAAGCCCCTCCCGAGTTCCTTTTTTCTTTCATTTCTTTTTTGAGCGTGACAGCCGGGCGACGGGCACACACATACCGCGGCGGCCCATTACGGAAAGTGCTCTCCGGGCCACGGCCGGAGTAAATCGACTGTGGCACGAAACGATTTGACGCCGAACGAAGCGCTGTGTGCCCGGCGCCGACCACGAAGTCCCGCCGCTTTGCACACACTCTCCCGCAGCTCGTTAGAACTTAGAAAAAAATGGTCTTTTTTAGCACGTGAAAATAAACGGGCCGAGTAAAGGGAATGCGCGGAAGCATTGTGCACGGAGTTTCGTTCTGAATTTTGAAAAATTCCATATTCAAATATCTGTCATCATCACTACGCTTATTGTCTTTCACCTCATGCTGCATTACTGCTGTTAGTGCAGACAGATTACTCCAATACCGGAAACCGTTCGAATTCATTGATTGAAAGTCATCTCGTTAATTACAGTAAATATAAATATTTCGGATATGAAACATATATGCGCGCTTTATATAAATACCGGTAAAAAAATAGTTCAGACGGAATATATTTTTAGTGCAGCTTAGATGCCAGAACGGTTCCGTGGGGAGGGTTCGAGAAATGCAGACAGGTGGGACCCGGCCGTCTGAATCACGGGGTCCGCGCCCGGATTTAGCTTTCGGTACGGGCAAAATGACCGCCGAGCAATTGGTAAGCGGACGGAGGGCTTCCGGTATGTGATTAACACTCCCCTCCTCTACGTGGCTCACCGCTCACTCATCTCAAGTTCTCTGTAATGACAGGCTAGGATCAAGCCGACCTAAATTGTCAAGGAGTCTCCATTACTGCAATTAAGCTTAGTTAAAATCAACTATTAAAAAGTGGTAGATTTCAATACCAAACAAAATGAATTAGGAAAATTATTTAGTATTTTTACTGTCAGGTTTTATAAATTTTGTATTCTGTCTGAAGTAGGAATGATAAAATATAATAATATATATGATAAAATTTATAATATCTAACTCTTTATACAACTTACAGTTACAACTTTCGTTTCATCCATTCGACTGATATCTGTCTGATACGCTTTCTAAGAGTACTCTTGGAAGAAAATTTACTTCGTGTACACCGTCGGCATTATCTTTCATTCCTATTCTGCTTGGTCATTTCATTGTAGCATGTTTCGTGATCGTGAACAGTAACCGCATCCTTCTTCGATATCGTGCCAGCATTGAGACAGTTCGTACATGACAACCAACGTGTGTAAATGCCAAACGTACTAATGTTTTGAGAATATTTAAGCCGGGGTCCAATGCTAGCAGTGTGTCTGCGTTTTGCGACCCCAATTTTTACGTCATAAGAATATTTTATTTATCCGAGATATTCCGGGATTATAGAACTAAATAATTGTTTGACAACTCTTTTATTATTTTTTTCCTCTCGAAACACAGAAAACAGTCTGATTGATTTTTCTGATTCAGCCATGATTAATGCAGACCGCTAACTGAATTTTGATTAATGTTGCCACACCGCACCGTACCTTTACCTGTTTATATATATAAACCAAATGGGACCGAATCGTTTAGCCCGGTTGAAGAACAAATTAGGACGCTTCGAGATCAAAGGAGTCTGCGTTTGCTCTGCCCCGTCTCTCGCGCATCAAAGGAATTCAACGACATTTATATATATAATTAAACACTGAAACCTAAACGTTTCGGGCTATTCGGAACCAGAAGGTAAAAACAGTCCGATAAGTAGAAGGTTTCTAAGTCCTAATTGTGGAACGCGTTCCTGCAGGGAGATATCGAAGAGAGCCTGGGAATATACAGGTCCTGTGAAAATATTAACATATTTAACCCGCTCCATGTCGCATGTTTCCCTCAATCTTTTCCTTGTGACTCATAGCCCTCCTCGTAGTACGAAATAATTGGGGTCTAAAATAAGTTTAACAGTGGTGCGCGGTCATCGTCTGAATGAACCCCGTCAATTAACCCTTTTGTACCGCGGTACGCGGAATACACTGTATTATAATTGTATTCCGTTAACTATTTTTGGCGTAATGTTTTTTTGGTTGATCCAACATGGCGACCGCTCGCCAACATTTTCTCTAATGACTAGAGGGCAATGGGTCAATTGACAAATGAATAGTGATCTCCAGTAATGTTCGACCGCGACTCCATCATCGAAACTTCGTGGCCATTCATTCCTCTTGCGCAGCTTCACATTCGGACAGGAGCGTGTCACGACAGCTAAGAATGGGAACGGAGTGAAAGCGGATTATTATAAATTTATTTATTTATTGTCGGTCGGCCAGACGTGCTTATGAAACGAGAGTATCCTCCTTTTGTGGTTCCGAGAGGGGGGAGAGAGAGAGAGAGAGAGAGAGAGAGAGATTTCTCCTAATTGGCGAACTCGTAATGAAAAAACTCCGGGTTGCGGGCGAGAGGGCGGACACGTCCAATCCCCGGAACGGGCGCCTCCGGCAACTCTCGTGTCAGGATATGGACCCACGTGACTGGAAACCGAAGCACGTCTGCAACCGAAACGAGTCCGTGATTCACCTATGCAGTCGTATCCGTCCTGTAATTTCGGTCCCGGGTCTATTTTGGCTTCCGTAGCACTACTAAGGCAACGGGCCCTCTTGATCGCATTAAAATCCTTTCAAAATTTTCATTTTTTTTAAATTAGCTTAAATACTACGCTGGAAATGTGAATATAATTTGGCAAATTTGTTTAATTTGGCCCCGTTTATAGCAATGAGCGATTATATTGTTTCATCCGTCTACGATCTCTTTTGCCATCAGTCGTCCGTTTTACGAGGGCGGTACGCTTAGGGAAACGGAATGGGGGACAAGAAAAAATTAATTGGAGTTTTTAATTTAGCCTCGTATCTGTCCGAGTCTCGGGCTCATTAATGTAACTCTATGAGAACAAGAAGATGAAGGAGGATGAGAAAGGGGAAAGGCGGGCGGAAAGAGGCGAGGGCACGTCATTAGGAACAGAAATTGGACTTTTAAAAAATGGAGCCTCATTAAATAAATATTAGGTTAATAAAAGGCTCCTCCGGCTAATGTGGCTATTTCCTAATTGATTTCTCTTCTTTTCATAGTCGGTTTCTTTTTCTTGAAATGGCCCACCGGTTAATAGATCCGTCCCCTGGCACTCGAAGTACTTTATTCTCCCTGATACGAGATTACATTTTATGCTGTCCGTTCTGCTAGTGTAATAAAACAAGACGTAGGCTTTATTACCCGAGTACAAGCAATATGGCTTAATAATAAAAGGAAGGGCGATGTAAAACTTCCGCACATATGTTCTGTTCTCGTTCTTGATATTTATCATTTCGAGAACCCGGCTCGCTATGGGCCAATGGGTACTCTTCTGGATTCAATTTCTTTCTTTTTTTTTTTTGAGGAACTCCAAACCCTAGATGACTCGCTGAGGTCTGGTATCGATTCTCTCGAGTGCTTGACAGCGAACAGGATTCGCGTTGTGGCATGGCAAACATGTGGGAAGGCCTCTTAGGAGAGTGGCGAGGATGAGAGTGGGACGTAGATCGCGGTGTTGGGGGGGGGGGGGTTGGGGGTAGGAGGCCCTCGTGGAGGTGGAGTGGCCTCCTGGCAGATATACTGAGCCCGAAGACAACCGTGCCGGCTCTGTTTAATGCCCCCGCTGAAAGGGGGAGGATGCTTCTTGGGCAACACGCCCCCTTAACCAACCACCACCCCTCCACCCCCTCTCAAAACAACAAATCCTGAACCCGGTCCAAACAACCCGCCGGACCAGAAAGCCGACTTATATCCTGCTTAACGCTGGCATTTCTAAAGCACCTTCTACTACAAATGTTTCGTCTTGGAATTTTAGTAGTGTAGAACTAAAACAATATGTTTTTAAATCTTCGACCGGCCACTCGCACTTCCAAATAAATGGGGGAAAGTGAAAGTGGACAAACTTACTAAACAAGCGGACATAACACCGATAACAATAAAAAAACCAAGGATGCGAAGAGGAAGGCACAACATACCATATTTATAACAGAAGAGTGGAAAAAACAAACGATAAATTATTATTATGGACCATAACGAGGAGCATCACAAGAAGAAACTTCAAACCAATTTTAGTCGGCCATCGGAATTGGAACTCTATTGCCGGTGATTTCGTAATGTTGTCTGGGAAAAATGGATACGTTTCTGGGCTAAATTAATAAGGCCACGGTTCGGTTCATGTAGATGTGGATTACTTAAAATTATTACAAAACCGACTGCATGAGGTTAATGCCGCAATCCCTAATTTACGGCTGTTATTTATCGATTTCCATCGTTTCTGCCACCGGGTGTTGTCTTTCGCCGTGATTTAATACTGACCGCCGTATTTAAGCGTAGTTAAAATATTGTATTCGCTCTTATTACAGAATCAATGAAGACATAAAATGAGAACAGGTATTTTTCTATTACACGACAAGTTGGTGAGAGTCGGTTGGGGGTGCCATTCCCGGGGATGCCGTGGAAGGGCGTGGGCTAATTGCAGCGCCGTAGGCGTCCAATCAAAAGAGGCGTCTCGAGGAAAAGAAGGAAAAAAGAAAGACGAATTTTCGAATTAACGCTCCACACCCCCTTAATTGGTGCCAGTGCCCAACTCGATAATTTGAATAATTATACGGGCTGAAATGTCCCTTCGGTTGAACTCCAAGTACAAATGAGCATAATGCGATAATTAACCCACTTTTCTGCTCTTGGTCCTCTTTCGTCAGTCAGACATATTACAATTATGTAATATCTCGGATTAAAAGTATCGGAGCAGACAAAACTTATTTAACCTTTTAAAATCCGAATTTACAATACAGTCGCCAGGAAATAACGAAAATAATTCAGGAATGGTTGTGGAAAATAAGAGTGGAATTGTCCTCTGTCTTATTAATATTCGTATCTTAACTAGCCCCGAAGAGTTATGAGAGTGATGACCTAAAGGAAGTTAAATTCCTACAAAGCGTAAGCGGAAATTAAAGAAATGGGTGTACTATTACGAAGGTCCGATATCGGATTCTGATCTAATAAAATTAAGCTGCCATTATTCAAACACAATAGCAACCTCAGAAAATAATTTGATATTCGTTTCACGATTTAGAAAATAAACTGAAAAGACATCGGTCTTTCGTGATTTTATTTGATGATCACCAGGTTAGGTCTATTTCGGCTTTATCATTTGATCTGTCGTGTATATATAACTCGATTTCATGCTGTATGCTTCTTTTCGGTTGGTATTTTGAAACTGATCATTACGAAAATTAACTCCGTATTCTGCTTCAACTGTAAGTCATAAAGTTATAGTTCGTGATATTTAATTGGGACGAGATTTTCTACGGAAGCAAATCGCCGATACCTGCTGAACTGTACCAATCGGCCCTGCCTTTGTAAGAGCCGCCACTCTCGCCGTTTCAACCGGCCCTCCCTTAAATAAATACACGGCCACATAAATCACTATCAGGGGATCGCAAAACAAACACCGGCCAGATGTCCGGGTGCCAGCGGACCGAACACGGGCCCAGATAAGAGGCCTTCCCGACACGCCACATTTTCCAACGGCGAGAGCGGTTTTTTTAATTGAAGCCGCTTTTTTTCTAACTTTTTTTTCAAACCAGGTCAGTCTTATTTCTTATAAAAGTAGAAAAAACGGGAAATTATCGGATCTGGCAGAATTCACTAAGAAAACTATTTATGTTGTACCCGATGCGAATCAGGAAGCTCCTGAAACACCGAAAATAATTAATGGCCTGAAATTTAATGTTTAAAGGGAACACAGTTGGGTAATTTGTTTTTACTATCAAACTAAATGTGCAATTATAATGCAAGTGGTGAGATGCATATCTATAATGGCAGTAGGTTCTCAACCTGTCGTTTAAATTTTAATCACGTATTCTATGCAGTAGCCTCGAAAAAATAAAATCTTTTTTAACAGTGGAACAATACGCTTCTTCCAACATAAATGGTTCATATTTTCGTCCCATTCCATCCGCACTCCTTTTAGAATTAATGCTGCGTGTCTGTCATGTGTTTTGTGCATCAGGAAGTCTGAACGATACGTCCGGTTGATGTGCCGGAAATGATACTTCAATATTTCGAAAGTGAATGCTGCTAAAAGCCGGCTTGGAAACCGATTTTGACCTCCGTCGTGATTTCGTGATACTTTGAATTGTTAAATAATAATAGTTGTTGCAATATGAGTGTGGAATGAATAAACTAGATAGCTAAACTAGATTGTTTATCTTTATTGAATGTATGCTGTTGAATTCGATTTGAAATCTTTTCAAAATTGACCAAGCGGCCTCGAACATTATTTCTGCTGAACAAATGCCATTTTGTAATTATCGAAGCCCGAATGTTTTCCGCGTTATTTTTTTATCGCTGCGGCCGTCAACATCCAGGAAAAGGTATACACTTGCATGAAATATGTATGCCTCCGAGGTTTTAGACTGACATTCGCACGGGGCCAATGCATGCAAATGCAAATTCGAATGTTTTAGGCTCACGCCATTCCGAATATCGGCTTACCGGTCAAATGACTCTGAAAATATCAAATTTCCTTGAACTGGTACTTCATTTGCACATCTAACGTCTAAAGTCTTTTTTTTCTAATCTTGTTCCTGCTTTTTCTTAACGTAATGACTGTAACCATGACAAAGTATAATGAGGACATGAGTTGAACGACCCGCGTATTGATTATAACTATTAGAGTAAGGAAGGGGCCGTGGTGGATGAGAGGTTAGTAAGGTCGCCTCAGTTACTGTTTGTTAGGCTTAATGCATATGTAGTTATGAGGTTAGTAGGTAGAGTGCACAATATATGATTACTCTCCGCATTGACGTGGACATTATTGCTTGATTAAATTGAATAGTTATAGATGAAATCGTAGTAATTCAACTGCTTTGTACTACCGGGTGGTGTGTCTCTCGAATAAATATTTGTCTGGTGAAAGCGCTTTTGCGCCGAGGGAAGTTGCTTTCGACCCGGGTTGGAGGCAGTAAACCCCTGGGTTTTAGAGCTTGCTAATTGGGCGTAGAGAGGCCATTCTGGCTTGTTGGGGGTCGCTCTGTATTTTTAGGGTTGACGGGTGGCCAATTCCTAACCCCGATCGGGACAGTGCCCGACTGGTAAGGTCCCGTCTGAAAGTAACAGGCCACCGCCGACGAAAGTAAAAGGACACTTCGCCCGCTTTGAATCACAGCGGTTTTACCTTTGCCGAGTTTATTTTCGTATGAAAAATGGTCGAAGCCAAATTAAGCGTGGAAACCCAGTAGGGGGTGACTGGGCCAAGCTCCCAACGATCGAGCAACCCATTTTGGTTACGATAACCGAAACGAAACTGATAACCCAAATTCCAAACTGCCAGTATGTATTCCGATAAATTATATATTTAAAAATATGAACGGGGAATGAATGAGCTACGAATGTAAGGTCACATGATTATATATTTTTTTGGTTTTGAGAAATTGAAATATTGACAAGTGAAACATCCGCTCGGCGTCTGTCAATAAAATACATACCAAATATGGTTATATGGAAATAATAACCGTCCTAGAAATGGGGTCATTATACTCGGAACAACAAAAATATATCTTAATATCCCATTATCGTTCCCCCGGATGCATAAGCAATTTGATATCGTACATAAATTAGCATATAAAGCGTTGCATACACGTCGATAGCCTATTCAAAGAACGGGTTCAAGGTAATCCGACCGAACACTTTCACGCGGGTCAAAGACATTTCTTATCCTTATAAATTACGCCATAGAAAATTCATTACACGGGTATTCGCTTTAAAAATATAATTATCTAGGGTTGTGGGTTGAGACGATAACAGGCCGCCGACAGAAGGACCGCCTGTTGCAAAGTACTCTCTATCAATTTCACTTCACTGGGCTCTTGATATCTTTATCAAAAACGTGGATTACGAAATAAAAAATTATCATTTGGAAAAGTTGCAAAAGATATTTGAACTTGCATCCGGTCGAAATCTTATCGATGGTACATCTCGCGTATGAATTTTTAGTACTATTTTCAGAAATGTTTGTAGAGTGAACGTCTATTTACTAATTTAAAAATATTTATTTTAATTGTCCGCATTAACAGAAGAGTGTTTCTGAAAGAATTGAGGCCTTTTTTGTTACGGGAGCCTCTTGTCTTTTCCGTTGTACCTTGACATACTTCTATTTTTGTTTTTTTTTTTTAATTGGGTTTATCGAGTCAGGGCGTACTGCTTGCATTCGGCTCTTGTTTATGCTCGCTAAATGTCGAAATCGGTACAAGGCAATGACTCTCGGAGCGTTTACCTCTTTAATTCAAGTCAAATTTGGAACTGATGAAAAACTCGGTGGACTGGCGATTCGAATTCGGGTAGTAATTATTAACGCCCAACTATAATGAACTATAATAAACTCTGACTATAACCGTGGCGGTAATTGAAGGTAATGTCGCTTGTTGTTAGTTTTTCCGAGTTCTACAATCTATTGTGCGTATTTCACGGTTCTGCGCAGTATGGGACAAGCTCTGGCGTATTGTCGACGCCAGATGTTAAATATAAATGATGCTTGGCATTTCCTTTTGGAGGTAGGACCTTGGGCGAGGACCCCGCTGTCCCGTCCCCGAAACACTCTCCCGACGCGCCTCGTACGGGGCCTCAGACCCCGCTGGGTTCGTCGGGTGATTCTGCATTCAGCTCGCACCACCATTAGGCAAATTATGTGGGGCTTCGAGGACGATCATTTAAAACTAATTTGGCCGCCCTCCAAACTCGGTTTTGGGCGCTCGAACAGATTTTGTCTTTAATTCCGAACGATGAGGTCACAATATATTCGTGATCGGCATAATCGACTTTATCGAATAGAATTAGCTCTGTTCTGTTATTAGCCTTATATAAGTCTAGATAGATGTTTTCTAGATATAATTCCACTATTCGAAATGGGTAATTTCGTTCTATTTATGGGTAGAAGGTTCTGGAGATCTTCGATTAATGTTTCTGCCTATTTCGGTACATTTTTTTGGGAATCCCGCCTTAACGCGAAACTTAGGTGACCGAAATATAACACTTCATTTTTTAGCGTCAGAACAGTTTACGATTTCTATTCATAAAGAACACTAACACGTTTATTGTGAGGTAATTCCTGTGATTCATTGTCACATTCCTCTCTGCCGGAATGCTACCGACGTTGGCAAAAGTTGTGAACGATCTAGAATTGACAAAACTAGGGCTTGGAAACTCCAGTGCACCTTGTCTCATAATAAATAGCGATTATCTCAAAGCAACATTCGGAACAAGCAACACACTTGAATGTTAATAAATGAAACCACATAACCCTTTTGAAAGTGGAAATTCCCTTGTTCTGGCTTGGTATTGGAACCAAACTTAAATTAGAATGTTTATTCTGTATTGCCCTATTTTTAAAAAACAGGCGATATAATCAATTGAACCATCTTTTAAAAATTATTCCCGAAGTGAAATTGTATGGAACTTCACGACTTCTGATCCAGCTTGATACCTGAAATTGATAGATAAGTTACTTAATATACAAAAACTCGGAAGAGTTAAAAAACAATGAAAAATACCCCTACATTATATTCGACAATAATTACTAGTCATTAATATTCTCCCGATTGTAGATGCCCTATCTGAGGGGAAAACGACTTCTACCTAATCATGTTTCGTTTAATGAGGATGTAATCTTTAGAGTTTCGAATATCATCCGTCGGTTTCCTGGCCTATTTGTTTGTCCGATTAACAGATTACAGTAAATGTATTGAGGAGGCCGTTCACGGCGTTGCCTTTTCTGCAGGTGAACACACTCCCCAATATTTGGGGGACTGTTGAAATGTAGACGAAATGAGAGGGGCGTCCCTTCCCCCCCCGCAGTTCCGAGCGCCTGAATTATTTTTCTTCGGGAAGGTGGGCAGGTGCGTCCTCTGTTAATTCATGAGCCCGGCTTTTCCCCGCCCGAATGATATTAGACTGGACCCAAGCCGATAAATGGAAATCCTGGAGAAAGTCTCAAAGTACGGCCTGGATAATTTTTATACCGAAATGCAGTTTTCTCGTAAAATTCTCCTTTGCTATATCACGAAGAAAAATCATTACCTCTTCTTACTATGTTATCGTACTATCTATTAGTTAAATCTATGTAATGTTTAAGTCATATGCAAATTTAATTTTTTGTTTGTTGGTAATCTGAACTAACTTTAGAACATTGATTAATTCGGTTTGGTGGTTACTAAAAAGGTCGTTTAGTGGCGATATGTAGTATGAGTGGACCTTATTTAGGATGCGGGACTATATTATTTAGGGTAAAAACTTATCTCAGTGTCTAATATATTTAAGCATGAGTTGGCATTCAGGAGCAGTCATAGGACTGCTGCACAAAAATCTCGACCTTTCGGTTGTCGACTTCTTTTGACGTTCCAGATTGGCAGAGGGCCCCGGGCAACTCCAGTCCCCCTTAGCCTTTGTACGCCCGTCGGGCACGGGGACGGACCAACTGTCGTGCGATTCGTTCCGAAAATTGCATCGCTTCTTCTTCGGAAAAATAAAAAAAAAAGAAGCTGGCCCTCAAAAGATATTTGTGATCTCCGAGGCGCGTTGCATTGTAGTAGGGGAGTGTAGTAGTGCGGAGGTATTATTAGACTGTTGGGGGTGAGCGAGAGGAGGACAGAACAAAGAGTGGGTTAGGTCAAGGTTATAGAGCCCCTCTCCCCGTTCCAGTCTTCACGCTCATCTTTCTTCTTCTCATTTTTCCTCCGGCCATTCAAATGACCTTTAAAATGAGTTACACCGTCATTACACTGAACGTTCAATGTGTCCGACAATTGCGGCGGGCCTACTAAGCACGGACGGCGGACGCGCACTGGGGCATTTGAGGGGGAGAGAACTCTCTGATGAAATTCCGGCGAGAATTATAGTAATGGTTATCGTCACTGCCACTACGCTGTTACGCGACGCAACAGCCCGAGTGTAGATGAGGAATAAACCCCGTTTATCGGAGTAATAAAATGTGTCGCGTTTCCCTAGAAGCACTATTTTAGGAACTGAAATAAACTGTCCTTTTAGTTGAGGACCTTGCAGTCGGATATACTTGCCATATTGGCAGTCGACAATTGCAAAGATAACCGGCTGCTCTCGAACTACTCGTTACTTCATATATATATGAATTCAGGAAACCGCCATCGAATTATTAGGGTTGGAGATTATCCGGAAGTTTATTGTCCGCCTATTGTGTAATCAGAAGATTAGAACAGTGGGTAACTATGGATTCAAAGGAGTTTGGGATCTGGATTTAGAACAAAACGAAACATTGAGGCCATCGCTAATGTTAAAAAATTGAATAGAGCTTTAGTGATGTTCCTGAAAATAATGAACTGAAAAGTTATAGGGGAATCTTATGTTTTAGCTTGCCATTTCTTACCATTATTATCACGGAGTAGTCAAAGACGATGTTATATTTTATATAAATTTTGAGTACATAAAATAGAAAATGCGAAACATCTCATCTTCTCCCCTACACGCTTCCAAATATTGCGCTCGAGTCTGACCTCGGCCCTTTAAACGATCACAAATGTATAACAATATATTATTACAAATGTAATGATAGTAATTTATGTAGTAATATATATTTTTGATGTAACTACTTTGTACTTTTTACAGTTCTCTACATTTTACAACATAACGACAGTTTCTCTAAAGGTGTACAGTTAAAGAAACATTAGGCCAGATCAAGATTGTTTCTGTCTTCTCATCTTTCCGGTGTCCTTTTATGCTTTGGCCCTTCAGGGGCGGTTATTCTTCTTTTCTTCAATGGCTGCTCAACAGCAATTCTTTAAAATGAGTTTTATTCAAGGCATAATGGCCGCCCTACTCGAGTAATAACAGAGTTGCTTCAACAGATGTCCTACCCTTAGACCCGGGACTTGCTTTAGGGCAATAATAATTTCCGTTTCTTTGTAGCTCTCGAAATAAGTCGATTTCTGAAATGAACTTAGCCCCTACTCCCCGTAACCCTCGAATAGATAGAAACGTTGTACACTTTCTTTGAAAGTTATGCTGAACTCACTTATCCGAATTTCTCTCTACTCCTACTTCATTTATGGACTTCCTTTTCGCAAGTCAGTTAATTAAAAGGACGTTAATAAACAACGCTTAGCCCTTTCATTGTGTCTTAGGGCAAGTATTAATTTTTAAATACTACTATTAAATAGTTAACGAAATTCTTTCATTACACTATTGTCTTAATACATTTCACTTGCCCCACTTGGCGTGAGTATAATGCTGAATATTTATTAATAGTGGAACAATAGCGATTTATACGTAAGCAGCTGATTCATGTGACTGCATTTTCGACAAAGTGAAATGTTATTTTAGCGCTAGAAAGCGCCGTCACTTTTTCGTCGGGGGCTGACTGTAAAATTCGTTATTCGACTACCTGCTGCGGGGATATTGCCCAGCGGCGTAACGCAGATATCATTTTTCATACCGCGATATTCGACAGGTAATTAACGAAAAGTGGAAGCTCGAATTACAGGGCATGGATACATTTACTTCTCTCCGGTCCTCATTTTCATGTTTGTTCGGTGGCGTTTGCAATTCCATATTTTTTCCTTTAAAGATTTAGACTTCAATTTTGTAGACCGCAATATACAGTTTTTGCCATAAATTCAGTTTAAGACAGTGTTTTTCAGTTTTTGTTGGTCCATCTTTTCTGGCCGGCATTTTTGAAAGTTTTGCTCTCGATACTGCCCTGCGACTGGTTCTCTAAGCATAAATTCTGAACTAATTTCCTCTACTTCATCTTGAGCCGTTATTTCTCCCTGCGAATCTTCTTTAGGGAAACTTTTGAAGGTTGGATCAACCTCGCAGGCGGGAAAACTTTAATCCAGTTCGTTGGGAAATACCCCTTCGTTAGGAGTTAAAAATACCAACCTTTTTACTCTATTGCACCTTATATTTTATTTGTTATTTCGTCCTACCCTACACTAATAGACGCTCTCGGCCTTCGAACCTTCCAATTAAGCCTAGGTCCATTATTAGTGCGCACGACACGCTGTCGGCATGAATAAAATAGCGCAGTGCGCGCGTCTTTCGGACATGCATATCCGGGTGTCGCTTTGAGTGACAGGGAAGGACGGCTCCGGAACCGTATCGATCCGGGGTGGTTTTTTTTTTTTTTCTGCCCGACTCCGCCCTTTCATAATGCAGACTCGTTAATGGGCGGTTCGTGTCCCGGCTTAGGGACGCCCGTATTTCCTGTGACGTTTCCAGCGTTAATGCCTCGAAGCTCTGAATTATTTCCAGGAATGCATTATGTGATAAATCGCCAGTAGGAGGTTGATACGTGACACAAATTTTGCATTAGTGGATTGTATTTTTCGTTATCTAATTGGGTTATAGGTTAATTCTAAGAATAGGATAGGATGCATAAATTGGTATCATTACAGTTAACTATTTGGTTGGTAGTTGAAAGTCCTGGCTGGGATATCTCTCCTATACATCGCTCTGCAGGCTTCAATGTTGACCGTGCGTTACACGGCCCTATAATCCAGAATAAGGCTATAAACCTGAATTTGTTATTATACAGCGACAATATACAGCATTGTTGGGGCAACAATGGATGCATTGAGCTTGTTATAGGGAGGGGCTTTCCCCTCGCATGTGGAACAGTCTGCACCGGAGCCCCTGTGAAAGAGGACTCTCTCTCACACCCGGTTAGAGATCTCCTTAAGGATCTCCGCAATTATTCAACCTGCGAACCGGTCGGGCCGGGATGCTTTGGATCGTTGCCGCTTTAAAGACTTAATTAATGTCCGCTTCCATTACAGAATAAGTTAACATATATACCGGGATTGCGTTGGTTATAATTTTGTTTCAGATTGTATAATTAATAGCGAGACAATTAAGAAAGTCGTCCTCCCATTACAAGCCGGCATTATTTATTGGGCTTGTTTTAATACTAATAGCTTGCAACGGGACTTCAAACTTGCAGACTTTCTAATTATGAAATTTAATAATTAATATTAAGGTCTTATTAGTTTATTAATATTTCTAAAATAAACTGTCTCAATCTACATTTCTACTAACTTCAAATTTGTGCTTAAAAAGGCTTATTATTTTATATATATATATATATATATATATATATATATATATATATTACAACTTGATTTTCATTTAAACGCAATTATGGAAGAATATTGGATTTGGGCGCAAATACTAAACTTGATGAACAATTGTTTTTTGATAGCGAGCAAAATTATCATTCAAATTAACATGTAAATTTCGTCGCTATGTCCAATTTTATGAGATAAATAAATATGTTTTTATTTCCAACAATGGAGACTTTAATAAATGGTGGAATTTAATTTCGTGCTGCTTATTATAAAACAGGGGTGGGCAGCTATATTTTGCTGTATATTTTAGGATGGGAATCTAAAAACTTTAAATCGTTATTTTATTATTTCAAATATTTTAAATGATTTATTTTCTTTGTTGCAGGTAAGTTCGCTTGATTACTGCACGTGTAGAATTACTTCCATCATTATTGCTTCGAATACCAAGTAAGAGTTTATTTATAGATCCTATATAATTTTACTGCTTTATTTGTCGGCGTCAAGTATATATTAATTTCTTTCACATTTGTTGTAATTGTGTTTCTACAACTTTATTATTAAATAGTACTGTTTCACGTGTAATGGATTCTTAATCGTGAACTGTGAAATGTTTACAGTAATTCTTAACACAAGGAATCGCTCTAACGACATGAAGTTTGAAATTGTAAGCTCCCCGTGAGCCATACACAGCATTGGGCCGGAGTTTTGGGCGTGCTTTGTCCGTAGCGTTCTATTAAAACAGGTGTGCCACACACGTTCGAGTTAAATTCTAAACGGTGGACAAAAGTTGGACAGGTATGCGGGAGCCATTCTGAGCCGGGTGCGAGCGGGGACCTTATCTGACAGGCCCACCCGTACGCCCCAACCAGTTGCCTGCCGGACCAACTTAAATATTCTTTCCCAGTACAGAAAGCCCGCTTAAATCCCATCTCTGTTAATAGACTGCTCCGTCGGATCTTGTACAGTTCGAAACGAATACAAATATTCAAATTTTCCAGGCTAATTCTGCCTAAAGTCAATCTTGTAAAATTAGCCCGGCTTTCGGCTTAAGGGGAAGATTTCCACTGTCGGTAGGGGCAGGCTATTTTGGAAAAGGGTGAAAAGAGGGGTAGGAATGGCCCGGAAGATACGGTGACATACGCTCTAGGCCAGCTTTACCGGTCTAAACCGGTTTCAGCTTTCCATCCCTTAGGTAGAAAAAACTATCAATACATGATGTGCCTACCTCTGGGAGTGCTTCCTACCGCATCACTAGTTTGTATAATTAATACAGTGACAAATAATTAATGTGTTAGGTTTAATTAAAGACGTAGCATTTGCTTTAATGGTAATGATTTCACATACACACGCCATTTTCACCCGTCGTCTTCCATTTTCACTTCTGAAAGATATGATTGTTTGAGGATTATAAGCTGTATATTTTAACTAGTTAAGGTAATCATAGCGAGGTCTCGGCGATTCTCTTTTCATTGATATATAATGGGGTTAATAACGTTTTTCAACGAATGTCGTCCCGGATTAGGGCATTGCCAGCTCCAATTCCGCCTCGCCTCAGGGCCGAGATTGCTACCGCTGAAAGGGCCCGGCTTCGGAACAAATTTTCGTTCGGTTATTTCCCCTTCGGGTCCGATTCAATATTCGGGGTCCCGGGGTCTAATTTCTGTACAGCGTCCCTTTGACGCGTCTCCGTCCCCCCGCTTTTCGCCGGGCGTCTCGTTCCCCGGGAGCCTTCAAAGGCTTCCCGCAACCCCCGGCCTCCAATTACCGGCCTTTTCTCCAGTTTTTCCGGCCTGGCGCTCCTCCCGCTCGGCCCTCCGATTCCGTTTCCTTGAAAAGCGCCCATTCCTCCTTCCGACCGCCCACTCATCGGACTGTACGGGAGCCCTCTCATTGGTAGCTCCCTAATTTAATTGGTTGCCTCGCAACTGGGTAACATCCTATCTTATAACAGCGAATCAAAAATATATATGTATGTCCAAAATAATCGGGACGATGTATTTTTGGGCCTAAATGATACTATCGCGCCTGATTCTCAACTCATATTACTAGGACAAACACGAGGAGTCCATAGAATAATTTTTTTTACTTTTTTATTTTGCACAATCAACTTTTACAGTTATTGGTGCAATCGATACATGTATATTTTTCGCGTGTTTGTCTCGATAAAGAAACCACCCAATGATGGCGCTTTTGACATGATTTAACTACTGTCCGAGATGATCTCTGGTCTGGGCTAGTGGCTTTAAGCCGTCGTGGTGGGGATAGTGGACGGGTAGATGAGGAAAGGGACTAAACGAGTTGATTAGGATGAGGAGAAAGGCGGGAGTGGAACTTCAGGAACCGAGATTTTACGACTTCGTCGACTGTCGGTATGTTGAGGTCATGGTAGATTGTGTGGTTAGAAACATACCGGGGAGCATTAAGGATGGTGCGAAGGACTTTTGATTGGAATCTCTGGATGCGAGCGATGTTGGATGTCTCGGTGGAACCCCATAGCTCAATGCCATATGTCCATGTCGGTTTGAGTATTGCTTTGTATATTGTTAGTTTGTTACTTAAGGTCAATTTCGATGTCCGTTTTAGTAATGGCCTTAAGAGTTTGTTTAAGTCGATTCTTTTGAGTCGGGTGTGGGGACCATATAATAATAAAATTCAATTCTATATGTTTATGGAAACTTCATGAATGAGTCCTTCAATTGCAATTTTCTGCTCGTTAAATTAGTAGTATTGAAGTTGAAAACACAATGTGAAAGGTCGAATCAGGAAATGTTATTTATATGGGCGGGCCTAGTAGAATAGAAACTGCGGGATCTGTCCCTTTTCAGTACTCTCGAGTGGTCACTTATTAGCTTCCCTCGAATGTCAACAGGAAAAAAAATTTGGAAATAATGGACGTTGCGTATTGAAAGAACACTCGACTCCTCCCCCCGGGAAGAGGGTCGTCCCATCGCGTGGAGTGCCCCATCCCCAGTCTTTTAAACCCATACGAGCGGAAATATACGTTATTTCCTCTACCGTGCTCCCTCTTCGGGTAACGGTTTTGACGTTAACGTCGTAGTGTGACGGGTCGGTCAGGTGGGTCGGATCGACAGCTGAGAGGAGGGCGGGGGGTCGGTCGGCCCCCGGTGGTCACGCTCTCCAACCCCTCTCGTTATTATTATATCGTACGAGGCCACATGCCTCCCCGTTCCCTCCGAACGATGTAGCAATTGTCGGTTGCACGGTGGAACGGATCGCGGTGAGAAAGTGCCCGTACCGCGGTCCAGTTCGGTCAAAACATCCGGCCGAGCTATCACTTGCGGCTGAGTTCAAGTATCTTAACCCGACCCATTTCCTTCCCACTAAAGGCGGTCGTGTATTTAATATTTTCATACAGACAGAGTTGAAAAAGCAAACTTCAATATGTACAGGCTAAAACTCTGCGTTATTGCATAAACATTTTATATCATTATTCTTAAGAAACAATCACGTTATACAATAATAAAGAATTATTATAACAACAAAAACTTAAAAATGTTGTCCATTTATAAAAAACAGTTCAGAATCGACATTATTAAATCTTGAATATTCTGTTGTTGCCAATTGCTCCGATGGAGTGCGATAAAACAGTAATCTCATTTGGATCATTTCGAACATCGGCCGTGGACGAAAAAAAATTAGAATGGAAGAGTATTGAAACTGGGTGCACGGTTGTTATCGATGGCCCATAGGGTAAGTAAGTAGGCCGGGGCAGTGGCCCGTGTGAAAGTCCCGGGAGTTTACGATTCTGCGATAGTCGCTGGATTGTAGTTGTAGGTAAAAGCGCGAATCTAATTGGGAGGGCAAGTCTTCGGGTAGGAGAGAGACGTCTGTTGTGCCCGATATTTCCCCGAGTGGGATACCAGATGCGGAAATCGAAATAAGAGGTTCAGACCGGTGAGAATTGTCTACTGTTTTTCAAGGTGATGCATATCAATTTCTGAAATTACAACCTTTCAATACACTAGCCGCTGCTTCTATCTCACCGAACTTTCACTAAACCCAACGCCCCCATTCCTGTATAAAAAAAATCTTATATCCCTACTACGGAAACTGTTATTTGCATCATACATTATATTCCTTATTTTTAATGTTCATATTTTTATTTTACTTACACTAATCAACAAAGTAATTACTGATGATGGCCTGTTTATCCCTTTATTCACGCACCTATATATGTTGAACTAAAGTAACTGAACAAAATAAAACGAACCACAATTTTAACTCTATCTGTTAAGTATAATAAGTAAGGAGGGTATTGATATAGCTCTGTAGCTGTGTATTTAACATATTTCAAACCGGTATCCGAAAACATTTTGATTAGATTTCATGTAATTTTTTGATAATCTAACCTGTGTTCTTGGCTCTGGCATGTTTATCCTGCATTCTTTAGAAGGCCCGTACACGAAAATACTTAATACCACTAATTAGCCCTCCCTTTCCGAGCCACTCTCAGTTGTTTGCCCCCTGATTAATAAAGGAAAAGGTTAATTGGATGACGTCGTCGACCGGTGGCTGTTCACCTTTATTTGAGGGGCACCATATTTTTTTTTCTCTCTCGTCGTTTACCTGTTGTAAAACCGGGGTCCAAGGCAGTATAAGTGTTTTAATTAACATTATCAGAGAAGATTGGTATTTTTAAAATTACACGATGAAATGTAATTGGCCCCCTTTTTGACGTTATCTGCGGCAGCGATGCGTACAACTTTTTCAGTGCAGGGCGGTTCGCGTTTTGTATTTCTAATTTCTTTTTTGTACCGCAGTCATATTTGGGTACTAGCGGTGGGTCTCGGGAATGGAAAGGTCGGAAAGGGGGTTCGAGTCCAACTCGTGTACCCGGTAGTGTATCTGGTCCTTTTCTAATTCAATGATCTTTCCTTTAATGCTAAATTTATTTGTTAACAATTAGTATAAGTATTTATTATGTGTATGAAAATTGGGAACGGGACGTTTCCTGATAAATTGCTTGGGCCAACATCCTGTACACCCGATGGACTCCTCGAGAGAACTACTACTATCGCCTCACACTTTTTTCATTTTTATGGTTGCACAGTAATAATGGTACTATAGTTTTATGTAATAATTAAGTGTCCCATATGGGTCTGATACATGAGTGGGCACATCTGTCGTTAATTGCCATACGGGGCACGGACCGTTGCCGGATGTTTACCCGGCATTCATCGATTGGCCGCTAGGCGTTTTAGCGCCTCTATGAAGCCGGTAGCGTAAATTACATTTACACTGGCGCGGCTTTTGCGAAGAATCCGCGAGTAATGTTGACGCGAGTAAGCGGTCGTCTTGTGTTCAAACAGAATGACGCGGCGTCCTGGTAAAGGACAATATTGTTGATTAGCGCTGTCTCTCTCTCACACTCACTCACTCTCTCACTTAACATTTGTTAGTGAAAATTCCGATGTGCAAACATCTTGTGCATGGCGGTGACTGCGGGAAAACCCCAATTTGACCCTCTACTGTCGTCCCAACATGAAAATAATTTGCAGTCGTATGAATTAGTTTTCCTGATAGACGATGAAAGAATGACTCAGCACTGCCTGACGTCGAATTGAATATTGTCTCGGAAATTTGAACCCTCCCAGTGATTTAAGCAGTGAAGAAACCCTTGATCGGAATGGCTATCCAGTGAAGAACTTCGAGAAGAAGTTCTACATCCCCTTCTTTGTATTTTCCAGCCCGTCAGCGGAGTATGAAATCTTTAAAACGATCAATCACATCCGAGGTTATATTTATCCTTGTACATTTCGTGTTCTATCAACGTCCTGTGCACATAATTCGGTAATTCATCGTCGGTAATTAACTTTGTAATTAGCGTTTGATACATTAGAAGCTGGAATTCGTGTGCTCTTAATTTCTGTAATTTATCACAGCTGTCACGAAAATGAATTTTCCCATTACGGTTTGATGCATTATGTTTTCAGACAAAAAACGCGAGACCTGGTTTCCTCTCGTCATCGTCGAAAGTTGTAATAAACAATTAAAATAAAAGATTTTCACCGAGTTATACATTTTACGCTACGAAGGTTAAATGGGAATATGTTGGAAAATAGGACTTTGATACTATACCAGAAAAATTATTAGGGAATGGTACGAAAACATTCCAGAGCGTATACCGGCAATGGAAGTTTTCCTTAAACTCATTAAATAAACAGTAAGTGAACAAGAGTTGTTTGTCCGCTTATTGAAAGGACCTCGCAAATGATCCATTAACTTTACAATTGACCCTATTATCTTATCTTAAGATTCCTACTATATTTTTTATTAAACAAAAATGCCGTTCACACGGTAAAGAGTATGAGATCATGTTTCGGATATCACATTTTTTCGTTACAAGCCGTTTTAAGTTTAACTGAGGACGGGAAAAAATATGTTCAGTGTTATCTGAATTCACCTATACATAATTTTCATAATAAAATATACCCTGCTGACGAGTTGTAAGATAAAATATGGACAGGGTGACGCACGCGGCTGCGTTTGTCCTTCAGGCGCGGTTTTGAAGTCCTTGAAAGGAGCGTTCGTCGGTGCGATAGCTACCGAAGCCTTCGGTACGTAGCGGTGTCTCTAAACGTGTATGTTAATTTTTGTCCGGCCCAGCATTGTTGACTTGCGTGGGCGCTAGTCACTTGTGTAAACTGAGAATTTCTAATGAATTTATGCGCGTCCGAGCTGAGGCCGGGTCCGCCGTCCACGACTGGGCGGCCGGGCCCCCAATAAGAAGGAGAGGAAAAAAGACGCCGTTTACAGTCATTTACATTCGTGCCAGCGCAAAGTATGATAAATAAGGCGCTGACAGGGCACTATTTATTGCCGGACTCTTATCCCGTTCATCTCGATGGAAAGTCGTCGAAATATAATGCAAATCAAATGGAGCCCGTTGCTTTACCGATGTTGCAATACTGACTTAAGCCTTCGAAATGTGAACAGGTTATAGTAATTATTTAGTTATTTTGGCCTTTCATAATTATGTTATTGAAATTATAATTAATCGATTTAGAGTAAATTGTTTAAGGGTCTCAGTGATTGCTTAAATCTTATAAGAGCTGTTTTTTAAATTTTTTTGATTGATTGTCACAAAGGTTGTTTTATTTTTAACGATATAAAAATGATTGGGACGTCCGGATAAGAGTTTTGATTGAAGTTACATTTTGTTAAGGCTTTACGGCCTGCAGAGTTCTTCTTCACCAATTAATACGTTGGAAGTTTTTGTGAGGAAAATAATTACGACTTTAATTGGGCTTCCTAGTACGTTATTTCGCGGCGCCCGGAGATTAAGATAATTGCGCACACGTTTGTTTTTTTACATAAAGTTTTACGATTTATATAGAAGAGAACTATTGTGTCCGTATTTTATGGGAGGAACTACTATTCCCTCGGTTATATCTTAATTTCAATACCGCTATGCCGGAATTACGTTTTGGGCTTTTTGCCGTTTTCGGTTTCTATTTCAAAGTAACGTAGTGAAGTATAAGTTCAGGTTGTTGAAGCATTCTGTTAGCCCAGAGTTCATTTAACGTGGAAATGATTGTAGTTTGAGATAAAATAATCGAACAATTTTCGAATTATGAATTAAACGGCAATTTTCCTAAGGTTATTCATTGACTAATGTAATTAGGAGCACGGAAACAGTAACTGGGACTTAAGTGTAAGGTTATTTCTTGTTTTTCGATTCCCTTTAAGCAGATTTATTAATTTCATGTTATCCGGCGTATCGTAGTTTATCGCCTACGACCGCTCATTAATATGACTCTTCAGGGTTTCAAGACTACACATTTGAAGAAGTGATGTTCTTAGTGTAGGATCCTAATCAGGGACGGCGCGTACTCAGGTGTCGGGTGTTCATTAGCGTGCAGTTCTGGGACCCTCGCGCACCTCTAGTGTATCTCTCGCGGAGGCAGCGTTGTTTTAGTGAAGTTATAGTCTGTGAAAAAAACTCTCGGTATGCGGCCGGTGGGCGGTGGGCAGACATCCAAAGGATAGTGGTGCGTCATTCGCCAGGGGGTAGCCCGAATGCCCCTCGGGCGATGAAGACGAACAATGCCAGCTGGGACTCCGAAGGCCTGGGTTGCTGGGTTGGTGCCTGAGGCGGTGTCGTCGACCTTGGGTCGGGCCCTACCTGATTATCAAGATTAATAGGATGCCTGCCGGCGGCCCCGCCTAGCAGTACAATGGCCGGCACCTAGCCCTCTCCTAACAATATAATTCCTACCTAACTCCTGCCATTTTCTGCCTTAAGCTAGGCGGGTTACGGCTTCTCGCCATCCTCAATAGCATTCCGCAGATATTAGTAGCCTGGCACTTGATTAACACCTGTCAGCACTTTCTCTGTGCACGTGTTATTATCAAATGTAGATCGGATCATTCAACGCCATCGCGACGGCGGATTTTTAGTAAAATTAGTGTATTCTTAAATACGGCAGTTAGTTGCGAATGATGCTTATGTAAATAACAATTTTGGTCGCCTTAGCATCCACACGTCTCTCGCCGTCCACCAGCTGTGCGAAAAAACAATTTTTCACTGTGAATTTTGTCATATCGAGTGTTTCGCCTGTTGCCGACGATCTCTTAAGTTTCGAGGAGTCTTCAATACCATCTCGAACCTATCATACCTGATGTGTTATTATTAGTTCCATTCCGGGGCTTATGGAAGTCACGAATCGTTCCCCCAGTCGGCTATCTTCTGGAAGCTCACATTTTGAGAACTGTCCAAACTGGTGAAACCTCGCAGATTAGCACGCCCCCTTTTACAGACCTCCAACCTTGAAACTCCTCCATTACGAGGCGATACTTCAACTTTATGACTACTTTAATGACACGGTAATGTCAGTCATTGCGACGGCGTACTCAATTTCTGTTCTGCCGGCGCATGTTCAGCCTAATTCGCTCAACGGCCTTCGCGAATTGTCCTGTGTTGAATAACCGCCGTTTTTTTAATGTTACCTGAAATTAAATACATTCCAACAATTATTTCAGCTGAATGTAAAGTAAACATTAAAATTTTTAGTTTCAACACTTTGGGAAAATTATTACTTACTATAAATTGAGAGCTTAAGTCCGACACTGATATATGGATCTTGTGGTTAGCATTCTTTCAATTGAAACTTGTTCTAATTAATCTAGCGTCTCTGCGCGAACTCCGGACAAAATATACAGTTAAATGGTTGATTCAGTTGCTTTTCAATTTGCGTACCGAAGTGAAATAGACGACGCAATTTTATTTGCCAGCACTGGGGCGGTTGTTCTGGGATTGTTTATGGCGTTCGATTGGCGTCGGGCCGCCTCTAATCACCCGTCGGGTTCACTCATCGGGAAGAGTTCACGGAGTTTAGGGCTATCTTAATAGTCGGCGGTTCATGAATCAGTGGCCTAGCACTGTCCAAAGTGCGCCAGCCGGCCCGACCGCCCACCTATAGCGTCACAACGTTGTGCTCTGAACTTACAGAAACTGTTGAATAACATGGACAGAAAGAAAACGCTTTATTCTTATTTTATGGCATCGCTATAATTATTGGTCGTATATAAAAAAAAACTAACGCTCAATAAGGTACACACTAGTAGTACTAGAATAGTATTCTGGATAGTAAGATAAAATTCTGTGAACAAGAATTTATTCTGCATTTATACTATCTTCGTCGTATTTTTATATTTTAATTGATTTAAAACCGCGAGATATTTGGATCGGTACACCGTCCTTGTACAGCATTTGGGGGCACCTTGAAACGTCCGTTTCCGTCCATTCCCCGAATGCAAAATATCGCGAATAAATTATCCGTTGATATTCAATATCAGGCGGGGTGGTTTTTCGCTGTTGTCTCTGTCTGTTCGCGCCGCATATCTCCAACACGAAATATGAGTTCGGCTCTCGGGTTACAGAAGCCGACCGAGAGTTACATAAGAGGGGAGGGGACGGCGTCCGAGAGGAACTGCGCGTCAACAGAACGGCATTCCGTTTATGTCGGCTCCGAACGGAATTCGTTTCTTTCGGTTCGGCGGATATTTTTCCCTTTTAAATTAAGAGTTTCGAGAGATATTTAATAATTGAGGTACATTTCTGGCGGTCCTGATGCCCTGAATGGAGAACTACGGAATTACAGACAGGCAAGAACGATTAGGCGATTATTCAAGTTGCCGTTGAGTGCATCGGCCTCTCCTGTGTAAAACAATTAATTCACCCGCGAATATTCCGTATCCTTGTGTCACATAAAATTTGGCGTGTTCGCAAATCACAGAAATACGTACGCACAGAAGGTGTACAGCGAGAGAATGCCAACATTCACAACTGTTGAGGTTTTCGTCTAATTTGAGGTCCGCATATAATTCTTATCTATTTATCTTCTATTTTAAGCTACTCGCAACTATAGTTATATATTATATTTAGCTATAATGCGCTTTAGATGACGCTCGTAAGAATTTTTTAAGTGAGAGAAGCCAATGATGTTGCTCCAAGCTCTCGCCATTACTCAGGTTTCCTTATTACCCGAACGGCGATCGGGATGAAAGATGTTGAATTAAAACATTGGAGTGATGTTATATGATGATAGTTTATAATGGAAGAATTTATACCGGGATGCTGTCCTTTTTTAATGCAAAAAAACATTGACGGAAACCGTTGCGTCAGATCCTGTTGACAGCTGTTTTGCAGATGCAGCTATTGTCTGTTATTCTGGCGATAAATTATAATCATATTTATCACCCGCACATATTCCATACTATATAATTCTCCATAACACTAAGACACACGATTTCTTTTATAATTTATGCAAGTAGCCTGCTTGGGGAATAAGGAATTCCGATAACATTTTATTAGTATTTCGATAACTTAAAAATTAATGTAACAAAATAGTTATTCTTTTCATTACTATTATTAATATTTCTGTTACATAAATATACAAACCTTCGACATTGCCCTTTATTCTGGAGCACGTATCGTAAGAATAGAAATGTATTAATCCGGTATATGCATATTTTTTTCGATTTGTGGTATCTGCCCCCCGCGGTCACTCTATTGTGTCGTGGGGGTCTTACCGGCAGGTAAGAAAGCGGGCGGGGCCGTTAGCCTGTAAAGTGGGCCAATTAGGCCCCGGTTAGCGATGCAATGGGCCAATTAGCCGGGCCAGCGCCACGCTCTGCTTCTCACCAGACGTCTTTTTCAATCCGACGGTAATTCTGTACACAGCCATCAGCCAGCCCCCGTTTCGTCACAGTGGAAAAAGTCGCATCAATAAATGAATTGCCGCTATTACTTCCTTCCTGGAACTAATACCGAAGTTGGTTTTCATCTCGCTATAAAAATAACCTCTTGCTTCTTGTCGAAATTATTGCAAGTTAGAAGTGAAGTGTCCTATTTGAATTGAGAGGAACGGTATCCGTTTATGCGAACTTTGCAATTTAAATGAATTAGTAAATTTATCCGAATGGAGAAAAGCATGATTTATTTCAATGTTGCAGCTATCTAATTTATTTTTTACGCTCCGCAGGACTGTAATTATTACAATTTACACATTATAAATCCCCTATGAGTTATTATTACGATTGTATTTATAATAATTTTAAAGAAGTAAAAATATTCTTCCCAGTTTAAATTAGTCTGTCACAAACTATCCCGTCATCCCGATCATTTAGTTCGACAGAGTTCCTCGCGTCCAGAAATCACGACTTTAGCGGAAATGGCCATGCGGCTTCCTTAGTACCTGAGTAAGAGCTGGACCGAGTGCACTGCGACTTAATATAGTACAAAATGGTAGTCGTGACATAAAATGACACGCTAGGAAATAAAATCTGTTTTATATCTTATTGTTTTATATTGTTTTCATAAAACCTCGAGTTATGAAATTTGCGTTTATAACGATCACTAACGTTGTGGAATTGCAGTGTTTTTTTCTCAGTGTATCTGTTTCTGGTATAAGTAGGAACTTGCCACTTGATAGCCGTGAAGGCGACTGTCCTGTGTGTTGTAAAGTCCGGCTTCTCGAGTTTCCGAGCGCGTTAACTTTTTCCCCCTGCTTGGTGGCTTCTATCTGGAACCGCGCGATTTTTTGCCGCCCCTCGAACTTTACCGTCCCCCGCCTCATCAGCATTTCTTATACGGCCCGCTTCCGCTCTCCGAAAAAAAGGAAACTCCCCGCCGGCACCCCTCGCTTCTGGCGGAGAGCGTCGTGTCTCAGTCGGGAGGGGAAGACCGAGGTCAGAAAAATAAGAAAACTTCCCGCCGCCGGACCCGCCGTTTTTATTTAAACCCCGACGGTTCGGCTATAACGATATAGGGCAGTATTTTCAGAATCCGTCGGGGCCCTTTTACAACTCTCAGATACAATTCTAGTTCCGATAGACTCAATTGGAATTGGAATTTGGTTGAAATTGAATATTTTACTCCCAGATTTCGGGGGTCTACATTTTTACAGGTATTTTGGTCTAATTTTATTTTATAGCTGACACCTTCTCTCGACTTCGTATGAGCCATTCTCAAAAATGGTAAACGGGGGTCGACGTAAATTGAAGCGTGATGCCGTAATCGTCTTTGGCCAAATGTTTGAAACGTCGTCTTGTAAACATATTTCACGACGACGGGAAGATACGAACGAAAACAAATTATCCGATCTGGGAAATTCTTGGACGGGACGAAAATACAGCTGGCCCCTCTCCGAAAGATTGGCCCGAGGTGCCCGTCAGATATCCGATCTCGGATTTCCAGGTAATTAAAACTTCCAGCTCTGAATTTGACGAAGGAACGGACGGAAGGGCCCAAGTTTCCTTACTTCTGCTCGTCCCGAAACTCCCAGTATTGTTTTCGTACCCGATCCCACCCAGCTGACAGGGCTCTCCCCGGGGCGGGTACGGGCTCAGGTACCGTCCGCCCCGCACTTTTTTCCCCCTCCTGCATAATGACTCCTTTCAATTCCCTTTCCGCCTCCTGGCCCCGATGAATAAACCCGCATGTCGGCCAAGGGATGGAGAGAGCGCCTCCGTCAGAGAAAGGAAGGAGGGATTTCTGAGAACCTTTCCGAGGTACCTTTTTCATTGGCGTGAAAACCTTCGGATCCTGTTGATCAACCGGGGATTATTTGATAAGAGAGCGGCGAAGGGATTTCGGTGATGGGCGCATTCATTTTGTCGTGAATAGGCTCGGAATGAATTAGTGATTTTAGGTTCATCGACTCACATTAGATCGAACAGGAATCATTCCAGCAGTATATGAATTAACCGTGTCATTAAAATAAAAGTTTGAGTGGTAACAAAATTCTGGGTAAACTAATGTATTTTTCCCGTAACATTCTTAGTCTCCTTTGTTATGGAAGTTTTGTATAATATATTAGTTTATGGCAGTGATTTTGTAAATGACATCCTTTTAAAGATGCATCTAGGGGCACACAATGTTAACACATTGGAAACTCTGCTTAGAAAAAATTTCTTGCTCCACCCCTTCGCTTCTCTCAGTTTTTTCCTGAAAAGGGATACTCTCCTGTCCTTTTTTTTGTACCTGAATTAATGCCTCCCGAGTTTCAACCCAGGACGGCTAAGATGGATAGCCGTGAATTTGACCGTTGACTGATCACCGCGAACACGATACCACGATTGTAATACTTGCGGAAAAAAAGAGGAATAATTGAACGGCGGGGGCGTGGTCGAAATGATTTTGTGCGAAGATTATTATAGTTCGGAGTTACATTACTGGGTAATTCGAAGACAATCCATCCGCATGGAATACCATGTTTAACATACGCTATACCAACTGCTCGAAGTATGAACTAAATAAAATATATAAAAGTTTTATTTAAACAAGATACGCGGATCTCTTATTGTACTTGTCTGTTCAACATTAATTTGTGCCTTTAAGTATTTATCTCCCAATCCCCCCGTTTTATTTATTGCCAATCTGATTATTTTTTATCGGCTTAATCAGCGTCCGAGTATTCAGATCTTTATAACTTTCGGCGATGATTATTTTCGAAGATCCGCCGCGCCCCCATAGTAGATGGTTAATTTCAGGCAAATTAGCTTTTATAATGAGTTGTTTAATCCCGCGCTGTCAAGGTTAATAAATGGACGGAGGGTGGGGGGGGTTGAAGTGAGAGGGTCGCACAGAACCGGTTTACGCCCCTTTAAAGGTGGAGGGGACGTTCTTATCGAAACGACGCTATATTGGGTCATAAGCGCCCAAGGGCCGAGTTGGGTGAAAGTCAAGGTGCCGGAGGGACAACAACCTCAGCGCGCTATGTATTATATATGGGCTGCACCCCATACCACCACTATTTTACTACTCATCTTTCATTTCTTTCTTAATAATATTGACATATTGGTCGATATAAATAAAATTCGATGAATGAGCGAAGGTTTCCTTGATCCGGACTTCGGCATCGGGTAATACTGTGGGAAGAACCTCTTTCGTACCCTCGTGATGGAACCGATTAGTATAACGTTGAAAGCAGACAACACCCGAGAGAGTCCCAGAAGGAAACTGTGAAAACCTTTTCAGTGGAAAACGCTCAGGCGGTGGCCCTCAATTTAGGCCTTATCGAACATTAAGGCACTGAAGATATCTTCTTACCTGGTAATTCGCTAAATTCGTTTATTAGTTTATTCCTCCCCTATCATGATTAATTTTAAAAATTTGCGAACATTATTCTTGACCCGTATTCGATACTTATTCGAACTTTCTGCGTTCTCTGTCCGTGGGGTATTATTATTTTTAATTAATTCCAAATTTCTGTCGTCCCCGATGTCGGAATAACATCCCTACCTTTTCAAGATATGAATATATTCAGATCCTTGTCTCTGATAATAGGATAGGGTATAGGAAAGTGGATAACCGACCCCCCCCCGCCACTACCTATCCAGAGAGCGGACCCTATTTTTTCAACTCCCCCAATAGAATTCGGATGGAGGATTTTCAGCGCCTGGGAAAGGTGGGAGGGTGAAAAAAACGAGGTGGATGTTTGCGCAAAATGCAATCCCTGCTGGCCAAAAACAGAAATCCGCCACTGTCTCTACTAGCCGAGGCTGTAAACAGAATTAAATTTTGGATTGGGTTCGGGACGGTATTTTTTTGAAACTCGGCCCGTTCTGACATATATTCCAAAAGCATTCTCTGGGATTGTGTAGCTCTCATAAAGTATGACCGGATAAAAGAATCGATACAGTACTGTCGGAATCGACAGATAATTCTTTCAGTATTCAAGTTGTGTTTCAACGCCAAATAATAAGGAACGCTGTATAATTTTGGTTTTAAATTTAATTATATGCTCCAGAAGGAGAGAGTCCAAAAAATGTCATTTTCAAAATAGGAATAAAAGGAACATTGTCCACCCATTTGTAGAATGAATTTTTCTCAATTTGCTCAATCTTATAAATAATTTACTACGTGATGAAACTGAACAATTGTTCTTCCTCGCTTTTATTGTCGAAAGTACACGTCAGTTGTACTCAGTGTTTCGGAGAACAACACGGTTTTAATTCCGGAAGTTGAGGCTATTATTTATTGGTGATCATGAGGTTGAAATGAGTCAAGGGCAAGTAAATTGTAGCTTTCGCGGATGCAATTTCCGTTGTGCAATTCAGCGCTGCGCCGTTCGGACCTCTATCGCTGTTTACGCTCGTTAATTGGTTTATTCTTCCGGAACGACGTCCGGCGTGCCGCCACCGTTAATGTGTATACTCCAGGAATGGGAAAGCAAACATATCCGGAGCGATGCGAACGGCCATCTGAATCATCATAAATCCCCCCCCTCTAGCTTATGTTGTGCAATAGCAACATTTTTTAGAATCCCACCTTTTTAAATGGCGGCCTCCATAAAGACTGTAATCATGTGGTCCACATGTGATATACTAATACTGTGTATTACATGAGTCCAAATGAATGAGGAATTGAGAGCATAAATGCATTTTCGAAAAGAATGAAGTCTGTCTACCATATACTCCTATTAACCAGACAGGGTTTCTATCTTTTTAACACGTTAAAAATTATATGTTAGATTAGCACATTTAAACCTGTTATTTAAATTATGCGTCCAGCAATGTACTGTTCTGTTTTATCCAGCCCTTAAAAAATAAAACGAAAAAATATTGTGCACTCATTATATGAAATAATGGAATTCCGTATATTGCGAAATACTTCATACTAGGATATTCTTCATAATAGCTTACTCATCGCAATAGAATTTTTTTTAAAGGAAAATTACTTAATTTACTCTTTTAGGCGTTAACCTGTAATTATTATATCGCGCTACTAGAGTACTGGAATTAATTACTGCTCTCTTTAAATTTGCATTTTCCACCTCAAGTGTACTTATCGCATAAATGCTAATAATAGATTATTTCGAATACGTTAAAAGGTGGTCCAAAAAATACCATGTTTCCTAACGTTGTTGTATACTACGTCGTGAAAAATCTTCAGACCGCGACTCGGCGGCATAAAAATGGCGTAAGGCGAAGGCATTAAGTATAAAGTCGGGGTAAACCCGCCCCCCTGTATTTGGGTCGTACTCCAAAAGTTGGGGGGGAGGACGCTTTTGCGAAAGTTAAGATTGATGGTTGTTGCTTTTATTAATGGCGTTTCTCCAAACTGGGTCCGAATTTTTTTTTTGGTTCGGTTGGGCCCCTGCGCGGATATTCCTTTAATGAAAATCCACCCCCTCCTCGGGCCCCGTCTGTTTTTCACCTCTCTTCTCGGATTCGGTTCTCGGACACCGGATATTTTCGGCCTCCCGGTCCTACGTATTTTTTGTTACTCCGGTAAATCCCCTCTGCCGGCCAAACGCAATTTTCGCCTTTTACTGATTTAATTCGCGGGAAAATGAAAAAAAAGGGGGGGGGGAGAATAAAAGCCGGCATGAAACGGCGTTGTAAATTCCATGATCACCTCCGTTCAAATGTAAATATAGCGCATGAAACGCCGTTTCGTACACATATACAGAGCTGCTGTATAAAATAGGTTAAACGCCTTTGCAGGAAATATGGCTTGATCCCTGAAATATCAGAAAGTCGGGTGCTCCTCCAACATCAGTTCAGTACAGGAAGAATACTGTGGACATGAGAATTAATTTCACTATATTACTACAAGAATGCTACTTAAGAAGGCTGGAATCCTGAATCGGTTTCGCTTAGGTCTATTAAAAGTAAATATTCTTTTGTTTAATATAAATCAGATGCGGATTCCGCCGACCCTCCGTATTCGGAGAACACAAATTGTGACAATTAAATTCCCGGAATGAACCGCGTGTCGGGAACAGAATTCTGACAATTTTTCGAGCGAAAAAATGCCGCCCGGAAATATTTCAATCGCTGCCAGATCTGATCGCTCCGACTTTACATTTCCTTTCAGGCTTTCAGGCTGCAGTCGAGTCACGTAATTGGGAAAACCCGCTCAGTTGAATGACCGGCCGACTGGCGATTTTTACGTTCGCGTAAGCGATTTCAATTGCAACAGCGGGGGGCCGGTCGTCGAAGGTTTGTGAAAATCTCTCTTCCGTCCGCCGACCGGGGATGTTTCTTTTTTCTCGAATTTCCCGGCCGCGAGATCGCCTTATCTGGTTGTTTCAGACGCGGGGAGTTGTGTTTCCGGCGTCGCTTTTCCAAGAGGTTTCGGAGAGCACCAGCCGCAATATAGATACAGCGTCGGAAAATGAACTCCCTATCTGGGTTAGTTGGCTGGCTGTATTACGCACTTCTGTAACAAACCTTGTTCATCTCCTGTTTATTGTTATTCCGGTTCTCGGCTTCGTTTATTCGCAATGTAAAATTTTCTATGGTTGTAACCGTGTAAAAGTAATTTCCACCTTCTTACAGCTATATGGATTCTGATTGATTTGTTTATTGTACTTTGGATTTATTTCAATGGCCGATAATTTTAGATCATTATTTGTATCTGGAAGTTTTGCAGCCATGGAATAGGTCTCCATTTAAATTGATCAATAATTACGGGTCATACGGGTCAGCCTTGTTATGCGAATTTTATTTCAAATTTTCAGTAAATACATTATTAATAGTACGAAAGTTATTTGAATGTTTTATCCAGCCTAAGACTAGGGAAAGACTATATTCAGAAGTAAATTCTACTAAATGGGAAATAGTGTACACTTATTGTTACAACGTTTTTTAGACTGGACTAACTACATTCCATTGTCAATTGAAAAATGAAATGTTGAAATTTCATTGCGTTCAGCACTGAAACATCATGAAAGTTTCTGTTTTTCCGCTGTTTTCCGATAGAACAGTTTCCCAATGGAGGGGATAAATCAGACGAGTTTCCCGGCCGGGAAACGCAAATTTCAGACCGTATTAAGAAGCGCTGAGGGCGCAGAGACGCCCCATCCGAATTAAACCCGATTGGCGTTATCCGAATTCCAGAGCCAAGCTATTCGCCCCCGCTAATTTATGGCCTTTGAGCCACTTATATTGGAAAAGTTGGTTACTCCGAGAGGAATTCGACCACATGTCGAAATTAATCCGTAGGCGGAATTGATTATGTACCAACCTTGCTTGAAATACTGTTTCGCCTTTTGTATTTTTATTACGGGATATATTTACAAATTTATAATGTTTTCTTATAGTAACTCAACCAGTTTGTGGAATAATACGTGATATTAACTCTGAGAATTATTTTTATAGTCCAATAATATAAACTTAAATACGGAATTACTATTATAACAAACAAATTTTTCAAAATATCAACACAGACTTGCAACAGATAACGTGTCGGAATCAGTTTTTTATTTCGCTTCCGGATCCAAATTAATTGGAATGCGTTAATTTTTCCTCCTTATTTTTAATTTGAACCATATAAATTTATCTGCCGGCGTAAACACGGCACCAATCTCGTACAAAATCTGAGCAAATATTTATTCATCTATTCTTGGAACACAAAGAATTACTGTTTACTACTTTTAATCACTTGGCAAAAATACACGTAATGCATTTATTTATTTTTTTTTGGCAATTAAAATATATCGAACCGAGTTCCATTAAATATGCGTTCATATATAAATGATCAGAAAATATATTAGTTTATTTAATGTATGTATTCTTCCTTCAATACAAATTTCCTTAATATTTCTAACTCCAAGCCTGATATTTCATTTTACGAAAGATTATCTCGATTTGTAGTCCGGTGTGAGGTCTCGTTATAAGAAAGAATAGTAATACATTTTTTTTATGCATTTCCAAGTATTTTATTTTATTTTAGTTAGTGTATTGTAATAAATTATCCTTATTTCATGTACTAACTCTTTAAAATCCATTCTTTGGAACCTTTTGGGACGACGTTTAGGCATAGTGGAATATGCATTTTCAGTTCATATTTGCATTTTCCGTCTTTCATTCGATAGATCTGTAAATAGCTCCAGGGATGAAGCGCCGGCGGCAAAAAAAAACACGGGAATACGTCTGATGTTGCATTAGATTCAGGTCGGGGGGGTTAGCCAACGATAAGATAGGAACGAGTGCAAGTGTCGCCGTGTTAAATCGAAACGGTCCCGCGAAGGAGGAAGATGGGGGAGGGTTAAACCCCGCTCAGCGAGTGCTCTCCGATAACAGCACTAGTGATGTACAAAGTGATGTACTTTGTACGCGAGGCGACTACGCACATTCATCTCAATCGTACTGCGTCACTGCGACCAACTGAGGTCACAGTGGAATATTTCAGATTGAAACAATACCGAATATAATCGTAACACAATAACGCAGAATATGAAATGTGTGCGATACAATGGATTTCTCAATTACGATTTGTTTAATGATCAAAGTAGTTCTTGAAAATGGAAAATAACATATTCCGAAACCCGACATTTTCCTGTCGTGATTCCACACTTTTTAAACATTTAAAATATTTTAAATTTTTACTTTACGATTCCATTGAAACTGTCGGGTGGAAGTGATTTTTGGTACATACTTGGCACTTCATCGGCAGTCGAAATTCAATAGAATTCGTTTCATATTAATTTCTAGGTTGTGTCACCTACCATTAATATGATTCTATGTGAGCCTTTGTGAGAACTTTAATCGAAAATAAAGTCAAATCGATAAAATCCCGAAAGCGACGAAATTAATTTCAATCATTATAATGATTGAAATACTCTGTAGATACAGTCATTGGCGATCCGTGTCGAGCCCAAAATCCAGTCGGAACTTTTAGTGTACTGCTATTGACAAGGCAGTTCTGAACGCACCCCATCATTTAATACGGTTGTCTCGACAACCGGCGCGCTAAGATATCATTATGTAAAGAGGATGCGGGTAACATTACGAAAGGTTACGGTGGCAGAAACATTAAAGAAAAAAATTAACATAATTTCATGACGAGTAATGTGGGTATAACAAATCATTTTAATAATTACCGGATCGTTCATTTTGGATAATTATTGTTCGCGCCTTTCCGTTGGACACAACTTAAGGCGAAATTTTCTTGCCAGCCTTTTTTCAAAAATGAGTCATTTTATGTATTTTTTAGTGGTTAGCTCACGTGTAGAATGAAACGTTCTTTCGTAATTAAATTCGAGTCGAACGTTTTGGGGAAATTCTGTACAGTGTTGTTTTTGGTTGGGTGAAAAGAAATCTTTTTTAACCGTAGCGCTTCGTTCCGGTTAAATGAATACAACGCGGTGAGGAATGTTCGTTACTTCGGTACGTGCTCGGGGTTTCCCTCGGCTGCCGGGTTTCCTCGGGCCTGCTCTGAATTGATTGGGCTCCGTCCTCACATTCCGCCTTTAGCAATCGCGCCGAGACAGAAAAAAAGAATTAGATCCCGCGGTTTCCAACGGGATTTTTTTACCCCCCACCGGCGGCTTTTCCCCTCCTCCACGGCCGTAAGGGCGTACTTGCGAAACGTTACTTAATATCTCGTCTGCAAGAGTGTATAAAACCAAAACCGCCTCGGTGGTGCCAAGTGGTGGTACCGACGGTTTTCGAGTCGTAAGCCGGCGGCGATTTCTTTTCGCCGTGACGGCGAACAGCGAGAAAGCGCCTCTTGTCCGGAACGCGACCAATTGAGAGAACGAAAAAATACCGTTCTCTAATGTTCCATATCGTAAACAGTAATCACAATATATTTTCGAGCGCTATAATCGACCCAATGGTTGCTGTGGACTTATGAAATTTTAAAGCATTATGCACCGTTAGTCTTGCAATATTTTAGCCGGCCGGTTTCGGCTTAAGTAGTTACTGTCAGTATCAGTGTGGTGACAGTTCTGCCTCGTTAATTACGGTTATAGGACCCAATCAAGCTTCACTGGGAGATTGCTCCTATCTCAGAATTTTGTTTTATGATTTCAGTAATAGAGGAAAATTTTAAAAATCCTGCTTAGTTCATAATTTTGTACTTTCGACAGACTTAGGAGCGTAAATTTATTATCTTAGTTTTTGGTAGAAAAATTAAATTTGAACGGGCCATTTCCTTTGCACAACGTTATTATACGTTATAACAACTTTTCCTTGTAAACAATTCGTTAACGTAATCTTTCTTTTCCTCTTATCATAATGGGCTCAACGGGTACCAATGTACAGCAGATTGTACAAGATCTGTGATCAAGTTTTGGCCCCGTTATCGGTACGGGATTCATTGCCTCCTGTTATAAAGGTAAATTATATTCTACGTTTTTATAAACGAATTATGTTTTAACTTAATTTATTTCTTCCGTCATCGTTCCCCTAATTGGTTATAAACCGTGGGTTTGTGTCGCCCGCTTATAATGGGGCATTAAATGGGCTCCCCCCCGTTGTATTTAATGTCCGACGACGGTGGCCCGTATCGGAATGAATTAAGGGAATATATGTATTCCGAACGGGAACTATTTCAGCGCTAATTGTTGGGCCGTTGGGTTATATTTTGATTTGATTAATGGTAACATCATTCCCGACCGCGGTAGGAGTTCCGGCACATGATTTAACTTTCGGCAGTCCCTATCTTCTATTGTAGTCCGAATCGTGCTAGTCGATTAATTTCGATTATTCCCCGTTGATTCATTAATATGCTTTTTTCAGTTTCCCATCGTTGGATGGGAGTTGTGAACAGTCAGAGGAGGAATAATCTTTATTTTATCCCCCTTACTGTATATTCATTATAATAAACTATTTCAGAAATAACCCCGACGGTGCATAAAACTAGTTATTTGAATTGGAAATTCCAACAAAGAAAATATAAACAATGTTTAGTTCAATAGGTAATAAGCTGCATTTAATTCTTAAGCTTTCGATTCATATCTATCAGAATTGCCCGAACGCTGGTCTGTGTTTTTAAATCACGTTTTTACATAAATATAAGGGAAAACAATTTCACCTCGGACCTAATTATAGACCGTGTAACAACTTACATTCAATGCGAGTCTTTTTTGGGCCCCCAAAAAAATATTTACCTTCGAGTGAAACTCCCCCACTATTTAATCTTAATTACGACCGTTGAGTCTGTTAAACAAGATAAAAGAAGGTGCCATTCGTTTTTATGACCGCCGTTCCGAGATACTATCTATTGTAGAGCCTTGTGTTATTTATACAGGCCGCGGCGGAGTATTTCAGTTTGAGTCTCGGGTGCAGTTTAAATTATAAATTGTTAAATTGCAATCTGGGATCGCGCCCCGCGCCTTTAAGGCTCGGTTTCCTCCTGATAAAGGCGAAAATATCTGCGATTTGGATCGTTGAAATACGCGCGGTTCACAATTAAGAGTTTACAGTCTCGGCGGATTGAGAAATGGGGGATGAGAAATGGTTCTGACCGTGTTCACGTTTTCCTCGTTTATTTCATTTACATTGCATTGTATTTAATTACGGCTTCAGATATTATCGCCATGCCGTATTGTTCAAAGTCCCGCGTATTATCGCCTTCGGGTAATAAAAATAACGGTCGATCGTGTAGTAAGTTTATAAAATACATAAATTTATAAATTGTAAATAATTTATTATCATTATAATAACAAGAAGAGATTTCTGAATTAATTATTTTAATAAGTACCGTACAAAATGTGTATCGCTTCCAATTCCTTTATATTTCGTGTTGCAAACAGGAATTTGATTAACCATTCTACGTTTTTATTTTGCTTCAAGCTGTCATACTATTTTGTATTTTAAATTTAATTCTGTCCATCGAAATATTACCGTAGTTCTAACAAAGTTTATTTTACCAATCTTATTAGTTTGTTCCCGATATATTACATATTTCTTGCTTATGTTATTATTATTCTTCCGAGCATTGGTACCCTATCCTCAACGGCGTGCATCGCCAGTGTTCCCCAGCTTTCACCCTATAAAATGTTATTGAGCACGTATTCCGAACCTGTAATTTTAAAATCGGAGACAATTAGTTTTATTAAAATAGTAGTCTTGAGTTTAGGCAGATATATTTTCTGGTTATCCAGGAGCCCTGACGCATTGGCTTGCGCGTAGGCGACTGAAATGGGTGGAGATGCGCTGTTGGGCTGACCGCATATTTACGTTCGCGGAGGTCGGGGCCCCGCGAGGTCCTCCCCTACCACAGCGTAATTAAACGCGTTTTCCCATCGCGGCACTCCCACGCCGCCCTCTGTTCCGTAACCGTGTTCTGATTGCCATCGATCGGTCTCGCGGTCGGTAGGAGTGTATTTAGTCGGCCTTAAGCAGCTGACAGGTTAGGGCGTCCTTGTACGTAAGCAGAAGTATTGGAAACATCTTTAAAATCCTGATATCAACATCGTTACTATCAGGCATAATCATCGGTAGTTGAAATACAGTAGAAAATACTTCATCACCGTTAGGTTAATGGTTGTCACGAAGTTTGGGTATCTCCTTGTGACCGTGATCATATTGGATCTTCAGATTTCGGTAAATACATTTCGCCTGCCGATAAAGGGTCCTATCAGCACTGTCACATTTTTTTTATATTTATGAATTTCCAATTGCCTGGAATTTGACTCAAAAGAATCGACTTAAACCGAAAATTTGGACTTCTAAGACCATTACTTAAACAGACATCAAAATTGACCTTAACTAACAAACTCACAATATACAAAGCCATACTAAAACTGACATGGACATACGGAATAGAGCTATGGGGTTCCACCGAGACATCCAACATCGTTCTCATCCAGAGATTCCAGTCAAAAGTCCTTCGTACCATCCTTAATGCTCCCAGGTATGTTTCTAACCAAACAATCCACCATGACCTCAACATACCAACAGTCGACGAAGTCGCAAAATTCCGGTTCCTGAAGTTCCACTCCCGCCTTTCTCCTCATCCTAATCCCCTCGTTCAGTCCCTTTCCGCTCTTACCCATCCATTATCCCCCCCGCTTCGGCTTAAACGCTACTGGCCTAGAGATCCTTAGTCCGAACTGTTCATGTGTCAAAAGTGCTGTCATTGGGTGGTCTCTTTTATCGAAACATTCACGTGAAAAAGAAAAAAAAATACTTTCAACATTTGTACCTATAACTATATATTTGGTTGAATGTACAAAAATAAATGGTTAAAAAAAATGAATTTCCCCAAAATATTCAATATTTGTACGTGGTCGACTGAAAACCTCTCTTCAATCCTGCATTGTTATAAATGTTATTGGAATATTTTCGGTTATCCGGACGCGAGCGCGTTAAATATTTTCTATTTCCCTACAGTCGGAAACTGTATTTGCTGTATTCCGGCCCTCGGAAATTCCTCACCGTCGTCCCCGGGCGGGGTATACGCGGGCGGTCTACCGCAGGGCAGAAAGAAGAGCCCGTGGACCCCGGTCACGTCCTCGTTATTACACATTCCGATGGCGGGGGGAACAATTTCAAAACGCGGCCGTCACACGTCCGAGAATCCGATGGCGGGGATGTGCCGAAACAATGCCGCGGCGGCTACCTGGGGCCGGCCGCAGGCCCCCGCGGCAACAAGCCCCGTTTTTCCCTGTATGCACGATGCAGCTCGCCCGCATAGTTAGCATCATTTCAGCCTGTCCGCCCAGCCTGTTTGCTTAATCCGAACATGTAATTTCGATGGGGCGCCCGCCGGCATCCGACCGCGTTTCGAATTGCCGAACAAAATAATTATAATTCAACTAAATTTGTCGTAAATTTCAGTGCAAACAAAACGGAGATAGTATTTATGCATAATATCATTTAATTGCATGGAAGGATTCAAATTTCTTCTACCACAGCTGACCTCCATTTTCTTGGGACCACTTTTGCTTTAAGTCATACTTCGCGAATGTAGCTTGGAGAGCTATATTACTGACCGCCTCGGAGCCAGATCGGAATCGAACGTAGATAACACTTTTTTAAAATACTATTCAGCTCATCATGCTGCTTATATGTATATAAATATAACAATGGTTAAATTGGCTTTTAAAGCGTGCTCATGTGCGAATGAAGTCGTCGATTATTACTTTATTGTGTAGCGCTGAAAATATAATTCTGACCGCTCGTCCCGCGTTTAGAAATAAGGTCATCGTCCGTTAACACTCGAAAGTCCCTTCATCCTCTTCGACTGTTATCTCTGGGTTTGTTTTGGACGGCGCCGATAAGGAGGACCCCGTCTTGTTTTCCCTTCTTGATAAGCGCTCCGCTTTTAATTTGATAACTCCTTTCTCGGAATCTCATCAAGTCGAGCACCGGCCGTCGAGTTTCTTGCGAAATGAACAGGCTAGAACTTGTTTCCCTTCCCTCGTAATTTCGTTCGTTATCGTAATCTCAATTTATTTTCACAGACGTTGTACATGTGACTAGACGTTCGCTTCATTAATGTGTGCACGCGTCGTTATTGCGTTACTGTTCGTGTTACGTTACATAAAAAAAGAATCTAGATTTTATTTCAGGCATAAGCAAGTAACGTTACCTAGAAGCAGTACTTTATATCTATACTCTCCATGGAAGCAGTTATCTAGCAGTTAGTTGTTATCTATACACAATTTGGAAGCATTTCTTTGTATCTACACTCTAGCCTCTATCAGTCCGACAGTCGTACGGATGGACAGTCGTAGAACATTATTCTAAAAATTATTTTTGAAAAGCGTCAGCATACATTTTAACTTGCAATGAACTGTGTGGACTTAAACTTTGCAGCACAGTTTAATTTTCATCGGAACGTTTCTAACGCAACCTATTGCCAAAGATGCCGTATTGGTTTTTAAGCGGCGTCAAAGTTCTGCCGCCTACTTCGATTTAAAACCTGGCCCATCTCCTTGTAAATCTTCCGATCGTACATCTCGGCGTTTAATGGCGGGCGGACGGTTTGCTTATGCCGAGTTCCACGATAAATAAAACGATACCCCCGCCCCCCCGTTTTGACGCGGGAGCAATCGGTATCGGGGTTAACGTCTCCTGGAAATATGGACGTTGGCCTCTGACACCGTTTCCCAGCCGACTAATGAGGTTATTGCTTTTTGCAACTCGGTGGAATCCTATTCGGTCTTTCCCTCGGACGGACTTCATTAAATTATCTACGGAGCACGAGCAACGGACTTCCTCCCGCGGCGTGTTCCCAGATAACCCGCTGTGCACTCTCTGACGTAAGGATCATAGTCCACCGGTATGCGAACGGAAATAACTTTGAATCCAGGAACTATGCAATAGTGTAATTTAATATCATGTCATAGATACATTTCGTAATTAAATGCAAGACACTGCTGTAAGTTAAAGTTCTTTCTGTTTTTCAAACTCTAATTCAGGCTATACTTCTATATTATTGAACCGAAAATTTCAAGACCCGTCACGATACGCCCGAAAATATAATTGCGATAAAAAAGACGTTTGACACTGAGATATTTGGTTTCCCTTTTTTTCTCTATTCATTTTAATTGGAGCGACTCGCGTTTATGGCCAATTAAACCGTCGCCTTTAAGAGAGTCCCCCGGCAGCGTTTTCATGCAAATTGTAACGATCCAATTTTTTTTCTCCTCTCCTCGTTAGTTTGGACTGTTGTAAAGAGTTGTTTTTTTTCTTTCGCTTCATCGCTCGAACTTAATAACTAGTTCCTGAGGTTCGGGTGTACTCTCCGCCGGAAGAAAGATCAGTGGGCCCTTCCGAAAAGTCGGAACGTGGTTAGCGATTTTCTCAGTGTCCTGGTGTAAAAAAGAACACATAACTGTTCCCGAGTTGATTATAACTTTGCGTACTATTTCTTTTATCTGCGCGTTTCGCCTCGAGAGAATTTTTTCCTTTCACCGATTGGAAGATTACTCGTGGAATTCATTAAATTCCAAGATTCGACGTTAATCCGGTTTCTGAAGCAATCGTTGAGACAAAGATAAAATAGAAATCAGTAGGCGGAAAGACAGAACCTACTTTCACTTCTTCTTCCCTTTTTCACAGCATCCGTCTGTACTAAATTGGTACAAAAGGACTGTAATATAAATTGCGTTGACTATTATTTGCATTGATATTTTATTGACGCTTTCGTCAGTCGCACTTCGATTTGACAAGAGCAAAGTGTTTTCGTTGAATATAAAATATTAGTCTCAAGATGCTTGTCGTAGGTGAATCTCTCGTAAACTAGTTTAGAGCAGGTCCCTTCACATAAGGTACTATTCAATAAACTTAACTGTCGAACTTCGTTGCAATATGCTCAAGAAGAAATGAAGTTCTTTCCATGTTTGGTACTAATTTTCAAGTCGCAGTTATACATGTTGGGGAAACTGTCTGAAAAGTATCAAGTATGTAGGCTTCATTACTGGTTTATTCTTAACTAGTTGAAATATAAAAATAATAATGTCATGAAAAATTCGACGTGAACTTAAAGTAGTTGAGGACTTACTGAGTCATTGTTTTACTTGTCTTTTCCTACGGCCTTAGGAAAACTGGACGGCTGATCCCCTATTTAATCGGGGGCTCGGACCGAAAAAGCTATTATTTATTTACCGAGCAAGAGAGACCCCGGCGGGTCCCTTCCCCCCCTTCCGCTCCCGAATTCCACCCTTATACCATCGGTCAAAGGGGCCCGTGGGCCTTTGAGAATTTTTTTTTTATAAAAAAGGACACTCGTCTCCACAAAAACGGCCCTCGACATTTTTTGTGGACTCCGGCCGGCGGGACGAGGAAAGAACCGGTCCCTGGCAGCGCGGCTTTTTTATTGATGGGCATAAAAATGGAAATTGAGTGTAGATCTAACTGTACCTTCCCCTTTGGTGGCGGACTTTTATTTTTTTTTGTTAGCGTAATCCTACTTAACGGAACTGCGTTTTTGCCATTAGCATAGTTTAAGCCCGGGGCCCTGACCGGATTTCAATTGGCCGCGTTAACATTTTTAGAACATGTAGAAAGTGTAGAAGTACTTTTCGATATGGTTCTAATTTATTCCGAGATTTTAAATTGACGTATTTACTCGACATACAAATTAGTTTTTATCAGTTGAATGTTTTTACATAACAATTAGCTTAAATAGCATATATTACTACTGCAACTATCGTGAAAATCGAATTGTTCTGGGAGTTAATGTTTATATATTTTTTCGTCGTCTCAATAGCTGTATTCGACAATCTTAAAAGCGTAATCATAAAATTCAGAAATTCTACTTCAGATCTCATACTGGGCACGCGTATGCTACAATACCGACATAGTCCCTTAGCCTTGTTTCTTAGCGTTATATTGATTAGAAGGTCTCATTGTTGTTTCGGTAGTGAAACGGTGAAAGTGGTCGAAACTCGTCGACATTTCCGGGCCGCGACTCTTCTCCGAATCGGCTTTCTCGCGCCGAACGGCCGCGAACAAAAACCGGACGCCTGGAAATCATCCGGAGGTGGAATTTGTTAAAAAAGTAGTTAGGTCATTCACCCGAGCGTTCCCCTCCTTCCGAGACGTACTTTTTAAAAATATTATCGCTAGTAATTGGTGAAGCAACATCGCGCGTTAAGTATCTGCTCGTATCACACTTGTATGGAAAATGTATTTAAACTTTCAAATATTTTATTATAAATATTTATTTTACATTATAATTATACCTTTCTTTCGCTGGGTATAGCTACGTGTAGGTAGCAGTTTAATTTATTTTTAAACATTTCGTAAGTACAAATATGAAAATTAGGTTATATTTGATATAATGCAGCTATTACTAGCTCTGAAAATGGAACAAGGTCTTGCCACATGTACGAACGCTCTTTTGAAATATTTTGCTCCGTGTTGAAAGGAATAAAATTGGTTTCTGTTTAATTGAAGAAATGTAAATCGTATTAGTGAACTATAAAGATCTCTGGTACCTCGGATCCTTTTGTATAATAAAACTTGGGATTTGGGTGTAAAGAATTTTAGCGAAGCGGGAAAGGGAATGAAATAATTTCTGAAAATGTATCGTTACGTCAACAAATATTCGCCGAGCGCACACAACGCTTATACATTTCGACTGTTGCAGTTGCGGTTTCCTTCATGTCTTGTAACGCTATCCGGCTTTAAACGTTATTCGCGTGTTTCTCCGGCTGGTGGGGAGGGGGCGGCTCGCGCATCTCCGAGTCGGGGCGCGAAGGAGGCCTTCTTGAATATTTATACGGGGTCCCGGGGCGGGCTAAAGTTGAAAACTTTATTTGCATGACGAGGCCCCGTTTGAAAAGAGATACGGCGAAATGTTGCTTTTGTGTTTTCGTAAAACTCGAAAGCGAAAATAGCGGGGCTCCTTCGTGTTCAGCTCCCGTTGATCGCCCGTCCAATCTTTGAATAAAGAAAGCGTCGTTCGTTATCATTTGAAAAACTGTGACGGTGCAGATTTTGACTTGCCATATTTATCCGGTAAGCTCGGAAAAAGATACATTTTGCGATTCGTGTGACTGGAAGATAATGTAAGACGCTGAAGCTTTTTCAAGCGTCTGTCTCCCCTAGATTGTTTGGTCTTACGCTCGGTAACTTCAGTACCGTTGTGAGTCACGATGCGAACTGCAGAAAAACATGAAAACGCTGCTTATACAACAATATATACCGGCGTGGATTACACAGACAATGGACGAGTAATTTAATAAATTTATGCTGCAGTAGCCGCTGGCTTAAATGACGAAACTGGAATTTTTAATAAAATACGAAATATTTTCTTCCTTTTTACGCCACTTCTAGCTCTTCCCGCACATCCCGGAGTCACAGTTTTTGAAGGCCCGAAAAAACCCCTTCCGGGACAAAGGATATTAGGGCCATTAGGCCCGAGATATGTGAGGTACCGGAGGAATAATATAGCCGGGGGCTGGGCTGACTTGTAGCACGGAGTCGTCCGGTACCCCCATCTCAAATTACCTGGTCGTTCGGGCCGCCGGGGGCTGGACGCTATAGCCCAACAATCCGGGGCTCATAAAGGAAACATTGTAAGGGGACAGGGAAAAAAAGAGGCTCGGATTCATGGATAAACCGGTGGTGAGGGTATTGGAGCTTGCAGCCAAATTGTAGGGGGGCGGTCCAGCCGAGGCTTTAAAGTCACAAAAAAATAAAATAAAAGTGTCGCTCAGGTTTCACAGACTCGCGCCATCTCCCTTCTTCAGTATTAGCATTGCAATAGAAAGGTTTCGAGTTCCCAGCAGCGTCAGTAGAACGAAAGGGAATGTGTGTGTACGGTTCGAATTTTAATCTCCCTCCAACTTTTCATCCATTTAAGCTCCATGAATCCACTTGTTATCTTATTTATCATGCGTAGTCCAGTTACATTATCGTATGCGAGATAAAATATATTTACTTTTAAAAAATCTAATCTAACTATTTTATTAATTATTTACACATCCCCCTTAGTGAACACTGGTTTATAAGTAACGTAGCTCATTTATTAATAGTGACCCAAATATTCGCAGATCCGTTAACACGAAACACTATATTTCCAGACATGATTTCCACTGTTAATATTATAGAATTGGCATCTATAAAAGATCCGAAAAAATGTTTTTCACGCTCATTCACGTTTGTCCTACTCCGCCGGTATTCCCACAGTGACGTAATTCTTCCGCAACGGAGATATTCTATCAGCTGAAGCGTTTCCCAGATTAAATTACACTCTCCGTTTCTCTGAACTTGTGCCTCGTTGCAGTCGCCAAGAAGAAATGCAAGCTGCGAACCTATTCGTTGAGGGGTTTTGCAAACTAAGTATCGTGCCGAGTATTACTAGGGACAATGTATATACTACAAAATTAAAAATTAAGAAATGAAAGGAAACAGAAGCTTAGAAATGAACGTTCGTTCAAATTATTCATTTAATTTGTTTAATATATTGGTTTCTTGAGTTTATATTTTGTTTAATCACGCCGTGCCGTTAATATAATTTTATCTCGACAGACTTTTATATTGTTTTTTCATCGTCCGAAAGAATTAATCACACTTCAGTTAATATAATTGATTTTCAACTGCCATCCTTTTTTCTTATGTTCAGTCGCGACGTCCTATCGAATCAAAATTTGTTTTTAGTCCAGAATAAAATATACTCTGAATGCCATGGCTTACGACGGAATTAACAGGATTAGTAGTATTTCTTTGATGAAGAGTTACTTAGGAAGACGGATTTTTTGATAAAATCTCGACCCCTTTAGGGCGGTGGCGGCCCTTCAACTCGAGGGCTGAATTGGATTTCGGGAAAGGACTTCAATAATTTAACCGAGTCTGAATATCCTCCTCATTACGGAACTTTCAAATGATGAAATAGTCTAAAATTTGTTTTGCTGTGAGAAGAATTATTGCAGATATTTTTTTTTTCAAATAGAAGACCGAGATAATAATTACATCAAGCTTGTGGACAACATTTCGTTCTTTTCTGTCAATTTATTTCGATAGAACATAAAACGGGATTCAGGCGAATAATAAATTATCCATTTTGATAATATTGTCTTCAAATTGGCAATAACGACCTACTCAGTGGGTTTCTCCTCCATTATTGGCTACGCGTTGTTAGTGCTGCTTGAATATCAATGTTGCTTGTAATCGTTTTACCGTTTCGACGATAAAACAGTGAAAAAAATTGAACACCCACTAGACCCGGCTTTTGTTCCTACCGCAATGGTCCCAATTGTTTGAAAATTTGTATTTAATTTTGTAATATTCCGTTTTTTCAGGGTGGACACCCCTGCACGAGGCGTGCAACCACGGTTGGCTTGAGGTGGCTCGGCTGCTGGTCGAGAAGGGGGCCCAGGTGAACGCCAAGGGCCTCGCTGACGACACACCGCTCCATGACGCATCCGTCAACGGACACGTAGAGGTCAGTCCTCATGACATGTTTTTTTTCAATCTAAAATACCGCTCTGATGCAAAAAAAATAGTCGCCCGCTAGTTCCCTCACCCGCAGCGCCGAACTTTAGATCCAGAGTCCCTGTACAACACAACTACGACAGAGTTACACATATTTTATTTGAGATTCATACATTAAATGTCAAAAAAACCCAGAGGGCAGTTTCAAAGTTAGGTTTCCTTCGGTTTTTTTTTTACCATTATTTATGGAGCGCAGATGGTCGAGTTATGAGCGCTTCTTCCGATAAACAATATTCCTGATGGCCGTTGATACGTACAAAAAGTGAACATAGCTCAACGAAACACAGCGTGGTTTATAACCCGATTACTATATTTTTGCATGTTTAATACATTCTCCTAAATAATGTTGTTTTTCAAACCCCCACATCCCGATATAATTTTGAGGTTTAAACTCTCCCACATTCTGCTACTATAAATGGTTAACCTTATCGCGTTACTTCTCCTTTTCGGTATTAAAATAAAATTTGTATTTGTGTACAGTTGTATATATATTTCATAGAAATTGTCTAGGGTCATAATCGTATTACACAAAGTGATGCAAAGTTTACTTTGAAATATAAATACGGGTGGGCGGTTTTTTTAACCGATTTTTAGATTATTTGTTGAAAATTTACTGGAGGAAAATTTAATGTTCGGCTTCTGATTTGGGTAAAAGGTATTATCCCCATTTTATTATGACGTTTGATCATAAAAATTATCAATTATTATTATGATATATAATTTATTATGCCGTAATTTATTTCTTATTATAATTTGTGTTCGGCGTCCGTAAAATAAATTTTATCTTTACTCCCGGCTTTGGTGTCACGCCTATTTCCGTCACCTTATGTGGGGGGATGTGGAATGCCGACGTTTAAATATTCAGCGCCGATTGACCTATGACCCCGCGTCATAGTTTCCAACAAAACTGTTCGGGTCTTGGGGACACAGGCCGTATGCGCTGTTCAGCCTTTCCCGGAATCCGTCATTGGAAATCCGACCGCCCGTCCCCACTTCGTCCCGCTTCCTTTCCACCAAATGAAACCAACCTTGAACACATCCGGACTCGAGAGATAATATTTAACGTCTGGCGTACGGACCCCGAATAAAAAAACAACACCCAACTCCTAGACGTATCTATCGAACCGAGTTTATATCTAATTTTTTCACCTCCGTATCAGTAATTCTTTTTCTCTTTCCGTTAATCGAATTGCTTCCATAAATTTATTATATATAGAAAATTGGAATGGCGGGATGAATTACAGCCTCCTGAATGTATTATCTCCGATAAAGAACGGATTAGAAGTGCAGGAAATTCGGACTCCAGACAGAAATCCTTTATAAATAGAAATCCCCCCCCCCCCGGTATTAGCTCGCGCTGTGGGGAGCCCGAAATTCTCTAAGCTCCGGAATTAAACCCTCTCGATTTTAATTATGTTTATAGACATTTAAGCTGGGCTTTCACTAATCTTTTCGAGGGCTGCGAAGACGGAAACAATATCTATATCTGGGCTTTTAGGTCGGTTGGTAATTAAGAGGCATTATGATTGGAGTAGTACTGCGCTTATATTGGTTCCCGGTAAGGTTTAGTGCTATCGTTTTTCTGTCCTTCCCCTGAGACGTTCTTCTGTTTATAGAGTGAAACTTGAACGACGATGTGAATGAGAAAATTAAAAGCGGATTGAAAAATTGGTAGTATGTCTTTATTTCGGAAATTATCGGAGTGCAAACATTTTCAGTTTTCCAGAACTGTTTAAGATATTTTTTTATGCCCTGTCACGTAATGCAATAAAGACAGTTGATTTTTATCGAATTAATAATGTTGATTGATTTCTACTTAAAATGGACTCTCAGGAGAAGATACGCTTACTTTCTATTATTACTCACTTGTTACGTGCACAAGCAGACTCGCGTGCACAAAAGAAAGCGTAACCGGATAATTGATGTGCAGTACGTAATTAAACGGAAAGAAATCAATTGCGAGAAACACATTTCAGTAGTTCCACTACACGAGGAAGTGGTTCTTCCCGTATGTTTTTATCGGACATGTTCCTTTGGCCGTGTATTCGCTGAGTATAAGCCTATAAATTTCTATTTAATGTAAAATCATCAACCTAGAATATGAAGCTTATTGTCAAAATTGTAAACGCACCTTCGGATAAATTAACGAGAATTGACCTAAATCATACGTAAAATATAGAGTTGAATAATATTTTTGTTTCAATAGGTTTCTTTATTAGTGGCTCACCCTATCAAGTACGTTATATAATACTTTGTCTGTAAACAAATAACTGGGACAGTAATGTTGTCTCGTAAACGGATCAGAGCTGCTCGTATTCCTATCTAAGCTTCTCTGCCCGCCAGATGATTTCTTATTCCCGCTCGTGGTATATATATCGGGTTGCTTTATTTATATTACCTCAATTTCGTGTACGCGTGTGTTCCCGTTTCCGTCTGTAATTTGATTCCGACTCGGCAAACTAATATCTGCCCTCCTCCTACCGTCCGCTTTTGAAATTCAATATTGTTAAGTACACATTTTCCTTATATTAAATTGCTCCCCCGCCCCTAGGCCAGGGTTTTGAGTTTCCCCAAGCATAGGGATGGCGGAGTTATTTCAGTTTTCCGTCGTTAGGGATATTGCGGCGGTAGCTTCAGTATACTAGTTTTTCCTTGTTTTTATATATGAAAAATTCCCTAGTAAACAGACGGCGTAAAGATTTTACTTACAAGTTAAGGTTTTTGCAGGGAGTTTATTCGTTTGATCAATACTGTTAATCAATGAAATAATATGTGTTATCGATTAAGGTATTATCGCAGGATGAAAAATATTACTGCGGTCCGCGTAATTTCGTGTCATTTGAACGATATTACTCTGAAATGAATTTATCCTGTTTTATGCTAAACTAACAAAATACTGTTATCGCATTTATTATTTCAAAAATTTGATTACCGTCTCTTTCAAATTTATTTTTTTCTACCTGTCTAGTCGCAATTCTGAATAATTGAATATAGAGAAATACGGTGACTGGGTCGTCACTATTGAGTGGGTTACACTGTCCGGAACTGCGCTCAAGTGGCTCCGTGTCATGTGTCATCTCCGGTAGTCACGTCGGCCGTCTCTGCATTTTTCATTGTCGCCGCCGTGGACCGCTAATGGAGGAAGCCTGTAGTACGGCGTCACTGCGCCCCGGCTTAATTATTCGCCGGATAATACCGAATCCTCTCCCCCGTCGAAATCTGCATAGATTTCACCGTCAATTAATATCGGGCCCCATCTTGCCGGTCAACCCCCTCGCGTAACTATCCACCCCGGCACGCCCTGTGTCACGACCCTGCGGGATAACACCCTCCAAATATCGACGCACAATTCAGTCATAAATTCGCCCGTTAATCTGCGATAACAGTGACAATACTCGTTTCCCGGTGCATCGCATTTAGGCGAAATAAATTAAATTATCTCAGAAAATTAGTAAGAAAAATTTTGATTCACATTGTTCAGAGTCATCCCGATTATAAGGATTTATTCTTTGACAAATGTTGAGGTGAAATTGCTGCAGCTTAATTTCGTAGCTAGTATTCTTAGTTCGTAAGAAGGCCAATTTCGAATCGCGCAAATAATAATAATTCATATACCTGTCTAGAGGCTCGTGGATCTGTCGGACGTCAGTTTATTCAGTCTCTGGAGACCCGGCCCCGAATTTCGTGGATCTGTCGGACGTCAGTTTATTCAGTCTCTGGAATTACAAAACAGTAATCAGCGGGAATACTACTCGCCACTGCGTATCGCTAAAGTAAAAGCTATATTAACTCTTTTATGTGTTGCCCTATTTAGTTATTTTCTACGCTATATTTCTTTTAGTTTTTAATTCGTGTTCATTACCGCGAATAAATAAATTTATCTGTTAGCCGTATTTCATTCCATGAAAGTCAACAATTTATTCGTTACGAGCGGTTTCCGCCTTCAAAGGCGCCCCCCGAAGTGTTGTAGCCGCACGGGGAGAAAATGCAGCGCCATTCATTTCAGAAGAAATGCAGCCAATTCCGTCGATTTTCATTCGACCGCCGGTTATCATTCAGGTGACCCCCCCGTATAAATCGACGGGCTTTCGAATCTGCAAGTTCTATCCGGCCCCCTTCGAGGGTGACGGATGACGCTGTGTTAACGCCCGCATGTGCACACTGGATACGTTATTATGATCGTGTGCTGAAGGGGGAGGGTGGGGGGCCTCACGTGGCGGGCCCTGTGAAAAACAAGTGTTCGAAACGTTGTGATTTACACTTCGCACGGGCGTATAGCGGACTTCTTCCGCTTTAAGAGTTCACGCACACGAGAAATCGAACTGATCGAGAGCTCCCCGGGTGTAATAAATGCGATTATTTGGTACGATTTTCGACTCGTACGTTTCGCTCCAAATGTCGAGCATCAATGAGATGTGCTTCACAGAATCCATCTGACGAAGGGTATATTTAAACCCTCTTCAATAATATTAAACCGTTTGTTAGGAGTTAATGTAGGACTACTGAATATGTGTAGGGCTTGTTACATCGCGCTTATTGAATGTAGGGAAATTATTCACAATTCTGGCGCATTTATTTTCAATTGCAGTGAAATGCGATTTATTTTGAAATTTTGACAGGTGAAACTAATTCATTAGAGTTTTATTTGTGAAATATGTTCCTACGAAACCAAATTTGCGTTGTTACCATACTATCGGTAATATTGCGAGCCCTCGTTTGACTACTACTGTCAATATAGATCGACAAGGTAAACCTTTGTCGAAACTAAAATTGATCGTGAGTGAACCCAATTTCTGGTTTATGTCGTTGAATAATTCCACAAGAGAATTGATATTTCAGCTTTCCCTTCTGGAAACAAACAGAGACGGGTCCCCCGGCCCCTTAGGCCTGGCGGTGAATATTAAGCGTTCTTCTGTTTTGAAAGTAAATGACGACGGTCCACACTGCCGGCGATGAAAACTTTTATCGTAGCGTGAATTATGAGATTGTTTTGACACTTCATAATTCATGAACGCCGCAGAAGCTGGCGTTGAATGGGAATAGCCCTACTCGGAATTATATTTCGTAGAAAGGTTAGCAGGTTTAATGCTCCGTAATTTTAAGGAGTTCTTTCGCAATTAAAGGGACGGAAGGAAAAAATTACTGAAGAATCGATATGGAAGTAAAGTTCTAATTGTGGGCTTCTGCAAAGTCATCGGGCCTTCGAAACTCAATAACTAACTTCAACTCTGTTAGAGCGGACTAATCACATTTTTATCCCTCAGTTGGAATTCCTGACATTCGAAAAAGGGAGGTGGCCTTCCGAACCCATAAAATGACCCACCCACAAGGTGACTTTCGAAAGATATTTCGACGTGGCAATCGCTATATTCAATAATTCTGGGAATAATTTACGTAATTTTTACATTCGAAGTTCTGAGCCCTCTCAGGTGTAGTGTTTCCCCGTCTCCGATTTCGAAAGGAGAAACCGAAACCGGAATCCGGTTTATTTCTGGAAAGGTCGGTCATTGAAACTGTGACAGAAGGGCCGATGCGTCAGTTCGGTGGGTAGACCGTGGGCGCAGCCACCGTCTCCGCCCGCTCCCCAGTCTCGCATATTTCAGCCAACTATGTTCAGTCCACCGAGGACCAAATTCGAGTTTATGCGAGGCCCGGTTCGTTGTGTTACCATAAAGGTTCCTGCGGCCTAATGGCGTGGGCGCCGCTGTTGAAAAATCGTAGGCGTATTTCGAGTTTTTTAAAAAAAAACATGGGCCGTTTTCTGAATAATTCCTAAAAATATATTACCGGCGGTACCTTTTATCTTATTTTATTTTATATCAGTGATCTAAGGATATGTAAATGCTTTATATTTTCTCCAGTAAGTGTACAGCAAAACAAGAATAATTTTACAATTGAGTTAGTATGTTTGATATATCGCACATATCAAGCAAAGGTCTGTCGAAGACAGGCCTTTGTTTTAACGATGAAAAAAGTTGACTTTTCCTTAATATTATTTGTCACCTGTCGAATTTCGGATTGTATGCCGATTCGGTCTTAGGTCAGTTAATTAGGGAGCACATCTGCTCAAGTGTCCCACTGACGGACAGATTTTGACGATACAAGGATTGGGAAAAGTTAAAACCAAACGAGCGAGGGGCAACAAGAAGGTCGCAAGATTGATGATATTCCAATAAACCCCTGGCTGACCTCCTAACCCGTATTGTAAATATATTCAAGATTCTATGATTTAAGATTCTGTTGAAGAACAGAGAATATATCTGTTAGCCAAAGCATCTTGAATATTATTTATAATTAAGTCGCTCGTATTTTAATGACGTCAGGGACCCCAGCGGGTAAAGTTGTACGAATTCATGTATCCGATTCTGGAATTGTTGTTGGGGGGTCGTTATCGGACTCAGTTTAGAGGAGGGATCTTCGACGTTTACGCTGTTCTGAAACATGTCCGGCATTTTATTTTGACCGGCCACTTTTAGCCCGCGTGCAGAGGCGGCCGTCGACGCTTAAAAATAAACACTGCCTCCGACTAGAATGGCAATGGGACCGCAAATAAAACTCGCCCTGACGAGGCTTTCTCGTGGATTTTAAATCTCGGAATTTTTTCGCCCCCGGCACCAGTTTCTGGCGATTAACGCCCTTTGAGAATTTTATTTTCTTTCCCTCGCCCCCTTCCAGACCGGGAGCTTTGAAAACTTTTTCCATACACAGGCGTGTTTGTAGCTGTGGAGCTCGAAAACGGGGTCGTTGTCTCGGATTTATGGGATCGAGGTCTTAGCCCGGTTTGCGGCGTGTTAACTTCTGTTCAGGCTTCTACTTCTCGGGATCTGAAACTGGACACTTAGCACGGCCAACAGGGTTGTTATTCTTTTAAGGACTACTTTGCCGCCATTATATGGGAACGAGACGAGAGGTTCCGCTATTAGATTTCAGTCTCTTGAAAAATACATGTATGTATTATTCATTTCGAAAACAAGAAACTTTCAGGAAAATTTAGACCTTACACCCTTTGGAATGTTTCGCTAGAGTTCTTTTATTCCTACACGGGTTTGAAAATGCAAACCGTTGCTATTACATACACTGGAGTACACTAGTCAAGGTACGATTCTAAACATTCTAAATCCATTTCGAATTTGATAAATATGTTACCTTCTCTGATAAGAAGTAGAATATGGAACTACTAGCGTCGAAACAAGACAAGAGTGGGACACCAAAAACGCCTATAAAATGATTACATATTATGGAACATTTGGACGGAGATATTGTGGAAGAAAATGTGTACTGTGACAGAACAGAATTAATGCATTATTTTCGTTTTATTATAGTATTCTGTACAACCTCTTTGAAAAGCAGGAATATAATTTAGTCCCCCCGACAACGCGACGGCATTATTTAGTACCGGGTCCTGGTTTATGGCGTATCCAGAGCTGTAATCCGCGTTCCGACTTCAGATTGTGAAAAGAGGCAGAACGACTGGAAAGCCTCAAGGCTTGAAAAGAATATAACGAGGCCATCGTACTCGAAACAAGGCCAATATTTATCATAATAATAGCGCTGTTTCTCGTGATATATCTACCGCTGGGGTGCCTGTTTTTTGTTTCCTTTCAAGACGTTTTGTCCTATTATGTGGCCCATTCTGTATTTTAAAAAATTCAGCAGTAATTTGAATCCTGAGCATGACATATTTAAGCCGTAGCTGTTGCAACTATTGTTGGTAGAATTCCCTTAGGGCGGCTCCTAATCTGTTTTGTCAGACAAAATTGAACTATTAAAAAAGCGTTCATAAATTATGAAATAACCTAATTATGTAACAGTTTTTCAAAACTATATTTACATAAATTTATTTAAAGCGACTGCACCAAATTCAATTGTACTATACTACTATGAGTTTCTACTATTTCGTTTTGCTACTATAAATATTTAAAAGAACACAAATTTAAATGTATTTTAGTATTTTTTTAAATCTAGAATTTCGACAAAAATTAGCATCGGAAAAATTCAAAGTATCCGAAATTTTGTTTTTTTGCGATACTCCTTTATTACTTAAAAAACCGTCTATGTAATTGTTTATATTAAACCTTTCTGTATTTTTTATGATTCGGCTATTTTTTAAATATATACTTCATCGTATCGCGTTTTAACAGTGTTCGTCGATCCGAGCAGCGGTTTCTTTTGTTTGTGCAGCGAGCCTTTCCAAGCATAAATAAAATATCGAATGTCGACAGCGCGCACGAAATATGTTGTGTATAAATCTTTAAAAAGGACGGTGGGGAGGCGTTCTCTAGCTGTGATGGGGGCGGGCGGGCTATCGCTGCCGGACTTATTTTCTTAGCCTCCAGGCACCGTGAACACACAGCCGTTCGTGGGTTTTCACCGCGGCGTATATAATTAAGAGGAAACTTTAGACAAAAAAAGAGCAATTTTTCCTCCCCCTCAAAAAGATCCATTCAACCGTAAGCCCTCTCCAGTGGGGCATTCGCCCGACGCGCGTTTCCTTTTTTCCGATTTCCACCGTATTAGCGAGCCGGTCCCGTTTCGGCCAACATTCCGGATGCTTAGGCGAGGAATTTAAAACTGAAAGAAAGCATCTTGGCCCCTATTCGAGTGAATTTGTTTAGAATTATTTCCCTCCTCCCATAACATTTTGTCACTTGCATTCTCTTCCATCACGGTTCTCCGCGAAGAAAGGAACCGGTCCGACGGTTATTTAAGTGGCGTATCTCTCTACCCGACTTTTTGAATGGGCCTCAGTATGTCTGAAAAGATATAAAAATCTGGGAAAGTATTTTCCCGATGGAGAGCGTCGTCCCTGGACAATAAGACCACTGTTCCCCTCCAGACTGCGTCCCTCTCAGCTCCCCTATTCTGGTACGTATAGAACCGCTCCTATTGAGGTTTTATATATATGTTTGTATTATACCATTTGAAATGTGAAAAAAGTATGGTCGACCTCTCGATATCGTTGGTACTTACTTCTCCTAGGGCTATGACTACACTGTAACTAACAGACCTGAATGTATGAAATGCAAATTGACCTTTAAATTTAGGCTATTTATACTTTAGGCTGTATTGTATATTCGTTGAACATATTTGTATTCAGGGTTAGTATTAATGTTAAAAGTTAAAACCCTGAGCCTTACCACGTTTACTACATTATTTTGAATTTTTCTAGAAAAAATACGGTAATACCGTAGATCGTGTGCACGTTTTGTATTCCTGGGCGATACGGTATCTCCCTTCAGCCGTTGTTGTAACGTCCATATTAGGTCATCGATTGCCCCCCATCATACGCGCGTGAGGCGGCGGCGATAATTTATGATTTACGGCCATATCCAATTCTGTTTCGATGCCGAGTGTTTATTTTCCCGCCTATATCGTTCCGCACTGTTGATCCGCTGGAATTTCTCTGTCGCATTTACGATTGTGCGTTTTGGACGGATATTAAGCCCTCCTCTCATAAATTGGAGCCATTTTACGGCCCCGCGTCCGCCGGCCCGATTGTAACGTAATTGGCCCGCTAATGGATTTTATGTGTACCTTGAATGGTGCTCGATAATGCCGGCGGTTTGATGGAGCTCCCGAGCTTAACAATTTCGATGCGCGTTATTATTACACCATCACCACGCTTCGGTTCGAATTAAATACGAAGTAGGTGTTTTCAATTCCACGTTCCGGTTTTACAATCCTTAAACAAAAGTTCGATATCAGTTGGGAGTCCGCAAGGTTTTGGAATATCATATTGCTCTTGCAATCTACTGTCTCCCCCTACAGCGATACATTATAGACGCATTAAGGTTTTTCATCTGGGAAGTTTTCGCATCTGTAGAGAACGCGAAGGTCAGCTCAGAATCCAGGAAAATTATCCTTAGCTAATAAGATTTGCAGGAGAAACCAACGCGGATGATCTCAAGGGGTCTTCAAAAAATATAGTTGAATATCTATGCTAGACAGGTATCGCCTTCTCAGTAATCTAATAGCATTCTGGCAGTAAATCTTTGAGGCGGTAGCAATGCACATGAGAATGACCCCATTGATAGTAGGTTCTCGCGGGTGGGAATAAAAATGTTTATATATTTCCGCGGCGACTCTTGAACACTTTTAAACTCCAAAAAGTCTGCCGGGTTAGCGGTTTAATGTCTGTTTCCGTGTACGCAGCACAAGCCTTATTTTTTTTTTGTGGGGTTTGACGCTCGCCATAGCCACAGGACGGTTCAAATTAAGAACCCTAACAGTGTCTTGTTCACTTAAAGCCTGTCACAGTCAAGTGCATTTTATTATTTAGTTCTCACTTAAACCCGACAGACATAAAAGACCGGTACGGCCGAACCGGTTCCGTCTGAAAGGGACGGCTTGAAAGAATATCCTACGTCCTCATAGCCTCTTTCAGTCGGTGGCATACGTTGCCTTGGGTAGGGCGACGTTTCTCGCGTTAATATATTCAGTGCACGCCTTCTTGGCACCCAAGTCCATCCAAAAGGTGCCGCCTCATTTCAGGCACTACACTCGTAATTGTAATTTTAAGGCACTTGTTAGGGCTCTGGAATACTGTCCATCGTTCTTCAGTGCCCCAGTTCCACAATACTTAATATTTAATAATAATTAATAATACTATTATTATTACACTGGTCTATAACCAAATGTAGAGTGGTGATACAATGAATTACCCTATTACGTCAGTACTGAGAATGTTTCACGTTTATCGCAGGGACAATGATTATTATTACACCGAATTTCCCTTCGATGTCGTCCAACGCTGAATACGGTGTTGTTTTCTGGCGAGCTAAAAACTAATTAGGAAATCCAATGGGGCAAAATGTTATTCATAATTCGCGTTGGAGTTTGTGTTTTAAAGCAATACAATTTGATAATGTCGTTTAGATTATACGGATTTCGTTCTGCATTTCTTCTTTAATAAGTACTTTGTCCCAGTTTAGGACTCGAAAATTATGATAATGAATGGAACAGCACTCAAACAAATCAAGATTGTATCAATGTTATTATTTTCTTTTACAAAAGATTACCATTAATGATTTTATTTTAATCGATTTTTCGATTACAGATTGTTTGTTTTTTTATTTCTAAGCAGAAATTAATTATATACACCGGCAGTGCTAGTTCTCTTCATTTTAGTATTTATTTGGATTTCCGAATTCGATTTTGAAAAAAGATAAGTACTCGAAAAGCGTTTCGAAAATACAAGTACTTCGAAGACAACGTAGATTCCTGTTGAATTGCTCAGTCAAACTTAGTTATCACCCTACACTGATGATTACGTATACATAATTTTTAGTGGTGAACGAATGTTCAACTCAATCCAATCAATGTATTCAACAGGTAACCATGTATTTAAACAAATACCTTTATACTACTTAAAGTATTATTAATATGAGCAATTATAGGGTATAGGATACCGAATGTTTCATTTTATTACTGTATATTCTTTCTTTACACCGCTTGGTCGGGTCCACCAGTTTTCTCGTATTTAACCGGTGAAAACATCCAGATTTGAGGTTAGAAACAACACGGACAGCGCGAGGTCGCGAATATATTAATATTTACAGCGCGTCCTCGCGTGTCGTTGAACCCTGGTGGAGGGGGGCCGATCAGAGAGTTATCGATAATCGCCTAAATTAGCGTAACGAAAAAAAAAAGAAGCTTTTCGTCGTTCTCTGAAACGCGTCGCGGTTTCTCTCCCATCTGGTGCGTGGGCCAGCTCGAGTCTTTAATCTTTAATAGCTTGAAACAAAAAAAGAAAAATTAAATGAGAGAAGATGGCGCCATAAAAAAAAACAGTGATAAAGTCGAATCGAGGCCGAGTCTCGCTCTTCTTTATTGCCCGATTTTTATTGCGTATAATTTCCTGCCCGCAGTCGCTCGAGGGGGAGGGGTGCCCTCGATTAACAAATTGAGCCGGAATCGCATCTTAAGCCGACTAGAGGAAGGCACCAAAATCATCGAATCATTCGTCCTTTCCGCCCTGAAATATCATAGAAATATCAATTTTTTGTGATGAATTGGCCTTCAATAATTAGCTGGCGTTAATCAAGCCGTAAACATAAATTACACATACAAATAGTAGTTTAACATACCTGTTTTGTGGTCTGCGAGGGGTTGGAATACCGTAGATTTCGTGTGTTTCTGTGTCCTCTCGCTGGTTTGGTCTTTTGCTAGACCGATTTCGGCTCGCCATCTTCAGTAGCGCTGTTAGTCACTTTGGACAGTACAAGTGACAGTGACAGTGCAGTGAGGACGACCGAAAAACATCCAAAATGCCAATAGTGACTAACACCGGTACTGAAGATACCGAGCAGACGAAACCGGTCTAACAAAATTTTAAACTAAATACCGTATGATTATGCCAGAATGAGTATACTTTTCTGGAACAAAAAACTTTAAATATAATTTCTTATACCGAACGGTTGAAATTCGCTTATTGAATCGTAGGCTTGGTAACTTCGAGAGTGCATGTAAAATGTAATGTTGGGATATATTTTGCCCATGTAGGTCGGCTTGCGGCTTAAGGTTCTTATTACATCAGAGAATTCTCTTCACCCGAAGTGTTTCGGGGAAAACTGTTTTCATCCGTCCTCTTTTTTCCCCCTCCCCCTATCCGACCCATTGGACATACATTTTCGAGCAAAATGGCCCTCACGTTTTCTTCAATAACACCGCGTCATCGCCGAACAATCGACTTTAATAAAGGGAATTCCGGAATTTTCGAGTCGGTTTTTGCGGACCGACCTGCCCCATCGAGACGGCTAATAGCGCTGTATCCAGCGGCCATTACGGGGTCCCCATGGCGACCGACAGTCGCTATTGTCGCCCACGACCCTACTTAACCGCCCAACTTTACTTTCCACGCCCGAATACAGTCGTCGAATTAATAGCGCACATTTTGTTTTGTGGAAAACGGTCGAAACACTACGCCAACTGTGGCAGAGAGAGTACGCGTTAAATTATTTATTCATCGACTTGAAAACTTGTCACTTGTGATAGAAGTCCTCCCCCCCAATTCCCATTTGTACTGACGTCATACACTACAGCTGTATATCTATCAGCTGCAGGGGATAGCCGCCATTTTCTGATTGGGGTATTTTGTCAGATGATGGATGAAAACCCATGAGTTGGGAAGACAGATGGTGAGACGGGCTAGAGCTTTGGTGCATCGTTCCTCTTCAACGATCCGAAATATCTGTACGTTACCCTTTAAACTAATAGAAAAATCATTAAACATGCCCACAACACGATTGCGAAACAAGTTGCAAATTTACCTATACGCCTTCTGATTAATATAACAAGTTTTTCCTATCAAGGAAAAGGAATTTTGTCTTACTTAGTGTAGAGTGAGGTGTAGTTAATAAATTACGAATTATTTGTAACTGAGGAGTTCAGAAAAGTTTTTTTAACACTGTCAGCCTTAGCATTGTCTTCTCTCATTTCTTATCTAACTAACGAGGCTTATCTGCCACGAAGCTCTACCGTCTTAGGAAAGAATTTCGGCGAAAAATAACAAACTATATTGTTTAAATGGAACAACGCGGCTTTCGTGTGGATTGTTATTACCGCTTAAAATTTTCTAACGGGTCTAGTTGATTACAGACAAATGTAAAGCTTCGAAAGGACGATTAAAAAATCCTGTACACTCCGAACAAACACGCATCGATCGCGAGGGACGATTTAATCCCCTGTTTTCGTGCCCGGCAATCGACTGAGGGCCACCGAATCGGAAACAATTACATTCGTAGGCAATTACGATATTTTCTGTTTTTTCTCTTAATTGGCCCCGCCTGTTTAATTAAACTAAATGACACCGTAAAATCCCGACTGTAGACTGTAGTGTAACGGTCGATGAATTGGCGGGCAATTCGGAATCCGCCTAGTTCTATTCTAGTACTCCGGTATTTCCAGCTAGAGCTCTTGGCGCTGGCGGTCTCCGCTCTGTGATATGAAACCGACATTTTCCAGATGTTGAACTAGAAAACATCCGCCCCACTGTGTATCCTGTCTTCCTTTTATACATATCTCTATATAATTTTTTTATCGTTTTTGTACTACACAGTGTATGACGATACGACAATATACGGAACTGATAGGTGCGACGATAAAATTCCGACATACACTAGCCTATGCGTGTTCTTAAGATGATAATTGCAGTCTCATTAGTGTTGTAATTAAAAGACTTTTGGTTGCCGGTGAAGATTTGTCAGTGGAATGTTTAATCTGAGTCCGTTACTCAGTTGGCTGTTTTGGATAGCGTTGTACAAAGCGGACGAAATAAAAGCGCTTGCTGTTGCTGAGCGGCGTCATCATTGTAATTTGAAATTGTTTGTTGCGGCAAGAACTTTGTTAATATTTGTGAGAGTTTGCTTGGCGGAACACGACGTCAAGCAACTCCCGATATCGTATTATCGTCGTCACTTTTCGAGACCGTCCTTGGCAGCAATTGTACACCCTCCAATGGAGCGCTAATTTCTAACATCGGCCGAGTTCTTGGGAACTGTTTATGGCGAAATTGTGACCCATTTGCGCCAATTTCGTCCGTTTGTTTTCCCTTACCGGAAGTACGACCGCTGAGCACTTGTGCTTATTGCTGTCAGGTGCAGTGCAGATGTCCCTCGGAATTCGCTGTCCCATTGTTCTCCCCCCCGGTCCTGATGTCCTTTAAAACATTTGTTTCCGTCGGAACATTAACCCGTACCGAACACATTAACAGTCGTATTAAAAGTGCCCGCTTTGAAGCATGATTATAACCATAACCAGGTTCGCATTTCGAGTAAAGAACTTACTGATACTCGACTGTATGACCATTGTACGAGGTGTATATGAATATAAAAATAATTTAGTTTTTCTTGTGACTGTCATTGTTATTTGGAATCTATTTAACCTTCACGTCGTAATTTCCTCTATGAATCCTCTATGAATGTTGGGTTATCCTATTCTTAGATTAGTATGCCATCTCTCTGAAAATTCTAGCAGATAAAGTATACGATATTAAATTTAATATATAATGATGTCGAAAGCTTTTCATATAGTGAATTGTAACCCAAGGGATGTATAATCGCGGTTTTATATCTTGGAAGCGGTAGTGCTTAGTCGCTTCGGAACGAGCATTTAGTGTTCTGGTTCCCCGTAAGTCGGGAAACTACTATCTCCCGTAATGGGGGTCGCGTTCCATTTTCCATGGGGGGCAGGGACATGGCGGTTTGGGGCGGGGGCGTAGATGTAGATAGGATAGGGGGTAGGGCGGGCCCGGGTTGCTTTGTCGGCGCGAATACAAACGCGGGTGCCGGGGGCCAATTTCGGCTGGCCTCCCGCCCCGACCCCGACCCTAAATTCTGCCCCCGACCCCGCCTCCGCCCCACTGCCAGCCCCATTAAGTTCCGGTCGCGGGAAAAAAATTTCAAAATTTACGGCCCCGCCCAACCGCGCTCCGAATCTCCCGGTTAAATATCGAAACCCTCCCCGGTATTGACTGGCGCCCGTTTTGATTAAAATCGGAAATTATGCCCCGTGCTGATCCGTTTATAGTAGCGTCGGATAGCCTAAAATTTTAGATACGTAACTGTTTTCGTTTCTAAATGTTTCTTTTAATTTATATTACGATACTATTTATTTAATATCAAAAGTGTAGTAACCAATCTAAGGAACACATATTCAACTATGCAAAGGTGCTACAGCAAAATCCTTAAAAATGTAAAATATTATGTTCCCCACTTTTATTTTATAAGGCTCAATATTTACAGTAACTATTTCAAGGTATTGCGACAGTTTGTGGTATGGCATTTTATGGCGCGCAATAAGAAGAAATCGAGCGTCGACTGTTATCAAGTCATTTTATCATCGACCTTGCGTCCTCTACTCGCCTATTTGGCCTTAAGATACACCGGTTTCGTGCTCTCGCCAGTAGCATCCCCCCTATGATTGATGTTAGTAACGGAATACGATTTTCTAGCAATTTTTTTGTAGGATATATCCAGTCAATAATTCAATTTCAGAGGTCCATTACAATTATCGGTAGCGATTCGGACTTTAGGTAACTAGGCTTGCCCAATAAGGCAGTCGTTGTACCGGCACCGGCGTGTTCTGCTGAAAACCGGGGGACGGTCGCCCGAAGAATGTGCGGGTTCATTGTCATGGAGAAGAAACCGTGACGCGGGACAATACAATAGCCATTGTCGGACATTTCAAAGGCTCGAGGCTAAACTTGAACGGAATAAAGAAGAATCTTTTCTTTCTTTTTTTTTTACTATTTTATTTCCTTTATTGTTACCTCAAACATTCGCGTCGCTGTAAGGGACGGTTGTGACATAGATAGTGGTAATTGGCAGTGGGAATTGCGCCCGCCTGCCTGTCGCTTTCGGATAGCGTTATTGGGTTTATCATTGAACACCCGGAATTTCATTATTGCCCCGCGTATATTGCTTATACATTGTGCAGTGTAGACTGGCATAAGGGTGGAACTATGTGATGAATTTCTATTGTTCAATTATACGTATTATAGGGGTATATTTAAAACAAAATTGCTGCGATTACTATAGCCCCACTTTTGTTTGAAGCCTGTATCGTGCTCACTAGTTGTCTTGCCCGGTTGGCATGAGTGGGAAGGTTCGCCTTCATACTGCCGTGCTGACTGCTCTTTAAAATTAACGCATAATTTTCAACGTTTCCCAGCCTCGGACAGAACCTCGGAGACAGAAAACCTCGATCTATAGTCATCGAGTGGGTCACAGTGAAGAAAAACTGCCACTTGTCTAAAACAAGTCCGTAAGATAAATATAAACGGTAGAAGTTCCATTAAGTCTGGGACAATACTGTTCAAACGCAATACTTGAACTTATTATACTTTCGGAACGAAATTTTCGTACTGTCGGGTCGATGATACTTTACTGCTAATAGGGAACGCTATGGACATTATCCCAATTCCGTTTTCAATTTATTGTTGTTGGGCTCTTATCGACCCCGGAACGTCGATGTGCCCCGGCGGAGTGTGTGCCGCTTTTGGATTGTAACCGCGGTAATTGCGCCATGACGTGAGAATAGCGGTATTGTATTGGTTCGGGAACCGCACCCTCCGCCGGCTTATTTGGGAATTAGCGGCTGGCAACAAGCGGGAACTTAGCGCTCCGAAATGGTGGGAGGGGGGCCGACTCCGGGAATTGAATGCTAGTTCCATTAAATGGCGTAAAATAGGCCTGGAAATTGCGGCCCCTCTGGAGTACATTCTAGACAAACCAGATATTTAACTTTATATATATATAAAATAAGTATTTATTCATCTGCCCAATGATATAATTTGAAAGCGTTATAGGTAACTTTACCTTTCTAGCTTTGTAATGAGTACACTGAGGTCGGTAACTTCCGAATTTTTTTTTTAATTAAAAGAAAATTCGATCCTTCTCCGGAAAATTTGATCTTTTCTAACACTGGCGGCTACAATGGATTGCTGCGATTTTGAAAACTATCTATCGTAGAATTAGGAGGACACACGATACTATTGGCAAAGGTTCGACCAATCGGAATTTTTAGCGAGCGCCCGTTAAAAAAAATATGTGAAAAACGCCTTTCGTTCGGGCAGCTCCCCGGATCCGGTTCTGGTGAAAAAACAATAGGTTTCTTCGTTAGAATGCGGCCGTCATTCCTTACTCGGCAGTTCCACTTTGAGGAGTTTTTGAAATATCCGACTCAATCTGTCTCACACTCGCGCAGATGGTTCGGATACGTTTTTCTGTTATGCGGACCATAAAAGGAGCCGAAGACTCGGAATGCGGAATCGTCACGATTACACAATTTTAGGTTTTTAACAGTATTATAGGAAATGACGAAGGGGGAAAACTCTTCAGAAATATTTCACTTAGTTGTTAATTGCGGGTCGGGACCTGCAGTAAAAAACCCCATCCTTCACACATCCACGAAAACAACTACTCAAAGCCCGCTTGCACTTGCCGATTCATATTTTGTTACACCTCAGAGCCGAGATATGTTAGGAAAAAAGAGTAATTGACGTAGTAAATCGTTGTTCTGTTGGAAGCCTCTGGCGTAGAATTATTCGAGCAGGGCTCAGGCTCACGGCCTGTATATGGATTGCAAGATGTACCTCCCTAATGTAATCTGCGAGGTTATTTCGGACCCGGGGTGATTGGGGTTTCGAGCTCGAACGGTCTTCCGCGGCAAGTTCCGCCCCGACCTCCGCAAATACGCGCCCCGGCCCCCGATTGCCGAAAATAACTTTTTCGAGAGACCCACCAGCGTTCACTTAGCAGTAGGAATTTTCTTCAAAGGAAAATTTCGATTGCTACTCCCATAGATACGAGGGCGGGGGGAAAATAAGTTGTAAAACCGATCGGGGCACGCCGTTTGAACTGCTCAAACTCCTCGTTATGAATTTACATTTCCTACTCTCGAAAGTAATTAGTCCTCCTTTGGTGTTCCCTACATCGTTCTCATTTAACTGAGGAATTTGTATGTTTTTTGACTGTCGCTATGGCATGTAACCGTGATCGATAAATTTGTAAGAAAATGTGACAGTATTATCTTAGATGTACAGCATGAAAACTAAAAGAAAACAGTAAGAACTGGTAGGTTACCCGGTAATTTCAGTTAAATAAAACTCGAACCCCGCTGTCGGTATTTCTGCTTAGCAAACACTCCTGGAAACGGGTTATAATCCCGCGCCATTTGCTAACTTACATCAATACAGAAAGCCCGATTTTCAGTGGGGCGAAAGGGCCGTGCCGGGCCAAATAGCTATTGTCAAAGGAGATTGATGACTCAGAAGAAAGTTTTCGCCCGACTTGAGGGGTGGGGCGAAAGGGGTAGGTTTTGGAGAGAGAGAGAGGGGGCGGGTTTGCGGAGTTTCGGTCGGGGCGGGCGTCGATATTCGCCGCGGCTTTTGTTGAAGCCGGAATTCGGCCCAACTTGGAGGATAACGAGACTTGGCCCCGGCTCTAATCGTTCGGCCGAGCCTATCGTTTCGGCTTTTCAATAACAAAACTTACTTCCCGGAGATCGCCGACGGCCAATGCTCTGAGTAAGCCCGCACGGGGCCTACCCTTACCGCGCAGGGATTAAAAATGCGGCATGAAAAATGTTACTCCCTATTTAGATATAACTATTTTATCATAGCCCGGATACAATTTTTAGAAATTGCGGTGGAGCAAAGTTTCGGTGGAGGTTTTCGGGGAGAAAAGTTTCTACAGGAAGACTAATAGTTTGATCTGTGCGGTTTATTATTTATTGTATTAATAATTCATATTAATGGAAAAAATGGAAGAAAAGGTAATTAATTACTTCTTAGGTATGATTTACTTAGTGGTTTGGATTCGTATGTCCAAAATAATAACTATTTACTGGCAAACAGGATTATACCTACAGGGAAGTAACTACGGTTTCTAGAGAATGAGTCGACCCGGATGTTGAATAATAGATGTTTTTTTTATTTAATAATTCCGAGTTATTAAGAGTCCGACAAGAACGACTGGCCACGCACGCATTTCATGCCACACTTTCAAGGGCGCCTTATCACGCTCTCCGATTCAAGAGCGGGCTCGCGATAAGGTCGTTGCCGGCCACTTATCTCAATGTAGACTCTGTACGCACACTGAGGCAGGACCGAAATGGGTTGGTCTTGAGCTGACATTTGAAAATTAGGACCCGAGAGTATGGGATGAGACTTCGATAGGACGAACTTAGTTGTCTCCGTTTGAGGAGCCGCGACGCAAGATATGCCACTGTAAAAACAAAATGAAGAGAATAAATGGCCATAAGTAACTGGTCTCACGGCAACCTAAAATTGACCAAAAGTCATTTTTGAAATGTCCTCCCGGTTTGGAATAACCATACACCTGCACCTTTCGGCTTTTCGCCGTTCTACCGACAGCAACGCGGTTACTGCGTTTCCCAAAAACCTACTTTCGCCGAATTTCACCTTAGGCTGCATAATTTGCAGGCCGATGCGGAAGAACCCTCAGGATGACAAAAATGTCGGTATTCCAAACCCTTCGAGGACCGCCCAAACAAGTACTCGAATATTTCAAACCGAACAATGCCGGTGGGATTTATATTGCGTATTCTTTCTCCGTACAGTGATCAAATGAGAATTTCTGCCGGGAGAATCTCGTATGGCGCCGTAGCGAGTCGTTACTTTGTACTAATTATTTCGCTTGGATGTTTCCCCGTGGGCCTTGCGACGCATTATAATTTGTCGGGACGGTGACGTGGGAGTAGTGGAGGGAGGGGGGTTTTATCGTCGTCATGTTCCAACTGTCCCATTAGGAGCGTTAAATCGTTTCCGGCCTCCTTTGGGAATGGCTCTTTTGTAACGAGCGGCTGCCACGTCACCTCACCCCGGGCCTCGTTTTATTGCTCCCCTCCCTCCTCCCATTATATAACGTTTTTTGCTCCTTTTTATCAGTTTTTCATCGCTTCGCCTCCCCGGCCCCCGGTGTTCCGTCGCCTATTGGACCAGAAACGGCCCAGGGCATTCAGTATTCGCTTCTGAAGCACGACAATTAATGGGAATACGTCTTTGGTTTGACGTTTATTGAATTTACTTGGGATCTATCGCTCCCGTCTATTTTTCCTCATATCTCCTGTGTAAAAGGAAGGCCCATCTGAAATCAGATACGGTACATCGTGGATGATTGAATTATTTTATCCTTGCGCTCGTTGCACCCCAGCTGTTCTTGAAGAAATGTTCTTTCAGGATGCATGTACGGCTGGTGTTACTACGATGATCGTCATCTACCCCAGTTTAGAAATGTAAATAAGCGCGCTATAGGACAAAACAGCGGAAGAAAAGCCAAAGATCGCACGAATAATAATATTTCGAACAAACGAACAATATATATAAATCAGTAGAAAAAAAAGGTTAAAATGTCCTCATTCTCGCTATTGTGGCTTCGATAGTTTCATTTAACAAATCTGCCAAGGATAATAAATACCTTGTAAGCGTACCAAAATGTAGTAATTCACGAACTTAGTTAAGTACATTTCCGCACCACCCTCAGGGGGCGCTAGTTTATCGGTGCAGGTGCACTCAACGAACGATTTTTGTGAAACAAGCGCCCCCCTGAGTGTGGTGCGGAAATTTACTTAACTAAAGTTCGTTGGATACACTTGCACCGATAAACTAGCGCCCCCTGAGGGTGGTGCGGAAATGTACTTAACTAAAGTTCGTTGTGTACACTTGCAATGATAAACTAGCGCCCACTGAGGGTGGTGCGGAAATGTACTTAACTAAAGTTCGTTGATACACTTGCACCGATAAACTAGCGCCCCCTGAGGGTGGTGCGGAAATGTACTTAACTAAAGTTCGTTGGTACACTTGCACCGATAAACTAGCGCCCCCTGAGGGTGGTGCGGAAATGTACTTAACTAAAGTTCGTTGTGTACACTTGCAATGATAAACTAGCGCCCACTGAGGGTGGTGCGGAAATGTACTTAACTAAAGTTCGTTGTGTACACTTGCCGAGAAACTAGCGCCCCTGAGGGTGGTGCGGAAATGTACTTAACTAAAGTTCGTTCGGTACACTTGCCGAGAAACTAGCGCCCCTGAGGGTGGTGCGGAAATGTACTTAACTAAAGTTCGTTGGATACACTTGCACCGATAAACTAGTGCCCCTGAGGGTGGTGCGGAAATGTACTTAACTAAAGTTCGTTGTGTACACTTGCAATGATAAACTAGCGCCCCCTGAGGGTGGTGCGGCAATGTACTTAACTAAAGTTCGTTGGGTTTACTTGCAATGATAAACTAGTGCCCCCTGAGGGTGGTGCGGAAATGTACTTAACTAACAATCCGAAAAAGACTTAAGCCGATTAAGAAAATCCATCCCAACCCAAAGAAGACAAACAACAACCCCAAAAACACAATAACAAGACACGTGTGTGTGTGTGTGTGTGTGTGTGTGTATATATATATATATATATATATATATATATATATATATATATATATATATACAGGACAAACAGACAATCACCACAGTACAAGTGACAGTGACAGTGAGGATCCCCAAAAAAAATCCAATGTGACAAAAGTGACACTAACACCGCTAGTGAAGATGGCGAGTAACAGAAACCAGTCTAGCTAAAGACCAAACCGGCGAGAGGAGACAGAAACACACGAAATTCACGGTATTCCAACCCCTCGCAGACCACAAAACAGGCATTTTAAACTAAATACCGTATGATTATTTCTCGGAGATGATTTCGTGATCAATGTTCGACGTTAATAAAGGTGAGTCGGACGCTAATGAAGTGACGACATACATACATTCCAAACCGATGAATGTTTTACTTTTAAAACGTAATACTTACGGAAAAGACGACACGTCGGTGTTGGGAAATGAAGGTAGTCCCGGTTCAGTTGCCTCTCTTCGATTCCCTCGGAAGTTTTCAAGAGGCCCCCTCATTCCGTAGACCGGCGGGATTTATTCCCGACTCGGAATACAAAATCGGAATTTCCCGTTCGCTCCATTCTGTTTTTGTTTTTTGGAGTTTCACTTTTGTTCGAAAAATCCCCGCCGCCGAGACCCCGGCGTACTCTAATCAGAATTCAGTTTTTTGAAGGGGCGGTAATTAGGAGGGCCTGCCATTTATTGGATTCCGATATGTATAATTACTTGTCGACAGGGGGATGCAGCCCGGGGGGGGGAGGGGTGCTCCTCTATTGATCGCCGGCCGGGGTGGGGTCGACCTCCATACCCACTCCAATGTTAACGTTATTTTCTTTTTATTCGGGCATTAATGAGCTACAGGCTTGCATTATGCTAGGTCGAACTGAGAGTATACACATTCATATCAGTTTAAAACTGACGTCATCGGCAACTGATTGATGGATCTCCCGCGTCCATAAAATTACATTATAAACACTCTTCCGCTATCTCCGTCTCGAAAAAATTTATTTGCTATATTTCTTTTGACGATGTATCGGAAAACGTAGGAATTGGAAAAATATCAACGTTTGTTGGCTTATATTCAATTTTTCTATCATGACCTTAATGCGTAGATCGTTAAACCGCAGGGAAATTTAATTTTGAACTGAATTGGTTTTTTTTAGCTTGTCAGGTTTGTCCCATATTTCTTTGTTTTAGTTATATAGAATTTTCATTTATCATGTTGGGGAGGGACTTCAGATTTTCTGATTTTTGTTTTCTTAATTCCACTGAAGTGAATTAATTTGTTTTAGACAAGAAATTGACACTATGGGTTATCAGACCATTTCAATATTTTTGCTTGATATTTATTCGAGTTTAGCATCGTACAATTTACTTTATAATATAAGTAAATATAAAATAGTCTCGACGATTAATTGAATTTCGATCGAAGGAAAATGAAGGAATTTCCGTTTCGGTTGCCACCGGTCAATACAAAATACGATGGGGCGGAGATGCGCTCGGTATTTCGGAAAAATGAATTTATACGACTTCTCTATAAGTAAATACATATTTATAAGGGTAGGGTCGAAATATGAATTATATGCGGAGGTAGGTGTGTAAGGTAGTCGGGGTGTAATTCAGTGGGCCGCGTAACAGCCTCACCCAGTATCGACGTTCTTCTGCAGAGTCTCCAGTAATTTTCAGCCCTTCCGGGGCCTCTCGTTCCTTCCTCCAGAGTCACTTTATTGCCGCTTTTACTTTCCCCTGAAATTCTAGTGGCGTGGCGGGGGAGCCGCCGTTTATCCTCGGCAAGGGCCCCCCCATAAAGAAAGCTCGCCCCGGTTGATGAAACCCCCGGCACTTTGACCACCGGGATAAAGCCTAATAAATGGGGGATATAAATTATTTACCTTTGTTATTTTCGGCGGGATAAGTGAAAAATAACTTTCAAGTTTAGTACTACCACTTCGGAGCAAAACTTTTCTTCCGGCGTAATCGCTGTAATTAAGAGTAAGGACAACAGTCTGCATAATTTATCCGATTTTGCTAACTGTTTACCATTTAAAATATGCATGATTTTTCTGGAGGTTGCCTTACGATTCTAAGAAAACATCCAACAATTTTGAATTTACTTTCAATTATTATATACAGATAATTAAATAGAGCGTACTTACATTGAAATCGAACCAAAGAAAATTCGGTGCGGCAGCTGAGAATTAGATTTTGGTTCGGTAAGGCTGGATTGCCGTGAAAAGTGCAGATTTACTAGTAAATTAAAGCCGGCGGTGAACATCGACTCTGCGAAATTTGCTTGAAATTGAAAATCCGATTTTCAGATAGTAATAACGCGAATGAAATAACGGAAAAGAATTATTTTTCGTCGTATCGAAAGCGGTAAATTTCGCACAGCCTGCCGGCCAAGAACCTCAGAATTCATTCTCCCCAGAAGTAGCTAAAGGGTTTCGACTTTTTTCTTAAAACAGTTATTATCTGGCTTCGACGCAATCGAGTTACACAGAAAACTTCTCTCGGCCAGGAAAAATGTTCATTCAGGTGGCGGTCGGACGCCATTTGTTGTTTCGAGCGCTTAGGAAGGCGCCCGACTCTTGGTCTAGTTTTCACTCGGTCTGGAGGGGGTGGCCTATGAAAGATGTGTTTACCCGCCGGGGTAAAGGGGGCGGGGGCGGGGGCCGAAAGGCGCAAACAGATTTGGAGCTCCCCGGGATGGTGGGGCAGTCGCAAATCGCCCGACATAACTCAAAAGGCAAATCGAGACATCGAGCCTGGAAGGACCAGAAATTGGCCGCCGTATCCCGCTGCCCGGCATAAATCGGATGTATCGCGTCCTGGAAACTGGGCAGTCCCCATTTGTTTGGAGAATAAGACTAATATTAATCAAACTCTGAAAGTGAATTCTTCTGATATGACCGCGTATTAGCGGCTGTAAGTCACTAGAGAAATTACGTCGTCAAGAAAAATCTTGGGGGTTTATGAGGGTTCCCTCATGTAGCAACATTAAGATTTACTAGCGCAATCGATTGAACCCCGAGTACAGTGTTCAGACGTCAAATAGCCCAAATTTTGATTTATCAAAAATAAAACGGCATAATTTCCCCAAAACCTGAAGTAAAAATGTTTTCTTTTGTTTCATAACGAGATAATTCCTATATAAGACTGTATATTCCGTAGCGCCCCCCTGAGTGCGGTGCGGAAATGTACTTATCTAAAGTTCGTTGGGTGCACTTGTACCGATAAGCTAGCGCCCCCTGAGTGTGGTGCGGAAATGTACTTAACTAAAGTTCGTTGTGTACGCATTTGATAAACTAGCTCCCCTGAGTGTGGTGCGGAAATGTACTTAACTAAAGTTCGTTGGGTCCATTTGCACCGATAAACTAGCGCCCCCTGAGGGTGGTGCGGAAATGTACTTAACTAAAGTTCGTTGTGTGTACTTGCATCGATAAACTAGCGCCCCCTGAGTGTGGTGCGGAAATGTACTTAACTAAAGTTCGTTGGGTCCATTTGCACCGTTAAACTAGCGCCCCCTGAGTGTGTTGCGGAAATGTACTTAACTAAAGTTCGTTGGGTCCATTTGCACCGATAACACACTAGCGCCCCCATTCCTCCCAACCTAAAGAAGAGACACCAAATCTACGGTATTCCAACCCCTCTCAAATCACAAAACAGGTATTTTAAACTGGGTATTAGGGTATTATTTTAAACTGGGGTATTTCCTTACAAATAGGTTCACTATATTTTGAATTTTCAACTAGGGGGTTATGTCGATAAAACAAAAAAAATGTGGGCAGTAGCTAAAGTCGTTTCCCCAATCCGAAGAGTGATGTTACTTTCCATTCCGACGTATAGATGATGTACTCTCGTACGGGGGCTACTAGCTGGGGGTTGTGGACCTTGGCAGGGGGTGCGGTGGCCGGTGAAGCGCTATAACGGTATTGGGTTCTGGGGGCTAATTGGGCCGTAGCTGCGACAATAGGGGGTTGGGGCTGTGGGTGGAAGCCCGGTCTACCAGTTGAGCCTCACTTTTCTCGCCCCCACGCTCCTTCCTCCTTTCCGCCCGCCCGGGGCTTCTCCCGCGAAATGAGCCCCCCAATTGCAGATCCCAGATGGCTTTCTTAGTCATCCACTTTGGAAAACGATTCTGGCCTCTGCTTGCGGACGATTGAACAATTCCAATTCAATGCTATATACTTAAACAGTAGCGCCCGATTTCAATGCTTTTAAGGTGAAAATTCCCACTGCGTTCAATTAAAAAGTAGAATCTTCCCTACAAACAAGAATATGGAGGACATGTTTTCTCACCGATTTACGATTTCGATAATTGGCTTTGTTCACAGTATCTTTATTAAAAAATAAAATCATCGGTGCCGCTGGTTTCTGCCCGGAATTCTTTATTTTCCATTTAAATCTATCCCATCACTCCAATCCAACGGCTTTCCTCACTGTCCAGTGATTCTCCATCAAGTTAACATTCATTAATGCTAGCGTATCGCGGCGTCACTGAATATAATCATAGCGTAATTGTGGTCGTGACAAACAGTAAGAATAGTGAGAAAACAAAGAATTCTTTATTAGGGGAGACTCCGACTCGTGAAACCGTTTAGAGCGCTCAAATTTTCGATGACGTCGTATAGCTTCGACTGTACGCCGGTCACGTCCCCCCCCCCGTCGCTTCAATAAATAAATTAATAAACGAACGCGTGATCTCACCGCCGAGTAGTATGGGCGGTATAGGGCTCCGCCGTTGTGACTAATAGCGGCGGCCTAACTGTGTATGGCGTCAAATATGACCGGCGATTGAGCCAATGAATGAATAATGATAATGCCGAACAGTCCATTTGGTCTCAACTCTATTTGAGTATATTAGATTTTGTTTAAAATTGGCGACTTTACTAATAAGCGGTATCATATTAAGCCTTACATCTATTCTAGAAAGTCGTCTGGTATCTGTCACAACGTATTTTCTACTTAGGTTGATGAAGTTGGTTGCGTGCTAAGGAATTTCTTGTCCCGTACTGTTGAGAGTACTGGAACTATTTCGGTTAATAAATTTAGGCGAAAGCCGGTATTTTGTACAGGATAAAGTTTCAGAAATGGAATTCTTCCGGGTGACTCACGCAGGCATCGCCTTTTAGAGCTTCGTTAAGGTCTTTAGCTTAATGGGAACTTGTCTCCGGCTCTCTGCTCAGCCGCCGCACGGACGCATGTATAATGAACGACCGTTCCGACCTCTAATGGGGACAATAACGTCATTTCTGTTTCTCGGATAAATCCTAACTTGGCGGGGGAGTCGGTCGCCCCATTCGGGATTGCACAATCTCTCGAAATGAAATTGTGGAACCGAGTTCGAAGAAATGTTAATATAATGTGTTGTGCAACTCGTGGCCTGGGGGAGAGATTGTGAGCTGTAGACCTCGGATTTTTATTAGCGCCGGCCTAAAATTAACGACCGCGCGGGGCCACTTTAAAAATACGCGCAATTACTGGTCAAGGTGAAGGTCTCACTCTTTAGCCTTGCACCCTAACACCGCGTTCTAATGCCCAGTATCCACCTCCCAACACTTCATAATATTAACTCATGCCGTCGAGATAGATAAAAATGCCTTATTATAATTTTATAGTCGAAATTTTTAATAAATAACCTAAACATATTTAACAGTTAATTACAGATTGTCAGAATTATCACCATAATTTGTGACTAATCTTTTTGGAACGATAAGAGCTTCATAATCTAAGGTAAATAAGGCTTGGAAATTATAAGAAAAAATCCCCGTATACTTTCTGCTCTAAAACACGTTTACAAACACTAAAAAAGCTCCAAAGCACGCTAAAAAAGCCTGAACACACGATTTCAAACGCTGAGGGGCCCAAAACTCCTTTGTGATCGCGGTTTGGGGGCCTTTTTTAGTGTTTTGGCACAGGATTGGCTCAGTTGCGTTCAAGGAATCGATCTGTTTTCTAAAGGTTAGTTGGCCGCGTGTAATTGGTTCCGACCACATGTCGGTTTTTGTCCGGCGCAATTACTTTGGCTGTACAGAAGGGCGTTTAGCGTTTTTAAAAAAAAACTTTAACAGCGGCTAATTTGTAGGGATAGGCCTTGATAGGAATCGAATTCGAGTGAAAGACTGCGAGCAGTAGGTGGGGGGGGGGCTGTCGTTTCGGGTATCTGACTGAACGCAGATACGAATGAATAATAGAAATATAGTGTTTTCTTTTTCCACGCCGTAAGTCCTGAGCATAAATTAGATTAATATCTGTTTACTGTCTTTTCTACGTGCTTCGGGAGCACTTCAACTCGAGTGGGAGTTATTTATCAATTTGAAAACATTTTTCTTCCTATCAAGATCTCTCATATTTATATCGGTAGGTCATCTTTTTAAATGGCATTTTAAAAGGTTTCGAATGTAATAATTCAAGGCGATATAACTCGAAGGTAACTGTTCAGAAACAATTTTCCCAATTGTCTTCGACACATTTTTTTATATATACCAGGAATTAATTACTTACTGTGTTTCACGACAATACAGCGGGAATTTAAACTGCCCTAGTTTTTTTTTCTTATTGTAGCTCTTTCAACGTAAAAAATAGAACGAAAAACTGAGCGCTCGCATATTGTAAAGATTGTATTTTTAGCGCTATAATGTATCTTCTCCGGTGACCCCCGGCCCGGAATAGTAGGGCCGTTTCATATAACCGGTGGGCGGTTTCGCATTAACATTCCCCAAGGCGGCCGTTGGGCGCACCGGAACGGAACACTTAAGGGAGCCGAGACGCCGGGGTCGCCGCGCCCCCATTCCTAATTCAGCAGGGAAAAATTGCAGCCGTGTATCTCTACTGCCCCCCCTGAAATACTAAGTGAATTCACTGATCTTATAAATTGTTCAGTGGGGAGGACGCATCTCGGTATCTCGCCCATACAACCGGCCTTATTATATCGGCATTTCTGCTATTCGTAACGCCGAACAAAATAAGAAATGTCGATGTCTGTAGGCGGCTTTAAATTTATATCGATTTAAACTTGTCTTCTATTCAATTTCTCTGTTGTGCCCAAATAATGTATAAAAATATAGACGGTTGTACTTGCGCCAGGTGTGGGCGAATATTAATGCCGCGGCGGGGGGGTGAAGGGGGGGCATATGAAATAGTTGGTTTACACCCGGAATGCGACCCTACTTGGGCCATTATTTATGGCTTTTAATAAAGGTCCCGGGCCCGTGAGGGATACGGCCCTTATCTCCCACCCCCCCGCGTAGGGCCCTCCTTGATAACTTTACCTTGGGAATGTCTACCCGGGCCGGATCGGATGTTAACGAAATTAATATTTGGTCGGAAATTGAATTGTAAGATACTGAAATATATCTGCAGGAGATTTTGGATACATGGTAGTGGACCAAATTTCCATTTAGTTATATTATCGGTTGTATTTGGCCTTTAATTTCCCGTACAGAAGGCTGGAGACCATTCCCTACCGTTTTGGTCATCCGCATGTTTATATAGGATGTTAGTGATTCCGACTAGCGGGAAGCGGTTCCTTCCCGTAGTATTTAACCCCGGGTAGATATTTAATTGCGCCCACTTTGAAGACCACCGCTCCTCTGTAATTTGATCCTGTCCCGGTAATTGCACTCTCCGCTCCTGTTCCCGTTTTTTTTATTATGTTCCTCCTTTTTTTCCCCTCCCCCTCCCCCCCGGGTACCTCCCCATAAATTGACGGGTTTCCTTATCGGGTAGCGTTTTGTCAATAGTTAATTATTAACGGGAGGGAAAGGCCAACGAACCGGGCCGAAGATGTTCTCTCCGCTCGCGGCCGTTCCCAATATTCTTCGCGAGTTATATGACGTGGAAACCCGTTTCTAGGCGGAGCGAATTAGGGTTCTCCGACTGTGAAATAAGATTAATTTTGCGCAATAAATTCAGGCGGCAATTTAAAAATCTCGCCGGGAGGATGAGGTTAACTAACGGATGCTAGTTTCTAAAAATGAAGTGTCCTAGTTTGGCCCTAATGTTTTCTCTCGTGGAATTCAGACTATCGCTGTTAGCGTACTTTGTAACTTAAGGTGTTATAATGAACACGAATAAATACGCCGCCAAAAAGGCGAAAGTATACTCGAAAATCTCGTGTCATAACACTACAGACCTTTATGTATCTTAAACAAAATGTAATTTTTAACTGATACTTCTAATGGAAAATACGTGTTGTTTCGGATTCCGACTTTCCTTCCGCGGCTCGAAGCATTAATCAGAGAGGCGGTCATACAGACTTTTCACCGGTCATCAATAACTGTCGAGTTTGTTCTGAATAAAAATCAGCGGCACGAATAGGACAAAATATGGAGGAACGTTTGTTTGAGGAAAGTTTGAGTCCAATTCTACAGCTATTAATCCCCATTCAATGCCCCGACTGTTTTGTCGTGGCCACTGGGGCTTGGGGAACAGTGTAATTAATGTTCACTCAGTAATTAAAATCCCAATGGGGCGTTGATAAGGACTTTTGCGGTAAGCTCGTGTGGCCTAGACAACTTCCGAAAAGTCGGACTGATAATTTATACCGTAAGACATTTATTTCTACTTTGGTAAGAAATTGAGGTTAGGAGTATACATTAAACAAAAAATTTTGTATCTACAACAGGAAATATGTCGTTCAATGTGAATATTTGCTTAATCAAAAGTTGATAAGGACAGCAGGAAAAGTTACAATTGGAATAAGAGGGCACAATTCATAATTCGTCACTGTTATTCCCAAATTTTTTCAATAATGATATTTGTACTGCTATATTGTATTCATCATTCTTTCAGACAGTCGTTTTCTGTTAAAATTTCAAAATGTTCAAAATTTACAAAAATTCAAAGTTAAAGGTCAATTAAATTAAAGGTCAATCGTTATAACAAATATATTCTATATTGATTTTATAGTGTCCATTACTGAAATGTTCCAGCTATTTCCACAATAATTTGTTTCAGATAATTTTAGGGTCCGCATCCTTCCGCCGAATTATTCCTTCGGTTTCGTGGCAGAGGCTCATAAACCCCGCCTTGTTACACAAGTAAATATAATGATGATTACACCGCGTTATTATATTTCACGATGGGGGACGATTATGGCCCCGGTTGCGGCAACAATTTCGTGGTCTCCCATATTCTCCTTTTCGGCTGTTTCTAATTTGAGATTGCAGTTCGCAAAAGCGGTTCACCATAAGCAGTTGAGCGAGAGCGTTAACGCTTGTGCGGGCTTTATTCTCGCGGATATAAAAGTATTGAGCTCGCCAAGGATCGGCGATTTCCAACGGACATCCGTCATCTTTTATATTTTTGTTTTCATTCTTGATTGCATACATTGTAATAGGGTAGGGGAGAAACTTGCCTGATGGCTTCGTTTATACTGCTTAAGTCGGAATCTTGAAGAACAATCGCTCGGGCTAACGACTTGGTTTGAGTAATGGCCCCGGTCGTTAATGTCTGGCTGTAATAACCTCCTCCTCCTCCTCCTCCTCCGCCTCCGCCTCATCCCCCGGAGCTATTGCGGATACGCGTTTAAGCCTAAACTCCGCCCGCCCGTCCGCTAAGTAATGTGCAGTGCATAGGGGAAAAGATTATTTGCAGTCCTAAGATATTTATGGCCTTCGGTTGAACGAGTGTTTAGAGGAAAAATGTTTTTGATTTATGAAAAAAATCTGACGTATAAACGTAGAGAAAACCCCCGCATTTACCTGCAGTTGATTACGGTATGGCCAGCGTAGGCTGTAGCGTCATAAAACTGTTTATCAGTTTTTTTAATCTTGACCAATTTTCTCCTAAAATAATGTTCTTATTAGAAAAATAGTCATTCTTCGAAGTCATTCGTCTTTTATTTCTGGACCATTAGTGTCGATGGATGTAACAAAAAAATTAAAATGAATAATTAAAAATGTTGGACTTCTGCAAAATGATTGATATTGTAGATGTATAACTTTTATAAAGTGAAAATAGTAACGTCCTTTTTTTACCATGAACCTTTTCGTGGCTTCATATAGGAGAATGGTTGCATCTAAAAAAATATGTAAATAATTCACAGTAATTACATCCTTAATAGATCGCATTTCCATCCACATATAGGGAGATATTACATGCTATTATAGGTATTTAAAAAATGAACGATTGGCCCCGTATGTATTTATGTGTTGGTTTAGTCACATCGTCTGGTTCTCAGCCCGGAACAGCGCGTCCGCGAGAGAATAGTTGAAAAATTGGAACGGAGAGTTGAAAATATTTTTACTTATTTATTCCGCTTATTTATCCTTTTCCTCCTTTTTTTCTCGTTTTGCTATTCCCCCGTTTTCAGGACGCTGCATCGACTATAGAAAATTGAAATTGAATACAAATAAGAGACTTGTTTATGTGGCGCTGCTCTGGGGTAGACAGCGCCAGTGTTGATCCAAGTTTGAAATAAACCGAAACGTCGAAGCCTAAAAATATCTCGCTTCTCCGGCAATACTTTAAATTGACGCCGGAGTCCAGCGGTTTTTATTTCTCGGGAAAGCCTGGAAAATATTGGGTCCAAAAGTGCACAGTTACCTTTTCCCCGCAGCATGTTGAGTGATTACCACATTGCACAGTCGATCGCGATTTTAGTTTTACTCAGTCTGTAATTGACAGTCAATTTTGAAAGGGAGAAATTGTTTTGCAACCTGGCCCTGGCATGTTAGTGGAACAAAGAGATTTCGCCGCGTTATAATTCCCCGATGGGTTTTCGGCGACGAAAAATTCCCCCCTTTTGTCGTAAAGTCGGCAAATTTTGAGCGACGCGAATTTGATACTTGGCTCGGCCTCTCCATTAGTGCCGGGTTTTCACAAAGCGGCTCTTTGTACGCCGCTCCTTTGCCCCCCCTTAGGGCCGTAATTCTCTCCGCCCTTCCCCTTTCTTGGGGGGGTTTTCTTTTACTTTTTTGTTCGCAGCTCTTTGCATTTTTCACAAGCCCACCTTGCCCCGGATCCTTGGCGGAACGGGCGCCTTCTACGTTTCCGTTCCGCCCGAGATTCTTTGCCGCCCCCGTAGCGTCCCCGAACAAAAGATTCTTCGCGGCCGAAATTACGGACCGACTCCAAAGTAACCATAATTTACGAAAACCTAATTGTAATTAACATAATACGAGTCTTTTATTTCCGCGCAAAAACAATACAGAATTCAAATACGAAGTAACTTCTTTTGAAAAGTAGAAAGAAATTAAATTTACGATCTTAGAGGCTTCTCATCTTCTGCCTCGGTACATTTTTTGCGCGCATAACCATGAAGACATTGGGGGAATGCGTACCATTTTGATGAGGGTAGGCGAGATACCGGTTACAATAATAGTAGAGACTATTGTACGCGGTTGCAGATGTACGAACCCAGCGTACCCTCGGTAAAAACTCGGAATATTTTAATTGTAAATGGAAACCCGATTTCGAACTATTGTGCCTTCGACGTACGGGCGCTAGCAGATTTATCCATGGTATGCCGTGTAAATGTTAGGGCCGGGTGCGTAAAAAATAAAATTCTTTTATTTAATTTATAACGCTCGTTTAAGATTTCGTGTTGGAGCTTCGACGAGACAAGACGGTTATTTATCGCCGGTTATTCTGATTTCTGGAGCTGTTCCTACTTAATTATTAAATGAAGCTAAATTAGCACGAATTAAGGATTTTTCGGAATTACGTTTATGCAGGATTTGTTTTTCCCCAACTATGGTTGACATCAATGAAAGTTCTCATACCGCCTGGCAATTATTTTCTTAACTAATTTCGAAACTAATTTATTCCCTCTTCATTGTGGGCTCATTCTTGCCTTTGCCCTCCCTCCCACTAGATGCAATTCTTCGTTAAGTACTTACTGGTTGCCAAGCAACCTCGCCCCAATCCCTACGCCCTACCCATCCACTAGGAGGTTATTATGCCGAGTATATATCATGCCGGTAATTGAAATATGGTAATTGAAGACGCCGGCGGCCGTCGATCACCTCCGCTCGACGCTATGACGGAAAAAATGCAGAATCGATTACTTCAGGCAAATAAAAGGAAAATTTAAACGATTCCTTGTGCCGAATCCCGCTACTAAAGAGGTTCTGATTGTTTGTTTGGCAGCCCACTGCCGAACACTTCTGCGTGACCGTAAAGTGATTTATACTGTGAATTATAAGGTGGGACTATGAATTGTGGGGTTTGAAAAGAAACTGGACATTCGATTATAAAAAAAAAAGTTTAATCATATTCCGATTTATACATCATTTCACTGGATGTCAGTATGAGTGTGTCTTGTAAAGATATTGAATAGCGTTGGTTCCAATTCCCCGTGCGCTAGGTTATATTTTGAAATTCGGTAGGGAATATGTCGGCTCGGCGTTCTCTCGACGTCCGTCTCCGGCTGACAGATGAGACCGATCCCGTTCGAAACCACTTTGAAATGTTGGTACTCCTTTTGCCGAACTGGTGGGTCGCTCTCCCGTTCCCTCGCCCGATGGCAATACGTCAAAACAGTGTCTAGCCTAGACTATTTTAGACCGATATAGCTCGTATATCGGAAACCTGAAAAAAAGAATCTTTAAGTAATCTTTTCTGGCTGCATTCTTCGTACAGTTATAACATTTCCTCCACTCTTATTCTATTTATTCGTAATGAATTAATTATCATTTATGACATTAACCTCACTCAACATAGTATACCTACATTCAGCTCATTCTACTTTCTAGATATCCTAGAAGGATTTATTCCTAGTGTAATAAATTGGAATCGCCTCAGTGTGGGAGGCCATAATCAAAGACAGTTCCAGTTAATTCGAAATAACCCGACGACATCTAAAATGCGTCGAGACGCTCTTAAGTTCCTAACACCAGGATATAATTCCCGATTGGGTTGAAATTTATTGGGCGCCGTTCTCGGCGCCGTTTCCGTAATATTAATCCGCAAATATTTCGGATGAATTAATTACGGCCGCGTTACTATCGATGCCCATTAGACGAAATTACTACTCTCGAAATTGTGTTTTGTGGGTGGGAGGGGGAGCTTTCAAAGCATATTAAATGGGCTTGGACCAATTTCCCGCGGATCGTGTTTTACTTTATTAATAGCCCCTTTTTCTGATAATACAGTTGAACCATTTTAACCTGCGTTAATCGAAGTAATATAAATTATTAATTAACATAAAGTTTCACTCGAATGTACATTTCCGCACCACCCTCAGGGAGCGCTAGTTTATTGGAGCAAGTGGACCGAACGAACTTTAGTTAAGTACATTTCCGCACCACCCTCAGGGGGCGCTAGTTTATCGGTGCAAGTGTACCCAACGAACTTTAGTTAAGTACATTTCCGCACCACCCTCAGGGGGCGCTAGTTTATCGGTGCAAGTGGACCGAACGAACTTTAGTTAAGTACATTTCCGCACCACCCTCAGGGGGGCGCTAGTTTATCGGTGCAAGTGTACCCAACGAACTTTAGTTAAGTGCATTCCCGCACCACCCTGAGGGGGGCGCTAGTTTGTCGGTGCGAGTGTACCGAACGAACTTTAGTTAAGTGCATTCCCGCACCACCCTCAGGGGGCGCTAGTTTATCGGTGCAAGTGTACCCAACGAACTTTAGTTAAGTGCATTCCCGCACCACCCTGAGGGGGGCGCTAGTTTGTCGGTGCGAGTGTACCGAACGAACTTTAGTTAAGTGCATTCCCGCACCACCCTGAGGGGGCGCTAGTTTGTCGGTGCGAGTGTACCCAACGAACTTTAGTTAAGTACATTTCCGCACCACCCTAAGGGGGCGCTAGTTTATCGGAGCTAGTGGACCCAACGAACTTTAGTTAAGTACATTTCCGCACCACCCTCAGGGGGCGCTAGTTTATCGGAGCTAGTGGACCCAACGAACCTTAGTTCAATACAGCTCCGCACGACACTCAGGGATGCGCTAGTTTCACCAAAATCATTCGTTGGGTGCAGCGTTTGTTAGCTATTACAACATCCTCGTAATGAAACATCAGATGAAACAAGATCTTCAGCTGTTCTTTTATTCAAAGAATGCTATGATGTATTACATTCTTATAATTCGAGGACATCTGCGGCAATGTTATATTCGAATTTCCCAGCTTTTCCCAGCTGGGATTGCGTTCTCATGACTTTCCCGTATCACTATCTCTGCGTTGTCCTCGCTCCTCGACCAGTCTTTGTAATTCCAAATCCCCATTTTTTTCCGCGCCCCTTTTATGGTTTCGCCCTTTGTTCCCTCCCCATCATATTCCGTACGCGGGGAGAGTTGCCGGACTATTGAAAATCTCTCGGGGCCCCCGTCATCGGCCATTGTCGTCCCGGATTTAAACTCCTGGGCTTATTAGGCCGTAACACTCGCGGTTAACATACCTTTTGTACGCCAGAATTGAGTTAATGATACGGGCCTCCCGTGGGTATGGGGATTTAAATTGGCCGATCCTCCACCGCCTGAAATATTACCTTGCATTTTTGACTTGTCAAAGACTCTTGGCAACTCGTATTCAAAACGAAAAAAACAATGTATAAATTAGTGGTAACGATTAGGTGGCCATCCGCCTGAAGATCTTGGGGGATAAGTTTTGAAAACTTTATACATATGTATATATAATACAGTATTCTATATATACGGAATGATATGAAATAAATGTCGAAATTAGATTTTTTTTAAATTAATACTCCTCACTATAGGCATAGGCCGGACATTCCCATCTATCGAAACCCATGAAACACGGGGATATTCCCTCCCGCATCTGCAGGAAATCTGGTTTATTCTTTATTTATACTTCTGTTACAAATCAAATGTTTTCCGCATAATCCAGAAGAGACTAATAATGTCTCAATTACATTGTCCGTTCACGTAAGTGCGTGTTTTATTATTTGATACCTTTTTTGTTGCAGGTATGTTAACCGATACTGGAGCCAATGCCTTCTACAGTAAGTTCCCAGCGATAGGTACTCGAATTAATGCTAGTTAGAGTGTTTAGCCTGCGTACTAGAGTTTGCCAAACGCCCGCATTCTGAAAAAATCTAACTGACCGGGGTCATCGGCGGCATCCCAAGAAATATCGTTTGATCGATTGATATTATCGTTATTGTAGTATGAAAAATTATTTTGTATTGCGTGGACCAAATTTTTCAACTGTGATGGATGTTTCACCCCTCGTTCGTAACATTATTCGGTCGGGTGTATTACTCATGCCGCAGGAAGATCCTCATTTGCCCGTTCGCGAAATACACGCGGGTAAATATTGATGTTTTTCATATCATCGGACCCCTTTCGGGAAACGGGGACGGTGCCGGATATTCTTTTTTGTGCTTAGTGTACCGCTTCGGATTTATTAAAAACAAGAGGGGGGGAAAAAAAACCCCCGGTACGTTGGGAAAAACATCCGGAGCATTTGTTTTTGTGCCCTCGGCGGTGTGGCCTTGACAAGGCCGCCCTCACCCTCATGCTCACCCTCACTGCGTGCCCACATTCGATATTCAACCCTCCGCTGTTTATTCACCGCCCTTCCAACCCCCCGTCCAGTAATCTGAAGGAACGTTTTCATTGAGCACAACTGTAAATCACGGAAATTCGAAATTTATTCGACGGGCACAAAAACCCTTTCGCGGGACGGGGGTATGTACCTTATTGGCATCCGAGACCTTACTAATTGTACAAAATCGTACATTTGACATATTGGACCGAAACGAGAGTTTGCTTAGGACCGCGAGACAACAGTGGTTTAGAGGTGGAAGAGAAACATTTTTTGTTTCTCATGAAATAAGATTTGTTTCATCGTGTAATTTTTATTTTGTTGGTGGGGTACTTGGATATACTATAGCCGGTTGTAGAGCGGTTGGATGCAATATGGGGTGCATGAGGGAGCGTTCCCACCGCGCCCCTGAACGATATCCGACCCGGGAGAGTAAAACAGCACCTGCCACATAATTTAAATAATAATAATGGAGACATTAGCCGGCCCTGATTTTCACCTGTCCGCCGCCGCCTTAAATTATTCATACGGGGCCGAGGAATGAGCTGGGCTTCGGCGGTGGGGGGTGGGTTCGTTAATACGTTTCGTAACATCCCGTAACGCGTCTTAATGAAGTGGTACCGGAGAAGAAATGGGGCCGTGGAGAAATATACGAGCGCGATGGGAATGGGCCCGACGTACGGGCGGGCGCGTGTACGAGAATTTACATTGGAATGAATTGTAAAATGCATGAAATTACAATCCTGACCTCGGGGGGTGTTCTTGCGTTGTGAAGATGTTCGGTGGGATTAAACAGATGTAAAAGTATGTAAATGCCTCAAGTATGGTCATGGCTGTCGGGGCCCCCGTGTCGGTTGTGCGCTGTAATGAATGTACATTTACTTTTTACCCGCATTTGCATAAGTAGGCTCGAGTTGGGACTTTCTAGCCCTTCTGTTACTTCGAGTTAGTAAGTGTTCTATTGAGTAATTTGGGATAACAGTTCGGGGGCTCCTATTTATAAGTTATTGATTACTTATAATTTATTCCGCTCATTCTTGCCGTTAATTTCTCCCCTTGAATGATGGTGGGTAAACGAAACTGGTCTCGGCGAGTGGTGACAGAAAATTTAGTGATGATGTTCTGATGAGAACATTGGAATTAATGAGATTTCTTTTAATCGAGTCACATTTAGTAGTCGAGCAAAATTGAATGGAAAATCTCTCGAAATAAAAATAATGTAACCGGAATACTAAAACGACGGACCGTTCTTCAGGAAATTCCCCGTAGAAACTGTAAAAATGATGATTAAAACATGTTTTCGTTGACTGTTGTATTGCCGTTGCTTAGAGTTATGTTATTTATTCATACAGTTATTCCCCTTCCCTAACTTGTTGTTCGGGGCGAACGATTCATTCGTCCATTTTGCATTTTCGTAAAGTCATTGGTTATTAAATGGACGGCGGCCATCTTGCCGCCGGTCCGCGCTCCAACTGGAAATATTTTAAGACGGGCTGCACTTTAACCGAGTGCCCTTCAAGCCCAGTGTCTGCGCTCAGAGCGCTAAATAATTTATGAGGGGATTGAGTGAAGCGTGCGTTCCCCTCTCAATTCTGCGTATTTCCATCCGCGAGAGGGAGCGGTAGGTTTTTTCGCGATTGGATCCGGTGAGACGGATTTTTGTTTGTACGTAAATTTACGTCGAGTGCGTCCGCCGAAAAATGAGGAATACGGAGCTTGTATTCAAGTACAGACAAGGAAAGCGGAAAAGAAAAACTGAAATTCCCCGTGCCCGTCTGCAGAATGAGTGCGCATGCGTGGGAGAAGAAGAATGGGATCATGCCCCCCCCCGCACTCTACGCGACGAAGCTGGTGAATAGGGAAGGCGGTGGGCGCCATAACTTACTCTGAGCCCGGCGCTCGGACAAAGCGCAGGAAGGAAATTCTCCCGTAATATACGGCATATTAATTAAAGCGGATTGTTTTCTTTTCTCTCTTTTTCATAATCCGGCCGTCACTTTAATCTGGGCGAGATAAGCGCCGTGTGATGGACGGTATGGCTATCTTGAAAACAGATAAGACGGCGGGCGCGTGACGAAACCGCGTTTCCAGTTGGACACGTCCTTTTTTTGGCCGGCTGTTGTCCTTGGGCGGTGGCTGGGTTTTGCTCGATGGCTATGAATAATGGCGGTCTCTCCCACTCTGCCCTGGCCGTCGTTGTGTATAGGGTTTTCGCATATGCCATTGTGCCTCCTCCGCCCGGGCCCCCACTATAATATCTTTCTAATGGCTTCGGCTTACGGCTTCCACGGGGTCCAAAAAAGGGACTACCTTTTGGCCCGCGGGCCACACACACACACCCCTGTTCAGTTTTTTACATTTTTCTCCAGCATCATAATGCCATTGTGAAACTAAACTAAGTAGAGTAGCAATATTATTTCTGCCATTTACTCTTCGGTTTTAAGTCTTCTAAATAACCCGTCCCGTGACTTTCAAAACGCAAGGTCCAACACAAGTGCCCTCTCCCGACCCCGGGATCAAAGTATTTTGAAGTTACGGCGCTACGGTTAAGCGCTTTTTCCGGTAGTTTCTCTATGTGGGTCGCTTCGTGAGATTAATTCGTTCGGGCCATTACGTTCGGTGCACGGTAATAAATTTCCGACCGAACGCCGTTTATTATTACTCCTCCTCAGGGGAGGAATAAGTACGAAAAAGGAGCGGACACCGGTGAAGAAAATGCGTCGAGAACTGCTAATGTATATATTTTATGTCGGTTAACGTGTGAAATCTGAGTAAATATGAATTTCATCGTTAGTTGTGAACCCTTCTGCCCGGGGGTGGACTAAGTTCTATCGGTGTACGTTCCATAAACGGAAGGCCGTCTAACGACAGCCGCAATTGTTTTCTTTATAAAACTATTGAATTCCAAGCGACAACGCGAGCCTTATCTGCGGAAAAATTCCCGTCTGTAGCTCGATCGAGTTAATGTCTACATTAAATGGACCGAGCTATTGCTACCGATTTCGGACGCGAGGTGCCGGTTTTGAAAGGCTTTCTTTTTGTCCAGCCCGAAGGACAGCTGGAACGGCAGTCGCCGTAAGCGGCGTACGCGGCTAATCAGTTTTTTTTTGTGGGGGGATTGGGGTCAATGCCGAGGGAAAAGCCGGGGGGGGGGATCGTCGTGTGTGGATTCTCAGTGGGAACGGGGTGGTCGGGAACGAGATATATATTGGTGGGAAACGCTATCTGTATCCGCTAGTTTTTTCTTTAAAAAAATTTAATGATCGAAAGCAGACTCGTAATTGTGTGGGAACTGCGGGTGACGTAATTCTAGACTAAGTTCTAACAATGTTGCGCATCTATGTTACTATTTCTTTTCTCGTGTGATTTGCATTTAGCATACAGCTCGTTCGATATCTTAACAATTTTAGTACTATGTTCACGTCTTATGTACACGTTTACTGATATTTGCACCTACCTTGCTTATTCTACAACGGACGAAGGAAATATAAAACAAGTATTCTAGAGTGTATACAATTTTGCAAAATGCGGGAGTGCCCTCATACTTGGTACGGCTTACAAACGTCTCATACATTTGGGGCCGACGGACCAATCATGATTATTGAAACACGTAGGTTATTTATGGAAAGTATACTTCTTGTGGGGGGGGGGGGTCCTCATAAGGTCGGTCCGGAATGACTTGCCGAGGTGGCTGGGTAAAGCCCCGCCAGTCGTCCTCATATCTTCCTCTTATATAACTTCAATATCGTGTCCGCCTCCGTGTCCTATTGGCGCGGGTCCCCTAGCCCCGGTAAGCCGTCGTCGGATTAAAAGGGAGTCTGGAAATAAGGCCCCGGGGGGTGGGGGGCAATCCCATTTGGGGCGCCGAAAGGCTCCGCTACTCCTCCCCCACGGGCCGCGTATAAATATTTGCACTGGGGCCGAAGGGAAATGGCGCCGACGGAATTCGGCGTAAATATAATTCGGTATTTGTGCGGGAGCCGGTCATGTGGCCCCTGTCAACAGGACTCAACCACCCACCCCGCCCCGACTACGGTTCACTAACCCCCGTTTCTGTGGTTCCTTATGAATTATGGGGTAGCCTACGCAACCCAACCACCCGAATGTCATCCGCCATTCCCACGTCCGACGAGCCCTTAATACCTCCATAATGAAGTACGTGCTCCTACGAATTTTTTTTACAGTGAACGGTCCCGCAAAGGTGGACTTACACCTATAGCGTCAGTTCACAAGTTAAGTTTAAAGAACTTTCACACCTGTCAACCAGAGGCATTCTGAACCGAAGTTGGTGTCCTCGTTCTACGAAATAGTTTCTTGGTTGTTAGGAATTATAAAAAAACTGAATATAAAAAACCTTTAAAAAAATAAGTAAAAACTATGTGTTGAGAAAACTAATCTTCGGCGGGCGCATTGCGATGTTGAAAACACGACTGCAGAACACATTCGCGTGAACTCTAATTACATACCTCTTCGTGAATTATGAGTCTTGATTTGGAACGGCCTCGAAAATAAGTACTGTAATTTGCTATGTTTCAGTTTGTTATTAACATCTATATAAATATGTTTGGTCAACGTGGGTAATTTCCGCTCGGGTTGAGCGTACGAATTTAGTAAATTCGTGTTTTCATGTTATCGGCAGAAGTTTACTTGCTTGTTTTTACGCCTGTTGTTGCTAACAGTTCTCTCTGTTGTTCTTAACAGGTGGAAACGCTCGATGTTAATTAAACAAAGTAATTAACGGGCGTGTGTTTCTTAGTTGTGTTAATCGGATTGTTTGGTTTTTAAACGTCGGTTGAAGAACGTTTTAGTGTTTATTGGAAACACATCGTTTTCGCGTTTTGCCATTGTTGTACGTGTAAAACTATTTGTTGATCAGCGTACGGGTTTTTGCGGTACAAACTGGTTTTCATTGTATAAAGGGCGAATAGGAATCGTATCGATTCGCGTGAAATATTTACAGTTCGTATTTAGTCGAGTTTTACCCGAAGAAACGCTAAGAAGTGGAGCTCGAGTCAAGCTGAATCAGTATTCTAAAACTAAATATTTTGCACTAAAAAATGGGAGTAAAAAGTAATAATGTCGTCCGTTAAAAGAAGGGTTGCGGGTAACTGACTGATGAATAAATGAGTTAAGTGGGGTTTTTCTAATTTATTAAATTTAAGATGACTGCTTGGAAGTGTGTTGGAATATCTTACCACTCGCTGATTAGATTAGCGGCTAGAGCCCCGCCATCTTCAGTCAGCATATTACTGAGCCACTCGAGAATGTCTCTCGCCACTACACTCAAAAGCGATGAGAGTGTTGAGATTTGAATTAAATAAACGATACATTAGGTTTAAAATTTAAATTCGCCGAGGTTGCACCACCGAATATTCTGAATATCTTTATTTAGAAATGTTCATTCTACCGTCAATATCCGTTTTGAGTTGGGTCAGACTGGAGGTTATGGCGTCTGTATTGTTGTGTTATTTGGAAAGTGGCTCCGTTTTCCTCGTGTACGTGCGCCGTATGGCGAGGAGGCCGCGCCGATGCCGGGAGTTTGTTGACTTTGTCCCCCCGGCCGGGGCTTGCGTAACTCTCCGAGCGAAGTATGAGTTGTGCTTGGCACGTTGTCGCCTTGCGTCATTGATTACAGTCGGTGTATTTTCTCACCGGCCCCCTTCAAAAGGAACGCTCGCGGTCCTTGAAGATAACGCCGACCAGCCGAGGAAACTCCCGCCTCTTCGGTCGATTGAAATGCAAATGACGAAATTGCGTTTTGCGTTCGGAATTTATTGCCGCGGCGGCCTCCGTTCAAAAACGCGTCTATCTGAAACACAACAAAACGGAGGGGGGAAGAATCAAATATAAACACAAACCAGTTTATAATACCTGTTTTGTGGCCTGCGAGGGGTTGGAATACCGTAGTTGTTGTGTGTCTGTCTCCTCTCGCTGGTTTGGTCTTTTGCTTAACAGGTTTCGGCTGCTCGCCATCTCCAGTAGCGGTGTTAGTCACTTTGGCACCTTGGATGCTTGGGCATCCTCACTGCACTGTGTCCTTGTACTAGTACAAGTCAAACCTGTCTGGTACTGTGTAATCACGATCATAAAGGTTTTCCTGTTGATCCAAAATTTATTGAATAAAGTTTATTTTTAGTAATCTAGTTAATCGGTGCAAGTGAACCCAACGAACTTTAGTTAAGTACATTTCCGCACCACCCTCAGGGTGCGCGCCAGTTTATTGGTACAATGTCCGAACGAACTTTAGCCCAACGAACTTTAGTTTAGTACATTCCCGCACCACCCTCAAGGGGCGCTAGTTTATTGGTTTAGTTACCCGCAACCAACTTTAGTGCACCACCCTCGGGGCGCTAGTTTCTCGGTGCAAGGTGTACCGACCCTCAAGAACCGAACGAACTTTAGTTAAGTACATTCCGTGCGCACCACCCTCAAGGGGCGCTATTTCTCGGTGCAGGGACGCTAGTTTTCGGTGTACCAACGAACTAGTTAAGTGTACGAACGAACTTTAGTTAAGTACATTCCCGCACCACCCTCAGGGGCGCTAGTTTTGGTGCAAGTGTACCGAACGAACTTTAGTTAAGTAGCATTCCCGCACCACCTCAAGGGGCGCTAGTTTCTCGGTGCAAGTGTACTCAACGAACTTTAGTTAGGTACATTCCCGCACCACCCTCAGGGCGCTAGTTTGTCGGTGCAGGTGTACCAACGAACTTTAGTTAAGTACATTCCCGCACCACCCTCAGGGGGCGCTAGTTTATCGGTACAAGTGTACCCAACGAACTTTAGTTAAGTACATTCCCGCACCACCCTCAGGGGGCGCTAGTTTATCGGTGCAAGTGTACCCAACAGAACTTTAGTTAGTACATTCCCGCACCACCCTCAGGGCGCTAGTTTATTGGAGACCCACGAACTTTAGTTACATTCGCACCACCTTCAGGGGCGCTAGTAGGTACCAACGAACTTTAGTTACATACCACCGTGCTTATCCGCAACGACGGCGCCGCACCCCTAGAACAAGTTAACAACGAACTTTAGTACCCCGCACCACCCTCAGGGGGCGCTAGTTTATCGGTGCAAGTGTACCTAACGAACCTTAGTTAATTAAATTTCCCCAGCACCCTCATGGGGCGCGACTTACCCTCAGGACGTAATCCATCGTGGTCTCAAATTCATATTAGTTATCAACTTTTAAAACCTTCTCTGCCTCCACAGCTTTCCATCGCAGTACGATTCTGGAACTTTCGTACTTATCCCATCGCTCAGAATCTCACCAAGAATAAAAGCGCTTAGCCTCTCTGTGCCCTCCTCCATTCAAACAGATACTGTTTCTTCTACTCTTCTGTTGTTACGAGAGCCACAGTTCCGACTTGAGCTAATCGTAGTCGACAAATTAAACACATATTACGACAAAATAAAACGGAATGTTGGCCGGATCAGTTGTCTTCTAATCGAGAAATCGTCAACGACCTCACTTAAACTGGTTATATTAAGCTATAAATATTTTATGACCGTTTCAGAAAGGTTATAAAATATTATCTTTTGCCAAGACAATAAAATAATACGCGACTATTAAAAGTTATACTCAGCTAAGTGAAGTCATAAAATGGTTTTAGTAATAAGAATTATAAATAAAATAAATCCTCTATTCGATTGAAATTAAGAATGAGAGTTTTTGTTGAGTGCGTTTTGTGAAAAGCAGAAAATTATGTTTCACGCCTGTTATATGAAGGAATATGACAACAATATTTATTTATTTTCACGAATGCTGCTGATGCGTATTCTTTTCCGGGTTGTCGGAATAAAAAATCATTGACACGTTTGCGTAACGGCATCGTGAAAAGCCTGTTTATGGCGTCCGACTTAAAATCGTTGCGCGGACAAATCGGCCGTTTTGCGAATGCGAAGCTCGCTTTACGGCCTCTCGTTAAAGCGCGGACATTAAAAGCGTCTCCATTTCTCATCTCCGCGATAATAAACGCAGTCATCGCAATTGATATATTGGGCGGGGCGGGGCAGGAGTCTCCCTGGAAAGATTCCGGTTGACTAAAGGTCGGAGCACTTAAATCTGTCCGCCCGTAATTACGAACATGTTTTCTTTTCTCATTTTCGTAGCGGCCCCTCCCCGTACAGAATGCGATACAGAAATCCCCCCACCCTCTAATCTTCCTTATTGGGACTGTTACGCAATTAAAACAATAAAAGAAGCGCGCAATGAAATAAGTATTAGTTCCTTCTTGCCCGACCCAAACTCCCGCCCCGGCTGATTACCAATGTAAATGCCCTCCGTCGGGAAGTTGAACGCGTGGAATTTACTCCCCGGGTACCGGCTCCAATTAGTCTCGGTTAGGGCTGCAACAGGAACATATTCACCCTGCGCTCGAGCCATTTCGAGACTTCCGGACGTCTTAATTAGTTTTATGTCGGACCGAGGCGTAGTACACACGTTTATTATCAGTTTGGAGAGTGCGAGCCCCGGTTGTTGGCGATTAATCTTCGAAATCGGCAGTCCTCAATTACCACTTGGCGCAACAATGAAATGCCGTTGAAATAAATTTAAATGAAATAAAAAATAAAATGTTTGAAAATTCGATAGTAATGTGTTCCAAAACTATTAACTTTAAAATAAAAATTACTCAGAGAAAACTGGATGGCTGAGAACCTCACCAAGTATAAAAGCGCGAAACCTCCCTGTGACTTCTTCTGTTGTTACACAGTTCTGACTCGAGCTAATTGTAGTCGACAAACTAACACCCACATTACGACAAAATAAAACGGCATGGTGGCGGCATCAGTTGTCTTCTAATCGAGAATGCCGTTGAAATAAATTTAACTGGAATAAAAAATAAATAAAAACTGTTTGAAAATCTAATAGTAATGCAGGGTTCCAGAGAAAACTCGATAGCTGTACGCTGGAGATTATGGTTATCTGGCACATACCGACGTGTTTATCGTTTGTTACTGATAAACAGTTTTCCGAAAAATACGTTTTAAAACGTATTTAAAACAGCCCGGTGCTCAGTTGTAGATAGAACATTCGTGTTACCATATTTTTTTATACTAGTAAAAGGGCGACCTTTCGTCGATCATTTAAACAATTTCGTGTCGCACTCTCGATCATATTTTTTTTCCCACGGTTTTAGCTTGTTTTTCCTACCGGACCCTCCCGTCATTTACAGAACCCCCAATCGACGATCTCGGTTCACGAACTTCACCCAGTCGAGGCTAACACCGACGTGACAGCGGACTCTGCTTCGGTCGAATTTTCTTCCGAACCGGAGCGCGAAATATTCGGCCCGAACTATTCGGTGAACTCGAATTGCGCGAGTTTAGCTGAGTACGCTTCCGCACCACCCTGACGGGGGGCGCTGTATCGTGAGAACTCATCGAACTTTAGTTAAGTGCATTTCCGCACCACCCTGACGGGGGCGCTGATGTCGCCTTGTAGGCGTACCCAACGAACTTTAGTTAAGTAGACTTCCGCACCGTGTGAAAATGGTTTTCACAACCGAGGATCGTAACGGCGAGTACTGTATTTCTAAATTGGAAAGAGGCAGAAAGGTATACGTGCATCGCTATCCAGTTTGCTAATGTTGCACAAACATTTGGACAACCGCTCTCTATTATTAAAGAGGGTTGTTCTAACCGCGATATTAATAACTGGCATCCATTTCTGTTGTTTACTCATTTTCGGTCGGTGCAATAGTAATACTGGTGGTGGGGGTACAAGGTATACCATTTTGTTTAAACAAATGTCGGCGTTGATGGATGGCTATTTTAGATACGCATTATTGCAACGTACACTCCGCTTCGAGTTGTTGGTTCGGACCTTGTAATTACGGACTTCGACTGTTCTTGAAACTGAAAAAATGAACCTTCACTCGGGCTCAGATGCCGAGTCATCCATTCCCTTTTATGAGGCGCTTCTGTCTCGGATTCCGGTTTCTCATTAAAAGCGTTTCGGATTTTCAAGTCTCGTCCGTTCGCTGTACGGCGAACAATTGGTAATTACGAACATTGTCTAAGCAGTCCGGTACGATGCTGTACAGTATAAAATCATCGCGTTTTATTGTCGATAGCCATTTGTGGAAATTACAGCTTCATTTAATTGAACATTAAATTACAAATATTCTTAAAACCGCAAAAATCCGTAAGAAATGAATCATCTCTATTGGGATCTCCTGTCCGTCCTAGACAGGTTTCATAGTGGGCCCATCATTCAAGTTAATGGTCACGTTTTTTTAATAGACTAGAATTAAAGCTAGAAATGTGCTATAAATTTTTGTACGGATTGCATTCCATTCTGAACTTTTTCAACTGTACTCGCTATCGTTTCCAATTGCGTAACAATCTCGCATACGTTATCTAGATACACATGCCAGTGGTATCAGTACTCCTGAAGTGATACTTCCAGACGGTATATTATACTGTTAAGCTTAAAAAAAATAAATTTATTCTGTAATCAAAATTTCCTCCCAACAATCAGGTAAGTAGTTTAGAATACATGTTTTTCTGGTCTGCGAGAGGTTGGAATACCGTAGATTTCGTGTGTTGTCAGTTTTGGCACTTTGGATGTTTTTTGGGCATCGTCACTGTGTGCAGACGACAGACAGACAACCCCCGCAGAAGTGACAGTGACAGTGCAGTGGGGATGCCCAGAACACATCCAAATTGAGCTAACACGCTACTGAAGGTGGTGGGGCAATGAGCTAGACCAGACCGGCGAGAGGAGACAGAAACACACGATATTCACGGTAATCAAGGTAAGTCGAATGATTAATTTGTATTTGTGTCTGGTGTGTTTTTGTCGATCCTTTGTTTCTATTGGCGATTCGATCGGCTGTTTTACAGTTCCGACGGGCGGTTCGTTGGGGCGTTCAGCGCGCGTCTCACCAGAGATGACGCACCTACTTATTTTCACCTGGTCAAATAGCATCTGTCCGTGAATCGGCAAAAAACACGAACGAAAGGTGGGGGTGGGGAGGGAAGGTTGAATCGAACTCCCTCGTGCGTCACCGGCGTTAACGATCCGCGCTGTTAACTCTGTACCTGTCTAATAAACAAGGCCCCCCCAACACCCCCTCTTCTATAAACACTTCCCCCTTTCTTCTACCCCATTATTTTTGTACCGTATTTTGCGATTATCCCAAACAGACAATATCTTCAGGTTCGTTATTTGGCGTTACACGAGGTCTGTTATAAAATAAATTACAAAACTGTAACTTTTTTTACAGACAGTGGTCAGAGGACGATCGCATACAGAAAGTATTATACAAACTGTAGTGTTGCCTTTCAGTTGTAGCAGCCGGACGTGTGAGACACATAAATATGTATGAACCTTTTTTTAAGCGAGATATGATGACTGGACATTCTGTTGAGATTTTGTTGAAAACGTTTCCTTTTTTCCCATTTTAAGGTAAATGCTTCTGCCTAATGAGACCTGTTACATTATTAACGTCCGCTTAAAAGGCCGTTGTAGTACGAAGAATCGCTCTTCGGCCCTTCACCTTCGAAAACATCGGGCGGGCGATTTATTATTAATTTCGTATGCAAAGAGGTCGTAAAATATTAGGGGCGTAAAAGGAAGGAAAAAAATGGAATTAATAAAAAATGAGAAGAGATCTTAATTAGGACATGAATAGTTATGAATGTTTACCCCGCTAATGGTAGCGTCGAGTCTTTTCTAGAAATAATTTCCTGCCCGGGACCGAACACTAATTTAACCTCCTAATTATGGTTAATGGTATTAACTGTATTTATGTGAACTGTGTTATAAAAATGCTGACTGTAAACCGGGTCGTTGAACTCCCTTGGGTCGCACTGGCCTCTATTAACTTTATTATTTTCAGTATCTGTTTTTTTTTTTAACTCGCATCGAGTAACTCTGTGGCACAGTATAGTATCTCTGTACTGTTACTTACTGTGTTACTGTCGGATAGGAGTAACGAGAGTGGGTGCAGCGACAGTTATCGGTTAATGGAGGCCTCGTATGCTTGTCCGCAATGTCGGAAGTAGGTTTGAATTAATTGTAGGTATATGGGGTGGTGGGGCGGTAATGACCGGCGTTGTGTAAGGACGCCTGCGCCCGTTCAAATGCCGGCCTGTGAGGGACAAGGCGGACAAAAACTGCAGGACCAATGGGCCTAAATTACTTAACGAACGTTTATTGAAAAGCGAGGGAATGGGAAGGCGGTGGCGTCTCCTCGAGGGCGCCCCATAATGGGAAGGAGAGAATGGGGCCCCGGCAATAAGAGAGGCCCAGTTCTATAGGGCACTGATTGCGACACCGCACACACACACTATCCTATCCCTAACCACACAATTAACATTATTTTTATAAAGTCCATTACCTTAGGCATATGAGGACCAATATCAAATGTCCGTCAATATCCGAATATCTGAAAAACAAAGATGCTTCTTGTTCGGATTTATGCTGACTGAGACTGATATTTCGGTTTCAATATGTGAACATACAAACAAAAATAAAAAATGTATCCCCATGCTGTGTGCCACTAACAGTGAAGCCTGCCTGCAATTAAGGAATTCATAAATTTTACTTGTTTCCGAAAAATCTATTTTTCCACATTGTGCATAACATTATAATGAGTACTCATCGAACTATCGCCCTGAGGGGGTGCTGAAGTCGCGTTATAGGCGTACCCAAAGAAATGTTAAGTTAAGATTTCCGCACAACCTACAAGTTAAGTACCTTCCGCACCTCAAGGTGCGCTAGTTTGTGGGTGGCGCTGAGAACTTTAGTTAAGTACATTCCCGCACCACCCTCAAGGGCGCTAGCTCGTTTGAAAGGCAAAATGGAACGAACTTTAGTTGTTACATTCTCGCACCACCCCTGGCGCTAGCCTGAGCGCGAGTAAAATGAACGAATCCCGGAAGTTAAGGATAATTCTACACCACCTCAGTTAGTACATTCCGCACACCCTCACATTCCCGCACCACCCTCAAGGGCACCACCCTCAGCACCACCCTGCGCTAGTTTCTCGGTGTAACGAGTGTACCGAACGAACTTTAGTTATGATTCCCTGCACCACCCTCAGGGGCGCTAGTTTATTGCGTACGTGGTACCGAACGAACTTTAGTTAAGTACATATCCCGTGTACCGAACTTTAACGCGCTATTTGTCGGTGCGAGGTACTTGTCCGCACCACCTTCGAACGAGTAGTTAAGTGCACCACCACCCATTCCCGCACCAGGGGCGTTAGTTTCCTCGGAAACGAACTTTAGTTAAGGGCGCTCATTCCCGCTTGAGTTCTCTAAGTGTTTATCGTGCCACGAACTCAAGCACCACCCTCAAGGGCGCTAAGCATGTACCGAACGAACTCATTCCCGCACCACCCTCAGGGGGCGCTAGTTTTCGCAAGTACCGAACGAACTTTAGTTACAGTACATTCCCGCAGTTTGTCGGTGCACCCTCGCGTTAGTTGTCGTGCAGTTAAGTACACTTCCGCACCACCTCAGGGGGCTCAATCTCTTCGGAAATGCATCCAATGATCAGTTCGCTCCCGCACCAACCTCAGGGGTCCGCAGTCATCTACGCAGAAACAGAATAACTCCTCACGCCTGCGAACAAAATACATAGATATATTAACATATTGACATCATTGTATACCAAGATAGGATTTATATTCTCAGCAACGAAAATAACAATATTATTCACAGAAAACGAAATCCACGACAGATATAGTCGCATGATTTCTAAATGTAGTCATTGTCGGACATAAAATGGGGCTTAACGTCTGCGGACTTTTGAAACATGACCAATATCTGTTTATTTATGGGATGCGTGGCGAAATTTCACGCGTCCCCAAAACGTGGCACCGATTTTCGTACCGGGCGAATTTAAATAATGGACGTGTTTTTTCGTTTTTTTTTTTGCCGAAATTTGAAGTGGTGGGACCGCCTCGGATGCACAAAGGAGGAGGGCGCGAAAAAAGGGGCAGAGGGTTGAGGAGGGGTTGGGGGGGAGCAGGCCGCCATTTATAAATCTGCCAGTGGCCATGACACGACCAAAGACAAATGTTGGTCCGTATTTCTTTGACGCGACTGATGATACATCGCTGTTAGGCAGTTGTGTAGCGAATTTCCCGGACACCGTTCCTACTTATCATTATGCATTCGGGACACTGTTTCACTCAACTTTATAATTCTTTTTTTTTTTTGTCCGAGCATTACCCAACAAGTACCCAACCTCCCCTTCGAGTTTGATGCTAATTTCCATTTTAAATTGTAAAATAACATTGGACTGTTAGGATTCTTCCTGCATTCGAGACAACATCATTCTTGAATTGCCGACAAGAATCTGCAGTTTTATTACTTTAAAAGGTCCAGGGACGTTTAGAGAGCGCTGTACGTAGAAGGTGTCCAGCTCGAGTGAGAGTTGGAGTAGTTTTTTGTAGGTAAAATAAAAAATTTTCTTTTCGACCGTGTTTTTCTTATTTCCTCCAATTCTGTCTATAAATCTGTACATCGAAAAATATATACACCCTATCAACTTATCAACAGGAAGAAGGGAAATTTTTTTCATTTGATTCTCCATTCTGGACGGCATTTGCGATAGTTCGCTCTGAACCTCTCGCTCAGAACTGGAATTGGCCCATTCTAGCCGTCCGCTTCCTTTCGCCATCAGGAAGAAGGGACAGGAAGTATCAATGATATTAATAATTATCACCCTAAATGAGACTAATTATTATGTATCCAAATTGTTATTTACTGTGGGCTCAGTTATTAATGAGCGCTTCCCCCCTCCAAATGTGGAAGACTTTGTGCGTCCGTCTGAAAATCTAAGACCCTATACTTTTTAAGGTTAATTTTGAAATAAGGGCTCTTTATGATTACAACAATTCCCATTCAGTAATAAAGAGCTAATTTTTATAATCTATAAGTCGAGGCCAACCAAAAGAAAAATTGCCTCGGGGTCATCCCAAAGTGTTTTCGCGTTGACGTCCCGAGCTTAAAATGTGTAGCACTTATCTGATATCCGAAATGGGCTGAAGCCGGCCCCGGGGCCCTAATAGCCGGAACAGGAGGAGAGAGAGAGCTTGTAGCTCTCTCAGAGCTCTCCATGCTAATTTATGGTAATACCGCGGCCCGGGCTGAAAGTCTGCCGAAATTTATTTCGGTAAATTATAGCCATATTTAAATTAAAATTCACGGCCGCGGAAACGGTTAAGAATAAACAAGAGCCGAGAGCCACCGAATAGGAATATGGTGGCATTGTTGGGGGGAGCAGCCCCGGAGAGGATTATGCAGATGCGACGCCGAACTTGTAGCTGACAAAAATATATACATATTGTTTAAACTCCTGTTAAACCCGTATATGATATATATATATATATTCAAAGGTGGAATTGACAACTCATTGTAGAGCTCCGGAATTGAAGTGCTAACGATGTTCTATTTTGGGGACGCGCCATGAAAGATTCAAATAATTCCCTTCATTGTCGACAACAACAATGGAAGGATGGGGAATAACAATAACCGGTGATATACACACGGCCGTCCTATAGGAAACGGTCTCCGGCTCATTACTTATTATTCCCGGGAGATATTATGTTAGCCTCGTGTGCGGGGGTCGATCCTAACCGCCGGCTGTTATCGACAAGGTTTTGACCCCCGTCGATAATTAACTCCGATTAAATCCGTTTTATTGTTGAGCGCAGTGCGGGCAGGCTGTACTGCAGCGTAGAATGCTGCAAGGGAACGGACAGAATAAGGAAACGTGAATTTCTTGATGTCATAATAAGAGTACAGACTAGTTCGCGGAACTGTGCAGGAAAAAGGATCAGGCTGAAGAATACAATTGTCCTGGCTATGCAGTTTAAGATTTTACAGCATTACGGCAAGTAAGAGAGTGCTGTAATTTTATCTAAACCCAATTCTGGAGATGAAGAATTATTACTATTGGCCTAATCGCTTCTGCTCGGCGTGTGCTCTGAAAGACAAGTCGAAAAGTGCCAAGGAGTGGTCCTGACCGCAATTGTAACCGTAACTGCGATTGTACAAGAAATATTGCAGATGGGCGATAGAATATCGCGAGAATTATTTTTCCGACGCAGGCTGGCGGACTTCGGGCTCAGTAGAAGATTTGAAAAGCTGAACTTTCGAGGCGGGTTTCGTCGTTGGGTCGGACCGGTGGGGGGCGCTTAAAATGCCCGTGACGGGCTCTATAAAAACAAGCCCCTGCCCACCTCCTCACACCCCCATAACCGACGGCATGAAAAGGAATGGGCTACCGGCGAGGAATTCCTCAGGTGCCGGTTTTAAAAGGAAGAGGAGCGAAGGGTGGAAAAGTTTTTTTTGAAGGGCCCTCTCCCCCGACTGCGGGCCTTAATTTACACCTGCCGCACCACAATGTCCCCCTTCCCCTCACGTGACCGTGTCGATAATTACTGTGATCAGCGCACTTTTTAAGAGACCCACTGCGCCGGAATTCCACCCGGGTGTCGGATGTGTGTACAAATAAAACCTAGGTAAAACGTCTTCCTGTTCGGTCCACGAGGAACAGTTCTCAGGTACTAGTATCCCTGTATACCTCCTAGGTATGCTTCCTGACCCTAAAAACTGGACACAACATCTCCCCTTAACCTTCCCCTTGATTTAGTCTTCCTGCTATCTTCAATAGCACTTTTTTGTATAATACAATTTTAATCCACAGCGAAAGAATATTTAATTACGACGAGTGATAATTCTTGTAGCTCAATAATTATAGAATTCGTTACACTTTATGTAGGTATTCTCACTAATATTAGTGGTTTCCCTCGCGATATAATAATTACAGATAAATGTTGATATCAAAAATAAAGTCCCTCGATGTATAAATAAATAAATAAAGTGAATCGTAAGTAATCTAAAAGTTAAATACCATCGTTATATTTGGTGCACTGGAGATATCTAACATATGAATAAGCGTGAAACAATGGCACACATGTTCTGTTTAGAAATATCTAGGAAATTGTAGTCTCGGTATGTAAGGTCAGCAATATGTACCTGCGTTGCCGAAACTAGTTAGCGATGTATTCATTGACTAACGCGCCTTTCGGTTTCCCTATTACTAGTCCAATTGGCCAATATTGGACACGGAGACCTCGATATTTCTCTGTATTACTTTCTCCCCCGTAAATTCGAACGTAAAGACGGGTTTTTGCGGGATAATTCTCCCCACATGAAATTCCATCGTGATTTTTCACGAGAAACGATCGGTTATGGAACTGTTATCCTTGGCATTTGATCCTGGGGGGCATCCTGGCCCTGTTCCTAGAACAGCGCTAATGTCGGTTCTTTTTTATCTTCTAACGTTGAGAGTTCAAGTATAGGCCAAGAAAGAGGCGGTGGATTGGAATCGAGGGCACCACGCCCGCCCCTAGTAAGCGGTTTTACAGGAACATTCAGCAAAACTATTATATCTAATGTGATCTCTTATTTTAGTTCCATACATGTATTTCCTATCTCATACAATAACCACACGGAACATAATCAGTCAAAGTACCGACTTTCTGGAATAAAGTAGCACAAAATCTGTCAATTGTAAATAAACATTATAAGTAAAAATATATTTAGCAATTTTTCCGTGATAATCACCCAATCTGTTAGGAATGCTAAAACCTGATTTTAAAAATTCTAACTCGAACATCGGAAATTGTTAAAACATAATTACCAAGTGTTGCACTTAAGTTGTGTATTTCCACACCACCGTCTTGTACCATGAGTGCAAATTGAACTATAGTTAAGCACATTTCCGCGCCACCTCCAGGGGGCGCTAGTTTATCGGGGCTAGTGTACTCAACGAACTTTAGTTAAGTACATTTCCCGCACCACCCTTTTGTGGGAGTGTACTGAACGAACTTTAGTTAAGTACATTCCCGCACCACCCTCAGGGGCGCTATTTTGTCTGTGCGAGTGTACGAACGAACTTTAGTTAAGTACTTCCCGCACCAATCAAGGGCGCTTAGTTTCTCGGTGCAGAGGTGTACCGAACGAACTTTAGTTAAGTACGAACCCGCACCACCCTTTAGCAAGGGGCGCTGGGGCGCTGTAGTTTCTCGGTGCAAGTGTACCGAACTTTAACATTCCCGCATTCCACCCTCAAGGCGGCTAGCTCGGTGCGAGTGTACCGAACGAACTTTAGTTAAGAACTACATTCCCGCACCACCCTCAAGGGGCGCTTTAGTTTCTCCCGCACCACCCTCAAGGGCGCTAGTTTCAAGTGTACCCAACGAACTTTAGTTATATTCCCGCAAGGGGCGCTACCGAACGAACTTTCTCGGTGCAAGTGTACCGCACCAGGTACCCCCAAGGGCGCTAGTTTCTCGGTGCGAGTGTAGTGTACCGCAACGAACTCAAGGGCGCTAGTTTCTCGGTGCAAGTGTATACCGACGAACTTTAGTTAAGTACATTCCCGCACCACCCTCAGGGGCGCTAGTTTCTCGGTGCGTACCCTGAACTTTAGTTAGTACATTCCCGCACCACCCTCAAGGGGCGCTTTCTCGGTGCGAGTTACCGAACGAACTGTACCGGTGCCCTCAAGAACTGTAGTTAGTACTCCGCACCGAACTCAAGGGGCGCTAGTTTCTCGGTGCAAGTGTACCGAACGAACTTTAGTTAAGTACATTCCCGCACCACCCTCAAGGGGCGCTAGTTTCTCGGTGCGAGTGTACCGAACGAACTTTAGTTAAGTACATTCCCGCACCACCCTCAAGGGGCGCTATTTTGTCGGTGCGGGTGTACCGAACGAACTTTGTTAAGTACATTCGCGGTGCGGGTGTACCGAACGAACTTTAGTTAAGTACATTCCCGCACCACCCTCAAGGGGCGCTATTTTGTCGGTGCGGGTGTACCGAACGAACTTTTGTTAAGTACATTTCCGCCCCACCCTCAGGGGGCGCTATATATTAATAATAAAATATTCATAACAGATAAACCAATGGACAAATTTTGTTATATCACCTGTACCAAATCCAAACAAAGATTACCCCACCCGAGGGGTACCGGTGCCCCATAAATTATAGACCAATTGGTTTAACGAACAACTCCCTCAAACTATTCGCTCATACGTGTTACACATTAAAGAAGTATCGAATAATGTTGCTCTGTTTGTTCTTAGCGATTTAGCCAGTAATCAATATGACAAACAACACCGAAATATTTCGTTCTCTTGCGTTTTTAGCTGCACGCACGTTCATGAATTTTTTAATGAATTGAAAATTACCGTCCCAAAGAAAACGACGAGGTTGAAACAACCTCGAATAATTTATTCCCATTTAATTTATAACCGCACTGGCAGTAAATGGGCTCGCAAGTCGACTTTGAAACATTCCTTGTGTTACGAACGTTATCGTTCCTAAAGGGAATAATTAAAATGCGGACCGTGTGTTACAAGACTTGAACGTGTTTCAGTAAACACTCCTGATATTAGGTAATTCGTACTCTCTCAAATGGTAATAATTATTTGTTTCGATAAATGTCATTCTAGTACTTTTTAATTTACCGTGACGGACAAAATGAGCAAACTGTAATGAAAAGTGCAGAAAACAAAGATTTTCCGGGAATAAATAAATAAAATGTAGGGTATTGCCGGGGACCGTGTCTCAATATTTATTCAAGAATTGCTGAGGCATGCAAAAATCTCCGCACGCTGCGATAGAAGATGAATTTTTTTTTTTTCTAAACGCGTTGAAATATATCGGTCATAAATCGCAAAAACAGAGTCATAAAACTGGTCCGAGTGTCGTTAGCATTCAAAAGGAGCGGTAGGACCTTCTGGCGTGATGACGACGATGATAGCGATTACTTTGAAATATCCCATCTACTCTGAGTTGTGATTAATGGTAATAAGTTGCGTAAATTATTAACTACGCCCCGTGGCCACGATAATAGCGGCGGCGGTTTTAAGGGGGAACGGCCGTCGGCCCTTTTTGTTTCTTCGTTTTTTTGTTATTAATTGTGGGCTGCTCCTTCTTCGCCTAATGACAACGGCTTGAGCGGTAATATTGGCAGAATGAGGGATGCTAACCCGCCTGTCGACTTCCTCCGCCGAAAGGACTTAATCTACGCAGACTCAGTATACTTCCCGTACGTGGCGTAGTTTTGTTTTTCGTACCAATAATGCCTGTGTGGCAGACACCGGTCCTTTAAAAATTACTCGTCGCCTTGAAAATTTACGGTTAAAAAATGTTTAATAAAAATAATGTAAAAATAAATGTTTTCTTGTAATAATACTCCTTCTAGCGACTCCCCGATCTTTGAGCCATGGCCGCTCTTCAAACACTGACCTGAAGCGCATATCAGCAACGGCAAAATTGCGCTGTACGAATAAAGACTAAAGTTCCGGTTTTCTTGATCTCCAGTTACATTCGAAAGAACTTGGCAAATAAGTAATCCTTTACCGATGAATTACGTGCGGTGATTCGTGCCCTAGTTAGGGGGTTGTAGGAATTGGAGCTTTAATAATGAGTGACTTTGAAAAAGCTCGAGATGCACTGTAGCGCCGCCCCGATAAGCGCCGGCGAAGACGCGGAAGCTAAACGCTGCCGAAGCCAGTTTTAATAAAGGAAGTTTATTTTCAACGACGCTTCTAATAAAGCGAAACTTATGTGGCGTTCCGCCTTTCTGCATTTTCATATTTCAGATTCTTTGCGTACACATTTCTGGGGAAAGTTATGCTGCTTGTCCCGCATAGAATACGGGACCGGATTAAGAGGATTTTGGACTTTGGGAAACTTGGACGCGAAATCGTTGCCGCGGTGGAAATAGTTGTTAGCAGAATTCTTACTTTATTAGCATATACTCTATTGGCCAAATGCTTTTGTGTATTATAAGTTGTGTAATTCGAATGACACCGGCGGATGATGCACGTAATATTGTATTACCGTTATTTGTCTGTATTTACATTAATTGCGAGCCGGCGGATGGGGCCGGTGATGGGTTCCCACTGGAACAGGGCCCTGGGGAAGTATGCGGGGGCCATTTTTCTCAGAACTCGTTATAAGACCGTTAACCGGCGTTATCCATCCAGGTGATGGTGGGGGGTGGTGGTGGGGGGGGGGGGAATCTTCCGCGAAAGAATTGAGCCATTTTCGCCGGATTAACTTATATCGAATCCGCCAAAAATCCTTCTATATACGGACAGGGGACGGCGTAACCTTTGCGGACAATGGACCCGTAAAAAATATTGGGTCCGTACGCATTGAAAGCCGGCGGGGCCGCGTCGTTACCCAAACTTTATTCGGCCGAGGGCCCATTATGGGGGAGTGGATTCTCAGTCGGTCTCTGATATTTCAATAGGCCGGCGTATAATGTGCCCGCCCTCCCTCACCATCTGTATACGGTATATTTTCGGTTTATTCCGCGCAATGGACGGTTTCGGACGACACTTTCGCCGCGTATAATAGTTGTAAATTATATCGTAAGAATTTATGCCAGGAAGAACATTTCATTGGGTACATCCAATCTCTCATAGAACTCAAAAACCCCTCTGTTGAGTAGGATTTCTTTATAACAGGTTTTTGCATATGAAGGTAACCCTGAACTTTACGACTAATCTAGGTTACGACTTTTAAACGAGTGGATATAAATGAAATAAATTCGTATCGATATTAATTATTATTACGAGCCCACTGTTTATTTAATATTATAGCAGAATACATAAAGAAACAATTTCGTTAGTGAATGTCCGAATTTTGTTTTCCTCAACCCGGGCAGAAGCCTGCCGGAAAATGTGAATAACATTCGGATATTTCTTCTGAAATGAGATTTCTTTCGACAACAGCTCTTCCGAACGGTAATTTCAGATTCTTATGACCAGAAGTGAAGTGCCGTTTTCCTTCCTCCGCCTTAGACCCGGCATTTTGTACGAAATGCGTCACGGGGTCTCCCCCCCCCCGCCTACAGGAACATTCTTTGTTCCAGACGAGAAAATCGTGTGCCGAGGGATACTGAAAAACCGGTATTTCTTGCCTGAGAACAAACAATATATTTCTGATACTCGGGTAATTGTTCCGTTAAATATTTATAAGAACGCTGTGCAGCAGGGCCCCGAGTTGCTGTTTGACGATAGCTTCAAGCAGTCTGAGTTGGATTCGGCTTTAAAAAGGGATATTTGATTGTTCTATTCCACTCCCTGCGCTAATTTTCAGCCTCGTGAATTAATAAACGGATTACCGGAAGGTAGGTCGTGTCGGTTGTTGAAAAGCAATTTTTTCTGGCATTGTAATTATTTTGGTGTAAGGTTATATACTCGGCATATATACGGCAATGTTTCTATAAGTATTCCCTTTTTAAATTTAACATGACCACTTCATTATACTATTCTGTGTTTCTTATACTATGTTGTTTTCGTATATTTCGCATACTTTCTCATTGACTTCATTTAGAAGGAAGAGTTATAAACTGTGTATATGTATATATATATATATATATATATTTCTATATTACATAACATAATCGATCGTCTGTTCTTACCATATAACAGCTAATATCTCTACTGAGTTGCAGTTTGAAGGACGCGATTGCGCCGAAAGGTGAAGGTTGAAATTACGAAAAAACTCGTCCATTAGAGAAATTGAACTTCAACGATCATTAAACGTTGCCTTAAACGGGGTTACTGCTAAATATATGCTAATGTATGCAATATGCCGATTGAATGTGTACGGCGGATCTTCAAAGGCAATTGAACAATTTAATAATGCAAAGAGAAGTGAAATAAATCGACTGGAGTGATAAATTGTGCTATAGAGAATGAGAAGGTACTCCGGCATAAACCTCCTTTTCCGTTCACATTCCAACCTGTTTCTATTGTAATTTGCCACTAGAGCGACAGAAGGGAAATTAAACTTCAACATGTTTTGACAGTTTAACGGGTTTTCGGTAACCGCCTTCGGTGTTACCAAGGTAGGATATCTGTCGGTTTTGAAAACGGAATTTTAATTGGTATTATTCCGTATATTCGCTGTGTTACAAAGCGCAGATTGATCCAAAACAAGATTTGAGGCATCCCATTTCCTGCAAATAATTGACCTCACCGGGGTTCTTCTTTTGCGGCCAATTAGCCGCATTTGCCAAGGGAAAATCTGGATGACTATTATTTTCATTATTATGGAATAGATATACGTTAAAAGTAGTCCTTATGTGTAAAACGTATTCTGTATGTTGAACGAATGAACTAACTATTAGTAGCTAAAGGCTAAGGTTGTTTTCGAGTGTTACATAACGGGTGCATTAATTGTTCTGTATCTAGGGTGAAGTTGAATGCTTGCAGTTGAAGTTAGCATTGAGCAACTATATGTATAGAATCATAAATCTGATTGTGCCCACAATTACAAAACGAGAAAATATATCTTGTCAGATATCTTTATAACCACAATTATTAGTTTCCATTTTTATTTTCTGACGATGAAAAGCAGAAATACAAACCATCAACCCGTTATTAATAATACGTTTTAAACATATTTAAATCTATTCCGACATTTATAGGTTTTGGCCCGTGTTTAAACTAATGCGGCCTCTGCTATCGAAGAGAGAGAAAAAATAATGATATAATTCAATCGCTTTTATTTAAATCGAGTAAAATTCGACGATTTATATTCGAGTTTATTCCCGGCGCGTTAATGCATTTTCAGTGCGCGAAGTTAAGAAAAGAGGTCCGGCAGAAAGTATCGCTATTTTATGCTGAATTCAGTTACTAAGTCTCCGCCGAAGTAATATAGGGTCTTAACCGGTCCCGGCCCGGTAATGGTTTCATTATTCCGGATTTACCGGGCACTTGGTCTCAGGTCCTGCCTTCGCCTCGTTAAGTGTTCTGATATTGACAGTGGGGCGAAGTTTTGGCTCGGCGTAGAAATTGGGCTATGTTTTCCTGCGGACGCGATAAAAGACCCCGGGAGGGGCACCGTCGGCCCGCTGCTATTTCACCGCGTAACTACTAGCGTCACCGAAACCTGTTTTTTATTGAACTAATAAAATAAGACGAGCGAATGTGTCGACCCTGTATCCTACTTTGAGAATAATATTATTAACCCGAGAAAGAGGAACAACGTTTGCTGTATTACTTACATTCTACAACGTTGATGTAATCCTACAGACGGGAAGGGCTTGAAACTCATCGTGTTATTGAAAATGATATTTTCAGTGTTATATACTATGAGATAAGGATTTTTTTTAGTGCGAAAATTCCTGGTTTATGAAATAATAATTATTGCATTCAATAATCGCAGACCTTATTGATAGGCAGAGGTAAAAAGGGAATGATGTAATCGACAGAACTAACGAGGATTCTTTAGATCGAGCCTTGAAAAAACTATTTTAGCGCGTAGTATTGTTCCTGGGAGTTTGTTTTTTTATTTTTGGCCGATATTTTATCTGAAATTTGTGTCAGAGGACCATGTTGTCATCGTTCCAGCTTTCGGTTAACGACAAGCTTCGACTCTGATTTTATTTTTGAATGACATATTACACGAACGTTATACATTCCAATTTTCCCCGAGCTCCGCTTAACGGGCCCAGTTCGCGTGATGAAATCGCCCGAAGGTCGATTAATTGAATTTTAAATAACCCCGTATTTTTAAGCGAATTCCAATCGTATTTTTCGGAGTCAAATCGGAATTGCAGATTCTGTGATATCGGATTGAATATTTCCCGGCGACGGGTCGCATTCAGCGAAATCGGGCTCACTATGAAATAATGTCAGTTCCGCACGAGCGTCACGGAGGCACTGACGTCTTGTTTCATGAGCGACCAACGAACTATACTTAAGTACACTTCCGCACCACCCTGAGAGAGGCGCTGATGTCGCGTTGTAGGCGTACCCAACAAAGTATAGTTACGTACACTTTCGCACCACTCTGAGAGGAGCGCTGATGTCGCGTTGTAGGCGTACCCAACGAACTATAGTTATGTACACTTCCGCACCACCCTGAGAGGCGCTGAGTCGCGTTTATTAAGTATGGGTGATGCCACGAACTATAAGTAGAGTACACTTCGCACCACGTCGTGAGTTAGAGGCGTACGTATAGCGCGTTGTTAGGCGTACCCAACGAACTATAGTTATGTACACTTTCGCACCACCCCTGAGAGCGAGCGCTGATCGCGTTGGCGCTGTACCCAACGAACTATAGTTACGCACCACTACACTTCCGCACCACCCTGAGAGGGGCGCTGAGTTGTAGTTGCTGTACCCAACGAACTATAGTTAAGTACACTTCCGCACCACCTGAGGGGCGCTGATCGCGGCTTGTACCCAACGAACTATAGTTATGTACACTTTCGCTTGTTAACTTGTAAGTCTTGTGTATATAGTCCGCACCACCCCGAGAGGCGCTGTCGCGTCTAGGTTAGGTGTACCCATCGTTATAGTTATGTAGCTTCCGAACATTAAGTAGCACCACCCTGCGTAAGTCCTGACTATAGTTATGTACGCATAATTTGTAGGCGTACCTAACCCATAATTGTACACGTCCGCACCACCAGGAGTTCGTGTGGCTCGGATCGTAAGATTAAGACGGTGTAATTTTATTTATCCACTTATTCATGATTATATATTTGGCAGTATATGACGTGGGCGGAAAAAATATCACTGTAATAAACGGCCTTCTAAATATCGAGTGGACAATTCAAACTCGAAGCCCCAACTAGTTCATGGAACTTTTCTATTACTTTATTTATTAGGATGCGATAATCCGTCTTGCTGCGGTGGCTATTCATCATAGGCGACGTGTAAATTCATAAGGTAGCCAAAATGTATACAGCGCCCTTAAGGGGGTTAGCAGATAGAGCTTTCTGTGGAGGAGGAGGGGGAGGGGGAGGATGGCCCCCTCCGGGAGTAGACCTTGGGGGGTAAACCTGGCGTTAGCCGGCACTACGGTGTAGATCGGATAGCGGGGTGACGAGCCGCGGGGTCGTTAGGGAGAAGCCGCCGCCCCATTAATATTTATCGTGTGTGTGGGGGCGGCGGGGGAAGATTGCGCGGTCTCTTCACAGCTACCCCGATTAGTCTAATGAGGGGGCCATACAGCTGCTTGATTAATGGACTCCAGCCAGGGACCAATCATCCCCTGTTGGTTGGTGCCGGCCTCCCAACCATTCAAGTCCCCCCCTAGACCGGACCCAAGGCGAACTTCCGAGTCGCTGACTCGATCCCATTATTAGAACTTAACCTAGGAATTAAAAACAGTTATATTCTCAACCCAATTAGAATATTACCTTTATACTACAAAGGAAAACTACTTGAGTTTAACCTCCCAAAAGATGGGACGAGCACATGTTACGAAACTTTGGATTGTTCCCATCGTGAAAGCTGAAGGAGGAGGTTGAATATTTAATGTCTCCAAAAACCGATAAAGATTTATCGAGGAGAAATAATATTACAGTGAAATATAAACCAATTATCAGTAATAAGTCATTTTTGATTATGCGAGCCTTAGTTGTCACTAATTGAAATTCAATCTATAATACAATATCAATTAACAATATATATTAGCGTAAAATCGTTACAATAAACTTTATTTTTTAAATACATATATAACTGTCTCTATATCCAACGCGGTTTTTATTTTGTTTCGGTTCATTGAAAGAACCATTTTGTTGGGATATATAGCTAAAATCAATTACGCGTCCAAAATATTCAGCATTTGTTATAAATGGGGCCGTATAATTGAATTCCATCGACCGTGCATTTTCCGCATTAATATCCCCCGATCGCCGTCATCAATAAACAGGGGTATTGCATTTAGATATTTGCCTTTCTAAATTGGCATTAATATTGCATAAAAGGTTTGCCCGGCTGCGCTATTTCCCTTGTTGTTTTTTTCGTCCCATCATCGCTTTGAAGCGCTCCGTCAGTTTCTAAATTCTAACTGATCAAACACTGGAACTAATTTGAAAGTTCTTTTTAAATATTAATATGACTACCAACTAATTAAATCGAAAAATAAATGAAGTGAGGCGGAAAAATACATCAAGCCTGAATTGGAAAATGAATATATACTTGAATGAGATTTGTCGTTCTACATCCAAAACGTATTAATAATACGCTTACTTGAAAACAGTGCTTTACATTCAACTGTACACGGATTTAAACACACCAACATCAGATGAGATAATTACCAAGAAATGTGTTAAGAACAACACAGCTGTCAAAACACATCAGGTTCACACAGCGCCCAAGTTGGAATTAACCAATAAAACGGCGATGAAATATAGTCTAATAGGTTGTAAAATACGGTCTAATTTTACATGCATCGAACTGTATTGAACATCGACCGGTTAATGAAGAATGAGTCCATTATTATAGTCATTATAAAGCTAGTACATTGTACGCTGAACATCATTCTGGGATTTGGAGAAATTAAGAGTCAAATTAAAGTAAGGTTGGGCGGGGCTTACATTGACCGGTATTATTTGGTTTGGACCTATTTCGAACAAACTGCAAATTGTTTTCTGACCGAGAGAAGCAATCCGGGGACGTAGGAAATTATCCGACCCAGAAATTGTCCGCCTTTCTAGCCAGTGTAACGAAACAGTGTGTAATTTTAAACCTAGCCCACTGAAATTATTCGACAGCATTCATTATATAGCGTAAATAATTGTTATTAAATTAGTCCTAAAATTGCGCGCTGTAATAACAACTACTGTCCGTTGGTATCGGGCAATTTTATTTGGTGCCACGGGGGGATTTATTATATTCGAAGCGTTTTATTTGAATTGAAATAAGGGTTTATTGTGGGGCACCCGTTATTTCCTACGACACAAAATGAAATAACCGAACGTCAATTCCGAAAAATATTGTAATTTAACTTGGTATAATATGTATCCAATTTCTTTATCCCGACTTTGAAATTATTATATTGCCTTTCTTATGCGATTCATTGCACAACAAAATAAGAATAAGAGGTTGGAAATAATTATTTTTCTATACATGATTTAGAGTTTTCAATGCACGCGTCGTTATCCAGTATTGTAGGTCGCATTTGAACGAAACCTCTGCACGCTAGAAAGGCTGGTCTTTGTATTCCCTTCGATATTACTTTACAATAGTGAATTTATTTATTATCATTTGTAGAAAACACGCTTAGAAACCCCCAGATAATAACCCGTTAATTCGACACACCGGATGGCAAATGTGCGCCGTCTTACTCTCCAATCGTGTGTTTTCGTCCCATGTTAAGACCTGTTAAGCTGTCACGTCATCGTTTTGCAGAATTCAGCTAATTTTAGCGACTCTTTTTCTGACACTAACAATGCAAACTGGATGTCAAATCGACAACAGAAATGTGTGAGGCAGCGCAAGACCAAATCATCGAGTGCAGAGAGAAAATTGCTAGAATAATAATATTAAATAAACGACATTTTATTTTAATGACTGACTCAGAAGCCAGTAAGTGTAAGTCATTTTAAGACAGCTATTAATAACACATGCGATAATTCATTAGTACTTTTTATTTTATTTTCTTAATTTTTTTTCAATTACGCAGGACACATCGATATATGGAGATTAGCATACATCCTGTGTAGAGATTAACATATTATTCACATATATTACACTAGTTTTTTTTTCATTTAAATGACTGGTCTTGAAACAGTCGGTAGGTTTAAATAAATACTAAATATATACTGGGCTTTAGAGGGAAGGGCTACTAGCTAACCCGTTTGCGATCGGGTCCCATTTTAAAACAAGGACATCAACCCCCCCGCCCTCTCCACCCAGTCCCCAAATGAATGTTAATTAGATTTTCCGGAGTACAAACAAGAATTAGAAATTTAAATGCGTTTTTGTTTTACGTTTTAGTTGGCAAATTAGCGATGATTTTGCCGGCGAAGTTGGGGCCGTCCTTGTTGTGTTTGAACTGTGCAACAAACAGGGCCCGCCCCCTCCGCCGCCCTAATTAGCCGGCTTTTATTATTCCCGGCCGCCGGTTGATAATTAACGTTTTGTTTTTGTCATGTAAATCGCGCGCGGAAAAAGGAGCCCCGTATGTAACACGGGCCCCTAACTTTAGGTCAATTTGTTTTCCACCATATTCTTACTATAGCTATAAACTACCAAAAAAAAATAAATTCTTATATTATATATAGTTTCAAACATTCTCAAACCGAATTCTTATTCTATTGTGACCTCACAAGTTGGTTTTGAAATAAAATCATGTCTTCTATTTAACATACCAACACGTAGCATAATTTGAATTCCAGCTCCCTTGATCTTCTGACGAACATAAGGATAAGGATTGAAATCCGCAGTAAGGGTACAACAAATTTAGGTTATCCCAAATTCTGTGTTCAAATCATCGAAAATTCTGGTTTAGGTATCAGCGGCATGAGGCCAGGATTGCAAACCATAATTGATTTAGTATAACTAAAAATTCAACATATTGTAGTATGTTTTTCCTGTAGAAGAAAGGAAGAGTTTAATTATCGAATATATATTATCGATTAGGGCGCGTGTCGCTAAAGTAGTGACATTTTGATATAAAGTTCGAATACGGTTGGAATTGGAACAGTTTGATAATAATTAACGAACCCACTATTTTATCTTGAAAGTCCCACTAACTAATCGTCGTGGACGAATAAGAACCGTGCGGTTTGAACCTCCGATTAACGTTATACACATTTTCCGGAGAGTCGTCGTCGATCGTAATGACGAAAATGATCGTACGAAAGTTTTTTTGTGGACGAAACCGTTTTGACAATGACAATGTATTTCGAGCGCGTCAAGACATCGTCTGAGACGCGTATAATAATAAGAACACTGTGACTGGGAATCGTGTGGTCCGGTCGCCGCTTGAAAACCGCAGTTGTTGGGCTGCTCCGTGTACGAGTGTCTGATAATGATATCGGGGCCGCGTTATTGGCACCGACGTATAAACAGTAGTTGGGATCACCGCGTACTGCAAAATTGAGGCGGAAAAAAATTGAAACCGACGCGCTTAGGATGGACCGCGCCCACCGCACTCTGCCCTGGGAATGGGACATACGAAAAAAAATTGACTGTTTCGAAAGTTCCCAACCTCGAATGTGCTTAGACATTCAACGCAATTCAATATTTGAAAACTGTTATTTCCAATACATTTCTGTTATTTTGCATCTAGCAAATTATTGTGTAGCAGCTTTACATTACACAGGAAATCGAAACTTGGAAATAGGAACAAGTTGTCGATATTCTATACCTTTATCAGGTTTTATATTTCCAACGATTTATTCTGAGTCTTCGTTTCTTCAGTATTGTTCGCTCATAAGATAAAAGTGCCTAATTTGTTGTTGGTGTGCAAATCTGTATAGCGTGTGACAATAATTTTCGCGTTTAATGTATTTCTCACTTTTGCTCCTCGGATTATCTGTTTTAAAAATCGCGTAGTGTCATGCTCAAAACGGTGTTACCATTTCATGAAGATTCGGTAAAACTGTAATCCAGGAAATGATGAATCCGAATAGCGTTTCTTTTTTGTGAGTGAACGATCAAAATGGGGTATAAAAAATTCATTACCTTTTTAATTTGAAATACCAGATTTTTTTATATTTGTATCCTGTTTCCGGCGCGGACCGATTTTTCTATCTACAGTATTACTCATTAGGTTATGACATTCGATATCTTAACGTATTGTACGTTATTCAAATAAGTAATAATAATTTGCCGACTATCGGCCCTCCACCGTGTTCCCCGGCTCTTTGATTTGGATCATAATAAATGTTTGCTCCAATTATTGTCGGTACTGAGGGGATGAGGGTGGTGGGCGCCTTTATACCGTGTTTGTGCTCAAGGACCTGCAAACAGAGGTAATGAATGTTCAACACGGGCGAAAGGGAAAGGGGGTAGCGCCCCCGAACTGAGGCCGGCACACCCCCCTCCAAAGGCCTCCCTTCAACCCCCGGCCCTGTTTACCACCTGAATTTAATATCTGCCAGTCGGTTTGTAATTTCCGCCAGTCGCGGCTGCTATTTATCGAGTTCGAATTTCGGAATATGTCCCGCCTAAAGTTAACTGTTAATATTGATCCGAACGTACGGCACGACTCCCGGCACGGGGTCGACTGCTCGCTCCGTAAACTGTACAGTTGTGACAATTAAGTACAGTGTAATTCTTATAGATTTTCTTTTAAAAATCTTTTGCCCCTTCTGCGAGCTGTCTCCCGCTGAAAGGAATGCTCGTAATTGAGCCGGCGGACAATTCCGGCTTAGGACGGTCGGGTTGATGAGCGCGAAATTGGTAGTATATTTCCGTCCCGTGATTGGAGTTGGAAATTGTTGCCCGCGTCCGCGGATAGATTGAGCTGTCGCGGCAATAAAAATTGTACTGATGGTCGGTAATTTGTTGGGCCGTTTAGACGCCCCGTTGGAAATAAACGCGCCTCACCGGTCGTGGACTCCCGGCGTTCTGTTTCGTTACGTCGGGGCATCGGCGTTATTACTTTTTGTTCTCACGATGCTGTAATTAAATTTACGACCAGTCTGCGGTATAATTGTGAAGCTTATAGCCTCGGCCAGTGTAATTGGTAGTTTATTGCTGTGCTCGTGGCTTGAGGCTTGGGAGGAGAATCGGTTTTTTTGGTTGGGCATATCCCACCTCTCTCCTACATATATACCCTCAAGTGACCGAAGTTTTTATTTATATAGGAATTTAAAACAGAGCTTACTGGAGTTGGTGAGCTCCGCTCGTATAATCATTTGCCATTTTTAATTGAGGCAAATTCTACCCCCTAACATTGTTTGTTCCGGAACAACTGCTTTCCATCTAATGTGCAGTTTTAACGCCTCTCCTCTCAACACTAATGCCTCATAATTAACGGTATAGTACTTCGGGGATAGTTAGTAATTGAAAGGAAAACTGATTAGTCCGAAGTGGCGCAGGACCAGAATTTGGGGTCTCGCACGGTGTAGTTACGCAAAATTAACCCTCCCAATTTGAAAGGGAGGAAATAAAAAAAATAATAATTACTATTGACAACAATCGATAAGGCATCTGTGTAAATTCCTAGGAGATATCCGCGGCCCATTTCAACAGATCCGTGTTCTACGATTTCGAGTATTCGTTCGAGGCACATTGGTCCTATGCTACGAAAATATGGAGATTATAGGTTTGATTATTGTCGACAAAATGGTACATTTTTTGATTATAGCAATGTATAGCTGTAAAGATAATATCGCCGTGTAGATTAATGTAAAATTGCCGAGCATTAAGTTTCGAATTAGCGCCACCGTTTCAGGACCTCGTGCCTATTCTTGAAATGAGGAATGCCCCGATTTGAATTTTTGATTCGGTACCCTTCGAAAAATTGGACCCCGGATAATTGAAGGAAACCTCCCGATTTCAGCCTCCGAATAATAGCGCCCCAATTTATGTGACCGCGTGTCCTTTTCGTCTAATGGTCTACAATTATGGTCGGTCAGAAATGCTGATTTTCTAAACATTACGTTATCCCTAGACTTGTGTTGTACTTTTGTGTTGTGAATTTAACGCGTTTACAATAAATGGAGCATTTTAATTTTCAAATATGTCTGACCGCTTCTCTCCCGTCCGCTGTATTCGGTTAGCACCGGAGTTGGGGGGGACTTAGTAAGCCGTATTCTCGCGGTTAAACCTCAGCGGTATATTATGATCAGCTCTTGTAGTTGTGCAAATGAGTTGGACGTGTGGCCACTCGCCGAGGGCCCATTAGGCTTTTTTTTTAGGGCCACAGAAGAAACCGACCATTACAACACAGTCATTACTATTCAGCCTCAGTTTCAAAGGATTTTTAACGAATTCACGAATAATGATGACGCCCGAAATGTTTTGTAAGTGGTCACTTGTCTGACTGTAGCCCTAGGTCACTGCCCCTCCGCCCCGCTTCAGCCTTGTGTCCATTGTACTGCTTATGCAGTTCAACTGTTTAGAGGACTGTCGTTTTCATTATGCTGAATTTTTTCCCGACACTGTTTCCTTTAAATGTGTACACTAAAATATAAAGGCTTTATCTCCGGTAATTTAAAATTGGTTAATATAAAACTACAACGGTTAATTATCGATCTTGGATTAATCGCAGGTGCGATCCGTCAGACAGTAGCCCCTATAATAGTCATTTGATGAAAAAAATATCCCGGCGAGATTGGTTCCAGAATCGAGATTTGATTGCTTTAAACGGACTCAACAATTGTGGGGCAAACCGTACTTAAGAACGGATTGGACGCGTCTTCAAAGAGAGTCGTTACGCCTAATGTTTTTGGAGTCTTGTGGTGCAATGACACAGTAAGTATTGGTGGCCGTTAATTCTGTACGCCCCTTTCAAATCATTTTTCCGTTCCAAACCGGTCATTTAAATTGAAAACTGCATGCAGAACGACTGTTTCTATAACGCCCCCGGCTCCTCTCAAACCGCATTCCCTCAATTTTATGAGATCTGATTATACTGGTTTCAGGTTCTCATTCATCGTAAGTAGGTACTTTGGTTCCGATTAATCCGGGAAATGATACTGCATTTTTTTATGTGGCATTTTCAATATATTTATATGGTACCTCAGTGTACCACTAACTGTACCGTGGAGCGTACACATAAACGCGGGCCATGAACTTGCACATATATCCAAACTGACCATCTAATTGTTCCAAAACTAAAAAAAAAAACACCATTCTTCCGGTGTCTCATTTCTAGTAACTCTTAGACGTACCGCAAGGAGGAGGACCCTAAACAAAGTGTAGACTGTTCAGTGCGTAAACTGAGAACGTAACAGGCCGTAAGTGGACTATTAACCGTAATTATTTCTAACGGCGGTTTACGACTGTCCACAGCGCCTCGAATGAACATTGTATCGATACCAAATATCGAGTGTTGTTCAGTGGACACGAGTTGAGTGAAGTGAGTGTTCAACACTTTCTGTGGGTCATTCAACGGCGAAACATACCTGAACATTGTACCGTTGTAAATATCTGAAGTAAAAAGTAAGTCCTAATATGTATGTCTATAACTGCAAAAAGACCCCTTACACTTGTCAACCCACCACGTTTGTGTATCTTAAACAATAAACTGTGTACATTTATAGAACTTAAAGCATGTGGATGTGATATTCAGAACTCTCGGTTGTCACCGAACAGGTATCTTTAAATTAATTTGGTATCCTTGCGCCTACTGGATATTATTGTTATTGTAACCTCGTATACTGGTAACTAACATTTCAATGAACTTCATTACTATATTTACTTACTATTTTACAGTCTCAAACCCGAGGATTATCCATTCCCTGTAGCGTATTATTTGCATAGGTGGGCCGTGTCTGTCGCCTTGACACTATTAGGGGCCGTTTTGCTCCCGTACCCTGAGAGCTGGCTCTAGTGCTACGAAGGCCGACCAATTACCCGCTTGGCGTATGCCCCTATGAACTCGGTTTCCTGGTTTCTAACGTCCTTCGTTCGGGTTTCAATTTTTAATACCGCTCGACCGACCGCCGCCGAAACTTTGGTTATAAAAAAACAGTGCGTTTCCCAGGAGAAAATATGCAATATGTACCGGGGACCGTCGATATGAGCGGAATCCAAACCCGTACCGGCCGACATATTTTATTAAAATATAATCCGACGGTCAGACCTCCTCTGAGAGGGCTGAGTTATGAGTTCTACTGAGCTTTGCACACAACTTTGTTTTTCAAAATATAAGCTCGAATATTGTTCAGAATTATCATTAAATGAATTCATATTGGCGATTAAAGGGGAAATTTGGTAAAACGCGATGTTTTACTGTAACAATATTAACCGACTGTAAAGAGCAAAAACCTGTCTATCGTAGGTTTAGTGTGTTTCTATCTCCTCTCACTGGTTTGGTCTTTTGCTAGACCGGTTTCTGCGCTAGCCTGCACTGTGGTCACTTGTACTGTGGTGGTTGTCTGTTTGTCGTGTGTATTTTGTTAATCGGCTTAGTCTTTGTCGGATTATCGGCCAAATATATATTTTATCACACAACTATCAGGTTCTGAATTCCAAATATGTGGCAGGAAACCTATCTGGTATTGTGTATTTACGATCATAAATGTTTTCCTGTTGATCCAAAATTTATTGAATAAGGTTTATTTTTAGTTATGTAGTTAATCGGTGCGAGTGTACTAAACGAACGATTATTGTGAAACTAGCTCCACCCTGAGTGTGGTGCGGAAATGTTCTTAACTAAAGTTCGTTTGGTGCACTTGTACCGATAAAATAGCGCCCCTGAGGGTGGTGCGGAAATGTACTTAACTAAAGTTCGTTGGGTACAGTTGCAACGATAAACTAGCGCCCCCTGAGGGTGGTGCGGAAATGTACTTAACTAAAGTTCGTTGGGTACATTTGCACCGATAAACTAGCGCCCCTTGAGGGTGGTGCGGGAATGTACTTAACTAAAGTTCGTTCGGTACATTCGCACCGACAAACTAGCGCCCCTTGAGGGTGGTGCGGGAATGTACTTAACTAAAGTTCGTTCGGTACATTTGCACCGACAAACTAGCGCCCCTTGAGGGTGGTGCGGGAATGTACTTAACTAAAGTTCGTTCGGTACATTCGCACCGACAAACTAGCGCCCCTTGAGGGTGGTGCGGGAATGTACTTAACTAAAGTTCGTTCGGTACATTCGCACCGACAAACTAGCGCCCCTTGAGGGTGGTGCGGGAATGTACTTAACTAAAGTTCGTTGGGTACATTCGCACCGACAAACTAGCGCCCCTTGAGGGTGGTGCGGGAATGTACTTAACTAAAGTTCGTTCGGGTACACTCGCACCGACAAACTAGCGCCCCTTGAGGGTGGTGCGGGAATGTACTTAACTAAAGTTCGTTCGGTACATTCGCACCGACAAACTAGCGCCCCTTGAGGGTGGTGCGGGAATGTACTTAACTAAAGTTCGTTCGGTGCACTTGCACCGATAAACTAGCGCCCCCTGAGGGTGGTGCACAAGTGTACTTACTAAAATAAACGTTTTTCAATAACGGTGAAAAACGTCCAATTTTTTGGATCAACAGGAAAACGTTTATGATATTTAACTATTTTAAACTAATATCCTGTCTAGTTTCGATTTTTGTTTTATTATTTCAATTAATTTTGGTCCTTGGATTTCGCCTAAGGTCGCTCATGACATGAGTGTAGTATGACAATTTGTCCTTTCTGGGCTAGAATTTTATCATGGACTATATAACCCACAGATGTTGAAAAATTAGGGTCCGTTCGCAATATTTTCCAATTTAATATAATGTTCCTCTGTTTTTTGTTTCAGGTGAGTTGTCAGTATGATCTTAGTCTTCTGCATGCATCTTGGTAAGCGATTCCTGGCATCAATTAGTGTTGTCTTATGTATAACATCGCGCAAAATATTAAAATGAACTCGCCTATTGCAGCGCAGGAAGATAGAAGCGAGATAAGATAAAAATCTTATCTGACAATCTGAAATTGCCTGCAGAACGATATTGGAATCTGTTATTAGACTTTGGACTGTACAGTCTGACGTAATACAGCCTAACACAGGCTTTGTTTGAAAAATAAGGGTATTGGGCTACTGGAAATTTTATTGCAATCAAGAAATACTTGTGCCTTAAAAAGCAATATGTTATGACAATCCTATATACGTATTAGGTCAATCTACAAGGAAAAGTCAAGTGGCAATTATTAAATATAAATATACAACAGTTATTTGTACAATATAACAGAGGGTTTGTAATTAGAGTCTCTTTTTTATTTGTTCTCTTGTGGAGTTATATTGCTGTATTTTAATTGGAATATATCATATTTAAATATGAAATGACGCATATACGATAGAGCTAGGGATAAATCTGGGCTAAATAAAATCCGTTGTTCCACAGAACAATATAAATCTGTGTGGTAATATGGGCACGAATGAATGTTATATATTTCACGATGTCATCCAGAAATATTCAATTCAGCCGAACCCAATCAATAGTGATGGGTGGACTGTTGCTATTTCCACAAATCGACGACTTGATCTCTACTATACGAATATCGCTGGAATAATACAGGTTTAATTGCTTTTTTTTATTCACTTTTTACGCCGTTTATTTACTCCTGGATCAGCACTAATCGTCTAAAAATTTATCATTGTTAATCGTCTACGTGCGGAAATACGTAATTAGGTAGCTTTCCGTTTATGATAAGTCACGCGCCGGTCCACGCGTGTGCATATCCTCCCGTATTAAGGGCGACGCTAGTATTTTTAAAAAAGTAATTTAATTTACTTTTATTGCCAATGCAAGATGTACGACAGTATTGCCTTGGGGTATGATCCAACTGACCACCATTGAACCTACATTGAGATAAATTACTGGACAGTAAGTTGGTAACTTTGCGAAGATAGTTTAAATAAAATAGTTTTTTGTAACCTCTAAGTCTCCTCTCGAAGTTTGGGAATTGTTTGAACAGCGCGCAGTGATTCGTAATAATGTTAATAGAACATTAAGTGTTTCTTTACCACTCTTATTGATTTAAATTTTTTTGTAATGAGGGTCCATACAGCGAAGGTTCACATAAAATACCATAGAATCTTACCGTAGTTCCAAATTTACGCCGAGCGCCTATAAAACGTTAGCCCGACATTGTCCCGCGGTGTTCTCGGGCTCGACAGCGTATGGTAAACAGAGGGTAATTTATACCTCCTAACGTTGGAGATCCGGGCGGGGGCAAATAAATCGGGTCCCCACGGGATTGGCGGTGGGGCCCCGCCTTAGAGTAACAGGTTGGGGCCCCATCCGTCTCCTGTTCGCGCCAATCCCCGTCCCTTATCCGCCCCTTAACAAGGGCCCAAATCTGGACCCGGGGGTCTCAGCCCCGAAATAGGACACAACGTCTCATATGTCCCATTCGACTATGAACAGGACGGGCGGTAATTAACCGTTGTACGTGACCGTTCGCTGTACGCATTTAAAAGATTATGATAAAGCACTTTCATAAAAAAAAATATTATCCAACCATGACTCACTTCGATTCATGCCGTTTGTCCAACTCTTTCGGATTGGAAAAAGACCTCCGATATTATTTTCCGGAACAGTTTTCCCACTGTTCGGAACACGAGGCGGGTGTATAAGTTTCACCGTTGGAATTAAACTGGCTCCCGAGTTACGTAACGGTGATTAAAGGCGGCGGCGAAGAAAGAGGATCGTTCAGGGCAAGGCTTCGCGATTGATGGGGGGGGGGGGGTAACCCAATATTTGGGGCTCCGTCTCCTGGGTGTAAAACGGAAAATAATTAGCGTCCCTGACCGGCACAGACTCGCTCAGAATGTCCCTCGTCCCAATTAGTTCCTAGATTGGGGTTGTGCAACTTGGAAACTATTGCTGAGCATTCGTTAATTGGGTTGTGGGATTCGAATTGAGATATCTTTTTCATTAAGGCAAACGAATTTACCCCTTTCCAGGAACTAATTTGAGGAAATACAATTATTTATGATAAGCAATTATTGCAGTCGAGATTGATTATTTATGCCGGGATTGAGGTTGGAATTATGACATGGGGCATTCCCCAAAGGATAAATGTTAAAATATCTGTGTTTCAAGTCAGAAAAAATGCAGACAATTATTATTTAGTAAACACAATTGAATCGATTTCTTATTGCAATCAAATATTTATGAAATATGAAACTTATATGCCTAATATGATCATAGATACGGCCTGATTTTTTCTTGTAATTTCCTATAATATATTTTATTCGCTCTAGGAAGTAGAGTGAATATTTTTTTGCACAGTGCTCTTGACACGACACGCTGTCATGTTACGGGTGTCGGAAATTAAAAATTATCCCGATATCGATCGTTCGTGATTTTATTGTTGGAGTCAGGGCCGGGCTGAAAAATAATTCATCTCGTGACACGGCTCAAACAGGACCTACTCTAAGCTAATAACAGGCATCAATCAAACTACGTCAAAGACATTTCAAGTTTTTAAAATTAGCATATTTCGAAAGGGGGAGATCGATTGGCGGCGATCTCGCGCTGCGAATCGAGGCGTCTCAAGGGCGGCACAGTTTTTTTAACCGGGAGCGTCGACGTTTTGTTTCCATTTCAGTTTTTGTGTCATGCGAAGAGCGGTGAGGTTTCAGGCATCCGAATCTTTATCCCTGGAGATTAATAACACTCGTTTTGTAAATTATGCGTCTTCTTTACGAAGACGCCCGAAATTAATTAGGGGATTAAGGGTTTACAGTGAAAGAAGACAGCGAATTTCAAAATAAACAATTTTATTTATTATTTCCTGAATTTTGTGGACCGGTAACCGGACGAAGCCGAGATGCCCAGCTGTGCTTCTATCGGCTCCACAGATATTGGAGAAAGGTGTTTTTTGTCAGGATCAAACTGACCGAGAGTTCTCTGCAATTTTTTTCTACCTGAGAGAAAAGGAGATTTACCAATACACCGAAAAGTATTTTCCGTTTGAAAGATCTCCAGCTTTACTGTTCGGTCGGACATAACCTGTTTTTCTATAACAGTTTCAATCAAGGAATAAGATATTGTATTGGGTGCTTCAATTGGTGAAATAAAACTGTTTTCCGCTATAGGATTTCCTCGTAAGATTGCGATCACCCGGGAAAATTTACAACGCCGTATAACCGAGCGGAATCCCCCGCCGTTCCGGTCCGGACCGGTTTCGGCTCTTCGCCATTTGCATATTACAAAGTAGCAGTGTTAAAGCGGGCCCGAACAAGATTTTTCAACGGGCGCGTGTATTGAGCGCGCTATGAACGGTCAAAGACTGGAAACCGGTCCCACCACTCGGGCTCTTTACACTCGTACTACAAATGTGCGCTTATTTATTTAAATACCCTTCCGCTTTGAAACACTTTGTTGCATTTCTTCTGGAGTTTAGTTTCCAATAATAATAAATTTGAACCAAAAATATCGGTATGTGCATACAAAACGACGGCGACTTTAATTATCGGTAAGTTAGCAGTGAATTGTGAATATTATTAGTTTAACATACCTGTTTTGTGGTCTGTCGGTGGGACATTTTCATATGCGACAGCAAGTTTAAAACTAAACTTGTTCTCAAACCAATAATAATCCGGTCTTATTAAATTTCGTTATATAAATTATACTTATAAATATTTTAGATTTTGTGTGATTCTGTCTCCTCTCGCCGGTTTGGTCTTCTGCTAGACCGGTTTCGGCCGCTCGCCATCTTCAGCAGCGGTGTTAGTCACTTTCGGCACTTTGGATGTTTTTCGGGCATCCTCACTGCACTGTCACTGTCACTTGTACTGTGGTGGTTGTCTGTTCATCGACTGAAGATGGCGAGCGGCCGAAACCGGTCTAGCAAAAAGCCAAACCGGCGAGAGGAGGCAGAAACGCACAAAATCTACGGTGAATATTATTTATCCACACGATTATTTGATTGGGAAGCGTGGTTCAAGTTTTCTAACAAATATACAAAATTTAGAATAATTTTTCGAATGTCAAAACGTCCAGACATGGAAAAACCCTTATGTATGGGAAAATACATGCGTTCACAGAACGAACGCCCGGTACGGTTTACTGGCTCGATATCGGTCCAACGAATTGATGCGTGGGTTTATCACAGGAGCGGATCGTTTTGCAGGTCGGGATTTGATTCGCACACGGTATACGCTCAAATTCAGGTCCGTGCGGACGGTCAGCTTCGGTCCGTTGCTTTTCATTAGCGGCGATGGCGCCCCCCCCCCCCCCGCGGTGCGGTCACAGGGCGGATATCTCTCCCGACCGTGTACCTGCCGCCCTAATGCACCCCCTACAACCAGCTCCCAATTAACCCCCGATGAAATCGACACTCCAACTATAATTAGCGATAGCAGTCGGCCGGAGTTTATTAATCGAGCGTTACTGCAATCGCTGGATATTGGGACGTTCGTTCGGCGTAGCGACCGTTCCGGTGGTGTAATTGCGACCGTTTATAATGGTGATGCGAAAAAACTTAATTCGTTAGATCTTTTTTTTTAACCTTTTTTATTTTTTTACAATCGACTACATAAAGTTATTGTTACAAGTGTTGAGTGTTTTCTTTTCACTTGAATGTCTCGATAAAAGAGACCCCCCAATGATGGCACTTTTTTCACATGAGCAGTTTACGGCTTCGGACTAAGAAGATCTCTGGGCCAGTGGCGTTTGAGCCGACGCGGGGAGATAATGGATGGTAAAGGAGGAAAGGGACTGAACGAGTGGATTTGGATGTGGAGAGAGGCGGGAATAGAATTTAAGGAAGCGTTGTTAGGTTAGAAACATACCAGGTACGAAGGACTTTTGACTGGAATCTCTGGATGCGGGCGATGTTGGATTTCTTGGCGGAACCCCATAGTTCTATTCCGTAAGTCCATGTCGGTTTTAAAATGGATTTGTATATTGTCAGTTTGTTGTCTATTGAAAGTTTTGATGTCCTTTTCAAAAGAGGTCTCAGCAGTCCAAATTTGCGGTTGAGGTCTGTTGTTTTGAGTCGGGTATGGGGATTCCACGTGAGTCTTTTGACTATGTAGAGTCAAAGCGAGCCTGCTGTTGGGTGGGAATAGGAGCATTGTTGAACTGAACAGGAGGGCTAGGTTGTCCTTAGTATTTGTTTTAAACATCTGGAACCACACAGCTGTGTGCAATTCTGTAGACAGTAAACTACAGCGATAATGCAGTTGGTCACCCAATGGGGTACTTTAAGTTCAAAGTTTTATTTTAGGTCCACTACATAATACCAGTGTAATATAAATTTGGTCTGACATAAGGAAAAATATATTTAAAAAAAAATTATTAGCTTTTGATTAGTTACTCGTCAAGATGCTTGCATTGGTAAATGGCGAATTTTCATAGTGTTGAGCCTGTGCATTTGAGATTGGGATACTACGGTTGTTATTCCAAAAGTCCAAAATCAATCCAGGATGTTTCGCGTACTTATTAAATTATATTCCCGTGAATATAAAGTATGATTACTGGAAAAAAGGCCTATAAGTGGTACATGCAAAAGGAAATAATTGTCAACCGGAAAAATGTTACGGATAATTGAAGGCTAGCGTTATTACTAGTATAGAAAACCGGTCGAGTGGGTTTCCGGTTAGGAGCTGTCGTTGGGGCCGAAAACTGAAACTGGTTCCGTGACTGGCTTCGGTCTGCCGGCCATATGTTTGTTGTGTTGGCTCCCCGTCATTACACAATTAGCATCGGCGGGGGGGGGGCCGGGGAAGGTGTTTTTCCCCCTGGGGGGGGGGGTCAGATACTGGAAAAGCGTTCGTCGAAAGGCCGCAAGCGGTTCGAGGACCACCTGTCACGAAAACCGGTTCCCGGAATATGACTTTTCCCGGTTTCGTTACGGGATTTTCGGAATCCGGTACCTCCGGAACGTCCGGTCCTCCTTTCACTGGGGGCTTCGATCCGAATCGTTTCATCCACTACAGAACACGGCGATGAATTTGTTTAACGATATTTACTACCATGTATGTATAGAACATGTTGCTAAAACAATTGTTATATGATCCTGAAGAGTTCAACGTTCGGCCAATAGATTAGTGAGGCACTTAAGCCTGAAGGAGCCTCCCCCGAACGAACATTCCTTGAAGATAAAATATCCTCTCGTCCAACTCGAATGTCACACAATTTCGGTGACCTCAAAAGAATGCCCATTATGTCCAGCCAAATAAACTTTCGGAGACTTGTTTTGTGAGAAACCGAAACCGGTCCGGCAAATGGTCAAATCGGAAAATTGCACGAAAGAAGGCGTGTCGCACTAATTATATAAATTTTTTTTTCATTTTCATGCTGTCAAAACTGAACGAACGTTTTCTCGAAGGTATACCTCCTTATTAGTCGCTGGGTCGATGACATTTTTAGTTGTGCTATACGGTCACGTGTGTTTCGGCCCCATACTACGGCATTTTATGGGTCCCCGGTGTGATATTTTACCTTTGTTGCCGGCGTAATTGAAACAGTTCCAACTCTTGTTTAACGCCAGTTGTTTGTTCGCCCCGGCCTGTCCAATCTGACCGTAAATGTTTGAAATGATCACTATTGTTTGAGTTTTACCATTTCGATCTGAGTCCGTGCTATTTTGCTGCTATTCTCGTGCGCAGGAGGGGGCGGGGGCGGTTAATTTGAACAAGGAAAATAGGATTGTCATGAAATCACTCCAATAACGTACATTCTAACTACCGTGTAAATTAAACTCTAGATTTTTTCCCTAGTCCATATTTGTCTATTCCTCGTTTACGTATCTCATCGTATTCAGCGATTAAATTTATATTTTTTAGGATTTGAAGGCCGTAAGTTAACGTCTAAGACAGGCTAAACCCAGTTCCATCTATCGGGAAAATACAACTTCGCCGAGTTGCACCAAGTGCCTTTATGTTGTAATAATGGTATATATATATATGCATATATTATAATTATTATATGTATAATTGTTATATAACAATACAATTGTGAACCATTTCACATTTATTTATACGTATAAGAAATTCAATTCCATTACATTTCCATAAATTTTTTATCCTATGCGCAAATTCCTTTATTACTCCTTTTAATTTTTAACTGTGCGTTCCAGCAACGATGTACAAACATATAATCGTGTAAATAAACTAGCGTCATTATTCGTTTTGCCTGTGCCGGGTTTCGTATTGCCCCAAATTGACGGAAGGATCAGTATCGTGACTTGATATTTCGTGGCGGCCAGGATTGAGAAAACAGAAGGGAAAACCGTACGTCGTAAACTTGACTACTGTCAGGGGGAAATACCGCCCGTCTTAATTACTACTACGAGGCTATTGGTCTCGTTGTCTCACACGGAATTGGACTTCTCCTCCGCCCGCCCGTCATTTTATAACCTTCGGCCCCCTTTGACGGCTCTACGACCGCACGAAAACCTCAGCCACTTTCGGGAAACTCTCTATCGCGCCAAACTTCTTGGAAACCGTTCATTGAAAACTGGCGACTTAAATTGGAAATCGTCGGCACGAAACGGTGGGGACCGAAATAATTTTTAGTGTTAAACGTGCAAAACACAGATGAGATGAAAGGTAATTTTTACATAATACATCATATTAATACAGTATTAACACTTCACGTACATTTCATAACTTACAACAAAGCTCCTTAAAATTGTATCATATTGTCTCGTCCATCGTTTGGTTCATTTCGGCGTGCAAATGTTCATCTATATATCTACGCTTATTGTTTATGCATTTCTGATATATTGGGAAAGTCCGTTCATCCATGATGCCCAATCTGTTCGGGTTAAACGATTTCCACTGTATTTCACACTGTATTTATCCTTTCGTGCATTGACAAACGTCAATTTGTAAATTTACAACTACGTATTTAACATGTGGTGATCACATGCTGTAAATATGGTTCAACCAAGTAATAAATAAGGCAAAGCGTTGTAATAATAAGAAACAAATAATTTTATGAAAGGAATTATCTGTGTAACCATATATGTCGCTAATGCCAAGATGAGTCATCGGGTACCGGCTAGATCCGGGTACGGGAGGGACCGAACACCGAACACTTCCTCAGGTGGAGGCTCATGACGTCAGTCTCGATTGAAACGTCCTTTGAAAACTCCGTTGGGTCCCACTCGTGTACGGGCGAGAGGGTGGGTACGTACGTGTAGCTATGCGGTACCGGCGTACCTGGTCCCGGGTTTATTGACCGGCCGTACCTGAGCCGGGGTCCCTCCCCCTATTGTACACATCTCGAAGCTTGTAAGGGGGAAAAATTCCGATTTATCTGGGGACACCTGTGTCCCCGGGACCCACTTTCAGTACCGGGGACCCCCATTTTTATGCATTCGGACTCCTCGGGCTTATTGTCCTCCTCCTCCCACTGAACCTCTACACACTCAGACAGGGTCGCTTTGGGTGAAAGCGGTTTCAATGCAGACGGAACGGCCTATTTTAAGATTCTATCCCATTTTAAGATTTTCACAATTCATAATTTATCGTTTCCCACGACGGCGTTCATATATATATCACCGTTGGGAATATTACTCTCAGAATTGTGAATACATCTAAAATAATGGTAGAGGTTTGCATATTGTAGCTTTCTGTTTGTCTGTGGGCTGGCCATCAGTACTATTGTGACCGCGGCCATTAGTTCTCCGCGGGCTATAATGTCTGGGAGCCCGGGGCTAGTGGTCTAAATAATTAGCGAAAACATTAAGGGCTCGGGGCCCCGACCAATTTGGCGTTCCTCCTCGTATTGGCCGTTCTACACTGCCCATTGATTGAATCGTTTTTAATTGAAGTTCTGAAATTAATTGGGACGACTGCGGTCCGCAGTCCGGACCCAAATTGTAATTAAAAATCCGGTAATTATTCCCCCGCCCGTTTCAGAATTGATTATTAATTTCATAGAATAAATTGAATTAGTCTTATTACGAGTTTGAGAAAGTCGGTGGGAGAGAAACTAGTTGAACGAATCATTGGTTACGGTAAAAATTAAGTTAATATTAAGTTGTTGAATCTAAGAAAAAGTGTAACAACATCTAAATTAATTATATTCCATAAATTATAAATTAAACAAAATTTAGCGAAGCATTTTGTATTCTAATCAAATTAGAATTTTTGTTCATCTTTTCCATTACAAGTCTTATGAATAAGTATTAATTTGTATTTATATGAAGTTTTAAAAATAACCTTTCCATTTACCTTACGAATTTACCTGCCAAAGGTCAGTTGCTGCGGTCACCTTTCTCAATTTTATCTTCATTTTTTTTTAGATGATCCTTGGGCCCGTTCTATTTGTATGTTAATTGTGTTTAAAAGTGTTCATTGAACGGCACCAACTCGATTTCGAAACAACAAGTGCAAACACCGGTATTTTGGGGAATTTTATATGAATCACTTTTGTTAAGTTTTCATTCCATTCGTGTATTGACGATTGGTCCTTTGGCCATTTTGGAATTCCGGAAAAAGGTTCGATGAACAGGTAAATGAACGGGAACAAACGATGCGGTCAGCATTTTCAATTTCCTTTTTCCATTTAGAATGTTCAGCCGCTTCGTATTTTGTGCATATCGATTCAAATATCTGTTCCGGGTTTATATTTTTAACAATATTTCTTACCTTATCCCGTATTCCCAGGTGATAATTTTATGAGGTAAGACTTCGATCTGCCGGGATCGTTTGACCGCCGGTCCATTCCGGAGCCGATCTCGGAAACCGGTTCTCGAGAATGTCACGGGTATTGGCTTACCGCGTCAAGATGGAAATCGTATTTTAGAGGATTTGCGTCGCGGATTATTGACTCCTCCAGCCCGAGTGTAAATAAAGCCGAAGGCTAATGCGAATCCTGATAATCCGAGAGTGGGCGTGTGATCTGAGTGATTCGGCCTTCGGGGAATGTGAAGGGTGAAAATATTCTGTGACGTTCAATTATTCCTTCAACGCTCAGTGGATTCTTGGGGGCCTCGGTCTTTCTAAGTTGTACCTGTTCTACAAGTCAATTAGTGTGTTACTAAACAACATTTTATAAAATACTTTGTCTTCGACACATAAACGTTTTGACTTAACAAAGGCGGTACATATTTACACGTCCTCTTCATCTTTAGGTTTATACGTAATGATTTATGAAATTAGAAATGTATTTTTATTTAATTGTAGCCGTTGTGTGCCGTGTTTATTCAGTTACATACATCGATGTTCGATTTGTTGCGTCATATTTTTTGCTAGTTTTTTCGTTCTTGTAAATTTTCATAATTTGTTTAGCGAATCCGAATTGTTACTGTAGGATTTGAAAATTTGGCTTTTTCTGTACCGCAATAGTTTAAAAAACATTATTATTACACGTATTTGTTCGAAAAAATATAACTTTATCCGGGTTAAATTACAAAAAATATTGCTTTTTATTTAAGTGAAAGCAACTTTCATAGGTAGACTAGTATCCTTTTACAGTCGGATATTAAGCAGTTATGACTTTTGAAAACCAGATTCGTGTCCACCTATTTCTTGGATTAATGACGTTATATTTCTGTAAATGGCTTGTAAAATTTTATTGAGTAATCGTGTTTTTATTTTCAATTGCAAATAAAGCTCGAAGAAAAAGCGCAGTGAAACTTTACCTTATTTTTACCACAATTTCAACAGCTGGAAAAACTCCCATTTTATATTGCACACATCGCGTCAAGCAATTAGCTTTTACGTCGTAACACGCTAAAACCAGTGTTATAATAAAATGTTAATGTTAAACGGGTGTAGCGTTGGACGGTTGTTGGATCGTTGTTGTAATTTAAGAATAAATTGAGTTAGTACGGGGGGTCCGTGAATCACCCGCAGCTGGTGGGAGTTTCTTGACGGTAATTTTTGGCCACTTCCTTCGGCGAATTATCCCCGCCCTGATTTCGACTCGGAGGGCCGCTCCCCTTTCCCGGGAGCGGTCCGTTTATCGGTCGGACGGCCGACGGGGGCGGTTCGAGGCAGATGGCACTCTGCCGGCTATTATCAGTAATCGCTTACATCCCTAATGCCTTTTCCTGTTGGTCGTGGGGTTCTGTGGGAGGCTCCGACCGGGACCTTTCGGCTGGTGGGAGGGGTGTAATCCGGATTGGGGAAAGGTTGGGAAAGCCCCCGACCCCAAAGCTGAACCCCCAAAGGTGGACGCCCCACTACCTGAGCATCTGTTTCTTTCCCTTCACGTATACTGCCAGACTTTCCGTTTTCCCTTTGTATTTTTCTTTTTTGTGAGGCAGGTAAACATAGTTTGACTACTTATAGTGTTTCCCGGATCGGAATAGGTCTGCTGGTATTCCTCCCCCCACTCAATGAAATTAGGTTAAAAATATACGGCCCATAAAAATACCAGGCGTAACCCTAATAATAATCATTTTGGCCTGGCTTTCTGCTTGAAATTAATTTCAAGAATTTAATTTATTTCACGGCCGATGGAATGTGAGCAGTGGTAGTGTATACTTAGTGTTAAACCGACTCTATTATAAAATGGTAGTGTGGAGAGAGTGGTGCAACGTTAAAGCCACCGCCCCCCGCCCCTCTCTCTAAGCCCGAATCGCTTCAGTGACGTTTCTGACCTTCGTGAAAGGATTGCACGGCTTCACGAGAAGACCCTTTTAACGAAAACGGACCGGGCGTTCTCCGGGGCAAATTGAATGAAAATTGTTTTTCCAGGTCGACAAATGTTGTTGCCATTATATAAAATTATTCGGTCTCCATATTTACTACAGTTGTGACTTCAAATAATGTTTATTAATTGTTTTAAGGATAAGCTGTTATATTAGTTGATAAACCTTATAAATAGTTGAAATGTAGAATTAACCAGTGCAAGGTAGGGTTATGACTGTTGGTAATGTGTTGGCAAACGAGACAGTAATGACAGACAAATAGTTATAAAAGTTGTATATGCGCTGTACATTTCTCTTTTTTATAATGAAATCGTGTTTGCTTTGAAACCGTCTCGATATTCTAGCGGTATCGCTAGAACTAGTAACAAGGATACCTTCGTTTTATCGGATGTTTCCCTTATGAAGTTTGTTTTTTCGCTATATCTGACGCAATAAAGGCATGAAACCCGAGAGTGGCACAAAGCGTTTAAAAAAAGTAAGGTAGGAAGATCGTAATTTTATTAGCGATTCTTTCTTACGAGACTAATTTTAAGCAGTTAATGCCGTTGGAAATTACTTAATGAGGACGACGATAAAAATCTAATTTATATGTGTGCACGTTTAAACGGTTTTCGTACACGAAAACTTTGCGAAATTCGTGACTAATAAGTATTCCCTTTTGGTGGGGGGGGGGGCAGTGCTCTGTTGCGGGTTGCATAAAAGTAATTTACGATTTTCCCCACTTTTATTACAAAAATGGCACGCTTTATGCCAAATTCGCATTGTGACGGAAACGTGCCAACAATATTTTGCCGGAGATGATTGGAAGGTGTATGGAAATCATTGCGTTACCGGCAAGCCGTAAAAGATATGTTTTCTCGCTCGTCAGTTATTAATATGAATTCAACACTGTGGAAACTAGTGAATTTTATTACGGTAATAATAGAATATAATAGTTTGGTAAATTGATGATTTAGTAAATCACTTCATCGATTTACCGCATCCAGTCGGAGACTTATACGCTGAGGCGTTTGAAGCCCGCTAGGTACCGAGGTAAACTATGGTACGGGTACTGGTAATCTACCCGGTTTGTCACCTCGGTTTTCCGAGAGTTCTTTGCTAGCAGTTCGAGATATCAGTTTATCCAAATAGCGGCGTAAACTGTGTTCAGGTTGGCGGCTGTTAGGAGCAGTTAACGCTGCCGGCCGGTCACACGGAGTTTTATCGGCCGCCAGTGAATCAGGTTTATTGGCGCTAATTTCAGCGGAACTCTGCGTGTCCCCCCTTGTTCTCGGGTCTCAGGTGCGCGGTTTATAATGCTTCGTACCGATAAACGTTGATTAATAACCCCGGGAGGGAGTTCAACTTAGAGAGAGTTCCTCCGGTTATCAATCACACTCCCTCCACCCCATCCCCTACACTCTGTCTCTGCGCCACCCCTCTTTATTGGCCCAAGAGTTCTTCACTTCGCAGACGGCGCAAATTAATTAATTACAGCATCTGCCATACTCGTCCCACAAGGGTATAACTTTGTTTGGTCTCTTTAACTACTTATATGAAAACGATGTTTACTACAAAGAGATTTATATAGTACAATATTTTGGATCGCAGGCTTTTGACGCTCTTCATATTATTTTGTTTTGTCGGGTCCCTCACATGTATAAATTATATTTTGCCTATCGATATCACTAATATGTTCAACTTTCTAAAATCATTTCATGAAACTTTCTACATTTATTTCATATTTGCAAAAACATTATTAGGTTATTTACATCGTTTTGTTAGAAATAAAAATATTTTGTTGCCTATAACAGATTGATGTTTAATTTGTCCAGAGTTAAACCGTACTAAAGCCCGTTGGGTTCACATACACCGAAAAACTAGCGCCCCCTGAGGGTGGTGCGGAAATGTACTTAACTAAAGTTCGTTGCGTACACTAGCACCGTAAACTAGCGCCCCCCGAGGGTGGTGCGGAAATGTACTTAACTAAAGTTCGTTGGGTTCACATGCACCGATAAACTAGCACTCCCTGAGGGTGGTGCGGGAATGTACTTAACTAAAGTTCGTTGCGTACACTAGCACCGTAAACTAGCGCCCCCCGAGGGTGGTGCGGAAATGTACTTAACTAAAGTTCGTTGCGTACACTAGCACCGTAAACTAGCGCCCCCCCCGAGGGTGGTGCGGAAATGTACTTAACTAAAGTTCGTTGCGTACACTAGCACCGTAAACTAGCGCCCCCGAGGGTGGTGCGGAAATGTACTTAACTAAAGTTCGTTGCGTACACTAGCACCGTAAACTAGCGCCCCCTGAGGGTGGTACGGAAATGTACTCAACTAAAGTTCGTTGGGTTCACATGCACCGATAAACTAGCACTCCCTGAGGGTGTTGCGGAAATGTACTTAACTAAAGTTCGTTTACTAAAAATTAACTTTTTTCAATAAATTTTGGATCAACAGGAAAACATTTATGATCGTAAATACACAATACCAGATAGGTTTCGTGTCATGTATAATTTATAATTATAGAATATAATGTTGATTATATTCTATTTATACGGGGCCTTTGAATTACCTATCATTTCTATGGGATGTGTAACACGTATCGGGAGGCAGAATGGATAAGGACGGGAGGCGGCGTGTGGACCTGTTTCAGCGCCGACAGTCGCTTTGACTTTCCATATATTTGAATCTGGACACGTGTCGGCCTGGCACTGTAGTGGCTGCACTGTCTGTCGGCTTTCGAATGTTAAGCCGGAGCTCGGTCGGTGATCTGCAGCAGGTTGACCGCAGCCGAAGCCGCAGGCACCACTCCCTTTGATATACCCACCAACCCTGCTTTACCACCGCCAATTAGGCAAATTGGCCCTTTCCAATTTTATTTCCTTTAGAACCGGACTCGCCTACAGAAATCACGTCATTTTCTGTACATGAAATAACTCATTTTTTAAAAATTAAACATATTAACGTTACTATTGTGTGGGCATAACACTTCATCCTACCTAATTAAACTATGGATTTAATTCAAGGCTATAGTATGCCACCGTCAGTAGTACACTCCAGTAGTTGAAATGTTACATGACACTCTTTACCCGTCAAGCCAGTTTTCCGTTTACAATGGATTGCAAACGGAATACAACCTATAGAAATATTGTTTCTTTCCTTCAGCTCTGTACATGTCCTGATGCACATAATTTTGTGAAGGCCGGCCAGCGTGAATATTTCGTTCCCCGAGTTCCCCTCTTCTATCCGAATCCTCTTCCGGATCTAATTTGGTTCGCCGCTCGGTTCCTCTAATAATAGCCGTCGGCGGATATACACGATTGTTGGATGGCGGTCACGGCGACTCCGTACCATTAACCGCATTAACCGGTACCCGGGTGAATGCGCCGACGAATGAATGCAGCAGGAGTATAGGCCGCGTCACGGCCGTCCCAACAAAATAACAGACTCCCCCCCACCCCTCCTCCAATCCTCTTGAGGGATTCTCGGAAATGGAATAGGGACGGGAGAGTCATGCGGTCAGAACCGGAGACTAAATAAAACCCAGGTGCCCGCCGGTTACTTTTTTTTCCCCCGACCGTTCCAGGTATATTTTTTGGTGGGGGGGGGGGGCTTAATGTGGGAAGGAAAGTGGTGGACGGACAACTGGCCGTGACGAGAGGACGGAAAAAAAAGTTGTGGCCGGGCCCCGAGACTACCCGGTCTTCGTCCTGTGTAACGGGGTTCCCCCCCTCGTGTGGGGACGAGGCATCCATGGCCGAAGAGCGTGGAGGCGGTGTGTAAAGGGGAACGGGCGGAGGTCCTAGATGGGCAGTTTTAGTCCTAACCGAAAGTATGATGCAAAGTATTAAACTCCCTTCAATATTTATAATGGTGACGACCTCGTGTCAGCGGAATTTATTTCATTAATAATGAAAGCGAGCGATATTACTCTATAAATTTATAGCTGTCTAGAATTGCCGCTAGGCGGGTAAAATATGTACCGGAAGTTTGATATGACGATGAAGAAGAACTTGAACAAGAAGATGTACTAAGAAACCATAAAACCTCTGACGCAATTTTCTCACCGACCATGACTGTGCGGAGTTGATAAAGCTGGCAGTGCCGCTCACAATGTTAATGAAAAAATTTCTGATTGTTAATATTACTGAAACAGCGTTTGTGCAACAGGCAAGGTGATGAGTAGGTACAATTCTTAAAAAATTGAACACTTTGGAAAATAATGTGAACACAGAGAAATATATGAATTATTTCAGAATTTGTTTGTGCGCTTATGTTTGTTGAGTGTTTATGTCGGCATCGGTCTTCGCAATGTAAAATCTGAAATTACCGGATAGCAACTCGGTTAGAACATAAATTGAGTTTCGGCTCCATATCCCTTTCACACAATACAATGATTGTGGGCCCGGATTTGCCTGTTTCAGTGCGCATTCTGCGTAATGTTGGTTCAGAACTTTCATTTCTATTTTCTCGCTCTCGTAGCAGTATAATAAATTCGTGCCATAACGTCCGCGTATAACTGTTGCTTTAATGGCGTATTGTAGAAAGAATAACCGTACCGTGAAAAGATGGTCGCTCATCAATCTCGATGCCGCCGGATGTAACGTTTTTGTACGCGCATTAGGACGGCGTAAGCGGATGATCCGTACTTCCGCACCAGACCGGAATTCGGTAAACAATCCCCCGGTTCGGTCTTGTACTTCCGGCCTCGGGGGTTTGGACAAACCCGCGGAGGTGCTTCGCCTCCCCTCACCGCCCGAAGTCAGTAATTTTATTAGATCCTTCCAACTGTTAACTTGTTTAAGTGCACTCCACCTTCCCACCTCTCGGTAGTCGTCGCTACACAAAACTTGCGGCTAAACTCGATTGGCGTATGCCAACTTTGGTGATGTAATTCGATTTACATCGCCCCAACGGCCCGGCAATATCAACTCCTGCCGCGTCATTATTTTTTACCCCCCAACCCCTCTTCGCCAAGCTGAGAAATTCGCTTCCTCCTCCCCCGTGAAGTGAACTAAATCCGTTCTGCTTATTTTACTGTCCCCTATGAAACACACAGTATAATACTTTGTTTCTACTCCCGTTGTAAGCGTATTCCCGTATATAATTGGAAAACTTACTTCTGCATATTTTACCGGGTTTTTTGGTACATGCGGTGATAAGAGTGCACTTCTAAACCGTTACATCATGAACGGGACTGGTCTAATCCGGTAATATTATGCAATGAAGACTCGGTTGTTCGGATATGAAATTCAAGTTACTTCATGATATTGTTCCGTCACTCGAGAAAGCCATTAAGAGTACGCCTTATATTATCAATTTTGTCTGATTTCTACAAATTTTTATTAATGCACCTTTTCCATGTTTCATATGCGTGACCAATCATCGCAGTCAGTGTCTTCAGGTGTTCTCTAATGGTAACAGATATTTAGCCAAATGGATATTGCATTTTAGTCAATTGGATATTAAATTTATGTAGGGTAAAGTAAATATTTTGTGGTAGGGGTGGGATCGGGTGGGAAAACAACTCAGTAGGAACAGTTAAGGGGCCGGAGATTCCTGCAGGCATCGATTGTGAATAGCCAGCATTCCGGTTGGGTCACTTTGTTGCAGCGAGAAAGCGTTTCAAGTCCGGGCCGAGGTCCGGTTATTGGCTGTTTGAGCGTGGGGGATGCGCCGTTCGAGGGGTGTTCCCTCCGCCCGTCAAATATTATGGGGCCCCTCTTAAAATGTACGGGGGCGACCGAATCACCGCATCTTTCGGTTCGGTCGTGTATTTTCCTTTTTTCCTTCGCCCAACCGGAAGATCAGTAACCGTTCCCGCTTTCCGCACTGTCGCGACAGTCGGACCCCCTAAAAGGTATCTTAGAAACTGTATCCGACAGTATAAAACGAATCATTCAGGCTGTATAACAAAGATTTATGTAGACCTTAACCTTTTCGGCTTTAAACAATTTAACCGATTAACGAGTTTTGTGTATGGCGAAGGTCTCCCCCCGGGACAAAATACCTTCAGGTAAAAAATTTCGGCTGCATTTTGAAAAGGTTATGGCACGCGTTTATTTATAACACTAATAAACTTTCAAAAAATAAACCTTGTTCTCGATACGCTTCGCAAATTACATATGGGGAATATGTCTTCCAAGTGCGCCTATAGACTGTCAAAATGCATACTATTACTGTTAGAAGAGTATAATGGCCCCTTATGATACGCAATTACTCCCTTACAGTGTTAAGCTTTCTTTTTTCTTTCTTTCATGTTTTGTGTATTGAGATATGAATCTGCGTCTCTTTACAAAAGGATATCTGATTTTGTCTGGGCGGTGGTACGCTACGCTCATGTCTGCCCAACCGAATTTTTCAGCCCGATGGAAATACTGTTCCGGTAGTCAGCTATCCGTTTTGGTCAGTTGGCCACCTTTTTTTGCAGCTTTCCGATTCTTCAAGGCTTTACACAGTCCGGTTTTTATTTCTCACACCACTGTAGCAGGAGTTAGAGAACAACCAAACGGCTGAAATATTTGCTCCACTTTCTTTTTTCCCCGGCGGTAAACAAGAGCGTTACATTATTTTACAAAATTCCTCTGAACGTTCCTGGGGAGAAATTCGGGTAATATCTTCAATAGTCTATTATAATAACACCGTCACAAACTAAACTGTGGCCGCAACATCTGTTTTATTTGAATTTTCGATTACGTGATTTCAGTGGAAATATTTAGTGTACTATCAGTGTAGAAAATTATTTCCGATATCAGTGTTTAGTTGAATGTAAAATGAGAGAGTAACTAAAAGCAAATCGTTGATTTCGTGTTCTTCTGTCTCCTCTCGCTGGTTAGGCCTTCTGCTAGACCGGTTTCGGTTGCTCACCATCTTCAGTATACTTTGACACTTGGATGCTTGTCGGTGCATCCTGTTTGCACTGTCACTGTCTCTTGTACTGTCAGTAACATTACGCCTTCTGGGAGGCTGAATCTCACCGGTTTCCTCTGAAATTTCCATTCTGCTTTCTCGGTATATCAGGACCGTGAGGTTGAGGGATTTACGCAATCATGGAATAGTTAAATCTCCGGCGACGTAACGGCCGGTTGTAATTGCGTTCGTCTACTTTGAAGCGGGGGGTGCCTAGGAATCGAGACCGGTTCGTTGATCCCAGAATAGTTTGCTAATGGCGGAGAGGTTATACTCTGTTGTGCAACGCGGGATTCTACATCGGCGGCGTCTTGGATAATATAATTTTATAACCGTTTCTTCGATGAATGTTTCAGACCGGCGAAAGTGCGCATAATTGGCGTTGAACCCCGCTGTGTGACTACTTACCTTTACCAATTCGCTTACTAGACGTACCATCAATCCTACTCGCCAATTCGATTAGTTGAAAATATCTCCCGCTCGACTGGTAACCATGAATATAAATATCGCGATTTAACAATTTCGAAATCTTCGAGTAACCCGAGCCTATTGATTTCTGCGGAACGAGGCCTGCGAACTTAACAACGCCAATAAATGATATTGGCAGCTATGGGCCATAATGTTTACTCGGAAATTAATAGGCTGTTATAAGATACCCGTTCGGGGATCGGGGGTCGAGGGTTTGGAATATCATGATGCAAAATGAGTTTTGAAATATAATACGGACGAGTTTCGATCCTCCTTCTTACTCCTATATCCTATCCGTTCTCGATTTACTGGGTTTTTTCCATTACCGAATCCATTCAGGGCGAACTGACGTCTTAAGTCTGGTCTATTGAGTCAGTAAATAAACGAAATTCCTCTATGTATAAATTCTGATGTGCAATAAGGCATGTATATTTTTACCAGGGCGAATGTATAAAAAGATTCGTTATGGAGTTATAGATTAGTTAAAGTTTCGACTGCTAATTATAAAAATCGAATTATTTTCAGAATAATGTTAAATAAATCTAATCTCGGAACTATATAGCTATTTTATATGTGTTTAAGACGAAAATAAATTCGGGAAGTGCTGGCGTGCGCACTTTTTGTTGAGCTTAATGTAAGGCTTTCTAATGAGTATACTGTAGTGAGCTCAGCTCGTTTAATCTGTTAAAGTTTGAAATAGAAAGCAAATTCAATGGAATCGAACTCCAATTCTCTTAGACCGCGTCACTTCGACAGTAGAGAATTTTCCTTCGATTGAAAATTCGAATCACCCGATTACCGAGTTGAACTCCGCCTAGTGAGTTAAACTCATTGCTTTTCGGTTAGGTAGTTGGTTCCCGAACAACTGCTTCCCGTCTCAGTGGCGAGGTACCGCTTGTATAATGGGGTTCATGTTGGACGTAGTTTTCCTTCATTTGCAAATTTCAACCTATATATACATTCATACTAATGCAAGCATTAATATATGAGGCATTATAGGTTGCCTTGTAATAGCGCCAATAGAAGAGTTCAATTCGAACAACTAATAAAATTATCACGACTCCGCATAAGCGTGATATTACATGACGTAAGTGTTGTACTAACTCATTATTTCACGTTTCTATCGTTTGTCGGTAGCTGGGCGGGCTATGACAGTTTTTCTCCGCTTAAAATAATTGATAAAAGGCTAATTTAAATCGTGAACATAAAATGAAAGCGGAAGGACCGGGAGCGTGACTGGGACAGAGGGTTGATGGTGGACTTCCAGGGGAATTATTTATGAGGGTAGTTTCATTATTGCACCGGCGTCCCTTCCCTGCTAAACCAACATCAATTGAATGAGTAATTGATAGCGCGCCGTCAGAATAAAACCGACTCGCGATATACACTCGCGTATTGTGTAATTAGAAATCTGTTTCGCCATTGTTTTTTAAGTCCACTCAGTTATCCTATATGTATATATCGAACAATTGAAACTTGCGCATACATAAAAGGGCTTCCCCTGGGCGTTGAAGCTAAGTTAGGTTATCAGGTAGATTGAGCCTGGTAGCCGGCGCCGAAGTAGCGTAGTGTAATTAGAGTGATTATAGTGTAATATGACGTGAACATTGTTCTCGGCATGCCATCATCCCGTATTATGCGCCGTGTAACGTAGCTATGGTGAATAGTTCCCTGGTGGGAGGGGGGGTTGCCAATAGGGGGTGGCGTTAATCCGGCGGCGGCGGCGGCGGTTCCAATTTCCTGGCTGTTCGCCGTTGCCGCCCTTTGTCAGATTGGGGTGGTAATGAGCCCTGGCACCCTCCCGCTCTCCGCCTATGGCGCTCACAGATATTTCTTCGTGCGGCCCTAGCCTACACGCTTCATCGATTAGCATAACCGGTATATTCGAGTGAATTACGGTACTTATTTCCCTGTGTCGCTAAACGAATGGCCACGCACTCGAATCAAGCCCTGTCCCATCGGAGATCGATTATGCCAGATGTCACTGTTCTCAGGGAGGGGCGATACCGTTGTCTATATGACTGGGACATGGGCCCTAAAATAAATAATATTATATTGATACTGATTTATCCGGCGATAGGAGCAGGCAATCGGTATATTTACGAACAGATAAACAAATTCAACATCGGAAAGTAGATTACGTGTTATCGTAAAATATTCGTTGTCGGTGCCTAATTTGCATTGTACGAACTTCAACGTCATGTTAGACTCGGGAAATACAATTATCCCTCGGGAGATATAGGGAGTGTGACAATTAAATACTGTATTGCAAATTCATAAATATGTGTGCATGGTATCGTATATATCTTTATATATTCGTGTGTATAGCATACTCAGTATATTTAAAGCCTGTCAATATCCCGGCCAATTCTAGGCGTTGGTGGGAAGGGCAATTTCAAGGGAAACACGTGGACCCGTAACGGGGGGTGGAAGAAGTGTCCCCGCTGAGAAGAGGGATGAGATGAGTAGGGGTTGGACGGGTGCTGAGGCACAAGTGGCAGCCCCACCCCCCCTCCCTCCGGCAAGGTCAAGGAAAACATCCCTCCCGTGACTACTCCCCCGTGACTCTTCCTTCAGACGACAGGGACCGGCCTTTGAAACATCGACCTTTTCAGTAAACCACCCACCGCTTCTCACCCACCATCAATACTACTAAATGAGTTGCTTCCCCTTCGTTTCTATCAAAACGAAAGGCTGAGAAAACACACTTCTTTTCATTAGCCCGGTAATAAAAAATATGGTGGGACGTCGTCCCAGATCCAAAACTTAGGGCCTAATCGCAAGAGTGATACTATTACAGGCGCTCGTTCAGAAATTAAACAGAAAATAAAGATAAACAACGAAATATTTAAAGAGTATAACCAATGAATAATTCTGGAATTTGAAAAAAGTGGTAATTTTTAGCTTTGTATTTACTTGGAGTTATTTATTCGTAATTTTGTCGACGCGAAGGGAAATGCATCCGGGTCCATATTGCACGTTCCTTGTTCGGCTCCGCGTATATGAGGAAGGTTTATGCTAGAAAGCACTTGTTACCGCCTAGAGAGAGAGAGAGAGAGAGAGAGATGTAAACCAAAGAGGGAGAGAGAGAGGGAGAAAGAACGGTCGGGCGCGCAAGAAGTTCAAGGATAGAACGGTGCCTGTCTCCGCCGGCCCAGTGTAAACATTTAAAATGCGCAAGTGTTGACTCAGCAAGGAGGAGGTTCAAGTGCTAGTGCTCGAGAAATACTAAGAGCGTTTCCCACTCCCCGTAGGGCTTTACATACCCGTCCCAGAATATACCTCTATAGTATGCAGAATACAGGCTCGGAGTTTGCCCGTGGGACAAGTTTTAAATTTGATTCTCAAATTATAGTATCAAGAAGAGAGCGTTATTTTAGTCCTTGAATTAGATAAATGTTGAAATGTCTTATTTTGAGAGCGCACTGTTAAACATTTCGAGAAAACCTGGTTCTATCTGGGTTAACGAAATTCCTGATGCTTGTGCAATGGGAGTGTATAAATAGTGCGACTGGCAAATACATTTCATAAAATTGACAATCGGGAAACAGTCTTCTAAGTAATGTAATTTTTCTCTAAAGCACAGATCCAGGTTTTTATCAATACCATTTAATTATATCTCGTATAATTCTTTCTGTTTTTAATTACTCGGTGGCGGTTTCACCCCGCGCACTGCTTGTCACTGTATTGATACTGATCATTAGTGTAATAATTAGAATTACTAATTATTATGGTTATTATATATAATTTAAGAGTTTCCCTAATTTTTGTACAATCATCCTCATCGGCGACCCAGTATATAATGTAAATATATTACCGAAATTAATGAGGAGGGAATGTGCATAGAATCAGAGAGGCAATAATATCACCTACACGGAGGATATTTTCCTTTATTAAGAATATATATCGAATTGATTCTATTACATTGTTCCGGGTTTAAAGTGGGGCGGGAATAGTTGAACCGTTCCATGGTGGTGGCGGTTGGTACTTGAATGGAGGCTGTTTCAAGCGTTATTGGAGGGCCACTGGGAGCGCAATGTGCTCGTCGTAGGCGCCCCCGGCGGTCGGAGTGGAAGCCGGCCGGCCGGTTAAAGGGGGGCTGTGAGGGCCCAGGAAGCGGTGAATGAAAAAAAGGAAGGAAACGGAGTTGTAATTACTGTTGGGGAGGTTGGTACGTGTCGGCGGGGGTGTGACCCACTCCACGGGGCTCGACCAACTACCGCCCCTTCTTAATTGTCCGCCCTTCTGCCACCCTCCTATTTTCAGACTTTCGTAGCCCGGAGTCCCGGGTGGGGGAGGGGGTCGACCTTAGTTAGTCCGTGACGAGAGGGCATTTCACATATCACCGGGGACTGTAGAAGTCTCATTTTTCAAAGACTTGAAAAAAGTGAAAGCGAGTATACCACTAGACTCAACACTGGAATCTGCTTTATATTAGCTCCAGTGCTACATTTGCATTTCCTAGCCAGCCCGAAATTATGAATCACAACACAAATTTTCCCTTCCAAATATTAATTTTTTTTTCTGGAGTTTATGCAGATCCCCTGGAATAATTTATACAACTTTTAATTGGAGGAAATTCCGGCGGAGGACCGAATGTTCCTTCAATTAAAACTTCCACTAATTTTTTTTTAATTTTCGTATTAATAAACTGAATCTTTAATGTCGAACTAGAGCGTGAGGTATTTTTTGTCAGCCAAAGTTTCGCTAATGACAAATGATTTGAAATAATCGCACCTGTGATAATACACACAGTAGGCAAGCTTTTGTCTGCACTACTGTTGGTACCGCAGACTGCTGTCTGTTCGTTGGTTTCCTTCTTTTTTATGATCATATTGTGGTTACAGAAAGGACACTTTTAGTGGGAGGCCGTCCCCGTTGCAGGATACGCGTTTCCGCTACGACGCTTTTTCAGCCTCTGAAAAGAGGTTGGGCTGGGAGAAATATGAACTTACCAGCACGTCCTGTTCTTCGGCCTTTTGTCCCGAAATGTGGCGGGGTCTTATTTATTTTATAATAAATAAATTAACTATATCAAATACTTCATTATAACAAATTTAAAATTATAACTGTGGAAATTCAGAAAAATATAGGAATATTTATGATCTTACAATCTTAATATTAGTTCTAATTTAATTCTATTATATTCGCACACAGTATTTGCAAATAACACTGAATGTAACACAAACGCAGCACGCAGGTTTGTAATTTTTTTCATTCCATAATTACTATCGGAATGATATTCTTCGGACATTTTTAAGTTGAACAATTGTTCACGAAAATATCCCAGTCTGAAGTCATATTTAATGGGCGGGTTTGTGTCGGAAACAAAGCAATGCAATTAATCTCGATCTGATCATCCCCGTTCTTTATTGTTCTTCCGGTTGTTCTTATTCGAATAACGGTTTCTCTCTTATCAGATTGGATTAACACGAACCGCCGTTAGAGGGCGGAAAATAGACGTTATGTATTTATTAGACGACGTTTTCTCTAATGCTCGAAAGTTTCTGGTCTCCAAAACTTTGTATTAAAGACTGTATTTCAAGATGCGAAATATTTTCACATGTTGTAGGACGTTAAATGGCAAAAAGGCGGTTTTTAGAAACAAATTCGGTCCAAAAGGCGGTTTTCGACCTGAAATGGGCCCAAAAAGGCGGTTTTTAGACAAATTCGGTCCAAAAAAACCGGTTTTTTGACGCCAAATCGTCCCAAAAAGGCGGTCATTAGACGTGAAGTGGGGTGAAAAAGCTTTTTAGACGCGAATTCGGCCCAAAATCGCTGTTTTTAGACGTGAAATGGGCTCAAAAGGGCGGTTTTTAGACGCAAATTGGGCCCAAAAAGTCGATATGAGTATGAAGATCGAGTTATAGTTTCATTTGCCTATTTAAAAATTATAATTAATTTTCGAATAGTTCAGTGGACGTGCCCTCGGGCGCAGTGAAAGGGCAGGTGGAAACTAACGGGGTCAGCGCTGGCTTCAGGCCAATGGTAAACTCCGGCCGTTGGTTGAGCTATAACCGCGGCCCGTTCTTGTTCCTGTTTACCGACACGGTTCGGTTCTTCCGGCCCTGTTTGTTTTCTATATCCCCTACACGGCTCTTACACCCTCAACAACACCCCCAGGTATAATTTTCCGGTACTGCGTAACGGGAGACTACTAATTTGGAAACAAGAAACCTCCTGGGTAGGTTTGTATCGTCCAGAACGGAGGTTTGCTATGATGGGTTTGCTTTGGTTGCACTAGAAACACTTTAATATAATCACCTAATACCAAAAAAAATTCTAACTCGATATTATCATATTAATTAATATAACATCCTAAATATACTTCGAAACGTGTCATCTCTGGATGGCTTCATTCGTTGTGAGAAGCATACCCATAGCTTTAAAGGTACAATAAATAGAAAGATTAAAAAACTGTTGTTTTCGGCCGTTAAGTTAACGCAGGACTCCTATAACCGTTAGAATAGAAATTTAGATAAGTTAGAAAAGGACCGTTTACCAAAAATAGTACTAGCTTCACTGGGAAACTTTTTCTTCTCATTGGGAATCATGAAGCAAGCCAAGGCACATACTCTCACAGTACGAGGTTACTCTGTATCGGGTCGTTTGCTTCAGCGGCTACTTTTTTATAACTCATCAATTAAGCGATGGACAGGATGTTCTTAATGCGCCTTCTCCTGTACAGAGCGGAGAAAGAAACGGAGAGAGGAAGCCGATAATTATGGGGCAAGAGTACACCGTGTCATCATCGCAGAGGTCTTGAGGTCGAGCTGGGGGGATGGAGCGCAGAGTTTCCAATTTGAGAAATCAAACCGAAAATTATTCGGTGGATCGTTCCTGTGGTTGAATGACTCTTTTCGTTAGTTTCCTGTCGAGCCAATCCGGTTTCGCCTTCCCGCCAACGGACATAAGAGAAGCACTTAAGCATCCGATCATCAGCCGATGACAGTGGCAGTAATAATGTTGACGGAATGATTCGGCAGCAGCTGAAAGGCTAGTGAGTACCTCGCGCTATACCCCTAATGGCATGAGAAGCTGGAACCGGTCATGCCTATTGCTGGTAGTCATGAGCAATTGCCATAATAGTTCTCCATTCTCCGAACCATCAAACTCATCATTCGTTTTATTAATTAAACGAAAATAATTGCAATTATATAAAGTTAAAGAACAGGTAAACAGTGTTACCACCGTAAAGAGAAAAGGCGAAACTAATTAAGGAAGAATAATTTTCACAATCCCCCAACGATAACCCGAAACACGTACAACGATTAATAACATTTCTGTCTAACGCTAACCGAAGTACCAGATTATACGAAAAAATATAATATAGTTGTAGCTCGATAAGAAAAAATGTGTAATTAGTAATTTACAATGAGACAAAAGATATTTCTGTTATTAATCTATTGTTTTTCGAATTGCTATTCGTGAATCGGAATAAAATATTTGGGAAACGAAATTTCTTTTTCACTTGCGAAATATTTCTGGGAATTTGAAGATTTTCGTCCTTTGAAAAGGTTGAGAACCGGTTCGAGAGTGGTTGAGTTCCCTTATCGGTGCGGACGGGTCGTGGCCATTGTCGGGGCAGCTTCGGAAGGAGTCGGTTCGTGAAAGGACGAGGAAAAGTAAAGGGAACGAGGGGCGGGCACGATCTCTGCCTCCAACGGTACTCTTGTAACGGGCGGCCCCAGTTAAACCCATCTCTCTCCTCCCTCCCTCCCTCCCTCATCCCTATTTTTAGTTGAGTTGTCCGCCTTATCACTTCCTGCAGGCGAGAGACGTCCGACTCTGATAACGGTCGGAGGATGCGTTCTCTCGGCCCCACCTAGAGAAACTTGAATGTGCATTCACTCGGACTCATGATGTATAAACATCGAAATACACCAGTGTAGATTGTGTTGATGAAATGGACGACAGGATCATTCTCCAGTTCCTGTTAACTACTGCACCAGATATTCGGAAATTTATAAAATGTATGCGCTAATATTTTAATGTACCTAACGATGAAAATGTCGTAGGCAATTTGATTATAAAATGAAGGCCCAAAAGAAATATTGTTTTACAAAAATAAATTAAATTTCGTAAAATCAGTTTATTTTTTACTGATGCAAATCCTTTTATAAAATGGAGTTCGTGAACTTTATTCTTTTAATCGTTATAATCTCAAAACTGTAAGTGACCTATATCAGCTTCAATTTCAGAAATGTTATATAAATAACCTTCTCTCTGGCAAAAGGTGGTATAACTATTGTTGTTGCCGATTAAGGCGGTGGTAATTACTCTTATATCCGACACTGAGAGATTCGATTGCGGTATATTTTCTACCCTTCATCCCATAATAAAGTTATCGGTTTTTACTATTGAAATTTACAGTTTTCAATTGCATTAATATTTCTACGTCGTTAGATGTTTAATCTCGAGATTTTTTTTTAGTCGGGAAATTAGGGATTTATCAGATGGTGTGCGGTAGGTGGGCTAAATCCCTGGGAATTAATGGCCGGGACCTCTCCCGTGAGATGGTAATTTGGCGGCCCGCCTCGAGATGGAGACTAATCTCGGCCTTGCGCCTTCTTCATTCTCAACTGGAGCTTTCTTTTTTTTTGTACTTTCATATGGCCCGTTCCGTTCGTTAGTCGGGTGGAGCCCCGGACCAATTTGCGCGGCTCCCACTGTCGGTTCGTTAGTGTCCCCCGCCCTTTTATCAACGTTTCCGTCGCTGCTTCTATTCCCTCATACGACGGACGCAGCATCCTGCCATCTCGACGTGCACAAAACGTGAAGCTGAGACGTGTCAAAATAGAATTTTAGAATGGGAGGAGGGTGATAAAACTTTTCTTATAGTGGTGTGAATTATGACATGAAATATAAATGTGTAATCGTGTAACATTTTTAATATCCGTCTATTGCACTTCATAACCACTTAGAATAAACTGTATTTATATAGACAGTGTTTGAAATCTTCATTGGCAACTAGCTTTTTAGGTGGCGAAAAGTCGAAACCGATTGTCCCGAACCCAACAAACAAGAATACTCAGTAAAAAATCACACGTGTAACGTTATACATCAAATACTATTACGAGAACTATTAATTCCAGAACTTACCTTCTATCAATATAAATCTTTGAGCCGAAGTATAGTATTAAATGAATATTAAAACACCGGGTCCAATAAATATTAAAATTCTCCAGCTCAAATTAACATTTTCAAGGAGGGATACTGTATATTCACCCGCTGAAGTGTTTTGGGGTGGAGGAAGTAGGGATCTCGTATCTGTATAATTTATGGTTATTGCGACTTTCGCAATTACCGAAGCTATTTAAAAAACTGCCGGGCCCCGTTATAGTTCTTCCAGGAACTGTGCCAATATATAATTTTTTAATATATAATTTATCGGAGCCCCCCATCCTCCTCCCGACCAACCGCCACCACGATGAGAAAAAGTTTCTTGGCCATATTAAATTCCTGGACCCAGCATGCATCCAATATCTGGCGGCGTCATGAACACTGGAAATGTTCAACACTGAACCGAAGGCCAATAACTGATGTAAATGTTGCATGAATAGAGAATAATTCATCTTTTAGCAGGGAGCAACAAATCGCAGTTGTGCCGAGCCATTACAACTCGTTATAACTCAATGGTTGTCTCAAGTTGAATTTCGAATAGCGGGGATTGTTTATATTCAGACGATATTCGTGATTGATAAAGTTCACAGCAGTTTTGAAAATATGAACACATATCTTGCAACTGACGGGCGATATTCGGACGGCACTGACGGCCTCTCCGAATCGGTACACGCAATAATACCGAATTGCAGCGATAATTTCGCAGTCGTAATTAATTTGATCGGAATTCATGCCGGGAGTATTTGCGGAATTCTCGTTCGGTAACGAATTAATTAAATTATTGTAGGCAAACCAAATCCGAACTGCGGGTATTCGTGAATTGGCTTCGGGGGTAAATTATCCGCGAGCAATATATGCGACGAATTATCAACCTCGATTTATTCGTCGCTATGGGTACAGTCTGAATGGTATTTACTGAAATAAGAAATTGTTGGAGAAATACGAGAGAAATAACGCGTGGGGCCACTTATTTCTTTCACATATTAGGTTACGTTACAAACTAATAACAATACTAACATTAGTTTGTATTTACCTAACCTAACCCTAAACTGTAAGCAAAGACAGACTGTTTAATCAGTGTGTTGTTTAGGGACGTTGAACTTTGTAATGGAAGATCGTTTAATCAGTATTCGGAGCGATGAACTTTGCCCACTAAAATATTACTAGGAATACACGTTACCTAATACTTGAAAGAACAATTGGCCCCCCGTTAAAGGGGAAGTACCGTTGGCAAATAAGGAATATAATTTTATTTCCCTATACAGAAGAGTAGTAGTATACATGGTACCAACGGCCACAATATATTGATTTTAAAGTAATAATTCTGTAGACATGCGGCAAGAGGGTAGAAACGCGTATGGTTTGAATGTGGTGTAGAAATAAATGGTGAGGAGTATGGTAGGGAGGGGGGGAGGTGGCATCTGGTCTTCTCCAGACCATTTATCACGGATGATGTCGTCCCATTTGCCGGCCCCCTCGCCGAGCTCTACTTTTGTTCGACGCGGCGGCGTCGTCATTTTTTCATTTTTTCCCTCCCTTGCCAGCCAACAGCGAGCCCACAATGCACCAGTGCTACCTGTTATCATCGGCCGGCATAGAGATACCCGGTAGGCCGTTCGGAGATAGGCTCAGCGCCGGCCCGGAGCTCAGAACAGCGCTTCCTATTGTTCGGCTCGGCGTTTCTCCACTGTTCCGGAGTAAAATACGGCAATTCCTCCCCGTTCGAATAGCAGCACAGGACGTGCGCACGAACACGACTGGTTTTAATATTATAAAGCGAAATCGTTCAAACATTAACGTTATAAACCACGGCTGGCAATCCGGGTTGGGTAACCAGTATCGATCCACGTTGAAATAAATATTTTGGAAGAAGCAGTCTTTCATTTTTAATAATACAGTTTTTAGTCCTTGTTATACCGTTTGAGTTTTTATCCAATGAAATCGTCGTGGTGAAATTGAATATGGCTCCGGTGTGTACGTCATTTATCTTGGTGGATTTCTCAAGTTTAATTAACCATTCAACTTGCAGACCAAGGCTTACTGCCTCATTTGATATCGACCTCTGTTCGGGCTCCTTCGAAATATTTTTTTTCATAAGTGTACAGGCTGTTGATTTCGTTTTTTTTTAATTAACGTCGCGGCATTCTGTTATTTTTTGGCGGCGAGAAGATTAATTATACCTTTTTTACCGTCGATCCCAACAATAGGAAAACCGTTCGTCTATACCGAAAGCTGGTTGTCTGTTAAACACCGAGAAATAGAACTGTGTATAATCTCATGTAACGGCAGGTTACTGCGTACAACTGGAACAACGTCCCTGTTCTTATGGCATGCGCCCCCCCCCTCCCGAATAAGGATATCCGTATCTGAACGCTATGTATTACTTCACGTGTTACTTAACTCCTCTCATATTATTGTTATTATCGGCCTGGAATTCAACCTTTGCCGTCCGGTATGCGCAAAACGTATTAAAATTCTTTCTCGAGCTATGTACGTCAATACCATTATACTTTCGCGAATCCCGTCTAACGGGTAATAAAATGAAGTATACCTATAATAGGATTAATAATATATTTAATAGTAATAGCGGATACTGTAAAGGACAAGGTCGTTTCAGTGTTTAATTTAACGCAGTCAAAAGTTGCATAAATAAGAAAGTAAAGTCTAGACTGCAATATAGCCTGGTTCTCTGTTTTATGACAGGGTAGTGTAGCGGGCGCATTGAGATATAAACCTTTTATTTGCTCGTCCCTTATCTCCTCTCCAGCTTTATCGTTGCCGGATGAAATGCAGGGTACGCTGTGCATCCGGACATAACCTCGGAGCGCCTTCCGACAAGACCGGGCGACACTTACCCGGGATTAATTTGAAATTACCTTCCGTCCCTCTCTCCCTCCCTCACTTCCAGGTAGATTCGAATAAGGACGGCGCGTAACAGCGATATAGTTTCTTTTTCGGGCCTACGGTCGAAGCTTCGAATGATTTATGAGGCCGTGACGCCTAATAACAGAGCGTCGGTACCAGTGCGTCATCACGTGGAATGACTTGCGGTCGTCAAATAGTAATGGGGCGCAATGGCGGGGAAAAGTCAAGTAACAGAACAGTACAGAACAGTCTTCATCAAAATAACCGATAAAATGTATTTTTATAGTTAATCTGCGGTAAAACTGAGAGCTTAATATGTTAAACGTCGTTAAGGTGGAACTATCGGCTTATTTAGCGATTAGACGTGTCCTCGGACTTAGACTTAATCGTTTTAAAAGCCGCCTCGTTTAAAGTGGAGGGCAGTGAGGCGTCAGGAAGAATGAGATTTGAGGATGTGGCTGAAGGTATTAGGGCTAGGTGACGTGTGGCGATTGACCCTGACCTCAATGCCGGCTCCCGGTATCGTTCGATCCATTCTCTGTCCGATTCGCTTCCACTGAATTTTTACCAAAGCTTAATGCGCAGCAGAGTCCAGTCCATAAAACATGATATTGATTTATTTATAAGTGTTTCCCCGTCCTTACACATTTGTACCGGTATTGTGTCCACTCAGCTAGGCCGGGCGGGACTTCTCGTCAACGGGAAGGTCGAAAGCTGTACGATAATATTTTCTCCGAAAATAAAAATTTCATTTTCTTTGTTCTGAAAATGTGTTTTGTTTCCAAGTTGCACAAACATTTCAGAAATTCTGTAGGATCCCCCGTCAAGAAGAATCAAATGGCAGTAACAATGGCGAATACAATGCCTCAACCCAGCGCAAACACTGTAAACAGAAACCTTACACTCAGAGCTATTAATTGCAAAGTTGGCGATAGCCTGCAAACAAAGTTGTAATGGGGCAACTAATATGTAATGAGAGTAGGGTGAGTTGCGAGGGGTTGATTGAGAAGTAACCTGAGTCCCGAAACTCAGAAGTTTTATTCTCGAGTTTGAAAATATTTCCTGATTCAGATTGAAATAAGATTTGAGTTTTGTTTGTATAGAATAATCTGGTGTCATCCTTTTGCAGGTACATTGGAGGGCGTAGTGATGTTGGTTAGGCGAGGTTGAGGTGGCCCCGTTTTCGTCTCAGATAGTGGACGTCGGTTTCCCCTCGCCCGAGGGTGGATTGGGGGTCGGTAGAAGCCTCCCTCGCCCACCCCCACCGCTCTGTGATTTGTTGTCCCTCCTAAATCTTATCCCGGGGACGAGAGGAGGACCGCCCCCGGACGTTGGCTTTCATTCATTTAAAAACCCCGCGTTTTCACCGGACGTGTCCCCTCCGCCCCCACTATCGGATTCGGGACCGGATAGTGACCCCTCCCCCTCGTTCCATTCGCCAGCCGATCGATACACTAGTCGAAATTACAGTCTCCGAACAATGGCCCTGTCACCCTGTTCGTTACTTGAACAATTTAATAGAGCTGCAATTCAGTGTTCCGTCGAATATTTCGGACATACACTCAGATTTCCGATACGCTGCGCATTCACTGAGTAAAATATTGAATTTAGAAAACGGGATATCTCTTTCGGGGACCCAATTCTTATGAACGATAAAATGCGACCTCCGGCGTATCAGGTTCTACGATCACAGTTGAACAAACTTTTTCCAAATACCAATATGAGCTTCAATAAACTCCAGATCTCCCTGCAAATTTATATTTTATGTTGTCTGAGTTTACAGACTTTTGTCTCCTATATTTTTACTGATAATTTTAAAGTTCGCTTAGTAAAATGCACATTCCGTTTCCGATCTCTGCATAAACAACAGAAAATACGTTTTCCGAATTCCTTTAATGTAAATTTCGATAAGAACAATGTATTTGCAATTCGCGTACGCGTGAAATTAATAATCTTGAATATTACAAACCTTATCTGTAGATTATACGCTCATTTGTCGGCCGTCTGAGAAACTGCGACATTAATTTCACATTAGGCGGTCTGATCAATACTCTGTTACGACTTAAATTTACTGCAAACTGTACAAATATTAAAACATTCTTTACTTTATATTCTATAACGTATTTTCCACAGGAGTTTAATTATAATGTAATTAATTATTTCATCTTAAGTTATCTGAACCATTTGCTATATTGAAGTCACTGATAATTTTATTCCAGTTATTCTTATAACCAAGAAACTCTTGAATGCCTCGGACGGAGCCTCGGAACAAAGTGGATTTTTGGAAGCACACACCGCATGCAAATGAGGTGCCTCATTATTTCTGCCCGTATTATTAGACGTCGACCCTCAGTGCATGCAGGCCTGGCCTACCCGGTTCGGAATGTGATTTTCTACATTTGATAAATGCAGTTGTTGTCCAAGGGGGGCCGGGGCATGTATTATTATATCGCGATCTGCCGGAAGAAACGTCCGCCGAGTTAATTGAAATAAAAAAAGCCTCCATTAGCATATAAACTGATATTCTATTAATGAATTATGACCGGCAACAAGTTCGTATAAAGGAACGCATTCCTTCGCTAATTAAAAAAATAATGCATGACTCTACAGAGAGGTCGTGCAACGGAGTATTAAAGTTAATATTTCAGTTATATTTGTACTTTTCAATTAAAAACAAAATATTCTTTATTTTTGTTGTGAATTACTAGAATACTCCAAACTGTGGGTACGTTGGAAGATAACCTATGAAACGAATAATTTTTAATATTTCATTTATTTAATGGATTATCACTATCTAACTTCCGCTAAGACCGAGTGTAGTTGCCGACTCTCGGAGCGCGCCCCTGATGATGGATCCGGCGAGAGTTTCGAAACGTCTGTAACAGATCACACCCAGAGGACCTCCCAGTTGGGAATAGCGTTAAATTCTACTGAAACTCGCCCTGAAATCCATCAAAACCGGGAAAAAATCTGGGACAGAGCATTTACAGGGCGTGTACCGTGTAAACCACTCAGTTTTCATAGAATAAAAATAAATTACTATTCTCGAAAATGTGTGATTAGGTTCACTTTTATAGCGAAATTTAATTTCTGTTCTCATTTGCGATAATAGCTAAGTAGGCGCATCAGAGATACGACTCGATTTAATCATTGTCCAAATATTTAACCGGAGTCATACAGTCGTCAACCGGCGTTTCATAGTTCGGTTATACTGATTTGTATAGGTTCGCGTGATAAAAGGGATATAAGTTGAGCTTTAAGGGAGGGGGAGCGAGTTTGAGCTATTGGGTTAGACAAATTGTTTTTGTTTGATCAAATTTCATCGTTAATTGGTTTTCGATCGGCCACGTTGTTGTTCCAGCAGGGCGGAGCAAATTGAATTGTGCCCCGTTGAAAATTGATAATTGTGAATAGAATAATGATTTAATTGTTTCGCTATCGACGCGCTCCGACGGGTCGGAATGTTTCAGTTAGTTCTGCTTCCCTTAGTTTTATTTTTTTTCTACCAGTTTCCCGGTCTCGTTCCATACTCCTGTCATACTGTCATAAACATTTCACAGCGTTGACTGACGAATGAATATGATGACTTGACGTTGCCTCAAATAACTTACTGATATTTATAATTTTTTCAGTTATATTAACGGTTTTAATTATACGATTTTCTGTGTTTATGTCAATATTTGTTCGTCAATTCTCCCCATACTATGAGCGGTACTGTAATTCGTCAATAAATTGAGCATGATAAATGTTAAAAGCCATTATTAAGGTGTTATTGACGGTGTAAATCACACTTTGTCAGGTCTTGTTCATATTTCTGTAGTCATTTTTTGTCTGCCTCATATCCAATTTATATTTGTCCCTTACGACAGTCGGATGACTTATAACGAGATCATTACTGTATTACCCCTCGTTACCCGCCCCTTTCCGATACCCCCGCGTTCTGAGAAGCGTTTGAAAATAAAGCGGGGGGTATATTTCAGCGACTGGTGCAGAAGAATAAGTAAGCTGTAATGCGATACCGAGTCCCGATTCCTCCCCGGCCGATTGGCCCGTCAGTCCGGTGCTCATTATTGGGTGACGAGTAGGGTACGTCTTGAACGGATGGTAATTCATCGGGACACATGTTAGCCTCCCCACTGACAAGAGGGAATAAATTGGTACAAATCTATTTGGAATCTTTTAAGATACGCCATACTGCGATTAATCTACCTTTCCACAGATATATATTACAGGAATAAAAGTAATATTTTAAGTAAAGTACCGTAAGAATTATTAATTCATTTATAGGACTGGGATTTAAGACTGGACGATGGTTTAACCGCTTTTAATCTCAAGATTGAAACTGTTATTGCTGTTTCTTGGGCATCCTCACTGCACTGTCACTTTCACATGTACTGTCACCTTGACTTTGACTTTCACTTTGAAACTTTTACATGTGAAAGTGACAGTGCAGTGAGGATGCCCAAAAAACATCCAAAGTGCTGACAGTGACTAACACCGCTACTGAAGATGGCGAGCAGCCGAAACCGGTCTAGCAAAAGACCAAACCAGCGAGAGGAGACAGAAACATCACGAACCTACGGCAAATTGATACCTCACCGGGTAACTGGAGTTGTCGGCAATACTGATTTCTATTCAGCTGTATAAGTTTCTCGCAGAATATTTCAACGTCATAATTGAACGTAACGTTCGTATAAAACAGGGATTTGGAATGTAACCTTCATTTTTTTGTTTGCGAAGAGAAATAAACAGCCGGGAATTTGAAGTATGCGACCGTTTCATGAATATGATAAATCATTTTCTTGGTTGTAACCTGACATGAGAGCGTTCGGATTTGTAGAACTGTTTTGAATTATCCATTTAAACATTTCTCCCAACCCTGTACAAGTTTAATTGGTTGTCGTGACCTGAGTAATGTTATCCCTAGGATGGTGTTGAAAGAAGCAGCAGATAGAATCAAGAGAACTTTGAAAAACTAACATTATACCATTAAAGAACATGATGTGAGGCATGGGAACCTACTCGCACATACTTTTCTCTTCATTATTATAATGTGTGCAGTCGCGATCCTCGGTATATATGAACAACATTATATATAATATATTTATATGAATCTTCTTTTTATACCTTTCCTTATCGATACCGATTGGAATTCAGTTGTAATAATGACGGACCATATTGTGCCTTAGTTATGTAAACGCCAGGAAAAACTCCTTGTCCACGTAGTTCAATACATTAAAACTTATAGAATATATTCAATAATTGCCGAGTAATTATTTTTCGTCAATTGGAAAACGATCTTAGTTCGAGTCTCCGTGGAACTGCATAACGCAAGGTTTGTCACGTTGGACAGAGCGGGCGATAATGAATTATAAATTTTCTTTTTTTTTTTGTTTCAGTTGGTAAAATTTCTGGTGGAGAATGGCGCCGATACCAATTTGAAAAATCGTCGCGGTAAAACCGCCCACGACGTCGCCACGCCGGAGGCCAGAAAACAGCTCAGAAACCCCAACGGTGAGTGACCCGCTCTGTGTATAAAAATATACTGCTATTGCTTCCACCCACCCTCACTCCCAGGATTTCTTCGATTTATTTTCAAATGTGATTTGAAGCTTTGAGCATCATAAATACCGATACAGGCCGAGCCATGTACGAAGCCCGAGTTCAAATGCACAATTCCCCTACAAGCAAAAGGCCGTAATTATTTCGCAGTAAAAAAAACTTTCGTTAATTTATTATCTGACATGATTATCCTTAGATATTTTAAAGTGTTTTGTTTTTTAAAAAACCGTTCTTGTTTCCAAGGTTTCTGAATTACAAGGATGTTTACAAGGTTATTGATATTTTCGAACAAGTATGGGTGAAAAATGTAAACTCAATTTTTTACATTTTAATGAATCGAACGTGTGCCGAAAATTAATGACGGGTAACAAACCATTAAGGACACTGCGTATATGCCATTTTTGTATGGTAATCGGGTAATTCAATCGTAGATAAATGGCTCCCACATGAATTTCATAGAAACCAATGGCATCGAATTAAGTCAATCGGAATATTTTCATGGTTTCAAATTTGTGTTTCTATTGACGCAGTGGAAAAAGTTGCATACTTACGTTAATTATTTCATCCCGAATTACGACTTGTGAAAGTAGTTGCGTAGATGAACGATGCGCAGTATTTCCGTGCATATTTAATAAGGCCACGGGACCGTCGTCAGTATTTTTAATAATTCACAGAAGGTATCATAAAAACAGAATTTTTAATTACAAGTTTCCGCATCTAATTTTTACCGGTATGTACGTCACGTAATACTAGAAAAACATGACGAGGATCTGCACCCGTTGTACACATGCACATGGGATTTCGTCACCGTGTGAACTATTCAATGCATGCCTCCCGTCCGAGTGATTCACATTCTAACATGACATTCGTGTTGTAAGATTGTTTACTGCTTCCTTTTACACATAAAACATTAGAAAACACGAACCTCTGTTTCCGAGTCGATTTCTCATTCGCCTATTTACCTGCAGGACGGGGAGAATGGAAAGAGACAATTGTTCTTTTCTTGAACTTCCGCTGTTTCACAATATTGTTTGTCCTGTTAAGTTATACCGACTGAATAAACTTGTTCAATTCATCAATATATTTTTAGAAGCTATCCTACTGTTCCATAATACCGGCGGTGCTCTCCCTCGATATTAATCGAATTCCAGAGCGATAAGCCACGTACACAGAACATGACCCTGTACTCGACCTACCCGCCCATATTTCCCCTACCTGGCTATTATACGTAATCTCCAACGTTCGAATAATTTTATCTTCAATGCATTCTTTATACCTGTGTCTAAATAGGAGATGGATCTATTTAAAATTGTTTTAAAGATAACAGCCTTTACCTCTTTTGGTATACATTTACGGTAAACTGATCCATGAAAGGTTACTAACATCCTGTTCGATAATTGCAGCACGTTTGATTTTATTTGCACCGCACTTATTAGCAGCGTGTTTGAATTGTAAGCTTGAAATTTCCCGGTTAATCCCCCGACTGACCTGGAGGTGCTCTCGGGTCGGGTTCCTTCAGTGTTCTGAGTTGAGGGCGGTTGCCGAGGGCGGGCGCAGGCGCCCAACCCGCCGCCCGTCAATACCCAGCCCCCGTTTCGAAATGCGCTCCTAACGTAGCCGAAAAAAGCGAAAAAAAAACACGAAAACGAAACTTCTCCTAAGGCCCTAGCTTTTGGATATGACGGGCGAGCTTTTCCTGCGAATCGACAGTTTCGTGGGTTTCCTGCACTCGAAGCAAAATCGTGCGCACCTCGAAAATTTAGCATGTTCACTTCAGAAGACTTCAATAAGACTTTTCAAAATTCTATTTCGGAAATTTTTCTCTCTAGAATAATCTTGTGAAGTTTTAATAGAAAAACCTTCGGTCCGCCACCGGGATTCGAACTCTGATGCTTTCGGCCAGCGGACCCTAATTTTGAATAATTGAAGGGGGTGGAATAATAAACAGGACCGTGTTATTAGGAGCTATAAAAGTAAAAGTGTAATTACAAAGCTCACGAAAGCTATGGAAATATTGGACCGAGTCATGAGTCATGAAACAGCGAAATAATAGCAGTTATGATAAAACGCAGAATTGCTAATTTCTGCAGACACGAGTCCGACATAACGGCGCAATAATATTTAAGAAATATTTTATCCGATTATTTCGCAAGCGTGGAGATTGAAGTTTTATCGTTTAACTTGTCTTCCTAGGCCGTCCTCGAACCTATCCCGGATTTATTCAGGAGGGGCGTCGCATTAAAAATAAATTTGGCTCACCCCTTCTTCTCATGAAATATGAATTTTCGCCTGCATATAGAAAATGCCACATTTATGAAACGGTATTAAATATACACTAACGTATCCAAACAATGTTTCCGTAAATAATCCAGTGAGGAGACCTGAGATAATCCCCGCCTAGTTTGTATTAATTATAATTTTAGTATTATTAAATTCTGTAATAAGGTATAGTTTCAATTCGTTTTCAAAACAGCATTGTTAACATGCGATAATGCCCACGTTAAATGCCATTACTATTTATGCCCCCGCATAAATTATTCGGCTAATTCGACGTGTACGATCGTGCAATGTCATTACCCCGCGTGATATTATGTAAATCGATCCGTCGACGCGGTAATACAATACGATTATATTATTTGTTCAGCACTTTGATTGAGTTTTTGCAATTTGATGCTTTCGACTTAAACGAAAGCGAGATGTTTCAATTGTTCACCCCCTTCCTCCCCGCCAACCCCTTAATATTCGCCGGGGCCAAAACTGCGCACGCTCTCATTGCAAAGCGGTTTTCGAGCCGTCCCACAATATCCCCCTAATCAATATTAATCTCTGGCTATTATAATTTATGTTTAATTTCGTGCTCTACTAGTCACCGGAATAATTTTGCCGGCGCCGGCCAACCGGGGCCGCCCTCTGTTTTCGATTTCGTCAGACCGTGCCCATATTATTATGATGGTCATCTCCGCAAAATTGCATACTTCAATTCCGTAATTATATCTCATTATGCGGGGGTAAATTTCGATTGGGCTCTTTAACAAAACGCGCTAATTAATACGTACAATTTATACTTAACGAACTAGTCTGGGGTAGTTGTTTATATTTGATGTCACCGTGTTCCGTTAGGTGCTCAAGGTGCAGGACCACCAAAACCGTTGATACGGTACAGCCAGAAACTGTTAGTTTGTTGTCATGTATTTATGTGCATTTTCTTGGCATATTTTTTATTCACAGAAACCACTTTCGGACTATTAAATACTGTCAATTGATCTATTTTTTTTTACTTATTGTATTATCACTTTTATAAGATACTGAATTTCTTTTAAAATTTCATTTCCCACACTCTTTTTGGTGTAATATCGTATCGACCGCCGACACTAATTGAAGAAGGTCACATTTATGACACTTCCGGTAAATAAATATTCAAATTGTACGAAAGGGTATTAGATAATAATAAAAGTTCGTATAAGTTCCGTACTTTTGCTTAACGCCCGATACTAAAACTTGTTCCGATATTAATTTTCCGAGGGGGGTAGTGTAATTGATTTTACTTTCTTCATTACTCAGTCTAACTTAGTTTAGCTTGCTTAAAGTCGTGATGGCCAAACTTTTTTTTTATTTAATATTCATAAATCTTACGGCGCCGGATTATTAATGAATTAAAATTCACGGAGAGAAAAAATAATAACTGAATTTATTTCACGCGCGGTAGTAATTAATTTAGATCTAGTCTGAAAACAACGTTTTTTTCATATTTCATCTTGGTTATGGGGATTTAGTAACGGGTTATTCAAATGTAAACGAAGGTAAATCGGTGTTATAAGATATTCAAAAACAATTCATTAACTATATTCCTATTTCTCATTTTCTTCCTTACACGTTTTAATTCTATTATACCTTATTTTAAAAAATTATGTTGACAAGATGACCGATTATTTAATACATGCTTATTATTATCGTAATACTTGTAAATAAACTTTACTTTTATGGACATATAAGACACCGACCAAAAATGTTTTTCGCGCGCTGGTTTGTATTATCATAGATATTACAATCTAATGCGTGTTATAATATGAGTTATAGTAGGTTTCCTTGGTGTGCATAAACTGGTCGATTCAGGTATTATTCATGAGTATCGGGCAGTTTCCTAAGTAACTAGATTGTCTGCCTACTTGGATGGTTGTGAGGGGGGGGGAAGGGGGTTCGCGAAAAACCATTTTCAATTCCTGTGAAAGCCATTAAAATTTTTGCGAGAGCATGAGGCGATGTTGGAGGCGGTGCCTGGCCCTTAATGGAACAGGGTCGATCGGTAAGTGGATCCGATTTGTACCGGAGAAAAAGGCCTCCTTCTCCTTATGGTGGGAGGGGAGGGGCTTCGCCCACCCGAATTTAACAGGATTCGGTCAATTTAACGCCTCCATTTTATACCCCCGTTCTTTATTTATTCCCGGGGTAATTATTTTAACTGAATATAAAGCCGAGTTCGGCTAATTGGTTGAATGCAATAAATAATATGCGCTATTATTTGAACGTCATTACTTCTCATATTAATTTTATGATATGTAAATTCAATATTTTCCCGTTCCAATTTCCGTTCCCATGCCTGAATTATTATACACTGTTACGGTATTAAAACAAATATGGGCGCATAATGCAGATTCAATTTTCGGAAAATAATTTACATTCGGATAGTAAATACGGTATTTGTTGTGAATTATGGCGAATAATCGCGTAACATGCCCTCGTACTACCGATTAGAATACAACAGTTTTATGACAAATTAAATTGAATGTTATACCAACATAAGCGCCGAATATATTAATTTCGTGATTTTACAATTATACCTTATTGTAAAAATCTGTTATTTATGTAACTTATTTCTCGCCCATGTCCACTACTTGGAAGATCAACAAGGAAAATCAGAATTAATAATCATCTAATGATAGACTCTGTTTTTCTCACTTATCTAGATGGAATTTGTATTTACTTTATCCCTATTATAATTTAAAATAAAGACAATAAGTATTTTTGATGATATCAATTTACGAGTTCCTGCATTTAATTACAATTCCCAATACCCCCTTTTTCGACCGATTTTATACCTGTACAAGAAATTGGACGAAGTCATTCTGTTCAGTGGATAGCATTTCTGGCATATTCACTACATTTGTTTCCAACAGCTGAACCGTGATCAATATTTTGTTTGGTTGAATTCCAAGAATGGGGCGACGATGTGAAGAAGCGTGAAGGATTGGTTAAGGAGTCTTCTTACAGTAAAGGCTGTCGTTTGTGAAAGCGGGACTCGGGTTGACTGTCCCCCCAAAAAGGCGAGTCATTCCCCCCGCCCCCGGTCCCTCGGGCTCATTGCTATAACCGGACCGACCCAACGTGACTCCCGAGAATTTCTAATAGCCGGGGATTTTTTTTAAATATCCTCTCGAGTGGCCCGCCTCGCGCGTCTCGCACGAGAACCTGCCTTGAGGGCGGTCTTGAATATTTCGGTGAGGATATTCGGACTGTACTAGTTTTTTCTTATCTTGCGCGATATGCGTAAAGGTCGGCGGCACAAAAAGAGGAAATCAAAAGGACATTAAAACGGAAAAGGCCCCCCAAAAAATCAATTGCTTCATTACCTATCATCAAGGAAACATGATTTCGTGTTTTTGTAACTTTTCAGTGGATTAAAAACTGCCCAATCGATGGGATCTGAAAGCATAAAAGGTAGTTGGGGAAATTGGGAAACGATTACGGAGCCAGCCTGTCCCTCCCTACCCATACGACTGAACATTAAGCATGTCTCATGTCAACCATTATTTATAAGCCAATTCGTATGTAAAATAATTTTATTTTTAGTTTATTTTACTGTCGGAGGAATTGCGAGTATTAATATTCGTTTCTGGGTCCTGGATTTGATACTTCCATGTGCTGGATTTATATATATTATTTATCATGTGTCAGAATACGCTGTGTTCAGCAGTGGTTCAGGTGACCTTTAACAGTTTCAAACGTTTTTTGTGTGTTAAGTTCGTCTATTTATCCTCCAGGAGGAAGATATTCGTACCAGATTTTTGTACCTTAGTCTGTATTTTGCTGGTAGATGACCGCCTTTGATTATGATAAAATACCGTATATACTCCCCCCCTCAACATATCACCGACGCGTTTCGACATTTTCTCAACCCACGTTATAAGAGGAAGTTTTATAACCCCCGCCGGCCCCCCGGCCATATTTGTCCTTGGCCGGTGCCTCGTTATAACAGTAGTCGTGTCCCGAAAGCGGCACACGTAACGGACCCGATAACATACTTACGTCCGAACTGTGTACAGTATGATAATAACTAGGGTCGACGGGACAGCCAAATGTCAGTAATAAGGGGCAATCATACGATCGGTATATAAAATAATATACTAGGCGTGGATAAGAGAAATTTAATTCGCAGACTCGTTGTCGTTCACTGTTAAAAGTGAAGAAATATAGAACAACGGGTCATAATATTTTAGATTGCCTTTAGTGTAGTGTAGCATACGCTTTTAATTAGCTTTTAATTAAAGGGTTTTACGAATCAACACACCTGTGTTAAAAATGATTATCACATTGTAATTAAAAATACCGATTAGTTGCACGTTGAGTTCGGTTTTCATATTAAATATTTAGTTATAATATTACTCACACTTGTTTTCTCCCCGAATCTCAAATACTCGAATGTGTAGTTAAAACGACTTATACAAGAATTTTTAACGTTTTTGTGGAAGAGTCTTCTCAGGATTATGAAATTATCGTATGCTCGAAACTTACATCAATGTTTTTTACGACAAGTGATTCAGGTTGTATTCCTATATTATATTTCCTATTTTTTTTTTATGACTATGTAAAATGTCTTGATCTGAGCAGAGCCATTCCAATATAAACATTCCTAAAAATGGCCGCCATTCGAAACTTTTCCTCCTTCTTTCCCTTCCCCGAAGTTCATTTTCGCGATAAAATTGTTCCCGGAATCGTTTTGTTGCGGACTTTCGCGTTTTCCAAGTATATTTGTAAGCCAATTACGACCATGTACAGAGGTAATACCTATTTTTAGTACTCAGGTCAACGAAAGGTTTCGGAAAAGGTAAGCTTCTTTTTTCCCGAGATACTAGATACTCAATCGGACTGTGTTTTCAATCGCATTATACGTTCTTCTGAGTCATTACGATCTTTAAGTCAATTTATATACTTTGAAATTGGCGAATTTGATCCAACAGTGTACACAATCGCGCTTGGTTGCTAATGACACTCGGACACTGCCGAGTCGCTTGTCCCCATCAACACGATTCATCCCAACCACTTAACTTCCTAGTGACGGCCATTAATTACTGTGACCATTAGGCGTCGCCGTCTGAGGCTTAATTAGTAAAGCGATAATGAAAATAGCGCCAAATATTTATTCATATCGGGCTTCTTTGGGACATTCTAATAATGTATTAAGATAGTTAAATAGTGTTAATAGTTCTTCGATTTCTTTAATTGTTCCCGTCCTTGTTGAACACTATATTACATTTATTTCGTATTTAACCAACGACGTATTTAAGTTACTACTGAAGTATTGGCAGCAGGTCATCCTGAAGCACTTCCTCCATTAGATTTATTACTGTCAACTGTACCAGCAATAAAAGAAAGTCAAGAGTTATTTTACGTCAATTGGTATATTTAGATACACGTCGGGTAATGAGGATTCTGTACTATTGCGTATAGGACTTGTTCAGTAAGAAATGGTGACCGCAGTTTTTACTGTGTAGTCCTGAGGGGTTTATGTCGTGTCGGGAAAAGATTTACTCCAGACCCCCGACGTCCTGCTTTTTGTACCCTCGTGACGTGGACAAATGATAAGGACCTTTAAAAGCCCTTTGGAGGTGGGGCCCCCTCCCTCTCCCCCCTCACTCGCTCTCTCTCTCTCTCTCCCTCCGAAAGTGGTGCAGAGAGAGTGGATAAAACCGCTTATTATTATTATTATTTAAATATCTCAGTCTAAAAACTAGTTTGGGATACTTCTGCAATTCGATACGAGGTTGAGATAGAGTGGGAGAGTTTTGGCAAACAAGAAAAAATCCTTAGTTTTTCTAGGTCCTGCGTTTGACTTTTCCGTAATGTCGGTAATTCCGGTGAAAATTCCCAAGAGCGGATGAAAATGCGGCTCAGGTTACGGGGTAAAAAAATATTCCGTCCGCCACAGCCGGTTTAATATTGTGGCGCACGTCCCATGCGACCATCCGCGGAATTCTGATGGGCTGGAGAGCCCGGGAGACCACGGTGAAATAAGCCGGAGGCCGATGAAACAGCCCGCCGGCTCATTACGATTAATTATAGATTTTCGATATTCCATTCGGAGCCTCATTTCTGCCGGAACGGATAAGGATCTTTTATTTTTCGAAGGCCAATAATCAAAACTTATCACGAGAAAATGAGTAAATCCGCGGAAACGGCGAATTGTACTCTTTGAATCCACGTGCACGCCGAGCGATGGGAAAAAGGAGAAACGGATGATAATAGACATTATCATGATACACCGTTATGCACGAGTTTCGTTATTCTCGTCAGCTCTGTTCGTACGTACTGTTCATTATAAAATCAGTGGATAATGTATAAGCCGAAGCGGGGAACTGTCGTTAAACGGTATCGATCGCTTAGGCGATCGAAGCACTTCTAGATTGCCTATTCAGTCCCGTGTCATCTGTCTTTGAGGATCCTCCTGCGCTAACCCCCTCTTCTCTCAGGTATAATATTCAACCCACAATATGTAATCACTTGAACCATTCGTGTATGCAAACGGTACACGGTAAACGGTTAACATAACAGAATTTTGGCATAATCTATTGCCCACAGGCCAAAGAATAGGATATGTACTAACAAAACCTAATTATGTTTTCATTACGTTTTGGGGGTTCCAGTAGTCGATTTTTACTCTCCGCGCAGATGTCCGACTCTGCAGACCTTTCACCTACTTGTCATACAATTTTCAACGACTTGAAATTCCTAAAAAAAATTTCCTTTGTAGAAAACGCCAATGCAATTCAAATCGATGCCCAACTAACCGCTTGATATTCGGTATGTAAATTAGTTGAAATTTTCAGAATATTCCGCCAAAAAAGGTCCAGTGCGAAATTTATTTTTGGTATCTCATTCTGAATTTCTTTTTAATTCCTGTTTCTTGAAGAGTTGTCATCGTAACCGCCGGTCAGCAACATACTGGTTATTGGAAGACTCGCTAAAATATATCGTTCGACATTTGTACCTTCGATTCTGTCATTATCTAAGCATTAACGGGTATGTTTGAATTTCAAAAAACAACTCTGGGGACTAATCGAACATGTTCAACTAAACATTGCAGCGGGCTGGAAATAGAGCATGTTTTGAACTGGACAGAGTGGTTTATTTATTTCTCGTCCCCCCTTATCTGTTATTTATCCCGTTTGTCCCGTGTTATCGGTCAGGCGTGAGGCCATCGTTGGTTCCCGGCGATAGCGACATATCGTGTTGCCGCATTTTATTTTTATACATCTCTATTATATTTATGATATATTACGTAAGATACGGCGATGTACATTTTCGTTGTTTTATGAAATAAAAACATTCAGTCGATAACTGAACTTGTCGGATTCGACGGTTTGTACCGTTATAGAATTTAAGGTATTTTGTTAGATGTCTCTTATACAATTGATTCTCTTCTTGGTATACTGTTCGCACTCGCTTATTTGGTTTTAAGCTAGTACAGTTATTGAAGCTATTGAATATGGTGTCCAACCGAGTCTGGCAAAAGGGTGGGGACAGAAAATCGTTAAGAACCGAGCTATATTATTTTAAAATCAGCTTATTTTCTTTTACTTATTTGTCGGGTATGTCATAATTCTTATAAGCTGGAGTCTCAAGCATCGGACGAGAGCTTAATTGTAAAACGTATGTTGAAATTAGCGATGGGTAAGGCCCGATGTAATAAAGGGCGCGGTGGCGGCCACTCCCGTGACTCACCGCCGGTCACGAACCTCACCCTGAAAACCTCCCCTCGGGGCATTTATAGGGAAGGGATTCACATTTAAACAATTCGGACAAGGTGACAAGGTTGTCTGCTAAAGGTCGGATTCATGACCAGGGACAGCAGACCTCAGAAAACTCCCTCGGGCGGTCCCACTTTTCTCCTGACTTTCACCCTACATCGTTATATCCGACCTAAAAAAGTGTAAACTGCGGCACTCGAAACGTATTTAATTCGGACGTATATGAGTTATAATAATCAAGTTCAATGACCCATAAAAAGTTACAGCAGCTTATTCAAATATTTTCTATTTTGAGCATGTTTTACAACTCTCGAGACCCACTGTGTAAAGAAGCAGTCTCTAACAATTTAAATCAGACTGATCCCAAATAAATTTGATATATTATAAGAGCTTAACCGGGCCATCTAACTTATGTGTTACCGTTTGTTTTCCTTAAGTAAGTAAAGAAATCGTAGTCGTTTCGTAATCGTTTACGAGACGAGCTGCACTGGAGTTTGAATTTACATCAGTCTTGTAAACTGTAAAGTTTTGGAGAGACAGTTGAAATATACTTTTATTGCATCATTTCTATATTATCCGCAAACTTAAATTAAATTTTCGTTAATTTATTCTAAATATATCCTGTCCTTCCATTTGTTTTTTCATTTTGTTGGAATGCATTGCGTCAAAAGGGTCCTCAAATAAAAAATGCAACCGTATGATATAGCCTGTGTGACTGATTCGTTTATAGTTGTATTTTTACCGTAAATTGGTGACGTAAACCTGTGTAAATTCGTCGAAAACCCCGACGGGAACAGCAGGTGCAATTCACGTTCAATACCGTTGGCAAGGGTCGTGAGCTATCGATTGGATTGCCCCCCTTCTCTTTTCTAAGGTTTCCTCCGTCCCAGCTACCTGACGATAACGGCAACTTGATCTGCGAAATATTGCGAAATTCCTCTCGACCCTGCACTTTCCCCCCTCCGTCTATTTATGCCATCGCGGAGTGTTAATTACGCCAAAAACTTCGTTTATCACTTTGTATTGAATGTAAAAAAGAGAAAACAAGAAAAAAAGGCAACATTCAAGTTTCGTAATTGAATGAAATTTTCCGTTCCGTTACTGAGATTCATTCAATTAAAAACTTGAATTGAAGGGAAGACGAGAAAAGAGGAGGACTGGCTCATAAACTCCAGTATACTCATTAGGAAAATAATAAGGCTGAAAATAAGTTATAAAAATACCTAGTGAAGTGTTTTGTTTTTAATTCGTCAGTTAATTATCTCGTTTCTAAAGTGGGCTCCTCTTGGCTTCTTATATTAAGAATCTCTATATTTTGAATGCTGGTTAATTATAAGAATAATCTATTAGGCTGTATATATGTCCGCGTTCGTTATAAGGCCTTTTTGCGTTCGATGAAAGTGAAGTTATAAAACTACGGCTCTCCAAAAGTAATTGGTTAACACATTATGTACACATATACACAGTGTGCGGTAATAAAATAAATATTCTGGGATAGATTTTTTGTTATGCATTAATGTTGCCGCCTATTATAAAGCGGTTGTAGATTCGAGAACGGCTTTTGAAGATTATTAATGCGCGTTATTGAAAGGTTTCCTCAATTTTCAGTACAGACGAAGGTTATACAACGGTAGTGTAACAGCGAAACTGCACACTCCAGTAACCCTTTTATATTAAACATAATTCGACTATCTCTGGGGCCATTATGGAATAGGTTTCACCTCGAATTGATTTCATATCAGGCTCTCCTATCGAAGGCACAACCGGTTTCGATCTCGAGTTCGGACTCCGACGAATAATCTATTATCCAGATTGGTAGGTAGGAGAAATCAATCCCGGCCCCGGGACGAATGAAAATATGTATATTTTTTCAATCCGAAGCGAACGGAATTTTTTCACCTCCCGCGATAGTCGAGATCCCGCTCAATCGCCTTGACCTATTTCAAATTCTCTCGGGATATCGTAATAGCCTTGAAAATTGGAAGAAAATGTTCAAATACCGACTACTTATTATATTTCCCATCACTTTGAAATATATTGAAGTATTAAAATAATCGTGTCTGGCGGGCACGCTTTCCGTTGTAACCTCAAACTTCTATTTTGTATTCACTTTCCGAAAATGGTTTTCGGTAATTATTTTCTTGCAAAATATTTCTATCAAAGTAATTTTTAAATTATCAACTGTTCTGTAAGCCCACCGGAATCCTATGCCTCGATGTTTGGTTAGTTAATTGTGAGAAATAAAAAAATAAGCCGTAATAAATGTTGCGGTATTCTGTTCCCCTTTTATTTTGTGTTACGCTTTCACTCGAAACATCAAAATTATACTGTTCGGAACGGGAGTCGGGATAATAGTTCGGTGAAAACTTTTTTTCACGCGTCCTCTTTGTGTATTCTCCAAATTGGGCGTTTGATTGTTGTAGAGGGCGAACTACGGGATTCGTTGTTGAACGGGACTCGGTCTCCTTTACCGATCGTGCAGTGGGACCATCTGCGGCCCACATCCCTGACCCGGAGGCATTCTGTACCCGTCACTATGGTTTCATCCCGTGTCATGCGGGTTGGCCGCCCCCCGTGAACAGATGGCCCGAGGGATTTTCCAGACGTTTACGCCAGTCGGCGTAATATCTCAATATTGGGATTGTGCCGGACCCCATAATATGTTTATTTATACGGCATTTACAATACCTCCATAAGACCGACAGTAAACAGTCTCCAATTTTTTTTTGTGTTTCATCGAAATCTTCTCACGTTTTCACGAATATAATCTCAGCACTGTTACATCGCCGTTATTTAAAATATTTAATTCAAGGTTATGTGTTGACGTTGTCAATGGGCGATAACAGTTCTTATGATATATACGTGGCGATGCCTGTTTCCAACGTCCACCGTTATTGTCCATAGGGTCGTATCCGGAGGCAGTTATACAGCCCGATTGTCATTATACGGGGGCTCCGACTATTGTCGTAAAACCGTTCGGTCGAATATTTAACGACGCCGGCCCGAAGAAGTCCCATTTTATTCGGCGGCTCGGCGGGCGCGCAGTTTTATGATTGGGGCGTCGTTTATAATAGTGAAATTAGCATTTTTCGTTTATTGACCGTAATAAATATCATCCTGGCAGCGGAGTACGGGCGGTGTAAGGGGAGTGGGTTTATTACGCCATTCGGAGGAAAGTGGAGGCATCTCTAATTGAAGGAATGGGGCCGCCGTTTTCTCGATGAATTGAAAACGTTGAGTGCTGCGCGATTTGTGTACAGAAATGTAAGATTGTGGTCGTACCTGAATGCCCGCGCCGGGAATTGGGTTATTTTCTTGCCGAGATTTTCATTTTTACGAAACCGGTTAGAATTGTTAGGCACTATGAAAGAGTGTGCCTGCTGCGTTATTACAACGTCGTTCAAAAAGGTAGGTCATATATTTCTAAAAATGCATATGGAAATATGATTAAATATTATATATATTGACTAAATTAACAATTCTCTTTATAAGAGAGGGTTAGATAAATATAGTGGGCAATACCTGAATATTAGAATATTTACGGATAAAATTTGTTGCCACTTAATAACGGAGTTTATTTAATACACTTTTGGTTAATTACAGAATGGACTGTAGTATAGTTTAGTATTCGGCTTGAGATTCATGCCACTCTGGTAATTAGGGGGTTCAGTGGAAGAGGCCTGCCTTGGAAACGCCCGGTTTTACTGTCCCCTCTGTTTATTGTTTCATTTGCATTAAATCGATTCCTTCCACCCGCCCCCCCGCCATCCCACCCGGCCGTCTCTCCTTCCGTTTGATGACCTATTAAAAATTTATCGCCGGGTCAATAAAAGCTTGGGGGGGGGGTCGGCCCCCGCACCGGGTCGGAGACCGCATTCTGCGCCTGAAACTTTTCCCGAGACCGTCCGCTCGTATAAGCTCCACGGACTTTACTGTTAGGAACAGATAAAACTTGTACGCTGTAAATAATAGGTTTCTTATTGGGAAGGCCTACAGCCGGGTGCGTGAGTTGAGGATTCGGTCCTCACACATATACATACATGTATGTACAACATACATATTTACAACTCATGTCCACGAGAAAATTATAAAACCTAAAAGAATAGAGAATATCTATATATATTTATTGACTATTTTCAAAGCACTCCTGTACCAGTACTTTTCCTCGCCTTTCTCGGGTTATTAATTTGTTTATATTTTCCTACAGGACGTTGTTAATTATCGTTGCATTTTAAGTCGGAAACAAGAGGGTTTTTCCCGGGAAACATTATTTAAACACAAATTAATTGAGTGACACTGTAATTCTGTTCTAATTACAGGGCGGGATTTGGACTGTTACAGTTCATCATTTTTAATAATTAAGAAGTTAGCAGCTCGTCACCGGTGAGCGAAATTCCCCCCCTCCCCCGGTCCACTGGTTTAATAATTCGTTGGCGAAGTGAGAATTTCGGAGCCGTAATGGGATATGATTGATGGTCGGCCGTGCTACCAAAATAAGGAAGCCCTTTCCCCCCCGCCCTCCCGGTGAAAACAGGACATCCGGCGATACGTTATTTTCCGACAGTTTCGAATCGAGAACGAATAATTTATAATGTTTCCATTGGCGTAGTTTTTAGATTCATTATTCCGCCCGTCCAAACAACGAACGTTCAATATTGGACTCATATACGACCGTTCCGCCGTAACTTTCCGAATTTATGCGAGCATTATTTTTAGTGCATTTAGTTTAGCTTAGATAAATAGTTTCAGTTGAGCCATAATTTCTATAGATAGGTAATTCCGTAATATATGCCGACAAGTAATAATGTAACCGGAGAAAGGCGATACCGGTATAGTGGAAAAGTAGAAGTGGAGTGCGTATACCAGGCAGAAGATAAAATCTGAAAGTGCGGTTTAAATTAAATTTATTTATCGTCTTATCGCCATCAGCTAATCAGTACATACTCTGTATAACAGGCAACATACAGTCTCTAAACATCAAATTTCATTTTTTTTAAAATTATCTTTTACTGCTAGCTGAGCCTATACACTGCTATACTTCTCATACTATAATTCCACTAGTTTATTGTGTGCAACAGAATATTTTTGTATGGATAAATTTGAAAACCAATTATTTAAAACTGTAATAAGTATCTAAAAATATCTACAGCCGTTCAAGGTATGTGCAAATGTTCTTATTTAGAACCAAACATTAATTTCGGATCGACTATCTAATTGCGGCTTTGCGTCTGCGACATGACTATAAATTTAAGGATAAAGTTCAGTTAGTTGGATTGCATTCTTTTGCCTATAGGACCGGGGACCGTATTTATTTAATGCAGCGCTTAGACTATGAGTTTCTCCAGTCTTCCCGTCTATAGAACTGGGAGGAACGGGAGGAGAAGAGGGAGAACGGGAGACGGCTTATTTGGTCGACGTCTCAAGTAATGGACGTCTTAAAGTAATTTAAGTTTAGAGTAACTGATGGCGGGCGGGGGAGTGGAGGAGGAGGCGGCGTCGATACGCTTAAAGAGGATGTACCGCGCTGGATTCAAGCTGATATTGTACACTTCCCCTACAGCTCATCCCAGACATTTTCTATGAAAATATCTTTGTCTCAGTTAATTATGGCATATATTGTTAGAATTCGTTTATTTCTAATTTATTCTAAATTAGTTATCTAGTTAGATTAAACTATACCGTCTAGATCTAGACGGTTATGTAATATTGCTTTCGAGTTCAGTTCCTTAATAATTTATAACTCGAGCGGAGGAAAACTAATAATTAATTATTAATACGTAGTCCCTTCTTTCGTAATTACCGTTCCTTTTCCAGAATATTGTCGTTTATTTATATTTTGCAGTACCTTCTTAAAATAAAATATTAATTAAATCATTTCGTCCTGCAAGTGGTATGATTTACTCTATATCTACTCGTAATCTGAGATAGCCCCTGAGATTAATCGCCTAATTAAATTAACCCTTATCGAATATCCTGGTTGACGTGAGGCTGAGTGCTCGTAATAAGCAAGTTATGCATATCTGGGGAAAGCCTGGGATTAATTAGCCGATAAACAGCAAATATATATATCCGTGGTTTGGCTCGTTCAAAGAAATGTTGTTCAACAATCAAGGCGTGAATTTTCATTTGAATTTTTAAATTCGTATTTGGCAACGGAGAGACCTCTCGGGTATTGAAGCCGTTCTGACAAGTTTCCCGAATATATTTACACAGCCTCAATGGGATCTACGTTTAGGTCTGTGAGAAGTCATAATTTTGATTGAAATGAACAATTTTCACGGTAAAGATTTGTGACTAGTAAATTAAATTATACAAAACGGATCTCCGGAATGAATATGCGGCTAGTACCGGTTGTGAAGACTGCCGGTCCCTGTCCTATTCCTAATCTAACCGGTTCATTTAACAACCCGTCGGAGGTAAGTTCCATTCAGAGTTCAAACTTGGGCTCTCCTCTTCCCCGTTCTGGTCGCGGAATCTTGCAAGGGCGGACACGAATATGTACGTGCCCGACGGCCCTAACGGTGCCCGGTTAATCGAGTTGTTCCGAGTGGAAAACTCGTACTGCGGGGGTTTATCGGGCCCGTGTTACTGGTGGAAATTGGCGTGAGGTCCCACAGTTCCCCGCCTTGCCCCTTGCCCTTCCTTCGGCAATCGATGGCTCAGAAAATGTCCGAGCGGGAACGATTTGTGTTCTCCGAGAAAACCCTCCCCCTTCCCCCCTACCATTCCTCATCGTGTATTCCGTCAATTTCTGCGAGTTGTGTATCCTCTGAATTTGAATTCTTTCCCGAGAACTGCTTGCCAACCCGCGCCCTGCAGCTCTGACCTTCCCTTAAAACGCAATTTCAGTACTCACACTGAACAGAAAGTTGGGGTAAAGCAACAGTTGTGATGGAAGCAGATAATTCTAGATTTTTCCATCATATCTTAACGCGCAAATGCAGCACATTAATTGCTAGTAAACATTCGGTTATATTTAGTTTAGGTAATTTCCTCACATTATTCGTTTAACGTCTGAGAAACGTAATAGCGCCGATTTAAAAGAGAAAAGTAATTGTTGCTTGGTTTTAAATTGGCTATCGCTTCCTTGTCATTTAATATTTCATGACGTCAGGGAACCTTGGCGTTTCCAATTTTATGCATCCCATTCCTCGGGTTTATCCCGCCAGTTCTTGTAGAGGGTCCGACCAATCGTGGAACTCCTCCGTTTTTCCTCATGCCTCTAGCGGATTTATGAGTTCTGGAACATCGATCCCGTCGGAAAATCATTGCTTCATGAAAAGTGTGTAAGATAGATGTGCCTCTGAAACGTTAGAGACTAAATTGTTTGGATTTCAATTTTACCAACCGGACCGCGCTCTATCATCGGCCGTAATGAACGCGGACTCCATTAGCGGGCAATTCCATATCGTTACGCCTGCTAATGGTTATTAGTCGTAATTATTGTTAACTGTAAGGTTGCGCAATCTTGCGAGCCGGTGAGTCATATAGCGTGCCGGCACCGGCTTAACTGCGTCACCTTTCCGAGTCATCCTGTTTTCAGTTGAGCAATTGTCGGAATGAATTGCGCCCGTTTTCCTCTTGTTCCATCGCTTATCTCCTATGAAAAGCGGCTGAAAGGTGGGAATTAGCCGTCGGTCGGTGGCTGTCAGCGCAGCCTGGAAGGGGGCCAATTAGGCCCCGTGTAATTTGTAATTTGTGCCGCGGCAAGTGCTACATTTTTATTTCGCCGAAAGAGGAGTGTCCTAAACCATTTTTATGTATGTAGCCATTAGCTTAATGCCGAGCTATTGCATCGTTAACCTGAAAAATTAATGTTATTTACAGAGACGGAATACGGGCCGAATAATATATTGTGTTATTTCTTCCTACTCCTATTCATTCGTTCTCATTTCGGATTATTCACACGATAAGAGAAAGTCCCAGCAATTTATTATAACTTATTGTTTACGCAAGAAATGTTGGTGCCAAACCCAGGTTTTCAGATTTAAAATTTAACTATTTACACAAAGTAAATCAAGATTTGTTTTCATTTAACAACAAAACTAATCCAACTTTTCATTACATTAACAAGAACATTTACACTCAAACCAACCAACTGATCTATAACAATAGAAAAATAACGAAGGAACATCCAACCAAATGAATGTTACGCTTGAAAATGAGATATTCATCGGTTACGTCCTGATAAAAAGGGGTACCATTTAAACTACTGCTCCAGTCGCATCTTGATGAATACTGCTACAGATAATGTTGAAGTTGTTAATCGTTAAATATTCTTTTCAATACTCTTGTTAATTCTTTTCTTTTTATTAATAATTCTGATAAATAAATTTCCAAACGTTCATCTTCATAGTAAAATCCATAAAATGGTTACATTAATATAAAAACTAAAAAAAAATCCGTACATAAATACACCTATTATGTTAAGAGTATTTTTTTCCTGTTTATTGCTACTTGTAATCTTGTGGAAGGATCATTGTTGCGCCACTTCCAGTCATAAATGAACGACGGTTTAATGGGAATAATTAAAAATATTACGGGAGAAAAAGTAGACGGCTGAACAATTAGTAATAAATATCTTATACCCCGTGATATCTATGCGAATTATCCCATTGTTCTGTTATTTGGTGTGGGTTTTCTTTGGTCTGTCTGTAAACTTCTGTCGTGAAATTTTAATGTCAAATTGTGCAGAAAGATTCACCTTGACAGAAGTTATGTGCGCGAAAGTTAACACTATGTATGACTCTCGGAGCATTATCTACTGTATTATCGTTTTTCTGAATAATTTGTTATTTTCATATATTATGTTTTTTGTCGCTTATGACTTTTTGTTTAAATATTATATTACAATTTTGTTTTATAGAATGAGCGTGTTTTTCATTCGATTACTGAACCATGGAATTTTTTTTTATTAACGACGACTATGCCCTTTTACACCTTTTATTAAGCTGTAATTCCTCCGGATTATTACTACCGGGAGTAGGATGTAATAAGATTTTATAGGGATGTAAATTAGATAGGGTTTTTTGCCGGCGGGATATTGTTAACTTTGGGGGAGGGGTCCCTCGGATGCGGGCTCCAAAGGGACTCTAATTGCGCGGCTGAGGAAGGGGTCGCGAAACGTTCCCTTTGGTAGGGGTTATATCCTATTTAAAAAAAAAAGAAGAAAGAAGAAAATTAGGGAAGGGGTTGGGTTTTTATCCGGAGCTGCGAACAGATGGTCGGTTCGAGGGACCGGAGGCGAAATAAAATCATTACAATTTTCCGAACAAACGCGTACTAAGTCATTAGTATTTGCAAAAATTAAATGAACGGTTTTGCGATGCTATTTTATGCTAATATTGTCGGTAACGTGCCAGATATTCTTATGTGGAATTTATTTCTCGAAGTATCCAATGAAGGATAGGCACATGGGGGCGACCCCCATCCTTCATGTGGCGGGGCTTCTCGGAAACCCACCGTCGGGACTTTTTTCTGGGGGTGGGGGAAGTGATTAGCGCCGGCCATCCATCTCTGTAATTAACTTCCTGCGTTAGCTTTTTCTTTCTCGTATTTCTTTTCTCTCTCTTTCTCTCTTTTTTTTAGTTTTAAAAATTGTATTATTGCTCGTAATTTACGAACGTGGAAATAAATTGGGGGGGGGGGGGGTTATAATTGGGAATCATCGATCGGGTTCTGGGACCGGCTGGGGTTTTCGAAACGAAAAAAAAGAAGTCGAGGATATAATTGGCGAACTGCGGTCGTAAATATTTCCGTCGTTATTTTTTATGGCCTAATCCGACGCCCCCGCTGTCCATGCCGATAGGACGCGATAAAACTGGTTTCTCCAAATTGATAATTAAAAAAGTATAATTGCATAAAACGGCCGGACGTACGGAACTCGTTCGCCCACACGGTTTTATGCGAGGGAACGGGCTACATCATTATGCATATCTTTATCGTTAGCATAGAAACGGAAAGAATCATAACATAACTAACTGGAGGTTATTTTTTTCATGTATTCATGATACGTTTTAACACGTAAATTAATATTCCTTTTTATATATTTATGGAACGTAAGTGCGAAGTATAATTTGACATGTGGCTAGTCTCCCCTTATACCGATTGACGTTACATCAACTGTAGAGCGTGAATATATTCTCCCAGCTGATAATATTAGGCTGGGGTCAATGACTGTAACCTGTCGGCAGTGTACACCCCGAATGATGAATCATGCCCCGAGCTATAATGTAAATAGATGGTAGGAACACCTCGTCGCGTCATATAGACCTGGTTAATATTGAGTTCAAAACCGACTCGGTCTCGGATATGAGTTGCAAATTTCTATAAGAATAGAATTAAATCCCGAGTTGAGTAACGACTGATGGAGTTTTAAAACTCTGTGACACTCTACTTACAATTTTTATTGCAGCCGAATTTCAAAAGTTGAATAATGTCGACAAATATTTTTATTTGCGTCGTATAATTTCGGATATTAACTTTGTTCGAACGTTGTAATTGATATTTTGTAACTTTTTTCCTGTCCCGATACCATTCTGGAGTATTACGCGCTACCTTGACCCGATTCGGTCGAAACGTCTCGAACGTTCGCCACAGTTTCGCGGCCGTATCTCGACAAGGACGGCCGACAAAAAAAAGAGACAATAACAACGCAGTTATTAAAATTTGTACGGAGTGACGCATTTAAAAAGTACTAACCAAAATAAGGTTCATTCCTTGAATTATTGCTGGTTCACGATTCATATTATATTTTGTAAATCGTGATATTTAATTATGAGTAGTATTAACGGTCGTTTGAGATTTTTTTGGGGAGTTGCTGTATACGCAACATTTATTGCAGAAATTGTAATCGAACCTTGAATCTGTGAAACTGTGACGCTTTAATGAACAGCGATGGGACATCAAGTAATTCGCGAGAAGCCAGGTAGCTCGCGGTTTGGGTCGTCGTTTAATACACCTCTGGGTACGCCATTCGGGCGGGTTCACGCTCGAATTCCTCGCTTTGGAAATCTGATAAATGTGCGGGCCGATCGCGGGGCAACTCACCCCCCGCCCGCCCCTAGCACCCATCCCCGTTTCGCTTAATGGGGCATTAAGGAAGGAGCACGGCACTAAAAGTGAAATATGCCCATTGCCACGGCGCTGCCAAGAAAGCCTTAGTAGGAACAGACCATCGAGGCAGCCTGGGTTTTTCTCGCCTATTGTATAGGAAACCTCTAATTTGGCTCTAGGCTGTCGTACTCGTTACTGGAAGTTGTTTGGACCGTGCTGAAAACTCCCAAAAATTGGTGCGCGACAAAATATTATCCACCGACAAAGGGCAAGGCAGTTTTCCCGTTGAAATATTGCGGCGACACAACTTAATGTATGTTTGGCCACATTGTTCATTATAATTTCTATATTTTCAAAGTTGCAAAGTGTATCCGTGACGCGCGCAAAATACCCGAGCCTAATTGGCCGGAACCTGATCCGATGTATCATATCACTAAATAACGGGGTTTAGCGAGTAACGGGATCTGTAAAATCGGTCATCGGTATAACCGGTCTAGAAGATGACCGGTTTTAGAATCATCAAATGTGATAAATTATTCTACAGAGATACTCACCGCTAATCTCTGTCTTCCTGAAATTCTATTCGTGTACTATTTATGCATTCACATTTTAAGTATTAATACGCGTAAAGAACATCAACACCTGGATATGTATAATATTTTATGATAAACGGTTATTTTATTTGTAAGTAGGACAGTAACAGAAAAAAAGAATTGGTGAAAAAAATGGAAAACCCTTCGGTATAATACAATATCTGAAGGGATAATCCCTGGAAGCAGGTGGAGGGGACAGCGACGTCCTGAGGAGCAACACTAGCACACAAACCTACACCGGTGGCTTCCTATTACCGCCCACCTGGGCCACATTCCCTTTCACTCTCCCGACAATTCACTATTACTTTTCGAACCACCTTTCCAGCACTTTTGAAGTCTCCCACCAGTGGTCCAGAGGTGCCGTGTGCACTTGGTGTATTTAGGAAAGTTGAAAACATATTCCACAGTGGTTTGGAGTTATTAACAATTTTCGAAATTTATAAACTGCTCTGAACCACTGGAGCAGAGATCTCCTAGCGGTTGTAACCGCCCCATGTTCATGTATGAGCCGCTTTAATTCTTATTTATTGTGAATGTACAGTTTAAATATAGTTAATGTTTATGGTACACGCGATTTTGAACCGCAAGTTCTACTGTTATGAAATTAATTAATTCCTGTGTATGTGTATTTTCTGGTAGTATAGCTGGTTGAATAAAAAAACTTATAGTAAAAGTTCAAGACAATAACGTTTCATGTGGTAACAGCAAATCGAAATGTGTTGGTTACCAGGGTTACCTTTCTTGCCTTCGAACAATCAGCGACTGAAGAATTTCCGTATGACACATTTACCAATCTTCCGTAGAATTTAATTGTACGGGGAAAATTAAAACACGAATTTCCTAAATGGTTCTATCCGAACGTATTAACAAGGATATTCGGTCTGCAGCAAATTTGAGAAACACGTTTACAAAATTACTGCCGAGTGATGGAGGATTATCGCGTTGTGAAATAATACTTCAGGCGCATGTGTCAGGCTTATACGGGATAGCGTAAGTTGTGTTCAAATGCCGGTTGGAGGCAACATAAATTTCGTTTCGGGGTCAATAAATAATGGCTTTTCGAACGAGTCCTCGTTTCGAACCCGGGTTCCGTTAAAATCTCCCAATTTGTCTTACACGGAGGAACTTTAGCCGGAATGGTCCCTAGAACGTGTCGGTGTGATGGGTTTACTTAGTTGCCAAGGGAACATTGCTTTCTTGAAACAGTGGCGATATTTTACACGTGACCCTAACCCACGCAGCACAAGGCCAAGAGAAAGAATCTGCTTTTGAAATTGTGTAATATTTCTTCCACACTGGTATCTGATATTACCGTATTGCTAAGTTAGCAGTCCTAATTGCTATTAGGAGCCAAAAATTAATTTATATTATAAACAAAATAATTCAACACAGCTAACAATAGCTTTCATATTCTCGTAAATTTAAAAATTAACAGGGTATTTATTTGTCCGAAACTTAATCCGAGACAATTTAGGAAAACTGAATACTATAGTTCAGTTGACAAGTCATCTTGTTCGCACTAGGACTAAGCCAAAACTACTGTTTCATAAGCACAAACATACCATATGCGACCATTTACTTTTTGGCCGAATATATTTTATTTCAAATTTTACATTCCGCTAATTCGTTTCGAACGGTGGTATTTGGTAAACTCCCCTTGAACAACTCCTTTTCACTGGCGATACATGGCGATCTCGCCGCTTCGTGGTGCTTAAGCGACGGCCTTAAAACTGCACTTTTAGTTCGAAAGTAGTTGAGGAACGGCAGAACTGCCGAACTGATTTTACAATTCTGATCCTTTACAGTCGAATTGCCTCTCATTTGCGTTTACGAACTTCCTCCCGGCCCGGTACTCCCTCGTCCGTTAAGAAACTAAATATTTGATATACCTGTTTTGTGGTCTGCGAGGGGTTGGAATACTGTAGGTTCGTGATGTTTCTGTCTTCTCTCGCTGGTTTGGTCTTTTGCTAGACCAAACCAGCGAGAGGAGACAGAAACATCACGAACCTACAAACTAAATATTATCTTTGTTGTACCGCGTAAAACAAAGTTTATAAAGGCGATCGGAAGGGAACTGCAGATACCGCATGGAATTAAACAATTATATAATTGTATCTTATATGCCGTTGAATAAAACTCTTGAGAAGTTTAAAAAGTTTTCACTTCGAAAGAATGTAACTGAAATATAATTAATCGGCTATAAAAAGGTGCATTACTCCACGGATACAGTATCGCTGGTCAAAGTGTCGGTAAACAACGTTGGGAGGATCCTAAAATAATTCTCAGGCTGTCCGGCATTGACGATGGGGGTCGACGGCCGGCCACGTGTACAGGGCCCTCCCTCAGTGAGCAAAGGGCCGTCTGTGTCCCGAGTGCGGTCTGGACCCCGGCCCTTCCCCACTGAGCCCTCTCAGCGGAGGACCGCCTTATTGGTTATGCGCATTGCTAAGCGTGAGAGGCGCTCGTTAATTGTTCCTTTAAAATTGGCCACTCCAATATTACCGAACCCCGTCTCTACAGTGTCTCCCTTCCTCATTTCGCCATAAGATCTTATCCATTTAAATTATTTACCTTCGTCTATTAAACTGTAGATACTTCGTCGGTGGCCTTAATAGAACCACTTGATATAGAATCTTCAATAACGGTAACCGGACATAAAATTATCCTGCACATTATGATTTACTATGCACGAAAGTAGCTCTTCATACGTTATTATCTGTAATAACGGATGGACTCCATGTTATAAGTATAGCCTGGGGCTCCAATTAGAAAGTGCTTTGTCCGTGCTTGCACGACGTAATTGGCGAGTCCACGTGGTTATGTCCCCGGTGTGTTCACGGTCGGAGGACACATTTCTGTTGTACGCGCGAGTGGCAGAGCGAGACCCGGTCCGGAGAAAGGAAAGGCATTGGGCCGGTGTCGGTTTTGATATCCGACAGAGAGGATTGACAGAGGCCTGCCCCTGATGGACGCCCCGGCCAGAAACTTGCCCGCCACCAAACCAAAACTAACCAGACGTTAATTGAAATGTGACAACCCCAGTTGAAAATAAAATGATTGGCACATTTTAAACATTCAGATTCCTACTTGCGTAGATTGAATAACACCACAATCCTTCCCTTTACATTACCCAATTCCTACATATTCTGTCTGCCGGTATCCCAAGTACGATGCGGAAAAAACATTTTTAAATATTTTTTAACATGGTCCGTTACAGAGCTAATACAATTCGTCTAGCTCTTGCATTATATAAATTCCATCTCCCTCTTTCTCTCCCGGCAATTAAGTTAATAAGATGTGGAGATTAGTAGTAGCTACTACGTATATACGTGCCTACGAAGCTACCCAAGGATATGCACAAGTGAAAGGACATATCAATTATTGTCTGTTCTTTATTTTGTAGTGTTGAATGTTGAAATCGGCGTGGAAATTAAGTAATTTCATTTTGGTAGCTGGATAGAAAATTTACTCGTGCAATATTTATCTTTATGGAATAGTGGTATATCATACATTTTTATAAGCGATTCATTTCTGTAATGTCGAGAGAGGTATTCGAAGCACTATTTCTATGGCCATTTTTCTTGAATGGCGGTACCACCGTTCACCGACCGCAGAGCCTCTTTAGAAAATGTAACTTTCCACGCCTCGCGTTGAAGAAAATGTCGCGGTATTCTTATTACTTTGTCACGCACGCTATTGCTCTTTGAATTGTGATCGTCGGCGCTGTATAAAATTGGAATTACGGGCTCTTTCACAGTCCGAGCGGACGAGAGGGCGAAGGGACCGGCATTTTACCGAGGCGGAACGGGGGGAAATTGTCGCCGGCGGGATATCTGGGGCAGTGTACCGGACATGTGTAATGGATTCCAGGGAAAGTAGCGCGACGATTGTGGGGAAAAAATAATCCACTGAGTTATCCCGTTGGGCCGAACGGCGGCCCAACAAGGAAAGGCATCGGGGGAAATTGAAGGCGCCTTATCAACGAAAGATAAATGTTTAAATAAAAACAGCAGAAGTGATATGGCAATTATATGTTATCAATCCAAATAAAATTGATTACATAATGTGAAATTTGCATTTCCGGATGGGATCCGGGACGATCCGGACGATTCAGTTTGTCAAAATAAACACATGTACGACCTGTATTGGCTCGCAGCCCTCTATATGCTGCAGTCTAAACACAGTGATATCCGAGTTTATGGCGAGTGTTACACCACAATTAAGCAGCAACCGATTTATCAGAGAAACTTCACTTCTGTAACGGCCTAATGCGATATTCCCGAACATCGACATTATCTAAATATTCTCGCTTTTTGTTTCTGAGGCGATAAAAAAATGCACGAACGAAATTTCGGGTCAAAAGTGACGCGCCCACCCGAATTTTCCGAAGGCTTCCTCCTCATCGCGAAGAAGAAGTATTGGAAAATTCTTAAGCCCTTCGGAAATGGAATGCCCTTAGGCATGTCTCTTAGTATTAGTGGTACCCGGGTCGTACCAAATTTAATGTAAGGTATTGACATTCCGGACAAACTGCGGGAATATTTATAGGATATTATTCGAGATCTACTCGATGATGCGGAAATTTCGTCAAATGTTTTCGAAGAACTAAACGACTCTATTAATATCTTCCAATTGTAATACAAACTGGGGAGAACCGGTTTAGATTTTAAGATAGCCTTTGACAGTCTAAAGTCCCCCCCTCCCGGGACCCCCTTCGTATTATGTAAATTTGCAGATTTTGAAATTTTCAGTTGCTGTTTTTGCGTTAAACGTGCGTCCTTTTCATTTGTTAAATGACGTTCGGGGTCGGTCATCAGTCCACTTGTATGTCAGCTTGCCAGTTCAACAGAATTTTGTAAGAATAAGCTCTTATTATTGTATATAATTACTTACAATTTCGGTATGTGGTAGAAACCAGAAATGTATGTATATTCGGTCCTACACCAGAAGTGCTTCCGTTTATTACATACGTGATTTCATTAAAGGTACAATGAGGCAATCTATGCTGTCATATTCTTTTAGACATGTACCTGCAGAAACCCTAAGTAGGTAGTTTTCGAATATTTATTGGATATAATTTTTTTTTCTAAAAAGACATATTTATTATCCTGTCCCGTCAGTATTACAGCGCCTGTCACGCATATCAGGGTGTTTGGGATTATCAGGATTCGTGTTAAGTTGGAAACAATGGCCGACTATCAAAGACTCGTCTGGGGCCGGCGGTCATACATTGGCCTTAACTGCGGAATCATGGCCCCCCCCGCTACACTCCCAACTCGGCTCTCTTAATCAATTCACCTGCACCTCTTTTTATTTTTTTTTTTTTGGTCGGTCCCTGTTGCTGATTCGGATTTGATACGAAACTGAATTAAACTTTGAGTTTTATTCACAGAAGTAATACAAGTTTTCGCGCGTAATCGGAATTTTGAACCGGTGGCTGGCACCGAATATAAAATTATGCGTCGCAATAAAATATTAGTAAAAAGAAAATAATTTTGGAAGAGCTAGAATAGGATCATCAAGGTGCAACTTTAGTGGTACCTCCCATTTATGTCAAATGTAACTTTCGTTTGTTTCATAACATTTATATAGGTTCGGATGTCCATTTGTTTTTTCTATTGTTAAAGATGGGTTAGTTGATTGGAACAAAAATGTTCTAGTCAATTTAGTTTCTTAGTGAACTGATAAAAATCATGACATTGCTTTGTTAGCCACTTGGAAATCTATTGGACATTTATAGTTATTTGCTGACATCCTAGGGTACAGCTGTTATTAAGTCCTACGCTCCTGTTCTGAGAATGCTCTATGTGGTAACTAATGAAGTGTCCTTTATTACTTAATTCTTGGTGACAGTATAGAGGGCGCGGGGTGGAGATGGCCCATAGCGGCGCCGCGGGCCATTGTCCCTTGTCTAGGAGGCGACGTCACACTCGACAGCCGGGAACAATCGATTGGGGGCCCGTTTTTGTGCCGGGCCCAGCTGGGGACGATTTCATAAAGCCCCCCAATGGGTTTTGAAAGCCGACGACGCTAAATTGTCTCCGTATAGATCGCAACCTTTTTCCCGGAATTAGTCCTCGGAGTGACGCGGCACAATGGGCCCTATATGGTGACATTTTCTGTAGGCGAAGGTGGCCCCTACTATAAACCGGAATTTATTTTATGATATTCAATGGGGTCCGGAATGTCATCTCCCGTGTGACTTTTCGTTGGTGCGCTAGGTCTGCCTTCATCTTCAATACTAGTTTTAGGGTACTATTGTCCGCTGTGGATGAAGCAAAATTATTTCAGATATTGTGCACCTGTGCCTCGAGCACGATCATTCAATCAATCCGATAAGTCGGCTTGGAATCTTCAAATTTTCGCCATATCTTCAGTTTCAGTTTGAAAACTGTGTGTCTGATGTTTCCGCGCCGCGATAACGCGGCCGGTGTTTTTCAAATACCTGCAAATTTTCGAGCGCTGTGCATTAGTCGGTGTTATCATTTATTTATTGCGGTCGTTAACTTGAAGCCGTTTAAAAACGGATGAACCAGATTCGGAGGTGACCCTCTCGGTTCTAGGAGCAAAAAAAAACTCGATCCAGTCCCGCCATCTTAGACCGCTCTAATTGGAGCCCGGGACCGCTTTGTAATTGCGGGAGCGGATCTAATGAAAAATAATTTACTACTACTTCAATTTCTATTGACTTTTTCTTCCGCTCCCTTTCTTTTCGAAGAAGCCAAATCCAGTGAATTATGACGACTTGATTTGAACCGATTCCTCTCTCCTTAGAGACCTAACGCCCGTTTTATAACCGGGCGTTCATCTCCTTCGTGGATAAATTAGAATTTATTCCGATTGATTTTTTGAATCGTGTTATTCCAATGAGAAATGAGTGAGGTTGCACTATAATGCCTAACGAATTTACCAAATTTGGAGAAAGAATAAGATTAAAAATATTAATTAAAATTGTCTAATTAAAGTATTATAGTTTACGAGCTACTCTTGTGCAATAATTTATTTATTAAATTATAATAGTAATTCTAGTATTATGGGAGAAAATATAGCGTATATTTGTTGAGCGGGGATCTTCTATACAATATTAATGTTTTACCATTGTCGGCCATATACCGCCATTGTCGAGGGGGCTAAGAACAACGGAAATGATACCCTATCGTTCTTAGGGCTTTCTCTTCTCTGAGGATTCAACGAAAATACCATTTTTCTTCCCTGATTAACTTCCTTCCTCTTTGAGGAGAAGGACTGGAGGAGGACTCTTTCTCCTCCAATCTTCTTTCCCGCTAAGCCTCTCTCTTATTTCCTGTCCCCCGGCACAACGGTTCTCTTTATCCAAGGTTTTTGTTCCACCGTCGGAACGGTTTCAATTGTTTCCGGGCTAAATCGCATTTGGAGATTTGATGAATTAAACGCGGTTCAAAGGCCAATTGAAATATTTGGGGCACGCTGGGAATTTTGTTCCCGAACGGAAAATACAAAATATCTTTGTAAAAATTGAAAAATAAAATTTTTACTAGACGACTAGAACCGAAAAACCGTTCTACAATTGAGTGACCAAATAGCAGGCCGCACTAAACGCAACTGGGAGGATGTAACAAATCGTATGAGTAATGCAATTTCTGTAAAGCAATGCAGACAAGAGGCCAAATCTTGATAAATTCATAAAATATCTGTCGATAAGAGTAAAATGGTGGCCTCTATCAAAAAGGACCGTCCACCCGTCGTGGATGTTTATTGTCCGGTATTCGGGGTCCGACCTTAGCCCCACCGCTGGCAATAATGTCTCCCCCTTGCATTATTCATAGAACTGGCCCGCTTTTAAATGATTCTCCGGCCGCCGGTTCGCATAAGCGCTAAGGATGGGGGCCGCATTTTTTGAATTGGGAGGCCGACCCATTCGTGGAACTGCATAAGGAGAACCATTCCGGAATTACTTTCAGACCGAGCCTCCATTTTCTTCAATTTCCCCCGACCGCGAGATCTCCGCCTTTTTTTGCTTCCAGAAAAAAAAATCGGGTTTTCGTTCGGACATCCAATTAGCTACGGATTAAAGTCTTAATTGGGAATTGTTTTAATGGACGAAGCAATTAGTAGCAGTAGAACTTTTTGTCCGAGCCGTAAACGGAGTTAGAACTCTTAATTGGAAAGTTTAGCGAATATATATAATTTGATGTTCTTCAAAAGTTCGTGCGTTCTTGAAACGTTGTGTGGGTGTTTCGTTACGATTGTAAATAAACGGTTTAATGAATAACGTCCTTTATACCTGATCCGAATTTAGAAAATCTTATCTTTGATAATCTAGAATTTACGAGAAGCGTTCATCTTGTCGCCTATGTTTAACTTCAGAGAATGTCTAAACTTTGTACCGAAGTGGGCCTCAGTAGGATTTGGGATTGTTTCAGTTTTGGCCGGAACAATTTCCTTTGTTCCTGAAGTATTTAATAGTCGCTTCATTCGTGAGCCTAAATTGCTCTTGAATTTCACGCGTCCCTTGTTTGACCTTCAAAGCTCTGGAATTAAGGATTGTCAACTTCATATTTGTTGATGAATCAAGTTTGATGTTGTGATATCATGAGTTTGGACATTGAATGAGTTGGACATTATTCAATAGGGACTAATTTTATGCGACACGTAGCTGGCACGTGTAAATATCTCATTATATGTCTGGCCGAAATCTACTTTGTGTACAAAAATGTGTATTTTTGTAAAAACACTGTAAAACAGTGTTCATTACAATATCATGTTTGAAGACAATTTCTAACGCGGTCCATGTGTTCCTCGGCTTTATTGTTCCCAGGCGAGCTGTTCCGATTCCAGATGTCCAATTAAATATAACGTCCGGAGATTGTTCTGATCTGGTCAAGCTCGAAATAAAAAATTCTACTGTCATTTTTTGACCGACAGAATTTCAGAAAGTTTTATTCGTTCGAAATTGGAAAGAAAATAAAAATCGCGCGGTTTTCGTTTGTTTTTTTTTCAATCTCGCCCCGTAAAAATTTGGTTCTGACAGTGTTGGATTTACATTTTGGTGGCCCTGTAAATTAAGCTGTCATAACACAGCGGGCCGGTGATGTTTTGATGGCCGCGTTGAATTTTGCATTGCCCCGTTCCCTTCACCGACCACAGAGGAAGATAAAACAATGGAATTAACTAAACACATTTGATACGAAGCTGCTAATCTCTGCCCTATTACTTAGCCGGTAGGGTTATAATATTTTGATAGTACGTAATCGTGTATCGTACTTATTTCTGTAGTCAACAACACTCATTTATTCCTTCTAACGTCTTACATATGTATGGCTATAAAGGACTAGTTTATAAATTATTACTAGAATCAAGAGAGAAAAGGTTGAAAATATTTATTCGAATTAAATACCTTTACCGCTGCAATTACACGGCGCTAATACTAGAACTGCACAACTTATTTATATTGCGGGTCAAGTATCAACGCGTTATTTTTATTTCGGAGTACACCGGTCGAGTAACCGGTAGGTGCACTGCGTAAATCAAAACCAGCAACGAGCGAAATTTAAAAATAGTCCGGCCATTCGTAATTCCCCAGTTATGATAAATGAACTGCTGAGAATACAAGTTGGTCGGCGTTGGGGGTTAGCGGGGCATTGTATTTGGTGCGGGGAATGGGACACACTTGAGTGATAGCGGCGTGTTATATTGTTCTCCGTCCCTCTCGCACCGGCCCCGGGCCCCTATCATCCCCTCTCTCTTTCTCTCTCTCTCCCTTCCCCTTTCACAGGCCCCGGCCACAATTTATTATACGGACAAACGACGGCTCCCCACATCGGGACAAAACATCGGAACGGAAACGTCCCATTTTTTGGCCGACCTCCTCTTACTGTACTACTACTACCTGAGCGCTCGGTACCACGAATTTGATTTCCGTTGGGGCTTCGAGCCCGCATTAAATTTTCGCTTATAGATTCGCTTTGCTACTTGCACGCTCAATATTCCAAATGTCCGTAGATACTGTCACGTTTCATCCCGCCCGTGTGATATACTGTCAAATATATAATCTAGAATGAGTGAATAAAACAAATTCCACCCCCAATTACTCACTGCATGCCAAACATTCCTTACAGACGAATGAAGATACCAGAAAAAAGAAAAAGTAAATAAAATAGATTTTAAAAAGTTACCCCCTTTTTAAGTATTTTGAAAAAAGGTCTAATTACATCGATGGATGAAGAAATAGATTTAATTCTATTCATTGAAATTCCCAAAGGCCAATTGGTGCCACGTAAGCGGTCACAGTTGTCTTCCAATGACGCAAGTCTCTCCTATGGCTTTAGTTTTTGTTTTGCATTGCATTGGTTTCCATGGGATTGCTTATTATTGATTTTATTGACTTACGCATTTAGTTCATATTGCCGGCGTTTACTTGTTGAATTGTTACTATTGCGTGTAAGTTTTTAAATATTATTATAGTGGTTAGAAAAGTCAGTAAAATGCCGTAGGGCCGTAGTCATAAATATTATACTTTCTTTGGGGTTTTTCGAAAATTGGGTATATTTGGGGGGGGGGGAGTCTCAAACTCTCGCTTTTCAAGAGTTTTTTCTAAAATCGATCGCTAGTTTTATTGGCGCCATTGGAGGGGTCGGCTCTCGGAACGTGAGCTCTCTCTCTCTCTCATCGTAATAAAAGGGAATACGAATTTGAGAGGATGGCTTTTCGTTACGCAACATTAATTTTGCAACCAGGTATATTTCGGGCATTGCGCGAAGGGGTGGTTGATTAAGGGTTTAATTGTGTGTGAATAACCGAGGAGGCCGATGGGGCGTGACTGCCATTAGTCGGACAAAAGATAACGGCTGTTTGGGGGCTTAAAATTCTTCCCACCGAATTTATTCAGACCTCGCTTCTTTCCAATCTTCCCCGTTGGGCTTTGGGCCTCCCGACGAGATAAATCGTTACGGCCCCGTTCACTCTTCCCCGCCCACCCCCTTAGGTTTTACGAGGTCCGTGAGGTCATTTGAGATTGGCATTAGGGCGCATTAAAGTTGAAGAAATTACTGCCGGTCTCCGCAAAGGGTCGTAAATGGAAAAGTGCTTTTCTCTTTAGCCCGGAATTGTAGTTTACATAGACCTATTCCAAAATCGGAGAATCAGAAGCAATAAGAGTAGTGAGATGAATTCATAAACATTCTTACATCTTTCTGTAACTTTCTTATCAGTAGGATGGTAGGTGGCCGTTCTTTTAATTATTTTAATTGTGGAAAACATTAAGAAAACAAAATTATTTGTTGTGCAATAACCAGAAATTTTTTGTATCCTGCTGAGCGGTTTTACTGAGACGTTTCGACTGTTGTGATTTGTGAGACTTTGTGAGACGCACAGTCTGTCTGTCGTTAATTGTAAAACTTACTTCCTGCTCTAAGTCTCCACTTCTGTAGATCCGTTAGACCGGATCGCAACTCACTTGTCACAGAATATGCGCCACTCTGTCTTCGAATATTTACGACGCCTTCGCCTCTTGGCATAACGCGCACCGGCTGAGGAGTGTGATAGGAACGCGGAAGTGTGTATTGTGTATATGTAACTGTGTATGCTATTCCCTTCCGCCTTCCCCCCCCCCCCCTTCTCTCTCTACGGTAACCGCTTCTGTACATCCGTGGAAAGCAAATGTACAACTTTCGCACAGTCAGTTTAAAATTTAAAGTTACCTCTATTAAGCGATAACGTATAAGAACTCTGGGTTGCGCCTTTATCGACTTTGTTCATATATACTTTTGTAAAATGTTGATAGAATTGTGTCGGGCAGTAAGTCGGGAAACAAACTGAATATTTACGCTGCCGATTTATTTATTGGACAGTTTGTTTCGATAAAACGGAAAATAGCGTCTAATTATAAGCTCGAGTGTACTTCAGATAAATCGCCCTACTTAAGAGTATTGCTACTTATATACTTTACTTGTCCTTATAACGATGAAAAAATTTGTAATTTCATTGAGTTCAAATAAAGAAGAAAAGTGTAATTAAATTCACTGCCATTCATTGGGAAACGTCGCCTAGATATTTCAGGAGTAGTCTAAAAATGCGGGAGTTAATTGTATATTCGATTTATTACACTTCATGTAGTGTTACTGATTACACTTAAATAGGGTCCAACCCAGAGCCCGAGGTGTGGGGGTTTCGCCTGAGGGTTCTTTCGCGATCAATCTTGCTTTCACAGGAGATTTGACCCGGAGAGTTTATCAAACGTGTCTGGGCAGATGGGCCCAAGATTGGGTGTTGTTTGAGCCGGATTCCGAAACCGTTTTCTAGGACAAACAGAGTGCAGTTTGCCCAAGCCCTGTTCCCCTAAGCCCTTTGAGACCCCCTAATGCGTGCCGGGCTTTCCCCCGGCCCTGATTTTAGGCGTATCCCCTTGTTTTATTCGTATAAACCCCCTCGGGGGGTCTTCTTCGTAAGTAGATTACTGTTTTAATAAGTGAACCATTTTATCAACAAAGTGGGTATTCGAGTTAAAGAATTATTTTTTGTGTGAGTATTATGACATTGAATAAAGTCCGGGTATCTGCCATGAAAGTTTATCAACGATACTTTGCCTATACTTTGGCAGGAAGTTGTACTTTGTGCACAACTTGGCATTATGTTTTCCCAAATTATGTACGTTTCCGTTTTAGAATTGAATTCTATGAAAACATAAAATAGTCAATTTTAATTGGGACTAATTTATGAAATAGTTTGGCGCTGGTCACTGGTCGGGCATTCGTTAAAGAAATTGTGAATGAACGAATGAATGAATGCGTAAATTCAGCGTGGAGGGGCGATCGATGCCTCGGAGGAATGTGGGTTGCCGCTTCCCCCGTTCAGCGGAACAGGCCTTAGTCATAATAACAACCTCTCTAACCGTTCCTGGAACTCTGCTTCGCCCAGAGACATGGATCGTCGCGTCATACTATGATTAATTTAATGGCACTTCCTCATAGAAGACGATCGTATGTAGGACCGACGAAACTTTCCTTCCGTATCGAACTCGACGAAATATTTCACTCCCAATCATTCCCTGTATTTGGTCAAAATTGAATAATTAATATAATTTATAATAATAGCCTCCCTATCGTGCCGGAAGATCTATGGCAGAAACAGAGTGATTTTTATATCATATAATAGGGACGCGATTCATAAATAATATAAAGGGAAACAAGTTGAGTTTTAATTGAGTTATTCTGTAACAGTTTGACGTATTATGCAATTTTCCATGTTTGAAAATAATAATTTTTTTCAGGTAAGTGCTGTCGATATGGTGGGCAAGGTGAAGACGTTTTGGATATGCACAATACAGTGAGTGATATTCGAATAAATTTTGTGTATGCATGCGCAAAACGGTCTATACGTGCATATATATATATATATATATATATATATATATATATATTTGTATGTGCGTGAGAGACTTTACTTTGATACGTTTGTTAGAGCAGATTGACTGTCCGCGTAAGCATGTAACACCACTTTTATGTGTATTATAACCTTTGACATTCATTGGCAATGGGACAATGGATCGATCCAATTATAACCCTATTTGAACACACTTTATTTGAAGCCTATTACATACTTGAATTCGGTGTAGCGGTTCATTTAATTCCAAACGTTCTATTTCATTCAAAAACAACGTTGAAAGGCAGTCGTTTTCGAGTTATGCAGATAATTGCTTACGTCAGTTGCAGTCGAGTTCCTCCGTGATTTTATATTAGTTTCGATATATGTGGTTTTGCGCCTGAACGTTATTTTCAGTATCAAGTTTTTATAATTTGTTCGTCCAGCCGTACGTGCACCTGCCGGGCACTGGTCACGACACCGAGCGGTAATCAATTCGCCTCTTGTAACATGATTAATTTTGAAGTAGTCTCAGGAACTAATTGGGTTATTTATTACCCGCCGCGTCGCAACCGACCTGCCGTAGGGCGGCGGAATACAAAGTAGTGTAAAGTGGAATAAAAATATCCAGCATAATTTATGTTTGTAATTCCCACTCGTGAAGCTAAAAATGTAGACAGCCCTAATGACGGCTTATGTCTGTAGCCTCGGTCTTTCCTGGAATACGTCCGAGGTGGAATACTCACTGGCAGCCTGATCGGGAATTGCTATATCACTTTATACGTGCAGTCAAAACTACAGTCGGGTAACCACAGAAGAAGGGAGCGATTGGTACATCCTATTTGTCCTAGAACTTTAACATAAGTGAATTAAATTGTACGAAATACAGAAACTATTTTCAGTACTTCACGCCGTTACTTCTCTTTGGGCCGTTAGTTTTAACGACTATTTTGGCGTAGAAGACCCTCCACAAAATGCCAGTGCCGGTATTATAACTGTTTTGCGGTTCTACTTTCAGTCATCTCTTCGGCCGAAGAAATGCCAATTCCGTTGGAGAATAAGTCAGAAGTGTGTTAAGACCATGTAAGTGGGTTGGGGAGGGAATGTTGTGGGGAATAATTGACCTCGAAAGTTATGTTCTATTCTTGTGACGCGCTTTAGCTAAATAAGGGGGCGCTGCCTTTTGCTGCACACCAGAAGCCTAGAGTTGTTCAATAACCATTGAAAGGCTTGGAATTTCTATATAAAGTCATTTCTGTAAGTTATTATAATTTATGTTCCATATAAAGATCTATACTTTTTCTGAGTTACATTCATAACTTTCATACTGTGACATTTCACTAAACAAACGGAAGCTTTAGAAAAGCTTAGAACATAATATTCAACTCTTTCTCCTGGGTTGATTTTCTAATAAAATTTAATTGTTTGTTTTCATATAAACCTTTCTCTTTGTGGATGTTGTTAGGTATAACGACATTTGTTATCTCCAATTTGTTATAATTATATTTAGCTGGAAATAGGACAACAGCGAAGAAACAACAACTTGTAAATCATTACTTTGTTGCCAACGCGGAAATTGGAGTTTCGGTTTGCACCCGGCAGAGAGAACAGAAACTTCTATTTCCCTTGTCGCGCTTATTATCAGTTTAAAGTCCAATAACCGTTAAATAAGAGCTGGCCGGTTGTGTGGATTGCACACCTACGGCGAGAAGGCGCCACCCCGCGAAACTTCATTTCCAAATGTACATAAACCGAAGTTCCAAACATAATTTGGCCCCCCTCTCTAATTAATACCTTGTTTCAATCGGAATTCGGTTTTCGGTAAGCTGCGTTGCTCCTTAACCCAATTTCCTTCCCGGCGAAACCGCAAACCCCCTTCTGCACCTGGTGGCCGATTCTAAAACCGATGAATCGAGTTATATTGTATTTAGTTCAATTTACGCGGTCGTTTAGGTTAACCTTGGTTGAGTTTAGAACAGAACGTTGACTGGAATTCCTTTAGTTGGAATGGGATTCCTGAAGAGCTCAACTTTGCAAAATAATTTTAGATTTATCACTCGTGTCCCCATTCCAATGTATAGCCTAAATGAACTATGGTTATGACAAGTTACAAGTGGAAAGTACGCTTCTACGCTATGAATTATGATGCTTACATGTTTCGTTTTGTTGTATAAAATTGTTTTTTCGTTAAAATAAGGAAATTATTACAACAATATGGCACAGATTGTTTCAACCTTTTTTAAATTCATGATAGCCTTTAAAAAAATCTCCCGATCGTAAAATAATTTTTATGGCACTACGTTTTTACTTCCCTCTATTGTTCTTAGGATCAAATTTTTACTTCTTCGTAAACTCGTAAAAATATTTTATCCACCGTGCACCTGTCTCTGCCCTTCCCCGTTCTTAAACATAGATTCTAAGGACTTCCCGATATCAGTGGGCCCGGTATGTTTTTGGCTCCTTTTGAAATTACTCATTTGCTCCTTTATTTTCCTCGAAAGGTGGCCGTAAATAACTTTGTTTATCGCTTCCCCGCTTAGCTCTCCCGCCGCTTCCCTTTCTTTAACAGTGCTCGTATTTCAACCGAAGGGCTCCCCACTCTATTAATGCCTGTCCTCTGGCCCTTCCTTGATTTATCGGCATATTTACGGTTTTATCGGCATTTTATCTGGATTCATACCTGGATAAAATCCAGGTTGACGCCCGCCTAGGATCCGGCCTTGTTTTCTATCCTGAACCGACTGGTTTGTTTTTTTTTTGCTTTGCCGCATCGGCGTTCTCCAAATTCCTCGGTAACGATGCCCCCTGACGAATTAAACTGGTTATTTATGGAAATTTATCTAGCAGTTTTGATTTGGGAGGTGATAAGTGTCCAGGGTTTAATTGGGTGAATTGTATTTTAGCGGTCCCGGTCGGCCTCGAGATTATCTGTTACTAAGTCCTGAGGCCCCAAAAAAATTAAGTTCGAACGATGTTTGCCTTGTAATATTCATCGGAACCGGTCTTCTATGTGTTATAATAAAATGGGATGATGTAACCGGAAACCGTACACCTATTGAAATTCCGAATACACCGTAAGTTAGAATTTATGAAACGTTGCGAGTCACAGCCTCGCGTGACATGATAGGGAAAGGGTGCAAGTGTATCTGCAAATCAGACAGCAACCATTGTTTATTAGGAGCAAGGTAGTGACCTCACCAGAGGTATCTGGGTCTATTCCGCCTGTCTTCTACCGACCGATTACAATTGTCCTTTCTAAAAGGGCTATCGAAGGCTGTTGGTAATTAGGGTCGCATTCTTGGTTATGGTCGGGGGGGGGGGGGGAAAGACCCAATAATCGCTCTAATTAGGCCCGGTCACCGGATTAGCTCTGCGGAGTAACGACTGCGGATCCGATGATCCGTCGTCGGGGCCCAACACAAGTCTTAATGGGGTCCGTCGTTAGGCTCAGACTTAATTGGTCGGGACAGAATTAACCGAGGCCTCGAAATTCGACCCGGCTCCCTCTGTAATTAGCCGAAATATTGTAATGAGCTCGTTAAAAGTTAATGCGGCCGGCGCCTAGGCCCGTGCGCGGCCCCAGAGGCGTTCACCTCTCGAGATGACATTTTATTTTAATTTTGAGCCGTACTTTAAATGTTGGACGTTGTCGCGGCCTCAGCCGGCGGCCGTGTTCGGGCCGACTGAGTGGTTGCTGCTTAGCGGCACCCCCGTGGCCGAGTGCAGCATGTGCCGGGCGGGGAGGCCGGTGTCGAAACACCCGGTGTCGGAACCCGGCTGCCATCTAGCGAGCGTGTACCCAAACTGGTGCTCCCTCTTTATTTGTAAACACCCGCCCGAGTTCAATACCTTCGTTTTTCCTCCCCCCTCGAAAGAGAAAGAGAGCCCCGAGAGAGAATGGCCCCCAGTGAAAGGCCTTCCTTCTCCCTCCCATTCACCCACCCCGAGGCTTGTTTATTTTTTAATCTCCGCCGCTTATTTTTTTCCGCTCTTTTATTATTTTTATTTTTGAAATCCCGGGAAATTGAATTTCCATTGTGAAACTGGAGGGGGTGGGGGAGAGAAGGGATTTAATTAGTTTTAACCCCGGGAGAGGGAGGAGTCCGCGACTGTTAATATGACCCGCTTTTTTTCGCTACGCCGAGTCGACTAAATGGGAAGTTTTCCTGAGGATTTTATTCTTCCAGTTATAGGAAAGTGCCGACAGTGAGGCGAAGTAAGTTTTTTTGACGTTCGGAAATTGGTTATTTCAAAAAGGCGCTTTGGCAACTTTATTTTTAATAAGATGTCAACCTTTCCCGAAGAACGATAAAATCAATTTGTCAATAGCCTTAGCGAATTTTTAAAGCAATATAGAACATAACTGTCTAGGGACTACTATTCTATGGAGTGCTATTGTTGTCATGACGTTTTGTCTATTCTATTACTACGGGAAATTGAAACTAAATATAGCCCGCATAGGGTCAACGGTATTTGTTCGCAAATAAATACGCGTTTAATAATTCAAAAGATAAATTTTACCTTTATTTTATAAAGTTGAATAACAATAAAAAGAAAAAAAAATTGTTTTTCAGACTTAACGACAAAGGTTTTTTATCCAGGGTACCATGGCAACTGTCTGGCTACCCCGGGGTGGTGGGAAATCGCCCCATCCTCCGGATTAGGGGAAAAACCGGTTCGAAACCGGAATTTAAGGGCGTCGTTGCTAGGCGACGCCCCACCGCTCGCTCTGTTTGGAGTCCTTATCGAACAACCGATAACTCTTGTACCGCGTTAGATAGTGTTTCTGAATTTTGAAATGATTTTGACATTGTATTGACCCTGTAATTCGGAATAATAATAAAACTAAATTAAATAAATTCCTTTGTCCTATAAATTCCGAATATTATCGGAAAAGAATACTATAATACTACTAATGAATGCTGTTCTCCGTGAAATATTTAAACAAACAAGATTTCAAAATAAAAGCTGCAGAAATTTTGGGAAGCACATTCTAGGGGAATCCAAATTAAGAATAATAACTTTCGATTACAAATGCTTATTTAATCGAGTAAGTAGTTCTGCTAGTCTTGGTTTTTTAATTATTGACACTGTATTCTTTCATTTTCTTTTTTAGCCAGCACTTCAATCAATATTGCTCCTTCGTTTTACCTCGGCAGGTGTTTAAGCTTGTAAAACAATGGCTTAATAACAGGTCTTCTATTGGTGCGTGAACTTCGCTCCTTGGGCAAACACTCCGAAATTAAGTCTACCTTATCTTGACTCGCCGCCGCCCGATGATAAAACGCCATAAAGGAACAGCTCGTTGCGCAATATCTTTATCGGGTCCCGATTAAGTAGCTGTCGCGTCCTATTAGCAGGATTGAGTCGGAGGCCCAATTCTGTGACTCCCTTGTAAAATTACTTCAGTAACACCCCAGGTACAACTGATCGTAAATCGATTTCAATTTCCCAGATGTTTAATTCACAGAAAGCTGCCGTTATCTGTAGTTAATAAATAATAACCCGAGATAATTAAATCTGTTCGAGTGATGGAGAAATTCCTGATCGAACGAGCCCCCTATAATTCAGTTCTGGAGTTCTATAACCGCCCAATACATTTTAATAATTTAAGATATTCGTCTTTGTCCCGTAGGATTGGAACTCGGGAGTTTCTTCCATTCGTTTTCTCCATTCCTTTATTTGCTCCTAAGTCAGACCGGTTTCGGTTTCGACGTTGTCAGTAGCAATTTGTACAGTAATGTTCTTAGTTAATGTGACGCTGATGTTTTCTATTGTTGGTACCGTGAACGATTGTTTGTTGTAAACCGAACGAGGTTTATTCGTGATTATAAAGTCGACTTTGTACTGTACTTTCGTTGTTTTGTACACACGCACACACATCATTGATTATTCAACTGGCTATTGGAACAAATTTCTGGGTAAGACTCTTCTTGGGGACATTAGGACTTATAATAAGGGTTGTTGGTTAGTGTAATATGTTGGTGCCTTCTTTGTTAACGCTAACACCCCCAGCCTCAGGAAAAGGACAGTTCGCCCGACAGATATCAGTTTCGGTGTGTGTCAGGACCTCATTCGAGCTAATAGTTAATTACTAAGATGCGCTCGGAGAATTCACACGAGAGACGAATTAGTTTCTGCCTGTTCCACCTGCTAATTGCCTCCGTCTTATTAGTCTGGTCGCAAGAACACAACGAGGAGCTCTTGCAATAATCGATGGAATTACACAAAGGGAGTTAAAAATTGCTCCAAAAACTGAAAATTCGTTAAAAACGTTCGTTATTACTTTAGTTATTAGTGTGGGTCTGAAGACTCTGGCATATCCGTGGCAAGTTCAGCTGTTTCCCTTATTAGGGGATCCCTTCTACGGGGGGGGGGGGTGCCGGTATGAACCCATTACCGGGGAGGTGGGAGGTAACACTATTACAATGTACATTTGTTAATGGATGATCGGTTGGGGGCTCCCCCCCTCAAAGGAGGAGATCCCACCTTTAAACACCGCCCTAAACTTCCCCTAACGCGTACTACGAGGGGAGCGGGGTCGATACCACTCAAATATATATTGGCGCCTTTCGGATTTTCGGTGGCAATAAAATTTTACGACTCCGAACGTATCGCCCTAACTGCCGGTGCCGATGGCTGTTAAACCGGCAGTCGCAATAAAAAGAAAAGCATTTCGGACTCTCGTTTTGGAGTTTTGGAGCTCGGTGCAGTTACGCGGCGGGGGGGGGGTGTTGTGTATAAAATTAGGTTTTTTATAACGGGTCATAATGCGCTTCTTAACACAACGCTAATCTGCCGAATGAGAAAACCTGATATAAGATGAAAAGTACGACTTCTTTTAATCCGAAACCGCCACCGAACCGCCATCTTTAGAGACTTTGGACGGTATATTGGGGCTGCAGGCGCCTTCGTGGTGGACTTAGGCGGACTTGACTTAGAGGTGCGCGGGCCGCGGCTAATGCATCGTCGCCCAGGTTTGATATGGCCTTTGAAAAATGACCTGGCCGACGGAAATCATTTATTTCCCGAGCTGAGGAATCGCTTTGTAACAATCGATTTCCATGTAAATTCGAGCCCGGTGCCAGGATATTCCGCAGATATTCTTATATATGGAAGCATAAAGAATTATGGGAGGAAGTTTATCATCCCGCCGCGCGGTCTTGGCTTTTAGCGATCATCAGTCAAGTTCAAAATAAGGAAAATGGACGTACCCCCCCGAATCCCACAGTCGAGCCCCGGCTCCGGTCAATTTTAAGCTCTCTTCGAATTGATGATGTTTGTTATTGGTTTGTTGTCTGGGAGGGTTCATAAGGACTTGTGTGTTTCTTTCAACACTGTCGGATGCTTCATGGGTAGTCAGCATCTTAGGAACGGACAAACAAGAGGGAAAATTTTACATTTACCAAATTTCATTGCGCTAGTGGAATATACCAGAGTGTTACTAGACAGAGTTACTATAAACGAGAAATATAAATAATGTATTTTAATACCTTAAAAATTTCAAATTTTGTGAAGTCAAAGTTTCATAGGTTAAGTTTGTAAATCTGTTAAATAGGTCATTTAATCCATCAAAATGGTTTCCACTTCAATAATTATTGGAGTTTGTGTAACAGATTGTTACAGGCAGTGTGTTAATGGCCACATGCCAAACGTTCCTTTTACCTCCCTAAACTTAAATGTTTCCTGTTAGGTATGAACCAATTAATAGTAAATAGTATTTCAACATTCCCTGCTAAGATTGAAAAATGCGAGATATTTCGGATATGTATATAATGTTCCTCGGGTAAATATTAATCACAATGTATAATCATACAATGTAATGCAAACAGAATCAGAGCAGATAATATTGGCAACCGACGCAATCGTAGCAGTTCGAGATATTTGAGCTCGTCATATCTTTTTTCGTTAAATCTTTTTCATCGGTAAATCTCCCCGACGATGGACATCAGGCCATCAATTCGTGAATCGGATTTACTAATCTCGCAAGGAGGAGCCACTCCCATCAAATAACCCGGCGTGGGATCAGAACCCTCAGTTCAATCAACGTTATCGTTACGTTTTCAGATCTTTTTTATGCGACTCTCGGTCAAACCTTCCCCCCTGCCCACTCCACCCGGGCCTTTTTCGCCCCGTGGGCATTATCGTGGATTGATTTTAATTTCTTATCCCGTGGAACTTTTTGCCCTATCCTCCAGGGCAATAAAAAGGGCCAAAGCTCATATTCTGCAGAGGGGGGACAGCGGGAGCGAGAGAGAGAGGCAACTCCAAATATTTGTCTTTCATCTTCCGGGACATGGCGTCTGAATTTCAACACTGAATCGATACCGCCACATTTGGAAAAAATGGAGGTTTTTACTTGAATTTAGCCCAGGCGAACATGCTCGGTGTATCGCTAATGGGGGAAAATGTTTAAATTTACATCCAAAATTTCGGACAAATTACAACAGAAAACGGTTGATTAGAATGGTGTATGTTCATACTGGAGCAAGAATAAATGCTTCGTGGGGTGAACGGTTCCAAGTCTATAAATAGGCTCTACGTTTGTAAACGGGTCTGCTAACGGGTCCTCATTTAACAAGTGCCATTTTTCCTTATTTTGGGGATTGTTAGGTCATTTTTTACAACAATTTTTGACTCCCCTACATGTTATCACGGATGAAATAGACAGGAATTGAGGTAGTAATGACCCTGAATTAATTTTGATAGCTTATTCTGTAGTTCGTGAATGCGATCAGGGAGAGTGAAAACGAACGCGATTCCACAAGCGCGCATAATGATGCATCTAATATTTCAATTTTTGGGATTAATATTGGAATTATTGAGCCGTGGTCAAGTAATGGGAGAAATCTCTCGTTAATGAGGCGGTAAGATGCGCCCGCCCAACCGCGAAGAAGTGGAGAACTGTTAGTGTGGAAGAATCGGTGATTAAAGAAATATTCGAACGCTTCCTTCCGATCCACTGGCTCTGTACCAAACGAAATGATATTACGAAACGAAGGGTGATAAGTGTCTTTGCGAGAAAGCCCTGGGCGAGAAAACACAGATTCGTTTTAAACGCGGGATGTATTCGCTTGAACTCTCCTATATTGGGCCACCCGAGCAGTTCAACAGGACATCTATAGTCAGTCACACACGGCTTTCAAGATTGAGAGGTACAGAATTATATTTTAGCCTGCTCATAAAACATCTCCTCAGTTTGTTTGTACTAAAAGGGGACAGGATTAACAAAAGTGTTCATCAGAGCCAAAAATGTGATAAAGAAACAGTAACGTTGATGAGGTATTGGAAACTTTAGAAGATAGACAATAGATTATAGACTGTAAGGGCCATTACAAATAGTAATTGTCGTAGATTTATGGTATTTTAGAACCAGTAGGATTCGGCAAATTTTCGACATTATTTATAATATTCTATTTTAATCAAGCGAAAATGAATGTTACTTATAACCACAGAATAGTGGTTCAAACGTTTATCGCCAAACAGAGTATCGAACGACATAGAGAAGGGCATCACGCTATTTCTGAAGATCATGTCCCAAAAAAATAAAGGATTAGCTGATTTTCAAGCTCACCTATAGAGCTAGTTGGTAGGCGTCTAGGAACACTTTCATTTAGAATTCTCGGTTTAGCGATACCTCATAGTTCAATATTGTCCATACGAAAGTGAATAGTTTGTTTCAAATTATTTATTTGTCATTAGCTTTAGTTTTCAGATTGGATGTAAGCTGTAGTCGGCGAAGTGGTAACTGAGGGACAAGTTGCCCTCAGTTGGAGAAGTGGGGTTGGGCGGAGTTCCTTTGTAGAAATTTGGTGGACCATTACTTGCAGTTAGCTCGTATCCACATCAAATATTAGATAACTGTATACTTGGCGACACTGTTCGGTACAAGCCCAACTATCCCATCAACTTTCTGATCGTGTAAGAAGAGCTCGTGGGTTCCCATTCGGATCGTTGTAAACGAGATCAGTTTACACAGTGCATAATCCAACAACAAACCTCGAAACGTTAATGTAATAAATTATTGTAGGAATTTGTTTGTTTAATTTCTGTGTATTCGTCCAGACCCACTCTAAGAAACGAAGGTCTGCATGCCTTATGATGTGCCGAATCGTCAAGCTTTAAGTCGTTGTAGAAATTAACGATTAACTTATTCCCATAATGAGGCTGTCCAATCGACCATCTGGACCTTGTATCGCTGAAAATTGGGTCGGAAACGTTGACCACAGTAAATAGTCAATTCCTTAGCGTTAATAGGTTAATAACAGCGTACCACCATCGTAACCCCTTTAACCTGGCTTTGACGCCTGTCGATAGGTATTTTCTGCCCGTGTACTCATTTGCGACGGATTGGATAATCGAGACCGGCGATGGGCGATAACACTCTGCTGAAGTGGTACCAGGATTTTGTATAGTGTTTATCGTTAGTTCGCCTTTTTTGACTCTCTGAGTGTTTCTCCCCCCCCCCCTTTTAGATAACAGTCTTGTTATTGATTGCAACCAACGTATTTTTCTGTAAAAAAATCTGTTTGTTAGAATTTTTTTGGTACCGTTTTTCTTATCATCAAATTATATCCTGTACATATTGTTCGATTTCGTCCATCGTTTGGATCATTTCGCGGCGCGACTGTACATCTAAAAATCCGCACATATTTATTATGAATTTTCCAACTTCTGAGCTGGGAAATTGATTTCATTATCCATTTCATCTACCAATTAAAATGCTTAGTAAATTTAATTTAGTGATTCGGCGTTGCATTTTTGGAGGCCTTAATGTGCATATTGAGCAATATAAATTCTCGTCCAACAAACAATCTCCACTTCAGTGCCTTTTATGGAATGATGATATGATATAACTGACCCATCACAACTTGACAGTGGCGTTCTGTCGTCCTCTCCAGATTTGGAAACTTTTAACTTTTTCTTGAAGGCGGAACTCCATGTTGATTATACAACTGATATATATTTTGCCTGTTGCGCAATGACAAAAAATGAGAAATGGGGTATATTAGGGGCTTTACAGTTCATCTATGAATAAAAACTAGTGGTTAATAGTCCGTTAACAGATATTCATTTTACAAAAAAACTGTTTAACCCCTTGATATTTTGTTTTATGTATCCAGTGTTATTATAAATGTATTAATACAACGACCGCCTTCTTATATAATATTTAGGAAACAGTGCTTCTCAGAAATCTTTTTTAATATTAACCTTAATTTTACGTGAAATATACTTTTGCTCACAAGGTCGAGATTAATGCGGAAATTATTTCAGGATTAATAGTGTTCTGCAAACTTAAACTCCTACTAATGGTGTTTCATTTAGGGGTGTGCCCGAGCACAGAAGTGCCGCAAAAAATTAATATCGGTGCGCGGAACAAAGTTCACGAAAATTGCTCATTTCATATTTGAATTTCAATCAGACAAGCCCGCATTTAACTGGAATTTACATTATTTTACATATTACTCGGGGTCCGCCAGCCGAGATAATTATCGCGCGCAGAAAGTTGAGTTAATTCCATAACGTTCGTTATGATAATGCAATTTTTATTTTATTACTCCCTCTCCTTCCCCCCCCCGCCGCCACCAGTCATATGAAATAATATCTGTAATTTGCGTATTTTCGTGATAAAGTTCCGGTACTCCGTGTACCGCCAAACTAGTTATTTACGCGGAACATTTACATATACCTAGAGCGTTGTCGTTTTCGGCTTTTCGCCATGATCAATAACATGTCATCCAAGTGTAATTGCAGTTTTCATTTAGCCTTCTAATATACTGAAACTGGAATTAGCGTTGCGGTAACTTCCGTGGAACCGTCCGAGGATAATGCGGTCCATTATTAATTTTAGTCCTATCCATTCGCATTTGACGGGACAAATTCACAGTTTTGAGGAAACGACATAAAACTTGTCTATAAAATATATCCCTGTAGCGTAGATTTCGTGCGTTTCTGTCTCCTCTCGCTGGTTTGGTCTTTTGCTAGACCGGTTTCGGCTGCTCGCCATCTTCAGTAGCGGTATTCCAACCCCTCGCAGACCACTTTAACAGGTATATCGCTGTAGTTTTCGCGCGTCATTTTCGGATTGCAAATATCAGAGACATTAAACGGGTTCAGAGCGCCGTTTCCATGATACTTATGCAATATTTCTGGGGTCCCTTCGATTTGTTGGTCATACAGAAGTGGTATAGAAACATTTATTACAAAGGAAATGCTCGTTACACAGAGCGGTCGGGGTGAGTAAGAGGTGATGTTTAGTTGGTACTTTCGCCACCAGTATGCGCCACAAGTTTATGGGATAAAAATTGCGTCCTGAAAGGTTCCACCGGCCAGACTGGTCTGATGCGGGCGCGGGACAAATGCGGACGAAACGTTTGAACGGTGGCAGAGTGCCCGCATTGTAGTCTGGGCCGCTGTAATTAAACTCTCACGGGGGTGGGCCCTCCGGTTTATGGCTGTCCGATCCACCCCTTTTAAGCATTCAGGCGTACTATAAAAGTTAATTCGTCCGTCCGCCGGCTCTCTGGCTGTCTACTTTGGGGTCTGATTTTCGGTTAACCGATTCACTACATCTAGTATTCATGACGGGGTAGACCCAACACTTCGGAAATATACCTCTTCCAATTCAACATTTTCTATCCAATTCATGTGTCAAGTAAAAATATCAGCGTTAGGTACGTAATATGTAATAAGGGATACTGAATTTTGTAATAACTATAAATAACTGATTATATTGTATTTAATATAACCCTTACGATCTTCTTATATGGGCTTTTCGCCATAGCCAGTTGCATTCCGTTAGCGGGGTAAACAAGTTGGTTGCCGAAGAAGCAATCTACCTGCACTGTTACCGTCAGACACTTCTACGCGATAATATCCTATGGAATTGGTATGTATACACCAATTGAGAACAACTGTCATAATTTATTTACATTTTATTTATAACCGAGCAAACGTTGAAAAATAAATATATACTTCGTGAACCCAGCGGAGTGTTACGGGCAGAAAATCTCAAGCTCAATCTCTCAAGCGGTTTCGGTCTCTCACGACTCCCTGCACAGTCATGCGTCGCCATTCCTAGCGTTGTTTGTTTATTGTAAACGAAAAATTATTTTATTTAAAAATTACCGGGATTTGGGCTTGACAGAAAAGTAGAACGAGGCTATTTGCGCAATCGCTAAAGCGACTGGAAATCTCTTCCAAGAAATGAATACAATTTTTCGACAAATGATACATAAAAACGGACTCTAAAATTCAAGAACATTTACCAAACGTCGCCGAACCATCTTGATAAATAATATAAATAACCATATTATCTACTTAAGTGTCTCCCGCAACTCGAAACATACCTTTACTCTGAATTAAATGAGTACATAAAGCAAACTAAACTTAGTCCCTTACTTCAACAAAATATCCTTCCTCACATGCTTATCAAGTGTGATGAAGTACTTACTACTTGTAAAACTAATTATAAAACATTGCAAAAATTCCAGAGTTCCAAAAAATATAGTATGCTTTCTATGTTGGACCGCAGCGTAATGCTCATTCTTTTCCTGTTGTTTACACTTTTCTTTCTCCAGTCTACTAATGGAGCCGGCCACTGTGCCGAAAGCTCTTTACTTCGGTCTCTACCCAAGTGGTTTATATGCGGGGATAGTTGACATCATAAATAGCCCGAAATTCGATTGCCGGGACGCCTAAGTGCATTTGAGAGAAGCGGGGAACTTTCTGTGTCCGAGTTGGGGAAGCGAAGCGTATTACATATAGCGAGGGCAGAACCGAAGAAAAACCTTTTAATCGGCGTAGATTAAAATGGTCTTTTCGCTTGTCTTTGCCCATAACAGCTCCTTCAATTGATTCGATAGAAAGGACAATAGATGTCAGGAGTGCAAGTATTGCAAAACTTTTGAATTGGGAATCATAACCCGTCTGCTCAAATATATGAATTATGCCTGTTCGAAAATAATAATTTATTGAAAAATAAAATGTCGTTCAGAATATAAAAAGTATTTATTGTGCAAACTAATTCCAAACACATAATCATCTAAGTTATCAAGTGTTTTCTATTATGATAGGGAATAATGCTTTGCAGTACTTCGGCAATCTTGTTTAACATTTGTTACAATTTGCGAGTCGGATATTTTATGCGGTTCAGATTAATATTTACCACTGAAATTACGAAAAAAGAAATTGTTTTTTAAAGGTTTTTAGTATCGCTTTCGGACACGTCCGGGAAAACATGACATCAGTTGTTGAGGCTGTACGTGCTCTTCGTGCTAGAAGAAAGATACGTTGAATCCAAACAAAAATACCGCAGTGGCAGTCATACGCGGCGGAATCATTTATAATATGCGTATTCATGCGAACAGTTACAGTAAAGTAATTATTACAACAAAAATTATTATTACACCGTCACCACGATATAAAATGTTTCTGTCATGCGTAATTTCTCCAACAGATTGTCCTATCGTTCTATGGTGGTCAGTGTCTTCGCTGTGTTGTCCATTGATTGTGTTTAAGATACTCATATACTAAATATAGTGTAATCGATTGTATTCCTGAAATTAGTTGCGCAACATTAACAATAAAACGTTATGCGCAATATATTGTAACAATCATCACCATTCAATTTATCCAATTAACTTTGGAGTGTACCCAGTTGTACATACAATATTGTTATGGTAATCAATATCTGTCGAAGAATTTTTTTTTTTTAATTGCAATAATTTAAAAGGAGTTCTTGTCACAATCCTCTTGTTATAAATTCTAATTAAAAATTCTCTGGACTTCGACTCTCAAATTTTCCGTCTATTATCATTTGTAGTAAATCTCTTTTATCTTGTTTCACTGGTTCTATCACCCTTGTTTTGTGCAATTTGATTCAAAGGAAATATATTGAAAATTCACTAGGGGAAGTTTTAATACTTATCGGCTTCAGAATTCATTGCGGATTTAACTTTGATTACAAAAGGCGGACGATTTCTCTTATTCGTTAATCGCTTTCTCCTGTAAAACGCCTCGTTATTTTTAATAAGCGCCCCCCTCCCCGGGTCTCTTCTGGAATACTCTAAGTCTTAATTAATACGAATAAATGAAAATTCTAATCCGCACAATCCGTGTCGAGCGTGGATCGTTCCTAAAAGGGCTAACGAGGGTATAAATCATTTAGATAAATTCCTGGCTCCATTTGGACCGCCGTCCACAATTGTAAGGGCGGCAGTAACAACAGGCCGATAGTATTGGACTGTTTATAGATGTTACTATAATGCAAACAAATAGTTTTCTTTTTAATTATAGGTTGACCTAAATTTTTTAAAAACATTTTCTGGCAGCCTGCTTTTGATGGCGATCAAAAGAACTTTCGAAAGAAGCCACCCCTTACTCTGGTATTAAGTAATTCACTTGGCGCATTGGGACGGGATTTTCTGTAGGGTGGCGCTAGGAAAGCCGTTGTATTAAAAGGTTGGAAAGGTGGGATAGTTTAGAAAGATTACAATCGAAAGTATTGTGCTATTATGGGGAATGAGATGTGAGGGAGGGGGGAGTAAAAGAGGATTTCGTTGCTTGAAAGGATTCGTATTGTGGCCGTTGACCGGACTAGTAGCTTTCAGATTATTTCGAATGAAGTAATAATTCCACTCCAGGATTGATTCTCACGAATCGCAAGCATTAGTCGGAAATGTAAGGCTTAGTGGAATCCAGGCGTTTCCCAACCCCGCACATGAATTATTCTTTATCTTTATATCAGCAATGAAACAGTAATTAAGTGGACTTATATTGGGAGTATAAAGTTTCAACGAATAAATATTATTCGTTCTGCCGATATTTTGCGGCAGAAAAGTGTATTGTATGGTTTCATTTATGTTCGAGTTTTATATTTATACTTGCTGAAACGCATCCCCCCCCCCGGCCCGTTTATGCCAAGTCATTCCTGTTTTCAAGTTCGACTGCGATAAACGTTATCTTGGTAGCGACTGTTTACATTCCGGATTATGGGATCAAGAATTGGACGTCCGTTCCTGAAACTCCACTGTAGAACATGTAATATCTTAAACATTACCGGGAGTCCCTAGGAATTACTTTCACCGCAAAGCCCAATTGGTGAAGACCGCGACATTAGGATAAAGATTCCGCTACGGCCCCCCTCGGTCTGATTGGACGGAAGGACGGTAGATGTCGGGGTCATCGCCGCCTCGAAGGGACGGACGTCTCCGCCATGCTTAACCTTCAATTGTTCAATTAAAGGAAATCAGCCTGTAAATAGGGACCGGGTGGGAGAGACCTGTAAGAGGGATTGCGCAACCCGACGTCCAGGACACGTGCTCCACTCAACCACATTTGCCTCAAGTAGAATTCCGTTAATAAAATTGATTACGAGGAGCGTGTTCTCGATGGCCGCTCGGAATATTAATTATATCCAATTTACGTTTAATCCTGACATTAGTTTGAAATACCTGTTCTACTGCCAGCGAGAGTTTGGAATACCATATTTTTATTCTCTCTCTAGTTCCTGGACCATAGATTAAAACATAAACCAATGTGGGCATACTGACTTGAACTGTGGGGCCAAACCAGCCAAAATATAAACCTTACACTCGAAAATATGATTAGGGTAATATGTATCATATCTCTAGGATAATAATATCGTTCTGCTGTCAGATTTGTTAACTGTACCTCAGTATTTCAATTGATAAGATGTAGCATACACGTTTTATTTTTTAGTTTTGGCTCGTCGATACATAATGAAAAAACAATCGTATGACGCTCACTTTACGAACAATAAATGTTAAAATCATAATGCTCTTAACGTAAGAAACAAGATTACAATCGCAGATATTAATGCTGTTCGATACTAGCGGTTTCTAGCGTGGAATACCGGAATCTCAGCGCCCCTACTGCAGTGTCGTCAGAATTGAACTTAATTCATCGGTGTTCATACAGTCTATACTTGTGGTAAACTTGGCGAAAAATAGAGTAATTATTATTAGTAAATTTGCAGAATTTTCATTAAATTCATAACTGAGTTGCATAACAGTAGAACCTTAACGTAAATGTTAAGGTATATTTTTTGTAAACTTCGGTGTACTATCCTTTAAGTAATGGTTTCCTCCAGGAAATAAAGAGCGCTTAGTTGCCTATTTTTAGAATTTGTCTAATGACGATCAATTGTCTAGTACATATTTCATAGAAAATCCACTCCATCGTAACTGAGAATTGAACATTTTATTGAAGAATAACAATTCTAACTGACTGAATATTTAATGACTATTTTCCTGCGGTTATGTTAGCTCTGAGATGCAACCAATCTGGCAACAATCGAGGGGGGAATGCCGTCGGAAGGCGAGTTCTCATTGCACTCGAGATAACGCCGAGATAAAGCGCTATCCTGCTCTGTGTTTTAAGCCCCAGAGATAACTCATGAATGTCGATGGCTCAGATATGAGCGGAACTGAACTCGTGTGTCGAGTCCGCATTTTCAATAATAGCCCGTGCTCTTAACTTAACCCTTTAGTCCACCCACGGCTTATATCTACTGTTACGAAGACGCCAACTATGAGAAAGCTGCAACGCGGATTGTTAGTATTCGTTTTACGGATTGGCCCGATTTAACTTAATCCGTTACATAGCCAAGAAATAGTAATGGCGTTATTGTTGACAACAGGCTGTATGTACAATACAGACAATAACTTAGGTAACCAATCATCGAACATGTATGTTGGGAAATTTGTATCTTTATAGTATCATATTTAGCTTAGTTTTTCTATTCTTCGGGATATTTGTCTTTGGAAATTTAATCTAATTTTACGTTTAATCCTTTTATATACGTCACTTTACACTTTACAATTTTAGGATCACAGAGTCAACATCCAGAGGTCGCATGTAGCTGGACAGATATATAATGCGAATTATAATTACTCGCAGGTGACTTTGGCATCGATTGACATGCTGAAGCTCTCGAACAAACGGTAATTTGAGCAGCCCTTACGAACAGGTGACATATCCGATGAACATTGTAATCGTATCTGGTATTGTTTCAAACAGTGTGTCCCCTGTGTCATCTATCTGGCAGTGAATCATTGTAGGTATTAGCTCTGTTGCTCAGTGTGTTTCCCGCATTTTCTTTACACTTTTTATCTAACGTTTTATTTTACAATTCTCGATCCAGCCTCGATCCATTTTAACTAATGTAGTGACTACTACACGAACGCAAGCTCATATTTTCGTACAATGTTGTTTGTATTTTACAGTGTATTGTTGTCAATGTTTTTATTGAACGAAATGCGAGATAACCAGGATAATTAGCCATTTCAAATTCTTGAGGGTTAGCGACACTGGGCAAACTGCGCTGTTACGAAATTTCTTAATTTCGTATTATCGATTCGATAATATATGATTCGAAGATACAAGTGTTTACAAACACAATTGGCTAAACGAATTTCCATTAATTTATTATTCCGCTGTTTCATCAGCCTTGTAAATAAATCAAAGTGTCTCTTCGTTACTAAAATCAACCTTGTTGTTACGCCGTAATAGTGAATGGTGAGATTCAAAGTTTGATTATTCGAGAACTGTTTTAAGGATATTGAATTGAGTTGATTGAATTGGGTGTTTAGGAGACTAATAAGTCAATATTATTTGATCAGTAAAGTCGACATTTTTTCCCTTAGCTAACCTTGCTTATCGCTGTACGCAATGAATATAAAACTGCCATATCATGTTTTGCCCTACTTCTTTATATAGAATTTATATTATGTTCGCTCAGAATCATAACCTGAATAATTACCAGTTGTGATATATATTTACATATCTGGCGAATGTGTTGTGGTACAGTAATACACCGGATACACTAATCAAGCCTGATCAAAAATACAATGTCCCCTCTATACTGATCATTGACCAACTTCCTGCCGGAAGTGCGGAAGACGCGTAATCTCTCCCCCTCTTTGTTAAAAACATGGATCATGCATCAGTAGCTACGTTATTATTTTTTTCTACATTGACAGAGGTGAGTCGAATGGAACGTTTGTCACGCCTATTTGGTAGTAAAACGAAGGGAAATGGTAAAATATTGAGCCTTAAAAACCGGTCGAACGTATGACCAACGTTTGTCATCGCAGCGTTACTTCTGTACAGTAATTGTTGATTTAAAACAAGAAGAATTGCGGGGTACTTATCTATACGTATATGTCAGAATGGATAAGACAATGTTAATGGATGGCGAGAAGCCAGCATAGTGCGAAGGTTATTAGAAAATGTTTTCATAAATCACAGGATTAAATGAGATTAATTCTTCACTCGTATGGGTTTTCAAATTTCGCCGACAACATAAATATGAATAAATAAAAAAAAAATAAATTCTTCCGAACTTCAGTATGCTGAAACATTGTCACCCCTTTTTCCACCGGATGTCAACAGGTGTCAACGTACGTATGATGACGTTAACGTACGAAAAGGAAACGAAGTGATGAAATGCGAGCGAGCATGTGTTGTGTTACAACCGCGGTAATTATAGCCGTTGATTTGACTCAATTTCCGGGTGCACTAAATATGGCAGGAGTGGCGGCCGTGAACACCTGTTGATGATGTCCAATCTCTCCGGTCTGTCGAATTCCCAAAAGTGAATTAAAGATATAACCGCGGTAAATAAAGGCCTGATTTTCAGTCTTATTAAAGCCTTTTAGTGATTCCGTTCTCTCGAAGATAATTTTTATGATTTTTCGGATCCGAACTGTACTCACTACAATATTACTGGTACTAATCTCAAGCTTGCCTACCATTGTTTCTGTACAGGCGTTACAGAAAAAAATGTTTTCTCGGGAATGAAAGTGGCCAAACGGAAAAAGCTTTCGAGATATACACTGAAGTACTGAATTGTACCTGTTGTAAATGTTTATTCTGTCAGCCTACTACTCGAGGAGAATGTGACCCTATATAAATATAACGGTATCGTGTGGAGATAATCGTCACAGATAACAGATTTAAATATGCGTAGTATACCATTCAAAGTTACCCTGAGCAATACCTGGATTGACTTATCGTCTGGATTGAAGGTAAACTGTTCGAAAAGAACAGTCTGTCATGGGAAAGCTGTACGCTCTAACAATGGGGTTTTCCACAATAAGATTTGATACGATTCGATCTATGCATTGTGAATCTTTCGGACGAAATTGACATGAAATATATTCACGATTCCTTTAAAAGTAATTGGTAACGGTTATTCAGCGAGAGCTCTCCATTTGTACTGATAGATATACCGTCGATTTTTCGTGTTTCTGTCTCCTCTCGCTGGTTTGGTCTTTCGCTAGACCGGTTTCGGCTGCTCGTCATCTTCAGTAGCGGTGTTAGTCAATTTTAGCAGCCGAAACCCGTCTGGCAAAAGACCAAACTAGCGAGAGGAGACAGAAACACAAAAAATCTACGGTATTCCAACCCCTCGCAGACCACAAAACAGGTATGTTTAACTGATATACCTTTTATCCCAGAAATGGCATTTCGAATACATTTTGAAAAAAACTTCTAAAATTTCGTATGATGTATTGATTGATGCGATATTGGCTAAATCTAGTCTTACAAGTGTTCATTTGCATTATAAATTCTTGAAAAATAAAGCTAACTAGACCGCTTCCGAGTCCGCGAAGCCAAGTATTAATAGACCATTTAAAATTTAAATGAAGCTACTATTAAGGGTACCACGATGGATTTTTTCAAATATTCGGTTTCGCCGTTTTTCAAATCTTCGCAGTAGTGTACGTAAGGCCCCCATGAAGTATCTTGTTTTGTAGGTAGAGTGAAGGTATTGTGAGCCTGTCTGTCATGGGGCCGGTAGCACCCCCCTCCCTCCGCCCCCATACACCACCAGGGGTACGGTGAGAGCGACGACAGGAGATGAGACATAGTGTAACGAATGCCGTGCGTGCCCAACACGCTGTTGGAAGCGGTCATGTTTCGGCTGATGCAAGACCGCGGTAGCCGCGTTCATGTTTCCCCAACACATGAGGCCACATGACCGGCTGGCGGGGGACTATGAGTCAGGTGCCGTTCAGTCTAGACACGGCCACACATTAATGCTCTACGTGACGCATTTCAAATTTTTAACGTCAACCATATATAGTTCTATTAGACCCTACAACCCGTTGTTGTCGATGATTTAATTAAAAATAAGTTCAAAATTGAAAATGGGAAAAAGAACACTAAATGGTTCTTCCTGTTGCAAAGATATTCCCGTAGGTAAAATCCAGATTTCACAACGTTTTTATGAGATTACACAATACTGTGATAATCCTCAGAGGGGGTAGAAAACAGATGATTTTCTCACTATTGTAATAAACCTGATACTTGCCTTTCGTTTGTTTACATTAACAGTTTCCCATTCGAACTGTACCCACGTATGCATAGGGGAGAATGCCTTTAGGTGGATTCGAGCCCGGGGCGTCATTGTCGAGGAAGTGGCCCTATAGGGCGGGGGGGGGAAGGGAGGGCTCATCGGCATTAGCATTATTAGCGACCCATTGTTGCAACACTGTGTCTTCACAACAATGGGCTCTTCGGGTCCCTCTCCGGTCTGAGTACGGGCCGTGGCTTTCTCCGACAACGGAAATCAATTTCGATGCGCGGAAACCAGATTGCAATCCTTACACAACGAAATCTTCGGTATAATAATAAAATGGACGGCGGCGCAAACACGGCCACGTACAACTGCGCACGGATTTATAGACAATAGAACAGCGAAAGAGGGGATGTTGTGGCATATTGTTACGCCAAACAAACCGCGTTAGAGACATGAGAGGTAGTGAAATCACATAGTGGGCATTGTTCCACCCATTGTTTACGTTGATAAATTCGATGTAAGTTGGTTTGGACTTCAAATTTTAAACAAATTATGCATGGGTTAGTTTTGTGGAGAGTTGAAATGTTAAACCATAATAATATAAATCACACAAAGGCACCGGGGTGTATGCAAAACCAATTACTACGCACGGATTTAAACTGAAATCAAGTATATTCAATAAGCAGTAATGACCAAACATCAACCGCCCTTATTATAAATGTTTAACGACCGAATTTACTTTTTTAAATAATCATATACGGAAAAATAATTGGTATCGTTAAAACTAAATGTTATGTTTAGACTGCAAGCACTCGGGAGCGACCTACTTACTTGGGGCTATCTTGTTTTGAAAGTATATATTCTTGAAAGTTGTTTCCAGTTTCTTTCGGATTCAATAACTCCGCGTACTGTTTCCGTTTTTTTTATATATATTTCGTGACTAATATACCGCATAAAATGAACTGTGTCTGCGGAATACTCAAATGAGCAGTACGGTTGTAGGTCGGCTGGATGCTGATTTAAATGGTCGGTGCAGTTTACTTTTTTCTCAAGCACGCACATCCGAAGGTTATGTTAAATACAGCGGTGATTTTCCTTTACATTAAACATTGTTATTTGATTCGTGTTATTTTTTACGTTTCCAACAATTGAAGGGGGGTGGCCATTATACTGCGTCATTTCTCTTGAACATAACATTGTTTTTTCAAACCCTGAACAGACAAGAGCGAATTGAACCCTTGTTTACTCGACTGTATTTGTACATGTTCGTTTGTTTTTTCATTTGTTATTGTTAGCTTAACAGTTCGCCGGGTCCTTTTGTTTCCGTTTTCCCTGTATAGATGCGGCTTTACCTTATTTACTGCGTTACCTTTAAATTTTCCCTGTACTCATTCCAGGTTTTTTTACACTGAAACCAGTTGGATTTTTTTTATTACATTTGTATGGCCTGGATCAACAGTTGTATATATTTAATTTATATAGTGAATCTGGATTCTAAGAATTTATGGCTGCCCATTAATTAGAAAGTGTCGCCAACCCGAGAGTGTTTGTAATTTAAATTAAACTTGTCTTAAAACTGGGATATAGAAGCTAAGAAGAAGGAATTCAGTTTCTTAGGAGAAATAAACTAGATGTTTCAAAGTTGAAATTTCTCGCGGCTGACAAGATCATAAACACTCGATCGTATTACGGGAAACCAAAAATAACCGTATGATATTTTTGATATGTAGCGTTATATGTTGCGAGGATACGTCTGTTCCCTCGTTATTTTTCTATTCTTATGTGGTTCTCGATACCCCATAATAGTGTCTGCCCGCATCTAGGCCTTCGATAAATTCACGGAATTAACGCTCGAAGGTCGGACACTATTCACAGTCAGTTTGGAAGGATAAGGCCGAAAGTTTCGAATTCCTCTGGGTTGTACTAAATCGAACGTAATTTGGGAACCGGCACTGGGTGGTGTCACGCGTCACTATCATAAGGGTACAGCATTAGAAACTGGGACTAGGGCTCTCACAGCCCCTACTACTGCACTTTATAATTAACGCCGTTCCTCATTTTCAGTTCACCCCGCTCGTGTTTAAGAACTCTCGCCCTGAAGCGAAATTATAAATCGTTTCTTTGGTTTGTCTGCCCTGTGTCAGTCAGAATGAAAATACCTCGAAACAGAGTTGCAGGTACAAAATAAGTAAGGGCAATACTGTTGTAATACTAATTATGAAGTTTGCCATAAATAAATACTTAATACATAAAACACAGGTTTGCTGTAGGTACTATTTCCTATATTTTAGGAAACTATTATTAAACTATTTCGATCGCCTAACATTTATAATGCTGATCTCGGAGTACATACGTAAAAATGTCATGGATTGACAGCCCAAATAAAATATTTTATTACATATTATTAATTTTTCTCAATTACGATTCAATGTGAATGCGCATTTGTTTAATAACGTCGGAAAATTCTGGTTTGATACAGTTGATAACAGGTTTTAGTTCCGATCCACCAATTATGAAGAAATTTTAGGGCGAGAGAGTTGAATTTTGTATTGCAGTGTTGTATTTTCTCTAATGTCAAAGTACTGTATTGATATCCACCTATAATTGTGTATTTTAAAAATATAAGTTGACAGTTAATTAATTTTGTTATTTTTTTCTGTCAGTTGGCGTACCCCCAAGTATCGACTCGCGTACCCCACTTTTGAGACCACTGCTCCCTCGTGCGCTTTTGTTAGGTAGTAACCTTGTTAATTTCGGTACTTTCTAACGTCTTGTATGTCACACACACCTGATATGAATAAAGAATTAGATACAGTATACACAGAGCAACCAGAATTTCATGTGAAAAATAATACATAAAATCTCTCGTTAGTAGAACACGCTGTCCTCGCAATCTACTCTCCTTTTAAAAGTTTCAAATCGGTGAGATATTACCACTCTGTAGTTTCTTCCCCATTCAAACCCTTCTCCCGAGTTCATGTTCTGTTACATACGTATTCTACTATTACTTTCACAGATACGTAATTTTGTTATTGTAAGGTACAAAACAGAAAATGGAAAAGTAAATATCATTCATCCCAATCCATCCCTCAGGATGATAACATTTGTTTCCCTGGGACAATATTTCTCGATTTTATTTATAGTTCTGAATATTTACATTGTGTTTCTCGGGCTGTTTTGTTTTAACGATTTATTGGCCACCGCCCTTAGGCCTTACATCCACTCTTGAGCATACGGCGTTCTAGATTCCGAAGAAACAGAGAAATTCTATTATTAATCTTTTAGTCCAAATTCAGTTGAGTTATCACTGAAGCTGTGCACGGGTATGTAGTTGTATAAAGAGAATTCGTATAAATGAAATTACGTTTATTATTCGAATCTACCTGCATTGAGAAGAAATAAAAGGTGCCATTACCCCCCCTCTCGCCCGTACTACTGAAAACTGCATGCTAAAAGGGGAAAATAACCACAAATGATGTTTAAATTGCAGGCCCATTAGCTTAGAAGAGTGTTGTTTGATGCTGATATCCCTCGGAAATTTGTGGCAATTTTAGCACTTCGGTCAGGTTATTTACGTTGTTAAAAGAGAGGCTCCGGTAGAAATGGCACCACACATTGTTGTACTGTTACAATATTCGCCAGATATAAAATTTGGTACACGGTTTTGTATTCTTTACGCTTTTTGCAACACCGCAGAAACCAAAATTTATATTTTGGTCAAAACCTTGTTACGACTAGTCGTTGTAGTGGTGTCGCGTAATACTTCGAAATTCCAGTTAGCCCGAGAAAAGGTAGATTCGAGTATAATTGCAGGGAAGAAAACGTTTTCTTTCTTTTTATCATCTTTTATTTTCTTTCGTGGAGAATCGGAAAAGCGAAGGGAGAGCCCCCCATTTTAAGTAATAAAGGGACATAAAATATTCAGAAAATGGGCTCGGGCTCCAAATGGAGCGTTGTTATGCGTCGGGACGGATGTCGTCGATTGGTTCAGGTGTTGCCTCATTGCCGGTTTCCCACTGGTACCACCGCCTCCTGAATATTTAGACTGCCACTTAACCCAGATCGATTTCCATTGAATTTCCATCGGTGAGAATCATTTTTTAAATGAGCCCCAGCTCTTCCTGTTACACCATTCGCTTTCTGTATTGATATTTCTTATTGGCCGGCCGTAATCATTGCGTTCAAAACAACATTCATAGTGCATGACAATAGTCAATCAGTATCGTAACGCCTCAGGAATTTCTTTAAATGTATAGAATCGTTCATACCTTGAAGCATAAGTTTGGTATTTTCATGTCGACATACCGTGATTTCGCAATAAAGATTGAAGTTCACAAATCGGTACTTTAGAAATGTTAGAAACGCATTACAATGTAATCATAGTGTTCCGAAGTGGACAGCACTATGAAAGGAATATAAGGATGCTAAGTCATGATCAATTTTAAAGATATAGAATTCCTGTGTGTTATCAATTCCTCGCAGGTATGTATTTCATTATTGCAATAATTCCATGAGAAACAGAGCAAAACATCCAACCGCATGCATAGTCACACGATCGGGAACTGTGCACGGTTGGATCACGCCGTCTAAAACTAGTTCGTCTTACGCCCATAATCTGTCGTTGCGGTTTTTCATTGCAGTGCAACAACTTATATATCAAGTATATGTGATAACTTGCAATATAACGCGGTGCAGTTTGATTCGAGTTCATTCATTACGACCTAAGTTTTATGAAAATCATCCCCTTTTATATCATTCAGCATACAAATATAACATGTCAGCACATCTGTCAAGAATCTATTAATGCTTTCGTATTTGTAGCAATAAATATGCCATAGGAGTAATATTGGGTGGATTAAAAAATCGACATAAAGAATAAATATTATTTTAATACGAGTATGGAGTTTAGATTTGTTAGATCTAGCTAAATTTATAGGCGCAATAAAAATATTTAAGTAATCGATAAATGTCGTTTCGTTGCTAATAGCTCAGAAGAGGTTGCAATGTTTCAGTGCCTGTATTTGTGAAACTTTTTCCTATAAAACTATAATAATACCTATAAAAATGGGTAGCTAATCTGGTGTTTATGCGATAGGGCACTCGGACAATGGCATTTTCCATTCTTACAAGACGAACTGAAAGGACGGACACAATTGACGTAACCTTAATTCTAACTACCAGTGTCAAGAACAGACGTACGGGCAAAATCCTGGCAAATTTAATTAGGAGCGGAAAGTTTCACTTTTCAGAAGCGAAATAGACTCTCGACCCGACACTCTAAATGCGACACGACCAGTCCCCAAGTCAAGTGTAAAAAGTGCATGCGGCCGTCCCCCTGCGCCTACCTGTTTAAGTGGGTCACCGGAATTGGACTTGTCAGCGTCTCCCCGTTCTGGGCTACGACCGGCGGAAATTAGCATTTGTGGTATCCGAGTGGGGTCTCTAGCCATCTACAGTTACCGTCGACACCTTCGTACGCAAATAGGTCAATATTATGATGCGTGTAAGACGTAGATTTACGATTCCGTTTAACTCCGGCACAACGCTGTACCTGGGGCCTCTGGATCTAATCACGGGTGTTTAGTTGTTAGATGAACCGTACGGATTCTGTACCTTGGGTATTTAGCTTACGTTAGATTAAGTGATATTGACACTATGCGTATGTAAATGGAGATTACGTCGTTTTGGGAGTTTTATTATTTTTTCTTTCCATGATTGTGTCCTAATCGCCAATTGCACAATTTTCTCTCCCCACTTGTTATTCCGAACTCTCGATGACACGCAAATATCTTAAATTCGACCAAGTGTTATATTTATATCGTTAAACGAGTGAATACGTATATAAAAAAAAACAAATATTCAGTAAAAGAGATAGGGTACTGCTCAAAGTATACGTGGAGTGTTCTAAAGCTGGCACTGCACTTCATTGACTGGTCCGAATATTCAGAATTTCTAAAGGTATTACGGAATTATAAATCCTGTAGAACATGTCTGAATGCTAAGCTCCTACAATGTTCCTTAGGAGGATCTCCAACAATAGCATTTAGTGAAATAAAATTTTTAATAATACTTATTGTTTTGTTACAACAAAATAGTGTACCCTTCGGAGATTATTTACTAATTAATGTTAATGTTAATAGATGTTATGATGTGTCCTGTCGGTCAGCCCGCATATTAATGAAGTGCTGCATTCCTAGCAAGCACTGGGGAGGTAGAAAGTGCACGTCAAATTTCATCTCGACGAGAGTTATTTTAGGGCGTCCCAGTTTAAAATTTAACTTGGCCATAAATTTGTAAATATGTCATCTTTAATAGCGGGATTGGGACCTTATCCTGTTTACGCCACTCGCACTGCCCCCCCCCACCGGTCTTTTGGAAGTTCAATTTACGTAACTCCGGTTGAATCGGCCATCTTTAGCTCTCCGAGTTTTCACAAGTCGAAACCCCGAAAGTGGCGGCTGATTGTGTAACTGAAATAATTTTCAGTCCCCGTATAACCCAGTCCCTATTTTATTTATTTCTTTGTTCGCCCCTGCGGTGTCCTTTAAGAGGACACCGGGTTGCCCAATTGTCTTTTAATTAAAAATACTGAAAATGCTTTAGAATTAATTATGTTCAATGTTTCAAATCCTGAATAACTCGTAATAACCGTGACCACAGGTTTTTCTTAGTAATGTTTGTAGAACAAAGCAGGTCATTCAGTAATAAAAATCAGTGAGTTGAAGATTCACACTGTGTTTATCATAACCTCCCAGTGGAATTACTTCTTTGGACCTTATTGTCAATTAATTATTTATTGGGCCTAATATTCGTGGTGCTATGTAGGGTCTGGAGGTGAATTCCTATTCAGTCGCCTATATTTAACGTCAGGAATGTTGAATGAATGAGAAGGAAATCGGGGATGGGAAACGCGGTCATGGAAGTTATTGTATGTTTGGTTGGCAAGGTCGCGGAAAAACCGGATTTGTAGATCGCTATCGAGGTTGCATTCGTTATTTTCTCTATGGTTTCTGACCGAATTTTATCAACATTTTAGTAGTTGGTAAATTCCCCCGGTTTCGGTACTGACGTGTAAATCAGTAATTCGACGTACACCGTGTTGCGTAATAGTGACACTATTAGTTTCTAAGGTCCGTTTACTTCGCAGCATCTTTAAATAAAAATTCAATAGAATTGTCCCTTAAATATAAGCTGGCGTCTAGTGGAAGCGGAGAAAACACAAAGTTGCTACCGTATGTCCGTCCGACAGTTGCCAAGTATTATACGGCATCACCTTGGCAAGGTTCGAGTTTATTAGTATCGTTGTTTCATTGTATTTATAAAGCCTATCCTAGTCGGTGTTTATTTTATGTTCAAAATTCTATGTCTCCCGTGACTTGTTTTCATATGCTCCGATGGTAATTCCAAGTTAGGCTATCGGTTTAGATTTGATTAAGTCGCCTTTTAAGGATTTTTAAAGGGAACTTGAAATTTTAACTTTTAATAGGAGAAGTACGCAATTACATTTAGTCCATAGTTTTACGAGTTATTAATTTAGTTAAAATTAACCTTATTTATAACTGGATGCTAATATAACACTTACTAAGCTTTAGTTACTTAGTAAGTTACGAAACGTAACAAAAATACTTCCGTTAAATCGTTAAAACAGTAACGAAGTGCAGTACTCCGATGTAATGCGTACGTGAGACCGTCGACAGAATGAGGTGTTTCTAGACGACTTACCCATATAGGCATCTTTAGTTGCAATATACTTTATTATAAAACGTCGTAATTAAAATGTCCACTCGAAGGGGGTATCCTTTTAGTGGGTGAACGGCATTCTTCAGAGGAGAATAGTGGGCCGAGTACGCGATATCAGTTGGGTTCGTTCAATGGGTAGCGAACAGAAATACAGTGCTAGGGGAACTGGGTTAGGAGTGCACGAGCGGGTTAGTGAGGGGGAGGGAGGGGGGGGCGCGGCGATATTGATACCGGGGGCCGCCGGCCTTGTTTACATCGGGACAGTCTCCTCAGTGCAGGGCTCCAATTTTGCGAACCCGTCCTGGCCACCTCTATTTACAGACAGGAATTACAATTTAGGGAAAAACAAATTATATTCACGCGGCGAGGGAAGGGGCAGCGAGGGGTGGGGTGGTGGTGGCGGTGTGGTGGGGGATGGCGCGGTGGTGGGGGCAGGGGCGTGGCCGGGCCCGAGGGGGCGACCGCCGCAAACATGGCCGTCATTCGTACGTCGTCAGTTGTGGCGAGAGCACGTACCGGCGCTCTGTCGCGTGCGCGTGTGTGAGTGTGTACATGTGAGCGTGCGTGCCGCAGCGCCGCCCGACTCGCTCTAACCGGAGGGCCGCCACCTCCATCGCACCGTTATCGGGCAGTGGGCGAGCAGTGCGCCTGCGCAGCCGGGAGAGAGAGGGAGCTATAGAGGGCGGGAGAGATATAGAGGGAGAAGGAGAGAGCTGACTATGGTGAAGAGCCGCCGGGGAGTGGCAGGCCCCCCCTTCTAGCCACCCCCGGGCCCCTACTCGACCAGGTAAACGGCAGGGCCCAGTTCCTCTCCGGCCACCTCTCCCGAAGCACCCCGCGTCCCCCGCCTCCCACCACCCTTCACCCAAGTCACGTCGTACTCCCGCTCTAGTCGTACCAAGGTCTTCCGTGTGTTGTTAGTGGATGTAAGTACCGACCCGCTAGGTCTTCTCGCTCCCTTCTTCCTTCCTTCTAGTCACCGCCCCGCCACTACCGCTTCACTTGTCCTTTTGTCGTGTTAAAGCTCGAGTACTGTGTCGCTGGGAGATGTGCCGAAACTGATCTGGAGGTTGTCCTACCCTCAACCTAAAACTGCCGGTCGGACCATCCTCCCCTTGCCGTGTTTCTGAATTTGTTCGGTCTAATTAAATTCTACGCAGATTGATATATAACGACACATAATAAAAGAATATACCCAACTTTTTCCTGCGTTTGTGTGGTTCAGTTGCACTCTACAGTGTTTACCAGAGGCGATGATCCCAGTACTTAACCCTTAAGACGGCATACAGTTGGTGGCACCGTGTTAGAATCTTTACGAACCGCCTTAGCGACTAACGGCAAAATAAACCCCCGGCTTTGTGTTTTTCCAGCCTGTTCTAAATGTTCGCGGACTCCTCGCTTTTTCAATTTATGTCTGTCGAATGCGTGAATGTTACGTGTCTCTCTGTAAGGTTAATGTTATATGTGTATGTATGAGGAATGGCAATGGCTAAATATCATGTTACTGTTATCCTATAATTCTGTGTTCCCCATTTTTGTATTGTTATTTTAAGTCTACGTGGGCCGATGATACTGTGAAACTTAAACGGATTCTCAAGGATGTCTACGAAATCGTATGATTAATATTTAGGAATACTAACTTGTTCTACGACCCAATAAACCAATGCTACTAAAAATGCTCACTGCGCGATCTGAATATTCGACTCCATTGCCTGCAGTAATACCACAAAATTCTATTATTTATGTTCATTTAAATAATAATCAACATGCTTCCTGTACTTAGAGTGTGTCCTTAACATCAAAAACGAATAGAGATATAATATTTTCACCACAGACAACTCAGACGTGTAACCTATTGAGCGTAGCCCTATTTGACCGTTTCTAATTTTCCTCCAAACCATTGACATTTGATCTGAAATCTTTCTATTTTGTTGCAGTATATTCGTAACATACAGTAAATTTATCGAAATGTACATTGCAGTTTCTGTGCCAGTTTGTTTGCGTACGGATTGATCGGTTGTGGAGCCACGTGGTCCCGGACCACGCCGCCATGTTTATAACCTGAGCAAGTGCAGCCGTATGACCTTGTCAATGTCTCACTGAACTTAGTATTTTCTTCGCTATTCAATTCTTTACATATTGCATTTCTAACGATTAGTGCCTCTTGGTATTTCAGTATACCAGTATATCGAAATTGGAAAATAATTTTCTGCTCTTAGAATGTTAAGTAAACTCTTTTAATTCTTAATCAGTTTCATTTTTAAAGCACAATGTTGCGAAAACACTTGCATTCTATATTATGCATAAGGAACATTTTTAGAACCTTTTAGTGAACAGATATGAAGAAATGTTCCTCAGAAAAATAAATAATTGATCAAGGAATCGATAATCCATCCTTATTTTTATACTTATATCCTGATCACTGTTAATACAGCAAAGTAGTGAATTACTAAATTCACTTTTTGAACTCGTTATGGAACCATGACTTCCATTCCTGACCTTAATACAAATGAATATAATGATAGCACTTTTCAGGTCTGATGATTTTTAATGTGAATTTTTTTTATTGCAATGAAAGTTGCCTCTGCTGTTATGAGATGGCCCTGTACAAAAGCTTATCTAAATGTGTAAATGTATTCTAAATATTTGGTTAGATCAAGTGTAAAATGTTGCAACCAAAATAACCATAACGAACAATGTATAAGTTTAAATTCTAGGCTCTTGTCCAGAATCTCCAGATTTCAGCATTGTAGATATATATTTTCGCAGACATATATTCCATGTTTTCTAGAAAATAAATTAGTAGTTATGTGCAGGCGGGTTTATTCTGATGGTTCGCAAAGGGTAAATTGATTATTTCGTTTTGCTAATAGCCGCAGGAAGAGTTATTCCGAACAGGTTCAGACCAGTGACACACTTATACTTATCACACTAAACGAGGACGACCCAAATGCGGTGCAAACATACAAAACAAGGGGCACAAAAGTGGAACATACGCTAATAAATCGCAAAATATCAAACAATATGTCAAAATACAACAGAGGCATTCATAAATCTCTGTAGAAAAGGACGAATATTTTTTTTTATCTATAGAACAAAAAATTATTTCGTTTTGTATTTTCTGTTATTGCTATGAACTCTTGTGTCGTAGTTATTTCAATTTACTTTATATTATTGTATATATTAACCGTGTAACTCTCAGGTCAAATTTCAATTTATCGAAATTTTACAAAATAATTTTAACTTTTTTCGTGAGATGGCGGATAAATCTTAATCCTATAACGTTGTCAAGACAACCAATATCAATATCATTTTTTTTAATTTGCAGATATAGGTTTATAATGCTGATTTTTTGTTCCTCCAATTTTTTTGGATTTAAAATAAAAATTCGGCCCATGGAGGGTCAATGAAATCCCGCCTTCCGTGTACGGCGGTATTTAAATCGAATTATCTGGATTCTCGAATGCAGAAGGGTATGTGAACGAGTATTTCTTGCCGGTGACTGGGCCGTCTTATTTTTCCAGCCCGTTTCCTGCGGGGCTTAGACAGTTGAGTATTGTGATCCGAATTGGGGCGTAACCGGCCGGGAGTTTAATGACCGGGGGGGGGAGTTTGTTGTCGAGGAGAGCTTCCGTGCGTTGACTTCCGCTGTGGGCGGGGTCCTTGCCGTCGGCGCTGGAAGGTCGTTATCGTGACGTGTCGCTTATCTCACGGCCCCGACCTCTTCGATCAAGGCCGGCCCGCTTCCATTCACACCCGGCCCGCGCCTCCTACCAATACCACGTCGGCCCACTACTTCCTTACAATATGAGCCGTTTATTTTGAAAGTGGCCCAATCGAGATATTTAAGGGTTTGCGTTTCAATGAATTTAAAAATATACGTATAGGATACTAATGAGTCATACTGCTTAAGTGTACCTAAGGGTGTTGAATTTATAGTTCCTATTAAAATAGTGGCAGTTATTAAGTGAATAATATGCGTTTTCTTATCAAGAATGGAGTTAGGCCACTTTAAAAATTAACAACCGGATTATAAAATTTGAAAGTCCATTCAACATAATTTAAGATGCTTCGAATTGAAAAAAAAACAATACTGAATTTATTTTACATATCTTTAAAACACTTCGGAGACATAATTTATGCGATTCAAAACATTTTTTTAACTACATAACGTACAAAAAATTACAAACACAAATTTATTACAAAACAATTTACTACTCATCTACATTTTGGGCGTGTGAAAGGGATTTGAAGAATATCTTTTCTCTGAATTCCGCTTAATCTTTCGCACTTTTCGGTTGCGAAAGATTAAGCGAATATTGTTCTATAATTCTGTTTCTTTTTCGACTTTTTTTTTTTTTTAAATCATTAGTTACTATTTCTTCTTCACTACCTGAACTAAATGGTCTTGTTCTGTTCTTCCCCACGGGTGAAATAATTTCTAAAATTTAATATTAAATTTTAAGTTTTATATTAATTCAACGTACCGGTTATTCAACTAACGCAATTGTCCGAAAACTGAGGTTAACTTGTAAATACTAATTAATTAAAATTACCTTCATCGTTGCTTTCCGACATTATCAATAGTAAATATCTCGATTTAAGTATAAATGGAGTTAGGCCACTTTCCAACTACACGGTTCAATTATTGAACTAACTCTGAAAACTTATGTGTCAAGAATTATCATATTTGCTCGGAATATAAGCAACCTGGAATGCTTTACTGATAAATAACACGAAGTTGTACATGTAACCATGGTAACTGGAAAAAATTGAAAAATGGAGTTAGGTCACTTTCAAAATAAACGGCTCATATACACACCTTTAAGTCTCCCCTCCGTATACTCATGCTCATAAATATATACTATGGAACTGACATTTGGTTAGTATATAAATTATCGTTACACAATATTTCGAATTATATTCCAGAGGCGGGGTTCTTCTCAATAGTATATTAACTAAACGAACTAATAGTTGAATACAATTAAGGTAACTGTAGATAATGTCCTCAGCAGTTAAGACTTTTTTTGATAATACTTTCATGAAATATTTTTTGTTGCGTTGGAATACCGTAGATTTCGTGTGTTTCTGTCTCGTACCAGCGAGAGGATACAGAAGCACATATACAGCGAAATAGTTTTTGGTTAATAAAATATTACTCAATATGTGTCCCAATAATAAAAAATGTCTTCCAGTCAACAAATAATGAGAAATAGGTGCTTCAATACCGAAGCATTAAGTGAGAGTGTTTATAGTACTTTATAAAATAATCCTTAAAATTGGAATTATGTAAACCTCTGAACGTACTATCGTCAACATATATCCACGTAAAACCTTTTTTATTAATAATTTATTTTTAATCACACTAATGATATTGCGTTCTTTTCCTTTAGTATGTTGGAATTTCCCGACGTAAGCTACAGTAGTGCTACCGTCTGGTCGAAAAAATGAATACTAATAAAATGTTGAAATCCCAAACCGGGTAATTGAAATTTCGTCGAAATAACGTAGAAAATTTCGTTAACATTTCCTCCGTTGTCGAAAGCATTGCCACAACTGCGTAAAACCAAAGGCTAAGATAAATGCGGCGTTCGGGTCCATTGACCCATATTGTTGTTTTGAAACGGGCATTGGAGCAAGGAAAAGAGAAATTTGTGGAAATCCGCCCCGTTTTATGTTCCACTGCCGAATTTCGTCCCGACTTTCTCCCCAAGTTTTAGTGTGGCATTTTGAAAAAGTTATGTGCTCGTTTAAAATGTATTACATTGCGAATTCTTTGCTGATTTTAAAATTTACGTTATACGATCTCGAAATTCCCTGAACTAATGCTATGGACAAACATAAAACTATTTTATTCGGATAGATTATTTATTCGGAAGGAAATTCAATAAAAAAACATATGGAATAACGTGTCTACTACTAACTTGTTTAATTCAGAGTATATAGTTAACTGAAGAAGATTGTCATAGCATTGGGGTAGAAAAATATTAGATTTATTAGTGATCTTCTTTGTTACATAAATGCTATAGAACTCTGAACAAATGAAAACAAAATGAAATAAAATTTATAGAAAATTAAAAACACCCTTTCAATATATAAAAATTGAAAATATGTCGCCTAGGGACAAAATAACAGTTTTTAGTTTTGAACCCGAGTTCTGGCCCTATATTTAGAGACAGGGCCTTGTGGGTCCACGCAGACTGCTATTTTCCTCTCTTTCCGTTTACCAATTTCTCCGTATTCGTATCTCTCTCTCTTGCCCCAGCCTCGTCACGCATTCCTCAATAATTAATAACTCAGAGTCCACCCTTTAGACTAAGTCCGTCTGTTGCCAAGCGGTATCCGCTTGCCAATCTACGTTCTCTCAACGCAGACTATTTCGATAGAGAAAAATATTTTTTTAAACTAAACTAAAATTTTAACCACGGTAACTGGTAGCCTGCCCAAAAGCAGGTGGGTTTGGTATTGATTTACCCTCGACATAATAGATTTCATTCTACTGAATATATTTATTATCATATTCAAGAAAAATCCTACGTAGTTTTGGTTAATTTTCTCTTAGAATTTAGTCGCATTTTAAAAATAACGAATTTTAATGCCTTTAATTTTTGCTTAGATTGAATTTCCGATCTATTTTATTACGACCTATTGCTCTTAAAAATTAGTCTCTTTGAACTCGGAGTAATTAACTTTTTGTCTGGAACGAATATTAGAAACTTCATTTCATTTCGTTCGAGAACCGTTGAATTTTTCATTCGCCTTTTTCAAAGCGACGTCGAATTTCCAGTCACCGCCCTTTGTGAAACATTAATGGCACCGGTAATTATTTTTAAATTGAGTCGAATGGGACTCGTATTTTGCTACCGGTTCGTTTCAATTCAAGTGTTTAAGCCACGAGTAAGGTAGAGAGAGACAGAGAGAGAGAGAGAGAAATGGATTTTTCAGGTATTCTAAAGTAGCGAGAGACCTTCAGTATCAGTAGCGACATATGAACGTTTTCAGTAGGCTTATTGAAAAAAGTCAACATCTGTTTCGCATAGGTTATATCCGCTTTCTGGTTGAGAAGAAGTATAGCGTTAGGATATGTATAATGTGCGCGGGGAAATTTTTATGCTTAATACAAATAGGTGACAGAACACTTATAAATTGAACATTGAAAATTAAAACCAATAAATGAGGGAATGTGGAAAATGCTTAAAGTATTTGAAAACTAATTCCACCACCTGGTAACAAATAATAGACCGGAACAAATAATTTACTTCGTGGGGATGTTACAAATTTGTAGTTATTTTACTTCCAAACAGTTTTACACCAAAAAAAGTTGAATATAAGGTCAACATTGAACATCCGAACTCGCACACAGTTGCACCATATTTAATGATTTCATCTCAATCCCGATACTGCTCTATCTTCGTGCATTTACTTCAAAATAGGTCGAAATAAAAGGAAATTGAACACTGACCAATATTCCAAAATAAATAGGTTTGAATAAGGGGGGAAACTAATGCTTAACTGAAAAAGACTCAACTACAGAGGAGTATAAGCACAATCTCACTCTTGTTTTCCTTAATTTTCCTTCCTTTCCTTTATTAGTGTAACAATAGTGCAACATTCGTGCTATATATTTTAGGTCGTGATAAACCCAGTGTTTTTCAAACTCTCCGGAAATAATCGCAGAAGTACTTGTTTTTTACACAGGATCCATCCAAACCTACCAAAGTATACCTTCATACTTTCCAGTATGCAGTATATGAGTTTACGAACGCAACTTTCACAAACTTAGGCTTCTTTAAATCCAAAACGTGGCAAGAATGTCCCCCATTTTTTTGGGCTGCCATTTATAAAACTGCTCGATATTCATAATCGGAAAAGCGCCCCCTCCCTTTCAAGTGGTAACTATATATTGGTTGGAAATTTGGTGCTCTATAAAACAATATCGTGTCTGTCCGACTATCATTTCTTTAACTACCTTCCTTTGATAAATTTGTTACAACTTCGAAACGGGTTTGATAACGTGTTAAACAAGAACACATTTTATAACAATACTTAGTTACGAAACTGCGCTATACGTGAGAACAAACGTGGGAATATGTTTTCCTTCCACTTCTACTTTATTATCCAGCTATCTCTGGGCGAATGGTCACGAATCCGTGACTCGGAATGTGACGTTATTAGGTCAAAAATAGACCACCGATTAATCCACCAAAAAATTAGAAAGAAATATATCGAAATTTTTAAAAAACACCACTACATTATTAACAAAAAAGTAATTTTCCCCATAATTAAAAGAAAGGAGGATACCTTCAACCGAGGTAATAACCACGAGACATTTAAGAAAAATTCTGGTCGAATAATAAGGCTAATATCCGATTTATGTGCGACAATGATGTCCTGATCGAATTCTACCGAGAAATTCGTTTGTTCTTTTAATCTGAATTAGTCTCTGTCTTCCAGAGGATGAAGTACGACTTGATAAATACTCCTATAGTTGTTTAAATTCATTTAAATCTCCGAATATTCAGAGGGGGTATATTTATAATTCTGTTGACCCAATAACATTACCGCTATTATTCTAATTAATTGGTGCCATTGCGTACTGATCAAAACCTTACTTATTAATTTATATCAAAAGGGTCCCTTTTTCATGGTGAGAAAATGTGCGTTTTCAAAGGATCCTATGACCGTTTGCCCCGCTCAGGGCTGGGACAGCTCCCCCCTCATGGTGGTCATGTGTGGTGTTGTGGTCCACCGGAGCGTAAAGGAACGCTGGCCGGGTCCCCGCCGAGGATATTGGCATTGGGACGAGCGACAGACAGCATTGTTCCTGTTCATTACCGCGGAGGAGAACTCACCACGACCTTTCTCATCGGGCAGGGTTTTGTTCTTATTGAACGGGCCCCGGGCCCCGAGGCCCATTAGAGCCTCCTCCCCCCTCTCCCCCCCCCCCACAGACAATGCCAATAAAGAAGGATCGTTACGCAGAAACACGAGGCAAACCCCTCGCTATTTCCCATATGTTGGGTCACCGACCGCAGTGTGGAAGAAAAACATTTTTCTAATAAAGACCGCTTTTTTTGTTATTTTTCAAAAGGTTCTATACACCTGTAGCCGACCGTTGCGAAAAAGCGACAAAAAAAATTCGTTTTGAAAAATTCAATCGGGTAAGTGTCAAACTCACCCGCTAGAAGGCTATTAGTTATTGTCGAGGTACAGAGCGTTGGAAAACATTTTTCGTTGAATTTTTTTCCGAGCGACATCGGAATATATATATTTTATTCCTCGCACAAAGATGTTTAGAGAGCTATGAAACAATCGTAACAAAAAATTATTTTCTATAAAGACATGATATTTTATGAATCCGTGTTATGTAGTAAAACATCGTTGCTTGTTACATGCATCAAAACCGGTGCCTAATTGTAGCAACATCGAATTTCATAATGTATGTTATTTGCAGAAAATTTACACGCTTTTACATGGAAATGGTTCCAATTTTTTTTTGTTACCGTTAACCGACTGGTGCGTTGGAGCTTTTCCCAAGCGCTGAAACTGTCTCCTTTTACCCGCATTCCGCCCTCATCAGGAAATCGTTCGTTACGAGCGCTGTTCTCTTTCAGCTGTTTCAACAATTCTCTAGTTCAAAAATACGACAGAAATACTGGCAATCATCAGAAAAACCTGTTTAGTGGGCCCCTAACTTAAAAGTGAAAACGTCTCATACATTTTTTATTATCTATTTATGAAGGTAGCAGTATCGACGTAAATGCAATTTAATTGCAGGAGAAATATTCAACCTGCAATGTATGTTTAAAATAGAAAGACAAGGTCAGAATTAGTGAAACATATGTTACACGTGCCATATTATCAAGAGACCGTTCCTATCGGTTGAATAATACGCTGCTCTGAAATTGAAAATTGTAAACCAAAGCTAAAATACTGGGTTACTGGTAATTTTCTTCAGTTATATAACACTTATTTACTTGCGTTATGTAATGGTCAATTTGATAGTTGCGAACCAAATTTATGCGTTATGATTTTAAATATTTGCACCGAGTGCGAACTTTGGTTGGTCAACATTAACAAATGCAGATATAGATAGAGAAGATGAAGGAAAATAATATATATTTCGAGGAAAGTAAGATTGTCTCAGATGAAAGTGAACCGATAGCTTCTGTCTTTTTGTAATCATTGTTTTAATAGTGCAGTAAATGCATTAGCGTAGAATCTGCGTCAATAATTTTACAACAGACTGTGGTATGCATATCGCAACTTTGCAACATGTTTTATATTACCACTGGTCAGATGTTCACTGCATTGAACCATTACAAATACGATATTTAGTGTTGGACTGGCTACATTAATACTTTTCTGAGGTTAACATTAAAGCTGAACAGTTGAAATAAAAATAATAAATTTTATGTGAAATCGGTCCGTTTGTTCGTGACCAAAACTGAATTTGACGTTCACAGTTCCACCATTATTCCTATTTTTATAGTGCAGACAGAAAATTAATGGACCCAATTTTTGTTCTTCCAACAACAGTTGTTATCAACATATGCTTTCATTTTCCTTTATACTCCTATTTATTTTGGATCAACACTTTACTAAATTTGACCTATATTTCGATGTATCTATGATGTATATATATATATATAAAATGTTCTGTTTTGATGTGCCCCCCAGCCTACCACGATGGGAGGAGGGTGGATGGCTCCGGCTGTGCCATGTTGCCGTTTGATGCGGCACCGACGTTGCCGCTACGAACACAGGGGGGGCCGCGGGGGGGAGGATTGTTAAATGCACGTTTTCCCAACTACCAACGTTACGAAGCGACAATTGTTTGTCGCTCTTGCTTTGTCCGAAGTATGCTTTCAAAGCGGCGCCAGAAGGAAGCGAAAAAATTTGGCTGCGATAGGCCAAAAATTCAGTTTTATGTAGCTGTCGATTTTACAGTAGATTTTGTGTGTTTCTGTCTCCTCTGGCCGGTTTGGTCTTCTGCTAGACTTGTTTCGGCTGCTCGCCATCTTCAGTAGCGGTGTTAGTACTTTGGATGTTTTTCGGGCATCCTCACTGCACTGTCACTTTCACTTGTACTGTGGTTGTCGTTTGTATATATACGTGTCTTGTTATTGTGATTTTTGGGGATGTTGTTTGTCTTATTTGTGTTGAGGGGGAGGGATTTTGTTAATCGGCTTAAGACAGAAACAAACGAAATCTACGGTATTCCAACACCTCGCAGAGACCATAAAACAAATATTCTAAAATAAAGTTGACTTTTCAAACAGCAGGATTTGATATTTAAAACTGTTGTCTGCAAAATGTAAAAGTGGGTACTTTAAAAATTATGCCCGGAAATCGGCGCTCTCTGATCTAAGTCTGAAATTTGAAAGTCCCGTACGTATGGAAGTGAACATTTTTTTGAAATTTTGACGAATATCGTTAGCTGGAACACAAACGTGTAACTTTGTTTCTTCTCGAGGTTTCATGGCAGTTTATCTATGTTATAAATAGTGTCTAGTGACTCGATTCTGGATTCTATATACACAATTTTAATGTTAGTTTCGATAACGGTTGCTGGTATTCGATGGCGGCCGCTATCTAAAGCCGTAGATAAAGCTGTAAATCCCGCCCGCCCTTGTTGTCGAGACCGCGATTTACGCCCGATGTGTATATATTCGGCTTGATATGTTTTGCCGCATATCACCGTTTCAGGTAATAAGGGACTGTGTTATTTGCTTAACGATTTACCAGCGCTGCATCGTCAATCTGTCAGTTCTATTACCGCTAATTACTCAGTTCCACAACGCTTTCAGTTTAGCACAATAAACCTCCCAAATCGAAATATTATATCGGGCCCAAAAGTACCCAGTTGAAAAACAAGTTCGGTTTGTGAAATTTAATGGTTTTTAAATTCATAGCATAGTTTACCCTTGAATTATATCCACGTTGTCATCTTCATTGAAACACAATTTCCAGCCTAATGAATATTACTATTACAATTAAGTAACAAACAATTCGGTGTATTTACAAATACGGGATTGTTGCCCAAGCCTATGAAAGAGGATCTTGAGGGCGTGGGGGGGGGGGTTCTGTCTGCACGGTTCACAGTTTAATTATTTGAATGAATGTTGTGTCGAATGTTAAATTGTTATTCTCGTTTAGATTAGATTGAACGGAATTTTCAAATCAGTGTTTACAATTTAATTGTTATGCAATAGTGCTGTCTGAAACCTGCGAAAGATAATTAGCGCTGGAAATGGTTTCATTCCCGAATCTGAAAAACTCGTCTTGTCCCAGGGTGAAACTACTAGAAACGTCCGTACATTGTATTTTAGACTGAGTGTTAAACGAGGATTAGTTGTGGAAAATTCCATTTTTCCAATTCTAAAATTTCCGCTTATTCATCGCGTGTCAGAACTACTGATGGGGTTGTAAAAAAATTAATCGACAATATCGATCAGTCTTGTATTCATTTTAAATGCCGCTTTTCCGATAAAACAGTTGTTCGGGACAGTCTGGCCACAGTTAAACAATAACATTGGACCCAATGCAGTGAAATATTTTCCCTTATTGCTCTAATTAAGTACGTACCGTCAGAAGGCTTTAGAGAAACTCTCCTGTCTGTGGTTGGAGGTTCCCAACCTTTGTTGGGAATAGCCCGCTCTGGGTCGATAGCCCAGGTTCTAGGTGCAAAGTGTGCCGCCCACATCACATTATTTATAGCTTGATGTGTGTGTGTGTGTGTGTGTGTGTGTGTGTGTTGGTAGGGTTTGGTTCCAGTCGAACCCAGAAACCTTAACTTATACCCAACCACATCTCCCCAACAACCCCCGCGGTATTTTGGCCCAACGGATATTTTACAGTGGCCCACTAACTATAATTCAAGAGGTTTAATTTCGCCAGCAAAACGCTGTGTTTCAAAGTTTGTGTTGGTAATATACGCCGGTAGCCCACACAGAATTGTGCGGCCACGCGGATTTTTGAACACCCAAAAGTGGTTTATTTTGGCACGAATCCCATTTTTTTTGTTTCTTAGCTCAACGGACCCCGTTTTGTTTTTTCTATTGCTTACCGATGACCTGAAATTGCGGTTTCGCTAAAGGTGTCATCGGTCAGCAATTATTTGCGCCCACCAAAAGTAATCCCGCTTGCTCGTGCTCGCACTTCACGTCTATATTATTAACCGGGTCTATAATTCTTAAGAAAAGGAAGCCTCCATGGTTTTTGAAAGATTTACTGCAGATTTTATAATTGTTTTAATTATTTATATTAAATATTTTTAAATATGATTAAATATTTTTTAATAGGCAGTATACAAAGATACTGTTTAAACTTGATGGGGCCGCCTAGTGTGATTACATTAACAATTGTATCAACTTTATTAGCTGTCATAAAAGTTTCATCACTCGATGACGAATATGGAACAACAAATAATGATAACTAAGAAATTATGGCTATTATGTAAAAAACTGAATGGTGAAAGGTGACCAGGCCTTCCAATCAATAAGATGAAAGGATATTGTTTTGTAGCCAATAAAACATTAAGTTAAGTAAACTCTTGTTTAGTGTAAAAATTATACGAATTAAAAAAATAATAACTAATATATAAATTAATAACAGATAAGTAATACGCCTCTGATAAAATGTAATGAAAATTGCTAATTTTTATGGCGCTATAGTATACGTTAAGAATGTTGTTTAAAATATGGTTGGGATAACGTTGTTTGAAAAGACCGCGCTTGTAAAAGACTAAAGGAGGCCGGGACGCCACCTGTTGGTAGAGCGGCGAGACTTTAGCTGTTTCCCCATGAGACCGATAGATAACGCCCTAATTCACTTTCACTAATTCTTGTTTTTGTATGCCTGTTATTGTAAACAAACTATATGAATAAATGTATTACATAGACGATCGATGTTGGGCATTCCTCGCTCGGATTTTCTGTGTAATCGCCGTTAGGACCATTCGATTCTAAACCGGTTGTAATTTTCGTGTCTATAAATTCGAGGCGGCTGTCGCTTCGTCCTTCTCTGTAAGTCCCTGGCAATCCGTTTTGAGTTCATTTAAAAGAGCCACTATTGTAGAAAGTGTTATAGAAACTGTTGTAGAAAGATCAACATTTTCAGTATTTTCTTCGCGTACCTTAATGTTTAAACCGACAAACGACTTGAAGCTAGCCTATGTGTACTTGTCTGAGTCAGTATTTGCACCTCATTTTATGTTCCTCATTTTTGGATGCGTACTGGGATAACGCAGATCTCTAACAACCTTTTATCGTTTCACTGATAACATTGAAGATGTGCACACTGTGTTGTTTACTAATAGTTTTGCTAGATCCAAAGTGTACTGATAAGTGTCTAATATTGCGCTCACCTCCTGAAAAATTTCTTTGCATCAATTATCCTCGAACAACCCCTAATCCACGGCCTTCCATATAACACGTGTGTTTGTCCTGCATTTTGTGTTCGCTACGCATTTTACGTGTCGTTTGATAACAATTTTAAATTACTCGAATCACTATAAGTGCATTGGTGCAGATAATGTGAATAATATAAACTAACTTGGGCAACTTTCTGTTTGTTTTTTTCAGAGTCTAATACCGGCGGCGGCGGCGGCGGTAGCAGCAGCAGTGGTGAAGGGGAAAGTGAAACAGGCAACAAACCGGAAATGAGGCGGCTACCACCCCACGGGAAAGGTAATTTTCGCATTTTAGCCCTCTTCTAACAATGTTGTTGCTCAACTGTCGAGCATTGTTCGACTCTGCTTTCATTGTCCACACCAGCTCCTAATCAGCTCCTGGGGGTTGTGTTACTTTCTCCCGGTTGTGTCACTCATCAATTCAATCAAAGACGGTTTCCTCTCTCTCTCTCTCTCTCTCTCTCCCTCTCCCTCTCTCTCTCCCTCTCTCTCTCTCTCTCTCTCTCTCTCTCCTCTCTCTCTCTCTCCCTCTCTCTCTCCCTCTCTCTCTCTCTCTCCTCTCTCTCTCTCTCTCTCTCTTCATTGCACCCAATTGACCGTTCGGCGACGGTAAATACAGCGCGCTGAATAAAATCAGTTTGTATGTTTCGAGGCAATTAAAATGCACCTGCGTCAATTTTAAAGCGGTGCACCCGCGAAGGCTGTTTCGTATTACAAAATCCAGTCGAATATTCAACCTAACCGTATAGGATTTGCGATTTTAAATCAGTTGATTTTCTCTCCAATCGTGTTTCGTTAAAACTGTATATTCAGAATCTAGATTTTCCATTGTAATTTCCTCAATAATGAAGCTTTCCGTCGGTAGTATACAGTATTGGTCACCGTCAACTGTATATATTTCATAGAATTTATTATAAAATTAAATTATTCGGGCCTTTAGTGAAGATCCCGGCTCGTTGTACGGAATGGATAAACTAAAGTCTGAAGAGTAACCCCCCCCCCCTTCTCATGCCTTTTAATGAGCGTGAGCTATTAGTAGCTGTGACGTACGTCCCTGCCGGTCCCTGCGCTCCAAATTCATTCGTAAAAACGACGCCCCTTGTGGCCAGTTCAGTTAGTCGCATATAACTGGGTCATATTATATAAGAAACCGGGTGTGGAGATGAAATCTATTTGCGATTGTGGCCGCCGCGGGTGTTTGTATCCCCGGCGCCAAGTTTAGAGGCTAGCGGGGCCGTGAAAATATTGAACGGTGTCCAACTGACAATCGTTGATTCCCCTGTCCAATGACTCATTCAACCGCCTGTCATGTGTAGTTCAAGGCGCGCGTCGTCGGCCATATTAATTTTTTTGAGACTGATAAGGTTCGTAGGACTAAACTTGTATATACGTCTGTAATAAAGTCAATAAGAATATAAAGCACATAGCTATTTGGGATTCTCCAGTTGGTTTTCCTCTTCATGTCTCAGTAGTGTCCATTGTCCCAGTTTAGCGCTATTCCGTGCTATAACAGTAAGATCTTACCCTGAGGCGGACTCATGCGAGTTTCAGAATACTCAGGGGTGAGGATCGAGCTAACGATGTTATCCCGGCCGGACTTCTCCATAGATTTGACTTTCGTCAATCCTATTTGATATTTTTTTAACCGTTTTGCACCCCTCCAAAGCTGTTCCTGTATTCAGGATGATTAATGTTTTCGTATTAGTATGTGTCAATTAATGGGCACCGGTCCCATATTTTTCTTCGTCCTTCCGAACGCGAAACTTGTTTTCGGCGTGACCAGACTGGTGGAATTATTAATCACCTGTTGATCTCCCCCCTCCCCGCCACTCTCTCTCCCTCTCTCTCTCTCTCTCTCTCTCCACACTCACATTCACGGTCACTCGATGAATGTAGGACGCTGGTGGTCATTGAGATAAAAATTATGTCACGAAAATATTTTCCGTCCGCTAACAGAACATGTATTATTTGTTAAATACTAAAAATTTCTCAACTTTTTTAGGCTACTTAAATACCTAAATGATGTAGAAACTCTTGTGAGGAATTAGGTTATAAATAGAGCAGCTATAACAACTAAATAACCCAATAAACCAACTATTATTACACTAACATAAACTAAATAAACTAGTGCAGTTAAGGAATTGTGGGATTTTGAGTTTGTAATCATCGAGCCTAAGTTTGCAAAGTAACTAGCCCTCGGCCTTACTAAAAGTTATCGGTCCGTTATCTGCGATATTACCGTGGGAGGTTGCCTTTTTGAGAAACGGACGCCTTTTAGGGGGTTGCGTTCGGGCGGTGAGAGCCGCGGACCAAGTCGAAGAGGAACATAATGTGATCTCAACAGTCCATTAGTCACAAGCCGGCTACAACAAGACGTGGTCCCATTTGGCGTGGCCGACTCGCCAAGGTCCCTACTACGTGACTCAAATGGTATTTCGCCTGTTCAGGTACTGCGGTGCAAGAATGCGATGGGGGGGGGAGACTCTTTCAATGGCTCCATCCACTGTCCCTGTGTGGCTACTACTTTCTGCACATTTTCATTTCTTTGGTTTCTCAGAAAATATCTGAATTCAAAATTTACCGATACACGATAATTCAATTTATATTTCATATTACGTCAACACAATTTTATTGACGCTTCACATTTTTTTCCCGGTTTTCTGATTTGCCACAAAAATTATATAGAATAAGGAACAATTCAGCAATTCCTTTATAGAAATACGCGTTGAAATACTTCTGACAGAATTGTATAACATCCCAATTTTCAGGATATGTTATTTGAAATTTGTAAATACATAAAAGCTAGATTCTTATCTCATGCAAAATACAATAGAAGGGTGGTCCGGAATTGTTCGCGTGATTTGAGATAAATGTTTTCTATTGTAATCCAGGTAGATTCGCAGGTAGGGACATTAATGTATGAATAGCTCGTGGCAAGGTATGTTGTGTATGGACAAAGAGGTTTTGTGTTAGTGATAGACCTATTTTGAACTGTTGCCTGTCTCTGTTATCTCTTGTCTCCACCGGTCTGTTCTCGAGAGATCCCAATACGCGCGGTTACCATTTACCGTTATTTATCGTGAGTTCGGCCACCTACCAGTATTTTGCGTTAGTCCACTGTCAGTGTCCATCCGGGACGCACCGCATCTTCGTCCTCCTCTCCAGCTCCTAGCTTCTAGGTAAACCGAATATTTTTTTAACTTCCGATTAATAATTATTTGTCTTAAGTGATGATGAAAGTATAGGGGAAGAAATTCTTTATCCGTATATTGGGTCAAATATTCTATATTCGACTCTTTCTCGTGTCATTTATGCTGCATTGTAAAGAAAAGTTGAAATTTCGTGAGTCCATTCCTGTTTATAGAAGCCTCGTGGTTACACCAAGACTTATGGCAAAAAAACACACTTGCTTGAAAGTACCTGTATTATGTGAGTTGATTTTAGTACTATAGAACAATTTCGTGGCCTCGGTGTAAATGATAATGCCCTACCTTTGTTCGAATCGCCATAATTGAGTTTTAACATTCAGGAAACGTTTATTATTCCGAATATCCATCTTTATCGTGTTATCAGAGTTTTTGCCTGTGTTGTCATTACAGTGACGCGAGTTATTGTAGACTAATATGCAAGATAATTTCATTTAATTGTCCCCTCGAGTGTCTTTATCAACGGCGCGATTGCCTTCAGCGATTTTGCCAGCATTCTTTCAGAATCCTCAGCTTTTGTTTTTAGCGGGACACATTAATTTGTCGTCTCATGCGTAGTTTTTTTCTCCGTTTAAATACGTTCAGTTAGCACGCTTGGTTTGATTTCAAGAGACTGAGACCGGCACGATTTCAAGGATTCGGAAGTTGAGAAATTCGCTTCAGTGATTAATCCTTGTGGCCGCTTGTCCTTGAATTTCGTCGCATTAAGCCTTCATTACGTTTCAGTGTTTATCACATTACTGTTGTCTATGTATTCGTCTTCATTTGGATTCGTTATTACATGATGCCAGACTAGTTTTCCGTACAGCAGGAAATAGATACATTATTAAACATTTTCGACCTTTTTCCAACGTTGGATATGTATAAATACTCTGCTATTAAATGGTATAAAAAATAATATTCATAAATTATTGGATGCATTGTCGTCCAATTCGACGCATACAATGGAGGTATCTTTAACAAGTCCAAATTTATAACAGTGCGAAAAAAATTTACGTTCTTCGGAACTGAATAATGTTGAACCGGGTTTGCGAGAGATGTTTGTACGTCAACGCGTCATGGCCTTCATAGTATTCCATCATGTATATAATCTTCTTTTAACATTTGTATACGGTTTGAAAGCGTCAGTAGTTAGGACTGGAGATCTACCTCATTGTAGTGCTATCGAGCCGAACCCAGTTTCACTCCTCCACGCCTGGTTAGCTCCGGGTTCGATTTCCGCCCAGGCGTTTCTTTACTTCTTACGAAATCGACATCGGAAAAACACTACGGAGTCGGTAAATAAATTACATTTCGGTCGCCTAATAATATCTGCATTTTATCGAGAAGTGGTTATTTAGGCCGAAATAACTGAATTAATCCATTAGAGCAAATTTCTATTTAGAGTGAAGTGTAATAACGTTTCTAAACGTTTTGATTAAGTATGATTTTTAATTTCAACAATTTTCTTTAATTGTTAAATAAAGACATTCATATAGCACAATGACAGTTGTTGGCCGTTAGCGCTCGCGTAGAATTTAAATAGAAATAATTGAAAAATTAAAACCGGATAATTTACGAAATTTGAAAATAGAACGATTTGAAAAGCGGAACTTTCGAATTTGGCGGCGGGTTAGGGTCGGATATTGTCGGTTCTGTGTAAAGGGAAGTCGTAAGTAAGCCGACAGTGATTGTGGTTGTGAGAATCCGGTATAGGAGCGCTAGTTGTTGCCCCTGTCTGTGGGAGGGGGAGGAGAGGGAGGGTGCGAGAGCGATAGCGTGAGAGTGAGAACGAGAGGGAGAAAGAGGGACTTAATGCGGTTGGCGGCAGTAAGAGTGGAAGTGAGCGACAGGAGCGTGCGGCACATGAACGGAAGCGGTGGCGGAGGAGTAGGAGTAGGAGGAGGTGGAGGAGGAGCGGACCACAAGAGGCCCGGACCAAGCCACCAGGTAACCGGGCCACAAGTGGCCCCCGCTTTCCGCCGTTAGATTGTCCCGTATCGATTCCACGACCCCGCCACTCGCCGCCCCCGCGTCCTTTGACCCCTCACTTTTCGGCCCCGGCCATTTATTCCCGTAATAACACCAGCAATTTCACTTCTCTGTACGGCTCTAGACCCGTCTCTACTGTCTGCTGTACGTGGAGGCCCCTTCTGTACTGTATACTGAGCTTGGCGTGGCCGCGAGGTTATCAACCGGAGCGTCGCAGGAAACCCCCCCCCTCTATCCCCTTCCATTCACCCACTACCATAGTAGTGACAGACACTACAGGCGCTGGTGGCATAAGAAATTACAGAATATTTCCCGCCTAATTAAATCATTAAATCTTCATTTTTGTCTATTGTATCTAGGGATGTATATAACGCATGGTATGATGGAGAGGTTAGACACCGACCCTCCCCCCTCACACCCATAACTGATATAACGGAACTGCTTTAATACACATTTTAGTTTAATCGATATATTTTTACTATGAGTTTTTAATTTTCTCCTGCAGTTGTATTGTGCTTTTTGTCAGATTGGCAAAATGAACAGATTATTATCAACATGGAAGTATCTATCGTTTGTAAACCGCTTTTGTCAAGAGAAAAAAAGTTTTACTGCGTCGATTATTAGTAAAACAATGAAGAGGGGCAGAAAAATAGATGATATTCAGAAGTCGCATCCCTTAATAAATTAATGCATGTATAAAGTAGATTTTCCCCTATTGTATTGTGCACTTATTTAACGTACCCATTTTTTTTATCTCGCTAACATGAACCTGAAAGGTATTAAAAGTTCAGTTTTTACGTTTGGGTCCACATCATGCTCACCGGAAAGTCCCAGAGCGCGGTAACACTTGGAATAATGGGGCCTTATTATAAATAGACCACGTACGTTCTTTTTGTATATATTTAGGAGGATTTGATCTATTAAAAGCTCTCATCTTCGTTCGTGCCCGTTCGGCAGTTTTCGGTGTCGACCCATTCGCGTCTCTATGGCGACGCCGCGCGTTGCCGCGATACTGCCGGCGCTCGTTCACGAGCTCTCGCTCCGCGAAATATCAATTATGCGGTCACTAATCGTTGTTGATCTCCGTTATGCAAACGCGAACTGTTAATAATGTGTTGATATCTACGCTTTTCTCGGTGTATTTCCACCGCAGTTTGTCATTAGAGACATTGACAGAATGTTGTACAGCAACGAATTGTAGTTGAACGCCGGGTTATGAATAAGTATGTCTGTTATCGCGTATATTTGAGGATAAGGCGAGTAAACAAATTTGAATATTCATCCGACATGCTTAACTGTATATTGACAGGAGGAAGTTACTATCGTGCTATCGGACTGGAGACTTATCAAGTTACCTACTAGAGAGATATCCGGTATAGGGGACGTACATTTTTTAATTTTATCGAATTATAAAAGTTCGTACTTAAACTGGTTTACAGCGGGTTGATGGGTAACAGGTGTTCAGCGATAAGTTGTCTTGACTTTTACGCAGTTCGCGCAATAAAAAAACAAGTAGGGTGTACAAAAACCGTCGTGCCTTTGAGATGTTCCTGTCTCGTCGACCTTCGCCTCTCGGTCGTAGTAAACAGAGTAGGATAAGAGGTAGTGGTAAGGAGGTAGAGAGAGCCGAGTGGTCTGGCTGGTGGTGGGCGGCTACCACGTGGCCGCGGGCTCAGAAGTGGCCGTCGAAGGCCACCGCCGCCGGCCGATAAGCCCGGACAAGGTTCGGCCCCTCCAGTCGTTGTTGTCGGTGCAAACAATGACCGTCGGCGGGTCGTTGTCTTCTCGCCGCAGCGTCGTTGGCGGAGTCTAGTGGCGCCCCTCTCTCTCGCCGCGCCGCTTTCATTTCTCTCCCGCCGTGAAAAACTCTCTCTCGAGGCCGCTTAGCCCGGCATGATCGCGGAACTTGGACAATGCCTCTACGCTCTTTGTTCGCCTCACTCTTCAGTTTAATCGTTTACAGTCATACCGTCATACCGCGCTGTAACCGATATATCGCGGTTTGATAACGTGTCAGTGTTGTGCCACCAGATAGCGCAGACAACAGCGTCTCCTTACACGGTAGTAATTCTGTACGTAATAAGTTTTATTTCGTTTCCAAGTAATTATTTGACATATTCTCCCAAAGTAGTGGTCTCATTTATGACTAGAAAGTTGGAAAGTATTATACCGGACTGGTGTTTGTTGAGCCCCGTCGGAGAGGCGGAGACGGAGAAACCGGTTATGGACCCGGCGTGGCGCTTTGACTTTCAGCCGGGCCTAACATACTTCACACAGTGCACGACATTTAAAGGATGGACAGACTGACAGAATCTACAGCATGTTCCAAAATGGTCCAGCGGCTTTTAGTTACAGTTGTATCTGGAAATCTGGTAAAAGAGTTCTATCGGAAAAATAGAATATCGAGGACTGGTTGTTTTTCCTCCGGCACCTGTGACAATAATGCTTCAGAAAGTAGTTGCCATAAATTATGAACGGACTAAAATTACAAGACATATTTCGAAGGGATCTCGACAGATGAACGCACTAACTAATGCGGCAAATATGCTAATTTCAATATTATAAATAATTTCAAGAATGTGTGTCCTTTCGACGACGGTTACTGAAGGTTCGAACCCCATTTGGAGGGGTTTCCCACATTATCGTCCTTTCCTATTTCGATAAGATAGTTCTTTCCTTTCCCTTTCCAGTATAACTGGTTTGAAGAGGTTACATTCATTTATGTGGATATCAAAGTACCATGATATAATATATTTCAGTACGCAAATATTCAAGTATTTCAACTGACAAAATGTATAAATAGAATGTCATGTTAACTGGGCGTATAATTCGCAGCATTCGCCGAATGTTTGCATAGCTCAACTGTATAATGGGCGGTAAATTCGGATCATTTCAAACATCTGAGTGGTAATTGTTGGGGCAGCTGCATTTGAAAAATAGTCTAACTTTAATTTGCAGGAAAAAACTATTGTGTCTATTAGTACTGTATTACATGAGTTGCTAGAGTTAATGACCTCCAATCTTTATATTTAGCCGCCTGGTCTGCCTCAGTTTCAATGGAAACTGGCTGAGCGGAGTCGAGAGAAAAATAAGACCAATTAAGTTTTGCCGGCACCGTACAGAAACCAGACTTTATGGACAATGACCAAATGGTTTTTAGGGCCTACTATTAATCACTATTAATAATTGGAATTAAAAAAAATCTTCCAGTATCGCACCTGTTATTTATGCTCTTAAAACATTGTTTATGCTCGTATTTTGCCTTATGTTGAGTATTTGGGATGTTGAGTATTGCTAAAACCGTTTATTGACGGTCGATTGAATGCACCTGAAGTATACTCATTCTGGTAAATCGTTCATGCAACAACAAACTGTGTCAACTTTTATTGTTACCTCATTTCGGATTCAGTGTGGAAATGGTACTCTATTGTATTCTGGGGCGAATATTTCCGCTAAATGTTTCGCGCTGCAAGGGGAATGTTCTTTGTACTATGACAAACTAGAATTTCACGCGGCATAATCCTTCACCCACTGTACGCCATAATAATGAGTTGGTTCCACCTCGAGGTCGAGTGGACGCCACTGCGCAGTACGTGATCATACCTAGCTCCTATCGCATCTCTTGGTGTTTATGGACTAACGAAATACAATTTTTTGGGGGTTGAATTAGTAATACAAAAGAAGTCAAAATTTATCCAATGCTTCTAACCCATTTCGTGATACGCTGAGATTCCACTGATAAGCCTAAATTTTTCGAGTTATCCGTCTGGATATTTTCTGCTGTGTACAGTGCGGGAGAAAGTACCTCACTCACAAATTGCAAAAAAAGAGGTCATCGATTCCTAACGTGTGACGCACGTTTATTGCACGGGTCGATGGCCCGAAAAATATTTCAGCGCTAGGTAGGAAAAAACTGTTTGTTTTCTTGGTAAAACCGGTGTTTTTTATGTATTGTAGTAATGGCAGTCGGTGGATTCCCTTATCAGATCTCTAGAAAATTCGAGATTTTCAGTACATGAATCACGGCGGAAGGTTTGATTTTGCGCTTTGTTTAGCGGAACATTTGAGTGATGGCAGTCTCGTTGAAACGGCGCCAAATGAGATGCAGTCTATGTGTTGTTATTTCTCATGAATTCAGCTTTTGTGGAATGCGAGCACAAGGTTTGCTGGCATCGTTCCCGTAGGAAAAGTGACGGCACTTCCTCGACATGAACTTTCGTCGAAAGGTCAAACCCGGAGTTTGAACGCCGTTTGTTGTATTGGAGGTCGCCGATTGTTGCGGAATTTTGTATCACTTCTTAGTAGCCTTATCATCTCTTTTGCTTACGGTAGCAAAAGTGATTAAATATAATACTCCTTGACGTAAAGAACGTAACGCATCCATAGGTGTTTTTTTAACCAAATGATTCAAAATAAAAACAGATTGTCATTTCTCAAAATTGTCGCTATTTTATCGAACAGTATAATATATTAAAGGATGAAACACTACCATTAGGTCACACAAAAGTAATACAAGTGAAGTGGATTGTGTAACATATAAGATATGTCACTCCCTTTGCTACAAGTTAATTACAACCATTATACCGAAAATATTCCGAGAATATATTTATGCACAATACATAGTACCCTAAAATGAATCGAGTCTGTGGAGATCTTTCAGGAAATGTACTCAGTTGCATTACGAGGCATTTTGCCCGTTTTTTTTTTGTTGGTAAAAATGTTATCAGATTAGTTTTTGTTGTGGCAAACCGCTGTCTGCCTACGTCACTGGAATGACGGATTTCAAACCGAAACTTTGTACCTAATTCTTTCTGTTAACTGGGTTCTCATCGTATTGAATAAACTCCTAGACTATCCCGATGTTAATGCCTGGACTAGGTTATTTCTCAGCAATAGTCACCGACAGATTTGTATCCACTAGAATATGAGTTTACCACCTACCAGTGTGTAAGGTTTTTATTGTCTCTAACCTTGTCTATTGTTACTCAATTTGAGTGCTCATAACTGGGTCTTATTTAGAAATTATTTCTGACCGTTTAGAAAAGTGCGGTTCGCCGCGGGTGACCCTCCGGCTTCATCATCTCAAGGAGAAGAAGGAAAAGTCGAAAAACGCACCCGCCCCGATCGACCACGACTCCTATGAGAACAGCGCCAATATGGAAAGTGGAAAACCCGGCGGCGAGGATGTAGTTACGACGAAAGAAGGGACCGAAGAGTCCGAAGGAGGAGAGGGTAAAGAAAATGTTGGAGAGTCCGGAGGCAACGGAGAAGGCCAAGAGCCAGAATCCGCACCCGTCAAGAGGACACATTCCACCGAAGAGGAGGAGGACACCAGGAAAAAGAGGAGGAAAGACGACGCTCCTTCGAGGGGTAAGTATCGTTACTACCTTCTGTGAAGCAACACATTCTTAGTAATAAACCAGCCCATAACGACAGTGGTTATAAGAGTTAATCGCCTAATTTGTAGGTAAAAGTGGGAGCAACAGCGGTGGAAGCCCCAAGTCGGCCGTTGGCGGCGAAAGTGAAAATGAGGATAACAAAAGTGTAGAGTCCCCAGGGCCCAAGGTCAGTATCCATCCAGGCCTTCAATGCAGTAATTCCATCCCTGCTGACGCCAATTGTACTAAAGTCTCAATTTTTTTTCTTTACAGGTGCCTCCCTTGAAAATTGTGATACCCGGGGCTTCCCTCGAGGAACAGGGTACGCGCAACGGTAAGAATGGTACAGCCCGCCACCACCAGGCTCTGCCCTACGTGGTGAGTAGCACCGAGGGGAGCGAGGGCTCTTCGCCGCCCCGCCCGCCGCCTCCGCACCACCGGCCCAGCCGCAAGAGCCCGAGCCGGCCCCCCAACCCGCCCCGTCACCGTCCCCGAAGACCAGAGGACACACCAGAGGGTACTCAGGTCGCACAGGTACACAACCTTTAACATTAGATCTTATTCGGAAGTAACATTCTATTAAGTGTACTAATACAGGAACTCGCGGACATATGACCCATGTACTTCAGATGGATCCGGTTAGCCTACTTTCCCTAGAGTTCCCCTACCCTAGGACATGGTATTTATGCCAATGTAAATACTGAAACTCATAATGATTTGTCTTTGGGAACAGGAAGTCACTGTCTACTATATCTTATGTACAGTACGACACTCCGATTTACGTATTAAGCAATGGTCCCTATTTACGTCACAAGTCATCTTGAATTTAGAGCCCGCTACTTTTAAGGCCTATTCCTTAATCTATATTACAGATTTAAATATAATATATTTACTCGTTTATTGTATAGTTGTAGACGCGTGCAACCTACTGATAAAAGTCATTGTTATAGGTCTGGTAATGGTGGAGGGAACAGCAGCGGCGCCAGCGGTAACCCGTCCCCGGTGGGTGGAGCGGAGGCGGTGTCTCCCAGGCAAGTGTCTCCTACGCCGGGGGCGGACGCGCCGGCGACCGCGGAGATGGCCGGGGGGGGAGAGGACAAACCGGCGGAGGAGGCCCAGCAGCAGCCAGCCCTCTCCGCCTCCACGGGGACGGCATCGGCCACCGCCGCCACGCCCGGCAACGGCGCCAACGGGAACAACGGCGCGGGGGCGGGCCAGGCCGGCGGCAACGGCGGTGGGAACGGCAACGCCGGCACCTCCCCGGCCACCGGCAACGGCGCCGCCACGCCCGCCCAACCCAACGTCGAGCTACACCCCAGGAAGCGGAAGCTCAAACCCAAAGAGCAGCCCCTGCCCCAGGAGACCCATCCAGAACCCCCCGCCTCCCAAACGGCGGAACAGCAGGTCACGAACTGTTATCAGCTGTTCCTCAATATTAGAAAACAGGTATTATACCGATATTTGTGAACATTCTAAACATTGACCCATTTTGGAATTGTACATCTTTAATGAATTTGAGATTATTCCATTTACAATTCAAATATTACATTCATTAATGAATTCAGTCTGGGTTATAAAAATCACTAATAAAAGTTTCTTTGGTTTTTAGTGTTTAAAGTCCCTGATATATATGTCCTATGGAAAATTGGAAAGTTTACTTTCTTATCATGTCCCCATCATCATTATTGGCTTGTTAACAACCTGTTAGATCAAGATATCTCTCAATTTTCCAAATAACTAGCAACTGTGGACTGTGCTAATTATTTAAAAAAACAAGGCAGGAGTATATATTGTTAGCAATGCCTATCTTCAAAAACCTTGACTCCTAGAGTAATGAACATAGTTAAAAAATTAATTTGACCGTTTGTAACAATTTTATTGTATTGTAGATTGACAGGAGGAGAAAAGGATTGTTCCCTGTTCAGCCTAAGCCACCACAAGGCTTTAAGGACTATCTGATGAACAGGTGTACCTACGTGCTGGCTGGGAACACCAACAGCAGGGTACCACCCCCACATGCAACACCACCACCCACCCTCAACACAGGCATGAGGGACATATTTGTTGTCCAAGAAAAGGAGAGATATCGCCTCAGAATGCAGGTAATTAAATTTCAATAAAGTATTTATGGTAATGTTAGTATTGATTGAAAAAATTAACTCAGTTCATTAATATGAATATTTTTTTGTTCTGTAGCATGTTATAGAGAAAGAGAAGCTGGTTTTGTCGGTGGAACAGGAGATCTTGAGGGTTCATGGGCGAGCGGCGAGAGCATTGGCCAATCAGGCACTTCCTTTCTCCGCCTGTACCATCCTCAGGGATGAAGAGGTCTACAGTCCTTTCACGCCAGAACAGGAGGAAAAGGACCGAAATGCCAGGTCAAGGTACAATGGCAGGCTATTCCTTTCGTGGTTGCAAGATGTCGATGACAAGTGGGAAAAAATTAAGGTATGCTCGGAATTTTTGTTTCATTTTGTATTGCAACTTTGTGTTCTGTTGTATTGTGGCTCATATTATTTCAATGAGTTCATCCGTCCAATTGAATAATACAATATTTTACTCCATTCAAATTAATTTCATAATTCACCTATTAGTCTACATTTGACAGCATGCTGCTGGCTCCTTTTATATTTTAATGAATTTGCCTATATTTTTAAGAAAATATTACAAGTTATTAAAATAATAGCTGTTCCTTACTGTATTTCAATTATATATTATATATAATATATTATTTAAATGAACTTGAAGTTCTTTTAAAATGCATTAGTATATTGAAATATCATATTTTCTGTTTCTTTTGATTAATCTTAAAATTAATTAAAATTGTCTGAAACTTTCTTTTCATGATTTCTTTCTTATATTTTACAGGAGGCAATGTTGTTGAGGCACCATAATGAGGCCGAGAGTCTCCATGCAGTCCAAAAGATGGACTGGGAATGGAAAATGAAGGAGCTCGGGATCTGTGAGTCTAAAGCCAAACCGGTGATAGATGACAGTCATGTCCCTATGGTCCATGTCAGCGACGACTTTGATCTCCTACCAGCATAGGTCAGTAGTCAGTTGTAGAGTTCATTATATTAGGCCTGAGATAAACTATTGCAGCAATTTATAATCTGGGTATATCAAAAGTTGAGTTACTCAGAAAATTCCACTAAAATGGTGCTTGCTAATGGCAAGCATAGGTTTTTACATTGTGTTGTCCAAATTCTTGAAGAATAAAAGTTAAGAAAATGACATAATGAATCATCAAATAATGTGGTTGTATCCAGTTATCAGTAAAAGTTTTTATTTCTAGTATATTTAATATTAACTTGTCTAATATGGTATTCAGTAAATTGCCTTTAAACCAACCATTTCAAAATTTTGTAATCACTTTATAATGTTAATTAGAATTTTTGTCATCATGTAAACTAATGGTTTTATTTTATTTTTTGTTTCAGATGTGATATAATTTTAAGTATGGACATGTGCCAAGTCTTAGGTGGATCTTTGTAAGTGTTGATGTCTTATTGGGTGAATCTTACAAAGAATGTTCTAGACTGAAAATTTGTTAAAAAATCTACATAATATTTGTGTAATGTGTATATATATAACCATGTACAGAAGTATAACATATCTAATATCTGAGCAATGTATTTTTTTTACCCCTTTTTTTGTTGTTTCCAAAGAGAAAATACTTATAAATTTTCGTTCTGTTAGTGACATTAGAGATTAATTAATTTTAGTTATTAATTGTTGCTCATCTTGTATCTTGCCTTGAAATGTAATTGGGCACTAAAGAATGAATTTTGTTTTCAAATAAAGGATATTTAATATATTTTGTCTTGTTTTGCACTTGGATACATTTAAATCTCATGTAATAAAACATATTACTTCTTTATAATTTAGAAAAGAAACTAATGTGAGACCTCTACTTACAATTTTTTAATGGGAAAATAAGAGTACAACCTGGAGAAAAAAGTGCAGCCCCCCCAAATTTGAGATTAAAATATTAAACTTTATATAAATCACTTATTTTTTCTAAAATTATTCAAGTCAATAATTGTACTATTGGATGTATGTGTTCTAGGCACATTTCATTTGTACTGACCCTCCTAGAATCACACAGGGTGAAATAATAGAAGTGAAAAAAATTCTAATAAAGTAATTATTTACTTATGATAAAATGCATAATTTGTAACTATTATACATCTTATAGAATAAAAGCAACTGGGGAAAATACTAGAGATAAACAAAATTCCTCACAGTAAGGTAAGAAAAGATTTTATAAAATATCTTAGAGCCAAACAGATGTATGAAATTGAATATAAATGCTATTAAAAATTATTTTTTGTATCGATGTCTGACACTGAAACAATACATTATATAAAATCTAATGTGTAACTATTCATTCTGAAAATAGTCCTAACCCATCAACAACAGAGTATTTCTTTGAATACAGTATTTAAAAAAGTGTTATCTCCAATATGAAGCCCTAACAATAATAAATATATTTGTATTTGTAATTTAAAATATATGAACCTAATAAAAAATGTTATTGGACCCTAATTTAGATCAAGGGCACATTTCCTGGTATTGTCAGTGATAAATAAAAAATGAACACACACTGATGAACACGGCACCATTATGAAGAAAAAAACTACTTCAATTTCGACATTCAATAATTAATATTGTATTGTATCTGGTATGAGTAATGTTACATTTTCATACTATACACAATAGAGCACCAAGAATTATAAGCTGGGTTGAAATTAAGATCTAAAAATATTTATCATTCTACATATTTCAGGAGTATCTCAGGTGGTATCCCATGTTGAGAGTTACAGTAATATGAAGCATACGATATATCAAAGTTTGTTATCTCAATATTAATATTCAATTGTGCTATATAAAAGAAGAAATGCAAACATTTAATATTAAAAAATGTTAATATTAAAAAATGTTGTCTACCAACTCAAGCTACCCTATTCAAGAGCCATCAAATGAATTAAAAAATCAATTATATGTGAACATAGAACATCCTGCAAGTCCTGATATGCACAGTTATACACAATATTGATTAAATTCAATTATGATTAAAAATGTGTAAGCAATTCTTACCTTTATTCCTGTACACGGCAACTGCAGCAGTATGGAGCTACCAGAAGTCATCTTTGATGGATGACTTCACTTTGAGGTTAAGACATCACTGGGTTGGAGGTCTTCCGGGTTGGTTGGACAGGAGTTCCTCACCTTTATTCCTGTCTACTGCTATTGTTTTCAGAAATACATAGGCAATCCCCACAGTATCTCAGAAGGTAACACTTATCAAGAGTTTCACTAATATATATATATGATCATGATGTATTTTATTATCTCAATATAAATACTGAAAACTATGGCAATCAAAGGCAAGGTTAATGAAGGAATATGACTTGTAAAACTATAAAAGTATAAAAATTTGCACGGCACAGAATGATTGAGAAACATTGAAAGAATAAGAGAAGCCCTCCAAAGATGCCAAAATTACATCTCAGCAAGAGCACTGACAAAATAAACAAACTAGTGACTTAAATGGAAACTATAAATCTTGCAAACAAGACTAACCAGGCTAAACTAACTAAAAGTGCCATGCAGCCTTCACACATCAACAATGTGGGAGTAACAGCAGGGATTGCCTAATTGTACATCACAAAAATTATCATACATCACAGAAAAATAAAATATTGAAACTTATTTTGAGTAATTCAATATATTACTGTTTCAAAACATGTTTTGTATTAAAGAACTTAAGTACCTTTATCAAACTCAAAAATTAAGTAAATTTCCTATTAAATGATCATGGAACATGCACTACTGTTAGTTTTAAATTGATAAGAAATACAAGCATTGATTGAATATTTTGTTATCAAGTAAACTGGTTTTAATTGAAAATAATTAAATAAAAAAGTGAAGAAAAAATATAATATTAAAATTTATGATCAATATATGACTTAAATTATAATCTTATTTACTAACTATATTTGTAACTTTTACAACTGTTTCAGTATTCAGGAATTTAACTTCTGTTATTAACTTTCTGATAGTAAATTGTGCATTCTGGTTAGCTTTAATTGATAAGAAAAAGAAGTATTGATCAAATAGTTTTTCATCTAATTAAATTGGTTTTAATTGAAAATAAGAGGCTAAAACAAAAAGAAAATGACTAAAGTAGATACTTTATACTATTTATGATGTTTCAATGTTTAATAATATTTTAATAGTTCCTAAGAAAATAAATAATTAGCACATAACTTCCTACCTTTGGCAGTCTTCTCTCTTCAATGTTCAAACAGCATTCGTGCTGGATTTTCTCTCTGAAAATTTTAATTTGATTATTTTAATGCTCTCCTTAATATCAGATTATAAAATATATGCTCATATTATTATATGAGGTTTTGATGGACAAAAAGACATTAAAGCAATTAAAGTAGTATTATGTGAAATTTCAATTTTTAATGAAGGGTTTAAAAATAATAATTGTTAATTTACTATTTTAGTGAATTGGGAGAAATGTTTCACAATTAACTGGAAGGTTACATTACATTTTAAACCAGAAGCGAGAAAAATTTGTTTAAAAATTATGCACTAATCTAATACCTGGTTGTCTGCCATTCGTTTAAGTTGAAATTCGAAAGTTTTAGTATTTTACTGTGTAAAAACCGACGCGTATTTAATGAGTAGCTTCTGAGATAAGTACAAATCACTAACTTGTTGTATTTAAAAAAATAACGACGAAATATTAAAGAGAATATGAATCACCTTTATAACGGAGGAACGCTTGCCTAGCCAACTTGATCGAAGGGAAAAAAATTCCACGCATTTGATATTGAGGCCCTGAATTTCGTATACTTCTTATACATAACAAAAAAATTTTCTACTAAATTAATCTGGTAAATGAGAGTTAAAATATTTTTGAATCGCCTAAATTTTATTCAAATATTGTAACCTCATATTGGCCACCCCATTAACTGTAAAGCAGCGTGACACAAGTATTATCAATAACCTGATCCCAGTATAAAAAGCAGAGTGATGAAGAAAGGTGATAAATGTAATAAATTATTAATCGCATAATTCCAGCATCAAATACAAATACTAAAAGAAGACAAAACAGAAAACTATTATTCCATTACTTGTTCTAAATTGTCAGACAGCCAAAGGGATCAGTGTAAAACATTTAACAATTCATCAGTCCATATATATATATATATATATTGTTCTCATTTCAGTTTGAAATCTTGTATATTTGTGATTCCTTGATATTTATGTAATATAAAAATTGATGGTGACCTTTAGTGTTTATCTTTTATTCTGGCTTGTTATTTCCTTATAACATTTTATTTATAGGCTCTTTCAGGTCTAATTTATACAGTAAACATAATTTTTACATAATTAAGTCAAAAAACCTTGGTTCATGTTATTCATGCATTTGGAAGTTCACAACTATTATTTAAATAGTGAATTTACTAATAAATTCATATTACTAACGAGTACCATTGGTTCTAGAAATATTACAAGATTAAAAAACGTTGCAGTTCCTATAGAAAGTGATTGCAGTCAAAAAAACTACATGGACTTATAGATAAATAAACCTTGAAGTAACAAACATACCATAAGTACTCAACAAGTACCACAAGTACTGTTCAATTTAAGAGAATGTGTAAGAATAAAAGAAACAAAATTTGCTTCTCCTACACTCCACTGTATAGATACTTCACTTTTAATTGAACAGAATTAAAGCCAAGATTGTATTTTATGTAAGGAGATCTGGTGTATTTCTAATTGACTTTATTGCAATTATATATCACAATCCACCATATATAGCAGCTATTTCTAATTCATAATAAATCAGCTATGCAAGTTCTGTTATAATAATTCTGTAAACTGTCAGAATACAATTATAATTAAATATTAAACAAATGAAATCAACTAAACTAAAAAATCAGTTGCAAACCCATGACCAGGTCTCAACTTACATTAGAGATGAAGTATTACAAAACAAGTAAAGACTAACACACTCCCACCAATTATTAAACTGGCTAAAACAATAGTACAACAAATGCTGTATCAATATAACACCTGAATTTAATGTGTACATGGGAAAATATTCCAGTACTCAGCCATAGCACTAACAAAATAAGTAAACTATTGCAATTATTGATAACTATAAATCTTGAAGAGAGATTATAACAATGAAAATCACCCTCTCTCAATGTTACTTTGAAGTAACATTGAATTAAATCATAATATTATTTACTAATATTGCATTTAATTGCCTTTAGGGTTTCTAGTTATGAAATTATAATATTTTGATATTAATATATATGGATTAAATTCTCAACAAAAATAATTCTTTTGCTATACACTCCAATTTGCTATAAGAAATATAAAGCACTTCTACTGTTGTTGGTTGACTTTCTCTACAATTGAAAATTTCAATTGTTTTATATCATTGTTACCCTAAAAATATGAAGGTGTCATTGGGCATTATAAGAATGTACTCTGATTAAAAATTGTATTTATTAAAAAAAGAACACGATAAATTATTACTAAATTCATTAATTTATGTTGAATAATTCAACTGGTGGTTTGATTTTCAATAATGTCTGGTCATGATTATGGTTAGGTAAAATTTATTTTACAACAGAACTAACAAAATGTTGTATCTTTAGAGAAAACTCACTTTTACAATTCTATTATCTACTTTCAAATGAGAATCAAGTATTGGGATCATCAATTTTTCCTGGCATTTTCATGATCTGTTGGTGATATTGTTCCTTGTTTGAATTTGAAGTCCATCGGTTTGTCATAGCCCATTATCTTCTTGTAGTGATACACATCATTGAAGAACCTAACATCAAGGAAAAGTGGTGTTCCTCTGACTGTCATTGACGTGAACATACCAGGTACATCGGGCACTATTGCTTCACCAGGTCTGAAATTATGCTGAAATATGCAAATAATATTGTAATATATAAAAAAACACACATGCAAAATTCTCCTACACTAAAAATATCTAAAAACCTTTTGCTCATATTATAAATTTGTAACCAGTGCTTTCTACTTTATTTAGTTGCAGTTACTAGAATCTTACTTAAATAAATATGAAATAAATCATCGGATAAACAACAATATCAATATAAAATAATTATTTATGTAAATTCAATGAAAGGATAGACTTCTGTGATTAATTATAATTATGAGATTATTGCAAAGGTAAAACTGCAGCCTGCAAGAGCCCCCTACACTGCATTTCAACTATTATGAAAATAAAATATTCTGGGAAAATGTTACGTTATTTTAATGCACACACTCATTAATTCAAGGATGATTTATTTACTTCTTGAAATTAGCAATTGCTACTAATGGATATTAAAAAGTGGTAGCCTAAACATATAATGAATAAATTAAATGTACCTGAAGGTGTTTTGTTTAATTCTATCATTAGGATTTATACAGTGATGGCATAGTAAATGCATTAAGCTTCATCTAACCTGCTTAAACCTAAACACCCAGGGTATTTTAAGTTCTTTTGAACTTAATTATCTTCTTGAATTAGAGAGAGAGATGGTGTGTATACGTGTGTGCCTATACTACTGCACTAGTAACCCAATTGGAAAAGGAATACAGTCATTTAACATTGTGGAAGTTGTTACCATACCAATTTAGTATTAACAATAATAAAATGAAGCCAGTAATATCGGGTGTTTTACTCACCGTTTTCTGTCTGTTGAACAGTGTGTAAGTAGTGGCCGTATAGGAGTTGGTATTGATGTTGTAAATAACCGACGTAACATATTTTTTCGTGATGAAATGCAAGAGGAGCGGCGTGACAAATGTGAAAAACCCAACGACTGAACAGAGTCCGACAATAGCAGCGGCGCTTGCCTGAAGCTCGTTGGCCCTCTCAAGAATCGCCGGCTGGGCCACGATACCCGTCACGCTGGTCAGCAGTGAAAACAGTTTCACGCCCCTTATCTGCCGGCTAAGCGGACCTCTGTACACAACAAGTTCGTCCGGTTTACAGTTCTCCTCACGACGGCCGATAACTGAAGTACTGAATTTTGGCGGTACAGGTCTCAGAATGCATACCTGAAACATAGTACGGAGAGTTATGAATCTAATACCGCACTACAGATGAAATTTATTTAAAAAAGTTTGGTAAAACATCAAAGGGCTGCAGTGGAATGACCACATACTACTGATGGTCTCAGACTTAATTATCAGTGTATATTTTAAGTAATATTAAAAATTTAAAGTAACAATTGTAATTATTTCATATGAGCGACAGAGTACGATATTGAGTCATTAAAAAAACTGAAGTATAATCATTCTGCTTTCGGATATTCAATCTAATCATGCTTGTTACTCACCGACGGTTTGAGACAATTGATTAACCTTCTTTCAAAAACTAGACTCGTTTTTAAGCCACGACCACAAACACTATAAGCAAATTTACACAGTAACATTTCGAAAGTTAATAAAAGAATACCGGCGTTTTAAGACTTTGAATTTTCCTTCTAACCTATTGCATGTTAACCTACTCTCGACTGTTCAAACGGTTTATTGGAATATTTCAGGTGATTCATTCGGTATATATTTTTTTAACTCTATTTATTTACCGCGCAAATGTGCCTGATGCCGTTATGCGCGTGTCATTCAATATTAAAATATAAAAATTACAATAAGTAAATCAAATTCTTGCCAAATTAAATAGATATATTAATTTGGAAAAATTGAATACTCATTACAAACCCCATTAAAGTTTGTAGTAAAAATGACATAAATGTAATTAAATCAAAATAAACAATTTTTAAATGGTCTACATGGATAATACAAAATAAATTAAATGGGTACAAGGTACAATGTGGTACAAGTGTACAAATGTTGTACCGTTAGGGAGTTGAATTATTATAGCATAGTGTAGAGGATATTTTCTTGTTTATAGGATTGCGATTAATAAAAAATTTTATATATTCTCTACCCAATTTATTGCCTTTCATACCGGTGTGTATTGGAAAGTCTCTTGTATTCCCAAGAAGGATATTCACGAAAGGAAAATCCCACGAGTGATATTCCAAACATTTGACGATTCCTCCCCCTTCCAATTTTATTCAACGCTAGGGACAATTAAGAAAAAAACTACCGACCTTTGTTAATTTTCTACATAATTTTATTATGACTATAAAATGAGTAATATTAAAACAATGAGGGGGGTCTTCCATCCTAATTAGTTGTTTCAAAATCGTCATATTAAAACTCGTTAACTCTGTGGCATTATTAATTTCATTGCATATACTAATAATATGTATCAACGTTTCAATTACATTCCCTCTTATATTCCTTTAATTACTTTGAGAATACAAAATAAACTATAAGAATAAGCTTATATTTCACTGGTTTGTCTGAAGCGGCAGTTGGTAGCAGCGTGCAGTCAGTGGCGATTCGGGTAAAAAGTGAAAGTGGATTTTGAATTTGTTCTTGTTATTTTCAATAGTTCAACGTTACTTATCAACTTTTAAACGAGAATAACTCGATTCTGTAGGTTTAGTATATTTGCATTTCAAATTTAGAATCGAATATTGTGTTACGAACGAATATTTCAGGTGATATTTCTGATTTGCCGGCTATAGGGTTAGATCATGTTTTCAAAGCTATGAGTATCTATTAGAGACCGCTTAAGTTAAACTAAATGAATCAGAAGCAGTAATTTATCCCGGATAATAATAATAATAATATACCAAGTATATAAATTAAAAACACAGCCCTGAATAGATGTATGTTTAAACCAGTAGATACCTCACTTACTGCTGAGTCTGTGCTTCACTGAGAATTTGTTTTGCCTTAATAATATTAGAAGTAGATTTTCTATTCAATATAGTGTTTAGTGTAGTACATGTATATAGTGTGTGTTTTGTGAATAGAAGATGTTTGGTAGCTCCACCAACAAAGAATGTACAAATGTTTATTTAAATGCAAGACTAGGCCATTTATTTCAGCTGAAATTCCGCATTAGGGATATTGCAACAAGTATTTTGAATAAATTATGTTTTATTAAACAGTTGTATCTTAAGATTAACAGTTTTCATTTTTTGTATTTGTTTCTTTGTTCTTCTTGGCTGTACATGAATTTTAAGCGTGGTAGTTGGTAGCGCTGCACAGTTAGTGGCGATACGGGTTAAAAATCGTAAGCGGTTTTGGAATTTGTACTTATCATTTTCAACACTTTTTTGCAATAGTTAAACGCTATTATTTGATTTCTAATCGAAAATAATTTGAGTTTCTGTAGGTGTGGAATATTTACATTTCAACGTTAGAATCGAACATTGTGTTACAAACGAATATTTTCCGTTTTACTTCTGGGTTACCGGTGGTAGGTTTTTAGAGAGAATATTTTCCTGATTAAAATTCATTACTTTAGATTATTTAAATCAAATAATGGCTTCAAAAAAGTTATGTTTCTAACCGTGAGCCGCAATTTGTACAATAAATTAAATATAGTGTTTAGTGTAGTAAATGTGTATAGTGAGTGTTTTGTGGCTGGAAGATGCTTGGTAACTCCACCAAGAGAGTGACCTTGGTAAGAACAAAATTTTATTTTTCCAAGCATATACAAATGTTTATTTAAATGCAATATGCCATTTATTTCAGCTGCACTCTTTGCATTAGTGATTTATTATACTGCAGCAAGTATTTTAAATAAATTATTTTTTATTAAATAGTTGTATCTAAAGATTTACATGTTTCAATTTTGTTTATTTGTCTCTCATTATTGGTTGTATATGAATTTTAATGCATGAAATATATAGAATATAATTAAAAAGCAAAAATGGATAATGAAAATAAATGTATAAAGGTGAGTATTTAAATATGTTCATAAATACCAGATTATGTTTGTTTAAAGATGAAATATAGATATTTAGAGGAAATTCTTATTTATCCAGTGAGTGTGTAATTCTGGGATTACATTTTTCTTAATAAGTTGTTTTATTATGAAACAGATAATTTATTGATTGACCCTAAACTTTATTATCTAGCAAAGTATCAACACATATGGATAATAAGAAGATGATTAATTTTCAGTTCTTAATTTTTGGTATGCAATGTAAATAATGGATTATAGAGGGAAGTTATTGTACTTAAAAGAAACAAAAATAATGGTTAAAGGTCTTAGTATTGATTTTTCCTTGGTTAATAATTTACCAAGATTGCATCATCTTTCTTTCCACTCTTTTTTATCTCTGGTACATACATAGATCAGAATTTCTTTTATTTTATTTGCATTTGCATTAATCCCTTGACTCTTTTGACAAACCATAAGGTAATGATTTATTTCTTAAATCTTAATAGTCATAAGCCCCTATTTAATTTTTTTATATCTGTACTATGAAATACCAATGGTAAGCCTCACAGGGTTTTAAAATTAAATATGAAGATTATCTTGTTATTCATTGTTTTCTATTTTCTTCTTATATAGAGATTTTTCATGTCTCTTTCCTGCTACTATTTTTATTTTAGTTGTTACATATCGATATATATGGAAATAATAATAATAAAATGTACTTTGTGTTAGCTATTGAGGATCATTCACAAAATCAAATTTGTATTTCAAAATAGTTGGATGGCATTACCAACATTAGTCCCTCTTCCCTGTGTCGTTTGATATAGATCTATGAAATAAAAACTTTATTATTATTATTATCATAATATGGTTGAATGACTCAGGGCAATGGTATATCAGTATTGTAAGAAGAAACCTGAACACAGGATTAGTAGAAAAGAACATAGTAACTTTTATTATTTTCAATGACACCCACATTAACAAATATATATATATATGTATATATCAAGATGGATCAAATTGTATATTAGGACTGTTTGTTACAAAATTAACTATCCACTTCTATTGCAATAATAAGCCAGCAGACCAGTCTTTACAGCAGCCAAAATTCTAGAATGTTCAGATAAACAGGTCTACATATATAAATTTAATTTTTTGTTTCTAAATTATTGCATATATTCTAATAACAAATACAATTCCCTGCAACTACCTATAAGAAGTGTCATTATTATTGCGCAGTAAAATGAATACAAGTTTGATCACTGTAAAAACATCAGTTTACACATCTAAAAAATATTAGCATAAACTAAACAATTTAATCATTGTGGACACATAACATTTATTCTACCTCACTATGTACATCAATGATTTCTTTCTGTTAAATTACTAATTGCAAATAAAAATAAATGCGTCAGTTAGAATATATATATCCTATTTAATTGCCATATTTAAATCTAACATGTCTAATTTCATTCTTATACATTAACTCTACTTTATTATTTGAAGTTATGATGAACGAAGGAACAATCTAAATCAGTGGCGCCAACTGGCTTGAAAGACAGGTGGTCGCAATTTATCTTTAAAAGCCAAAAGTTTTTAAGCCTATAAACAAATGTTTTAATATTTTCAACTCTTTCTATATGATTTTTATTCATATTTATATTGGTTAAAGCACAATATCCCTCAAGCAGAAAAAATGGCTCAAATAAAAATCTTATAATGTATTACTAAACATTTTATTCCAATGATGTCACAATGTTAAACTTCTCATATTCTACTACCAACCCTTCACGAATTGATTAATATTTATTCAATTAAACAGGTTAAAATATTTTTAATATATTGTTATTGAAGTATCACAAATAAGATTATTCACTGTTATATATTTATGTAATATACATGATTGCTTATTATATGTATAATGTCCATTTTTTCATTCAGTGCAATGTTGAGTAGGTTGAAGTAAACATAATAAAAAAACCGATACAAATTGATTACAATATATTTAAATCAGATTTATAATTTAAGATTAAATATAATAAAAATTAACTAAATCCTCAAATCTATTTTCTCTGCTGAAATTAATAAAAAAATACACATATACACATTTGTTTGGAAGAAATGTTACAATTATTTAACTTAAGAACATAATTAATTTAATTATGCTTACAAACACTGAGCCCAATGTATTATTTTGTTTTATTAGTGTTATAAAGTCCTTTAGTCATGAAAGTAGCCACTGATTTAAATTGGAGGAAATCATTTACACAATGCTATGTAAATAAACTAAACAAGTACACATTGTAACTTCAATTTCCTATGCTGAACATTCTTAACATTACATTTAGAAAAAATGGAAAAAACAATTATTTTTTATTTTTAATAATAAATGCCATGAAAACATCATAGAAAATAGACCAATAAATTCAGTTACAAAGACATATATGTATTAGCCATGCATCCTCAACAATAATACTTATATCATAAATTAATCTAGTAATGCCATGGAAAAATGTTGACAATGTCAGAATGAGAAATATGAAATTTTCCCTTATTTTTTAGCATATTCATAGCTTACTGCCTGTTGCGTCTGGCCCCTGAAACAAAATAAAATTCATTATTACCATTCTGGAATTGTTAAATCATATTTTCAAATATATGAATACAATAGTTAAACAAACTATAAACAGGTTGTACACATAACAAATTTAGAAATTATATTTGCATATAAAAATGGGATATTATGAATCTGGTAACTGAAAGGATATTTATACAAATTTATAACAATTTTGTTTTAGTTCAGACAAATATTGAAGAAATTAATATTGTGTGCATATTTGCTCATTTGTGTATATATAATTAATTCATGAAGTGCTATGCCATCAATCTAAGTATATGTTTTTTTTTCAGAAGAAGTTTGCTGAACATATGTAAGCAGCAAGGTGAGTCTGAGTTTAATACTACTATATTTAGATGTATGATTGAAAAATGAATATGTACTTTACAGAACTATTTTTCTTGTTGAAAAGTATTAGATAATTTGAAGTAATGGATATACAATTATAATTATCTTATGTCTGTATTTCTACTAGCTTAACAAACTAGAGTATATGGGAAGAAATGGGAAATTTGCCCAAGTACCAAATATCTATGCCTCAGTGGTTATTCTACTCACTTGATAATTCATTCCCATCCTCCTTACTTACCACAAAATGGTTGGTAAATTATTTTATTGAAATAGAACCACAGATTTTGTTTCCACTGTTCAATAACACTTTCAGTTTTGTTGATGCCTTTTCCCTCAGGTTTTAAACCTAAGTAGGACAAATTACTAACAGAACTAAGAGATAAACTAACAGAAGGGCAAAGGATAAGGAGGGGGCTCAATAATGCCCACATGAGCCTCTAAAAAAACAATTACAAACCTCTTACAAAGTTCTAATGTGGACCCCAGGTCCAACCTTAAGTTCCTTGCCCTGTTCTAAGAAATATTCTATCCATCCCTTATTTTGTATTGATATTTCATGTCATTTTATGTGGAACAATACACTGTATGACATTATTATTTATACAATTTATATTATGTGCTCTCAGATACAAATATCATGCTGTGCATTCAGCCGATTCATACATGCTGTGCTGTCTTTTGTAAAATTACAACAGGGGTTATCATTTGGTATTTTGAGATTCAGAATAGTGAATGATATTGCAACACAAAGTTTTTCATTCAAATCAGTATTTTGAATTTCTAGATTGGGACACTAAAGGGAGATTTCATGTTAGGACAATTTCTTAAATTATTCTGCTAATGTAAGAGGGTTATAAACTACAACTACTATTTATTATTTTATAAACATAAAAACCTTGAACTGATTTCCTGAATTTCATCTAAAATTGGATATCAAAGTAATTATTGAATTTTTAATTCTTCAAATCTTGGGTTTTGAGTAAATTTCCCCTTGTTTTAACATTTCTATGCCTTTAAATACGCATTTTCTATTTCTATCGGAATTTCATTGAGAATGAGGCTAATGGAATTGATGTTCTGAAACCGAATGTATTTATAACAAAATGCACTTCAATGACACAATTCTAATTGTGCTGCAATTTTTGTTTTAATTGGTACATGCAAATTTCGTTCATTCCTTCTTGTTCTCTGATTTCAGGCCAGAATTGGGCCAATGTATGCCCCCCATGCAAAGTTCTTTCTAATAATTTTCTGACACTGAAAAGTACCTGTTCAGCTAAAAACATTAATTTTAACCAATCCTATATTGAAGAAAGGGAGTGATCCCACAAAGTAAAGAAAAAACAAAAATTCATAGATATGCACTTCACTCATTAAAACGGGGATTACCTGAAAAATATTAACCTTCACAATGTTACAAAAGAATTCATGAACTTTAATTTAAATCATTATTGTTAAAATGTTGTATTTAATAACAGGAGTCTACAGCATATACAATGTGACATTACTTCTTCAATTAATAATTAAAATATTAATGCCTCCTCACAAGCTATTTACTGAAACTCATGTTTCAGTTTGTCTTTGGAAATCGTTTTAAGTATATATCAGTAAACTATTCTAAGCTTTAGGAGAATTTTAAATCTCTTAAGTATATGGGGTATTGTCTCACATTATGGGTTCATATAGGAGAAATTGTGGGTTCGATGTGGGTACATTTTTTGCTCATACTAGACTTATGAAAATGATAAATGAATTATGCAGACAATTCCAAACTTTTTTAATATTCCGTTTTTTCATTACTAGCAAGAATTTCATTTTATGGATGGTGTGAAGAAGTTAGTTTGGTAATAAAGCCTCTGAAGTGACTAAATTACAAAAATGTTAATTTGAATAAGACTGACTGTATAAATGACAAAGATCAAATTATTTAACTCCATATATATATATATATATATATATATATATATATATATATATCCTGTATTTAAATTATCACAGACGAAAAGTAGTCCATGAATAATTAATATTTCGCATGAACTATCCCATTTCATTCAAAAATAATTAATAGAAGTAGAAACTAAGAATGAATGATTCAATTTACTAATTAATATTATATGGGTAATACATTATATTTTGTGATATTATTCCCGGCTGTGAATAGGTGTTAACGTAGAAATAGAATGAGTGGATGCCCTCCAGGACATTATTATATGTTACCAATACTAATATTTTTTAGAGTCCAATCAAAATATCAAATTACATTACATTAAATATATACCGTTTCCAGAATACCCTATAATGTAGTTCATGTTTATAATCTTTAAGTAATGATTTATAACGGAAAAAATATGTTTTCAAATATTATTACATTATTGCATTTCAAGTCCTAGGACGGCATCCATTCTTAAGTGAGGTTAGCTATTTAATATAACATTCCCTTGGTTACCTTTATTGCCCTTATTGGCCCTAGCACCCTTATTTTTACACTTCCTCGTGGAGAGCTTCTTCGGTTCGCACGAGGGGTCGCTCTTTTCCTTAATGGTGTCCGTGCGGACCATTTCGTTCTGGGCGTTGCATTGGCTCCATGTTCCCTTCTCGTAGCGGCAAGCTGTATGTACGGACAGAAAAAACAACACATTTTCGATCATAAGCCATGCATTATTTGGAAATCCGATTCATAATTCTTTCCTCTTATTGAGCAGGCTGCGCGATCACAAAATAAGTGCCATGCCATTCTTTGGTTTGAAAAGTATCATGCTCTAATTCTTTGGTGCAATCAGAAGATTTATTCTCATGTTTTGTACCACATACGTAAGGTGTGAAGTCTGAATATTAATTATATAATAGTTTACGCGTTTCTGTTAATTTAATTCATAAACGGCTCTTATTATTTTTGTTGTAGTATTATCTGACGAGGAATGGATTGTGTGGGGGTTATATTGTTTCCTGATTTTTCCAATAATTCTAAAGTAAATTTTTGGGGATTAAACGTAAGCTTAGTGAACTTTCCCCGCTCGAAATTTTTATGATAGGCCAATTAAAACGGGGGCCGGGCGTGTGATAAATTCGGCAAACAATTTTCCGGGCCAAGGCTCCGGTCGAACGTGACAGAGTGGGAGGGCCCTGCGAAGGCGCCAGATGCCGAGATTGGGGAAATCTGCGAGGAAATCGAGTTAGGCCGCTATCGGGCCGCTAACGAACTGTTAAACGTTAATTATGCCCCAGATTGGGCCCTGCCCCCAAACACCCTGCCAAGGCCCGAGGCCCAAACACCCCCGCTCTTCAGATTAACGCCCCCCCGAAAATAAATTTCCTCGCCCCTTGTCGCAGATTATTCCTCGGCACGCGAAGAGGACCGTGAAGGGATTAAGGAAGCACACGAATTTTCATCACTTTGATATTGTAATTACTAACATTCTTCTATTCGGGGTTTCACAAAATTACTATGTTATTAAGTATGAGTTCGAATCAGGACGCGTTGTTTTAATTTTACCTTAACTCAATTTCTGCTGAATGTCTATATTTTATAGAAAGAACTAAAGAGGACTAGACAGTTTTAATAGCAGTCTTTTCTTTATACTCGTACAGGTTTTATTACGTCCCCTAAAACGTATAACCGACATGAAATGTTCATGTATTTCTTCGTCATTGTGGTATTTACAGCAAAGGGCAAAGGACGGAGTGTAGAAAGATCAATTAATCGATTACAAGGCATTTGTACTATTCATCACCAAGACCTGTGAAAAAAAAAATTGCGATCTAAACATTGTACAATTAGAATAATATCCTTGGAGCATATCGACAAAGTGCATTGCCAATGTCTGATAATATAATTATGTTGTCCACTTTTGATGGGTTGTAATAATTCGATAAACGTCGTAGTGCGCAGTATATTGCCAGAAGGGTAGGCCTGGCCCCCCCACCGTGTTTTGCAACATTCAATAGATGGTCGTTTAAAGGGCCAATTGGCACTTCCTTATTACCGTACTCTGTCCGGATAAGGACTACAATATTCGACCTACTATTTAGGTAATGCTCCAATTTGAAAGTTGTTCTAATGTCCGCCCGACAGGCGGATTTTGAGGTCCTCGATACTGAAACGAGCAGAAATCCAAAGTGGGGCAGCTTAATTTTTAATAGTTTTCTACATTAATATAAAAATTAATGAAATAATCTGCGGCTTTAAAGACATAACAATAGCGTCGAGTTACTTAGAGATTAGATTTTCCTAAATGGAAAAAAATTGGGTCCATTGTCGTGTTAGTCGGTACTCTCGTTGTTATTAGGAAATACGTTTTGTACGCTTTTCCCAGAGGAAATTTTCAATTTACATTACTGCTTTTTTCGGTGCTGATACTTATTGTAAATTAGAAATTATTCATTTCAGTAAAACGAAGGCCGCATTTAATAACGACGGGTCTCTGCTGGGTAAAAGAATTTGACCGGAGGTTTTTATAGCCCTCCTGAACTCGAGTGCACTTCTGGTCCATAATTTTAATTAGCCATGATTACCTTTCAGTTTTATTCTGAAGTGAGGCGAATAGGACTCTGATTAATTTAAGTGTATAAATACATAAGTAAATGACGGTTAATTAAATTCAGTGATATTTGGGTAAATAATTGTTCTTGGTATGAAGTAAAAGCCAAGATGTGATCTTATATTAACTCTTTGTTTAATTAGTGCACTGCCTTTCTTGAAAAACTCAAAAATTAAATTCAGATTATACATCGAAAACGCTTGGATTAGACGTATAGAATTTACACATTTATACATTTTAACAAATTGATTGGTAAACACCATTAAAAAATTATTATACACAAATTGAAATTGGTTAAATTGGTTTAACCAATACTGGCCGCCTCAGATAAATGCAAATGGATTATTCGTGATTGCGAAATGAGAGCGATCATATCTCAAGATCATATCGGCCGATTAGCGTTTCTATTCTGGTGGGCACGTGTATTCTGGCGTTCGGTTGTTGGAAAAGAATTTATTTTTTAGAACTGTTTCGAATCGAAGAAACTAATTTTTGTCCCTAGTCGTTTAAAATAACGGTCGAAAATTGAGACAACCCGATCCGAAACAAATCGCATCAACTGTTTAATATAGGAGATACTATCTATTGTGTTACCCTTCTTGCACTTCTTCTGTATGGTCTTCGTCGGTTCGCAGGAGGTTTGGGCGGTGTTGCTGTCTTTCTTCTTGGTGTCCTTCAGTGTCAATGTCCTTGTTCTCATATTGGTCTTCGGATCGCATTCCGACCATGCTCCCTTCTCGTAGCGACACGGGTCTAATGGTATCGAACAAAGAAAACAATTATTGACAACACTGTTATACTTGTACGTTGATTGAAAACATCTAGAGTAAGTGTTATACCTCTGGGTTATATGGTAAACCGAGCGGATTTATCCAAATTTAATTAAATAGTGGCCCAAAATGTGAAATTTTTATTTTCTTTCTACAAATCTGAACAGTATGAATTTTAGACAGGATTTACCATGTATATATATATATATATATATATATATATATATATAAAAGTATATATATTTAAACTGATTTAATATGAGGATGTATTTGAAAATAAGTTTTATTTTCAACGTTAAAATAGTTCAAAATTTGACGTTCTTACTCTACAACGACAGCTTATTCAAGTGGAACCACTGTTATTGATGAATGAGTTTAAAAATACCCTCCATCGTCTCGACAAATGGGATTAATCTATGTACCTACAGGCGATCTTACTGCAGATAACTCTGGCTTGAACTAAAAGTTATCTCCTTCTTAATCCATTGCAGAATGCCTGTTTCAAGAACAGCAGTAAAAGCTGAAGCTTAGTTGGATCAGCCTTCCGGATTTGGCTTGAGCCAAAGAACGCGCCGCTTTCCTATTCAAGTTTTTTTTCTCTTTTGAGACCTATTTTTGTACAAAAAATTAGGTCAAATTTGACATATTATTTCTTCACTTTGAGACCTTAATTATCTGTTGGTATTTCCGCAAAATTTGCAAATCCCATGAGGTACAACATAAATTGCTACGATTTCCATCACAGATTTTATATCAGTAATTTATTCATCTGTTGACTATAATTTGAGTCCATTTAAAGAAATTAAATAACACAATTTAGTTTCGAAATCCCAGGTTTTGTTTTACTTTAAAATCTGTGACAGAATTAAAATTTATATTGGAAAGCGTAGTTAAAGCTACTCTACGCTTTATTCTTGTTAGAGGAAAAGCTATGGTACTAGAAGTTTGTATGACATGCAATAATCTAGGCCAGAATTACCCATGCAATTGTGCGTCTATTTGGCAGCTATCTGTGCATTCGTGGCATGCTTCTCGTTAATAGGTTGAGAATACCTTCACGTACAGTTCCCCCGGCTCCAGAACAAGATTATTCCTATTATTTACGCATCGATTTGTCCGCCCTTAGGCAGGCATTTCGGTTCATCATCATCACCATCGTCATCACCGTTATCCAGAAGTGGCACTACACGTCTTTAAGTTTGTCACGGACTTATAAAGTACGTCCCGATTATTAATTGCAGTTTTTTTCGATCGTTACTTTTCCGTCAGAATAGATTTTAGTGGATTTGAAATTCCCCGAGTTGAAATCGGTTCAGCATAAGTTCCGTAAAAAACAAAAAAAATGTCAAAACATTTTCTACACATAAACACTTAAAGCGAACAAATAATCAGTTTAAAGACATTTAAGACAAAAGTTTGTTACACAGAAAACTCAGCACAATGACAACTGAACTCTTCTTATCAAACAGAAAACACGAAAGAACACAAAAAATAGTGAATAACAAATACACACACACAGTTAAGGGGATAGACTAGGTAGTTCGTCTCGTCTGTACAGTCTGAACAACAGTTCTGTTGTAAACTTTCACAATCGCCAATTACATTATTTGGATGGAAATGCTACGCTATTGTTCGTAGATTATTGTAGGAATTGGATTTACTACCTATTTTCTTTTGGTTTTGACATTTTGAGACTAACAGCTAATCAATCACACAATAATTTGATTAATTTAAATCCATTGAAGTTTCTTTTTGCTGAATTACTATTCTCGTGCGAAGTAAGGAGAAGATTATTGCTTGAGCCAGAGATTAAAGAAACGTGTATATTTCCATAATATAGTATCCGCTTCAATCTTCTACTATCGGGTTGCTGAACTTTATTAAGAGAAGGTTTTTGATTTTTGTACCCTATGGAGTGGATGAAGTCGCCGGAAAAAGAAACCCGTTGAAATGTGAATGAGATTCAATTTTCCGAACGAAACCTAAGTTGCACTGACCTTTTCTGAGTTGGGAGGAATTTATAAAAGGGAGGAAATCCTTTTTATCCTGAGCAGTGCATTTCAAATTCAATCGGGACCCGTTTTTATGTTACCCCGAGAACTATGTTATATAAAATCGGTTAAAACGTCATTAAACAAAACGTTTAATTCCTTCGTTATTATTTTCAAAGTTATTGTTATTTTCAGTTAAGATGACTAAGAGGAGGGTTATGAGTTTTCACTAATTTTAAATATCTCCATGGCTGTCACTCAAAAATACGGTTTACTACCTTATACGTTAGATCCATTTATCAATTCGCTCCTTACTTAGATAAATGTCTCACAAATTTATTTAGTCTGTGGCGGATTAAGCTAAAATTAATTCTGCGGTTTATCAGTGGCAATTAATATTTATTAGTGGGAATCTTTAATACTCAAGGCTGACAAACAATACGGAATTCGATGTCCTGGATTGGATACCAAGTTTAAGGATCAATTCAATGGGGGCCGTCACCGTTAGGGTTATGATATGCAGTAGTAAGTAGTTTTATGTTATCAGTAACAGTGGTCAAGTAGTAGTAGGCTCACCGGGTTACAGTTAATATAGATTTTTTTTCGATCAGATAATACAAGTGTTACCGTGGCCGCCTTTCCGAGACGCGTGTTTCCTGACTGAACGCGATGAGGATATTGAAGTGAGGTTACCCTTGGCGTTTTTGGCTCCGCGCTCGCTCCTAATCAGAACCTCCCTCTCATCCTCCTCCCAGATCTCGCCCTCGGCCACAACCACCGATATCAGGACGACGATCGCCACAAGAACGCTGCTCCACTTCATCTGGAAAACAAAACCCATTTATATAGAAACATATATTTATCCCATAGTCACGGTTTACGTCTGCCTCCATACGAATGACGGTTAGAATATGCGGGAAGCACGTAGAATAGAGTTACTAAATCTTAAGTCGCTCATTCGGTCTGGGCCTGATTTCGTTTTTATTATTCTGCGCCACTCGTTATAACTTAATCTTCTGCCGTAACAAGAGCACGATATTTCGTCGTTGACAAGTTAATATTCGCTGCGCTACAGCGCGTTATATATACTCGCCACTCTCAAATCCCGGTCTTAAAACGGTTCCAGTATTCCGGATAATATTGGAGAGGGTCTACGGCGGTTGGGCGGAGATCCTGTTCATCGCGCCGGCGGATGGGCTTCTCGAGGGTTGTGTATAAAGGGTTGAACGAGGGAGGCCAAGAGAGGGTTATGTCATCAATCTGCGGCCTCAATAGGTTGGGACACCCCCCCTCGCTCCCTCGGCACGACACTCGGGGGGCGAAAACAAAAGGGCCGGCTGATGGCCACCGACTCCCGCCTATAAATCAGTGGGCCCGTCCCTCCTTCCTGGCCCAGTCGTACACATTAATAATCGCGTTATAGCGGAGCCGGGGGACAAAAGGCACAGGAGTTTAGCTGAGGATCGTACCTCGGGACTTTACGCTTGGGTTCCTAGAGCTAAAAACTTTTCCAGGTAGTTAAATCATAAAAACTGAAAAATAGTCAAAATAGATATTTTGTTAAATGATTTATGGTAAATATTGGGTTAAAAGCTACATAAAAATAATAAAGTTATAAAATGTGTGTTCCTTCTATTGGCAACGTTAATTTTATCTGGTACGTGTAATCAGTTGAGTTTTTCGGATTAAACTGAGAGTCGATGATTAAGAATTGAATCATTGAAAACACTTAAATATTAAATAAGAACATGAAATCATGAAATTGAGCAAAACTTTACCAAGCAAATTGCAAAATAATCGTTTCAGAGTGCACATGCGTTTATTAACCGAGGTATTTGATAGGAGTTCCGCTTTCCGCCATTTCCGTAGCTTTCCGTCAGTAATGTTGCCTGGCACCTTTGAATGTCGGCTGCCTTTGAAGCATCATCCTGTCAGCCCTCTCAAATAACCGAATGTAGCACCTCTATGGATATTTCATGCAAGTAGGAAACGCGTCATTTTGAAACCTCAGTAGTGACACGATGCCTTGTCGACAGCCAACATTGGGTAACTCAGTATATTACTGACGAACTGCTACTTACACTGGAACTCCGCAGATGATTAGTATCTCCCATGAATTTTCCACCTATTTCTGAGGTTTTCAGACAGTATAATAATAACGCTGTAGATGAATTTAAGAATTTATTTTGTAAACGTGTAAAATTGAATACGTAAGAGTGCGGTCATTTTGCTTTACCGTCTTCCGCTGCTAATAACTAAGGAAGCTGGGGTTAAGAAGAATTTATTACTGCCCAGCGTGAGGCTTATTAAATACAATAAATAATGAGGAGTTACCCTACCTTCTTTTTTTTCATTGGGTTCAACTAATTGGATTAAGATTTCTTAATTCTTGTCGCGTTATTTCTTTAGTCTAATACGCACGAAATATAAATTTCCAATTCTTGCAGTAAATTATAATCTTATAGTAATGTTTAGCTAAGGGTATTTTGGATTTATCTGAGTTTCTCCATCGGGTATCTCCACAAGCTTTGTTTAGTTTGTAATATAGATACGTAAAATAATGAGCGGTAAGCTTTTCTTTCAGATCTTAAAGGAAGCTTTTTGAGACGACTCGGGATTATCCCCAATTTCTACAAGAGGTCGCATTTCAGCAACTGCCTTTCCAATGGAAAATATCCAATCCTCCCCCTTGAGCGATGTATCGAATTTTACTAAGCCTCCGAGAAGCCTCTTGCACGTAAAAACGTAGAAGGGGGGGAGGGTTTAGAAAATTACAAAATGATTCGGATTTCTTTTTATAAGCGCACCAGGAATGGGAAGGATAAAAGTTCCTTTGCTCATGAATAAGACATAGGCTGCTCCCTTTTTTTAGGGGGACAGAACCCGCGTATCGACCATATTGTGCCCTGTTCCGAAAGCTACAAATGATGACAGACGTCACTTTTTCTGCTCCTATTCAGTTCATCGAATATTTTATTTTCAGTCGCTAAAGTAAGAATGATTCAATATCTTATGTTTACTGGTCATGGTTAACTTCTTGTACAATCATATTTTATGGTGAATTGGTGTGAATTTTATTGAACTGTTATTGAAGTAGACATTAGACCCATTGGTTAGGAATTCCCAGTGAATATACCGAATAATATAAATAGGCAATATACTAAGGTGTAGTTTAGCAAGAAAATAATACAAAAACCACTATTAAAAAAGTAGGTAGAAAAGATAACATTTTATCGCAGAAATATTTCTATGACGGCTATATAAGATTTTTTTATATACTCTGGGCATTAAGTCCTTCTATAGAGCTCAATATTTAGTTTCTGAGGTGCACAATCATCTTTCTCTACTCTACGAACATCACATCATAAAGAAGTGGGTCTTGAAAGGCTTTGATAGACTATATATCGCTTTATTGTAATAAAATGAGTCTTACATTATTACATATACCGTAAGTCATTCGAAGAGTGTTGTATCGATTGCAACTGCTCTCTTTAGTGCATGGGAGATAGCGCGTGAGAACTTTGAATTATTACTGTTTGCATTGCATATGTATGCACTGAGCCACGCCCAACAGCTACCAGTCCAGAAACTGTTAAACAACAGATACTGTCTTCTTATTGGTTCTCGAAAATTGGAACTAAGAAAAAATTATTTCTTCCTAACGAATGTTTAAATACACCAACTTAATTCTAAGCATGACACTATTGTTAATGGAAAATAGAGAACAACCTACGAGTGTGTTAACTATTTAAGATTTTCTGGATTAGGTTGTCAATGAATAAATTAATATATATTTTTAACCGGTTTAGATAGACGTAATCCGTTTGATATCCTTTCCCAGGTCAAAATATTTCTTTCCGAAATTAACTAGATAATTGATGAGGTCAATCAATCTGAAAACGCCCAATTAAATTACTCACATAAGTATTTTGGAAAGAGGTCGTTGATGTGATACCTAGAAGAAATTAATTCGGACCTCATGCGAATGGATTTTGAAGATAAATTCCTGCGGCAACTCGGTAATAGTACTGAAAGGAATTTGGGTCACAGGTCAAAGGAAAATACAGGGTACTATCTAAACGCTTCTCACCAAAGAAAGTGCAAAGGGGAAGAGAAAAGGGCTCGCTTATACTCACAAATGAACTGACTCCCTTCCGCCCTCAACTTTTTCTCGACCTACCGCCTATTAGAAATCCATTCCTTCCAAATTGCCAGTCTCTCTACCTCTCAGAATTTTGAATTAATGTTAATCGTTTCGAGTTGTGGCTGGTTAATGGGTGGGGGGGGGAGAGTTCAAGATCGAGGGGAAATAAATGATTCGCAATTTCGGCACAAATGATGTGGAAGTGGGTTTTTATTCGTTGATAATAACGATTCTGTGTTTACTCGGCTTGGCGACTGGAAATAAATAGTTTTGATGCACTACAAGCAATAATTCGCTTATTTTATGAATTACAGTTAAACATAAACAAAATAATGAAGCAACATAAATTTGGAAAACACAAACCTCCTAGGGTGGAGCAGAATTAGATCAAACAATAAAATTGAAGATATAAAGATACCAATAAACGTAAAGATTGTAGGGATAGTGAAATGAGTAAATGTCTGGATGCACGGACTTGTTAATGGTTGAATATAAAATATCCGAAGACTTACATCAGTGATATATTCGCGCCAAGATTCATAAGACTTCGCGTGCAGCTGTCCGTACAAGCGTTATCTCGATGGGGTTTGTTCGCTGAATGGCCTTTCTGTATAGAACTGAAGTCGTTTATTAATATTCGCTATATAAACCTAGCTTCATGTTGGAAGCACATTGCCGAATGTTCACTACCTGCGTTTCGCGTGCATTATAGAGAGATAAATTGAATAGCGATTATTTCATATTAATTTAAATATTTAACTTTTTATGGCTTGAATGATTTGCGAGTTTGTTCAATTTTACTGCCTCTTGTACACTTTCTGGTCTGGGACTGGTGCGGCTACGTATTCTCCTAATTTTCAGTAGTACAGGACGGTTTATATCCTTCACCGAACGCCACGGATATAAAAAGGAATTAATATTATTCGGTGCTACCGCTCAATTTTTTTGAATGATTAATTAGGAGAACACATTAATTTGAAATCTGATTGGGTTAGTGCGATTTTGCGCAAACCGAAACGTTACTGTTATCGTATAGATTCTCCGTGGTCTTCCATCCTCCTTTATGCCTATTATGTAATATATATATATATATATATATATATATATATATATATATATATAGAATAATAGATATTAAAGTTTGAAATAGAGCAATGAGCTTCAAGCACCCACAAAAAATGCTTTCAATGTATTGTTCGGCGGTTCAAAGCTTATAGTAATTTTACCCACTCTGTTATTCTATCACCGAAGGAGGCTGAAGTGGCAAATGATAAGGGTCATAATATTAAATGGGCCGCAAGTATGGGCGAAAATAAGTGCATGCTTAGGCGGGGCCACTCCGATAACGGGGAGAGAGGGATTCGTCATTGAGACATTGGCGTGTGGCCGGCTCCCCGAGTGGGGGCGTTATCTCGATGGGGCGACGGGAAGCGCGGTTCCCTCCAGTTCCGAATGAATGGGCTTTCTGTTGGTAAGTCGGCGGGGCGTGGCTCCGCCGCCGCCTGCTCCCTGTGCATTGTAAGGCCCTCGGGGTAATTAATAGTTGGGGGAGGGCGACCGGACCGGGGAGGGGAGCCAGACTCGAGTGTTTTTTGCCCGGCCGAAGGAGGGTTGTTAACACTGGGGGGTGCCCCGTCTGCGGGAGGTCCTTCCCACCCACAGGATTAACTCTTTCAGTCTTCGTCTTCTTTATTTTATGACGAGAAAACTTTTTGACTAACGGTTACCAAATCCACAGATCAAACGGTAATAATACCTGTATTCTATTACAAACAAAAATGTTCAGATGAATGTTTCTAAATTATATTGAATGAAGTGTCAATTTTCGTAATTAACGAAAAATATGTTTCTAAGGCAGTACTTAAACAAGGTAACGAAGAAAGTGACGTGAATCGATTAATCCTGTAAAAAAAATTATAGATGAATAATATTTTCGAGACATTTTAGTCCCTTTTCAGTTGTACAATTGTCATTGGTGGGCGTATTTAAACCCCAATACATGTAATTATCCATTTAATGACTACACTGAATATGTCCTTAAGAGTTGAGAAATTGTAGCTGTCCCTCGGTGGAGAAGCCAAAGATTCAGGCACGAGAATTCGCGCGGGGAGGGCCTTCAAAGCGCGGAATTAAGTTTAATGGTGGGAAATCATCGCGTGGCAGTTGGCAACACGAAACTTCGGACTTTCGGAAACTTTAGACATGTAAGCTTAAATTGAAAATTCACTCGCGAGGATGATGGAGATGTGAAGTAGACAAAGACAACCGAAACTACGACCTCAGGAAACTAGATTTTATTAGTAATGAGAATGGAAAGCAATTATTTGATTTTCTTGAAATTAATGTCAGTTTGTCAGACTTATTTGTAGGTAGGAAATTTCATTGAATAATCTTCGGAACACCAGTTTTAGGCCAGCATTCGTACTCCTTAAAGGGTCCAATATACATAAATAGCTGAAAATATGTTGTGGTCGTTACTGTGAATAAATAGTGAATACGTACTAGCTTTACGTCCATATACGCTTTGGTTGTCTGAGAAGAGGGCCGAATCGCTGTAGTCCCTAACCTACACCGGGCACGTATTTCTGTCCATGTTGTGAAATTTATTTATTAGCCTCTATTTGTAGCCTTATATCTCTAACTGCTATGCAGAGTATGATCAATAATTTGAAAAAAACTCTCTTTAATTATTTAAAAGCACAATATCATTATCGTATTTTAATTCACTGAATAATCACGGTCAACCCTCTTATGAGTATTACGAGTACAGTAGGACAGAAAATGTAATTGCGCAAGTACCTTATTCCGCTCGTTGAGAGTGTCCCTTAAAGTTTTCCTCAGCACTTCCTATTTGAACTATAGTTAGAAAAATGGAAAAGCATTCACCAGCCAGAGAGCCTTCGAGCCGAGTATAAACAACCGATACATACGCGAGTGGAACACATATGCCAAGGTATATTAGTTTTAACGGGCTCGGTTATAACGAAGCTCTCTCTGGCGGACATTAACCCGAAACAGGCAGGCGGGTCCTCGTTCGTACCACTCGAGTCGAGGGCTCGGTGCGTGCGCGCGCCCGTGTACGTGTCTATGTAGTAACTTTAATAACTCGGCCTAGCAAGGAACACCGACACACACACACACACACACACATGTTCACACGCAAACGCGCGCTTCCGCCGCCCGGTTAACGCTAATACAACAGAGTTTGCATAAATAATAACTCGGTAGGGAGGCGCGAGGATATTCTACTAGTAAATGAACGACAGAGCAGGAGGCCCCCGCCCCCTCTTCACCACTTTATTCGCCGGGGAAATTATGAACCCCGCCCCCGGTACAATATTCTGTACAGACCCCTAATAGGCTTAAACTGGATAAGTTGCGGTCCGCCCTTAGTGGAGAATGAAAAAGTAATGACCTCCAGGTCTCTGGCTCGGGCCTGAGAATAAGTTAGGGCTTGAATTGAATCAGGCCTAATTTTTCTCCTATCTCGATTTGTGCTTGCAATATTTTTTCATATTACATTTCATGACAACTTATTTGATAAAACGATTGATAGCAGTTTTATTTATTGGCTACAGGCTGTTTTATTATTGTTCAAACCTAAACATGAATTTGTTTTTCAGTAAGGGAATAAGCTCAAAGGCATTTGTAAAGGATTGCCAAAAAGCTTCCATTATCGCTACTGACACAGATTCGAATCAACAAATTGAATCAATATATGGTGAATGCATCTGATAAGGCCCACACCAAAAAAAAGTAAACATGATAATTATGGCCACAAAATTAGGGTATCAATTCGAACATAAAAAATTATTGACTTTATTTGAAATACTGGTTTTCTCGGGCAGTGGAACGGGGGGCACGTTAGTAATAATGGGCCACCATTGATCGGCACCCTAAGCGTTATTTCGGCCGTTATGTGTCGAATTTCTGCAAAGGGAAAGACTTAAAATTGCGAAAGAAAGGTGTGAGAGAAAGAGGAAAGTGATACCGCGAGAATGTTTTAATCGCCGAAATAGAGGAACATCCGAAAAATGGAAAGGTGAAAGGGGGAGGACTGGGATGGGAAATCGTATACAAAACCGCCGTCATCCCGCAAAAGGGACGCTCCGACGAGCCCTTTGTCCCCCGGACCACGTCCCATTTTTTTTTGTGTATCTCTATCATCCTGAAATTCTTTGCATCTCTCTTTCCCGCTGTTTTTTTCTTTTTTTCAGGCGGTTTACATTTTCCTGAAATTTCAGCATTCATTTCTTTTTCGGTAAAAGGATTTGAAATCCTCGCAATTCATTGCAATGTTTGAATTATTTCTTCACGTTTAATTAAATTTAAACCGTAGTGTAGTGATATTCAGTGCCAGTTAGCAATTATAATACACCGTCTGCTATGAATTATGAACATTATGAAATACTTGTACTGACTGGCATGTTATATTAGCATTATACCCGTCCTGCATATGCCAGATATAATGTCTTAAAGTGATAAATTATATTCTTCCGGTTATTCTATACTGACACAGTGTTCAGCCTCAGTGAACCCACAAAAAGACTCAGATTTTGTTAAAAACAAGGAAGAGTTCTATGTTCATTAAATAATAAAGGTTTACTAATGATATATACAGTATATAGAGTAGGCTAATAGATCCAGACACTTCAGTTTCGACCCTATTGAATGAAAAAAACCAATATTATTGTGAAATGACTATACTAAACTGTTCACTGATTAAAGAAGCACTCTTGGCTCTGGCAATTTTTTGTAACCATAAATCACCACTGTCTTTATGTTAGAGGATATTTGGCTCTTTGGACTAGAACCCTGAGGTTGGTACAGTTAAAGCCTTTCCGAGGGGTGTTTATTGTCATGTCGGTGTGTAATTGTTCAGTAGTGAGGGGCAGTTATTGTGAGACGGAGAGATAGATACCGTGGTATGATGTAAAATAATGAAAATTCAGAACTGAGAAGGATTATACGGAGTATTTGATCCCCGTTGACTACAAAGGGAGGCGGTGAATGGAATTTCAAATTGCACAAAGGAGACGAAGGGGGTCGTCTATTCATTCGGTCTCTGGGTGTTCTTTGTTTTTGCCCCACTACCCATTTGTCACTTGTTATCATTTCGTTCTTTGCCCTGAAACTTTTTTCCCTCTAAGGCTTTGCCGGCCGGGCAGGGCGAGTAGGGCCACAATTTAGTTTGAATAATAGGTTTATAAAGCTTCGCAACTTATCTGAATGGTCGGGGAAAACGGAACCGAGTTTAAACCGCGCTACATTGGCGGCTGCGAATACATTTACCTTTACGCCACAAAGCGACTTTTTAATTTTGAAACGAAGGCTCCATAAAAAGGCCGTGCTCTCGCTACCGATTTCCGATGTTATTTTCTAGTTTACCGAATTGTTTTCTTAATGATGTCCTTCCAATCGATTGCAGTAACAATTTAAGGGCGAGCGTAGCTGAATAAAAGGCAGTGAAACATTCATGGCAATTATTTTTCATCTGTCTATAAGGTTTGTTGAATTTAATTTAATAATCGATGGAGGTTACAAATAACAAATTGGTTCGTAGATGCCTTATTTTTCCGACTTGGGTTTGTAGGGGCCGAAGAAACCGTTTTTGTTCGTATCACCGTTTCCATTCTGTTTGCCGCTGGAAGCGGAACGTATTCCCACAAGGGAGCCATTGTTTCCTTTCGGGGACGAAGGGGGAAAAAAGAGGCGACTTCCGTTTTCTTTTTTCTCTTTTTCTATTTTTTTGGGCGCGCGACGTTATTTATGGGCGCCCATTCTTATCAGATGCCGCCGGACGGCAATATTTCAGAGCCGCTCGTATTTACTTTCATATTTGTTAACGCGTTTAAGTGATTGCGGTTATCGCGTGTATGGCGTTGTATACGACACCGCGTATCTTAATCGCCCATCGAGCGGAATGATTTAATTTTCGGCAGTCCGACATGCGAAACTGCGTTAATTCAGCTTTATCCGCTTGCAGCAATAACTCCGGAATTATCAAGTTTCATATCGAACCGCTGCATGCTCGCATACATAAGTAATTCGTATAGCTCTTACGAACAATACGTGATTCTTTTACAATTTTATAAATCTTAAATACATACAAACTATGAAAATAAAGGTCCGAGAGTGTTCGGAAGTTCGAAAAGACGGTAATTATTTGCCAATTCATTCCACAAGCTGTGCAGAATTCGATACACTTTTCATTTGTAACAATGACGACAAAGTACTATTGTTATTACCAAAACGCCTTTATGTAACAACAGTGGGCCTATTCGGTAGATACAGCGTGGCTCGCCGCTTTTGTTCCCTGAAGTTGAAAAAAAAACAATAATCTAAGCAACACTATTTGATGACATGACGTATAGGCCTATAGTCAGTGCATGAAGGACGCCAACTTTGTATGCAGCCTTATATAATTCAAACTTTCACTTAGGTGTACAGACCAACTTGTGACTAACATGTAGGTTATATAACTAACCTAAAAGCAGTTTAATTTCTAAGTTGGACTGAATTATCAATTTATCTCGCTTGTTCCGGGGTTTTACGGTTGCAACGATTCATATGGTGTATGCACTTTTATATGCGTGTAGACAGCAACCAACGACATGACATCTGTTAATGTGAACTGAGATACACATAATTATACGATGCCAACGTACGTGTTCCATTCTGTAAATCACTTTCAAATCATGTTAACTTTCACCACATATCTTCCGCGGCCTTGAGGGAACGGGACTACGGTATTGATTAAGTACTCTACCTTAGGCGACACTGGAACGCTTCCATTCCGGTCGGAATCATCACCTCAGTAAATAAACAAGAGAGTTTAATATCGAAAATAATTATCGCTATTCTTCGTTTGGAAGTAAGCGTCATATTGTGCATTGTACTGTGCGAAAAACCGTATATTTATTCAGCTACGGCGTTAAGACGGAGATAGCCAAATTTAATAAGGCAATTTTCTCTGAAAGGAAAATGGCGTTGAAGGCGAATTATGGAGGGAGAAAAGCCCAACGTAAGAATATTGGGGCGAATTTATCTCAGAAGATAAAGCCGGTAGTGACTGAGTAACACAGCGAGTGTGGACCCTCAGAAGGAAACTCAATAAAATATTCCAGTGCTTTATAATTGAAATTGCGAATAAAACGCTGCAATAAACTTTATAGAATAGAAAGTATTTCGGGAAATATTTCTCAGTAATATTTACTTGTCACGAAAATATTTATACAATTTTAATCGCTTCTCTTCTCGTCAGTGAAAATATTTGAATGAAAATAGAAATTTGAATACCCCTTTTGTGGTATGCGAAGGTTTGAAATACCATAATTCTTGTGATCTGTCTTCACTGGTTGATTAGCGAGTGGTGTCAGAAGATCACAAGGGAATAGGAATTTGTTGGCAGTGCCTGGAGTCAAACGATTCTGGAATTTACATTATGTTTTAATTCAATACTTGAAGTACTGAAGAAATATTATTAAAAATAAATCAGCTTTGTGCGCAGAATTCAAGTAGTTAGGTCAAACATGAGGCAAACTGGTATAACGACGATAATATTCTTCAATATGCTACCTATTAGTATAAAGGCAACAAGTGTTTCTTTTAATTGAGCGTTAAGAATATTATAAAATCTCATTTATAATTTAATTTATTGCGGTGATAAATCATTTTTTTAATGAGGAAGTTTAATCGAAAATCAACAATATAAATATGAGTCCATATTACTACGGCGTACGAATCGGCATTCCTGCAACGCTCGGTTTTTCGGGTTTAGTATCATGCAGTTCTCGTGCTTTTATAATTTTACTGGGAAAATAGGAATGTGCATATAAATAATCTCGCAAATAAGGATACTTTCATTTCGCAGTTGAATACGCTGCTGGTTCAATATTTACATTTTTAATAACAGGATATGCATTACCCCGGCCCAAATTACGTTACTTTTTAAACAGCGAGAATGCACTATTTGATATGTCTCATATTAAATCTATCTATTCTAACTTTTGTTTAGAGCTGTAGTTTCAATGTTTTAAAAGTCTTAATGAAATGTTTATTCACTTTACTTTCGCAATTTTGACTTTTCGTTGTTTAGATGCGCAGTTGAGTAGTTGCGGGGGATGTTACTTTGCCATCTGGAATAATATATTATAAATTGTTTTTAAATAATTTCTGGCAAAATATATAGAAAAAGAGTACATTTTCAGAATTGTTTAAGGGATATCATTAGCGCAATCGCCTGAGTCCTCCGTTACGATGCTTATAAATAAAACTGTGGGGCAAAGCATGTGTTCGCTGGCTGGCCACAACTGGGATCGCATTAAATCTACTGTAAGCCGCACTTGAGCCCGCCTAGTCGGCGCGATAAAAACTCGGGGCGAAAAGCTATTAACAGAAGCCAAGGAAAAGCCATTTCCATCCGACGGATTTTCCCGGCCGTAGAGCCGAAAGGCCCTTGAAAGGGCACTTCAACCCACATAATTGACTTATCAACTGTTGTTTATAAACAAAAGCTTTCGGTTCTATATTGCGGAGTGAACTGTTAGGTGGACTGGGATGATGAGTTTTGTTACTGACTAACTTGCGACTGTGGTCACACTTGGCTTGATCAAAATAAGCGATTAAATACGCAGTTATGGCAACGGCATCAATTCCGGATTTTAAAGCCTGATTGCAAGGGTCTTTTTTATCATGTGATATGCACAGAGAAATTGTTCATTGTTCGAAGATAATAATTGCTTGTTTCGTGGAATCTACAAAACATATTGGCGTATGAGCGGTTAATAGAGCGCTCTCTACCACAAGCCACTGATTTCACAACGTTCCCCCAATTAATTAGCGGTCTATATTAATATTTACTGAAATACAACAAACAAATTTAATGAACAACGGTGTAGCTACACGACACGCCCTGCTGAAAATAACTTGTTATTTCCGATGTCGGAATTTTTTTTTATTCAATAATTCACTTAACCATTAAACTATTCACTTTAATAATTAAAATATATGGACCTATGAATATTATTATTTTAATTCTTTAAGGGCCATTGGATAAACATGCAATTTTGTTAATAATTACATTACGGTATATCTAAGGAAACATTATTTTATTATGTTCATTGCCTTCCATAAGTTCTTATCCCATAATCAAACGTTGTTTAAGCTTGCGATGTTACGCCCGATTTTCGTACCGATCACCCTGTTCGAATGCTGGGGTGGGACATGACGAGCGTTGTTATTCGAGACAATTAGTTAAACAAGGGTTCCATCGCTATGAGGGGGATTTATATCTCATTTACATGGGGAACCACTTGGCAACACCCGACGCCCCCTTATTAAACCCCGACTGCCCCAAGCATTCATCTCTCTTCTATTCTCAGGGCATCATTCATTTTCAGGAAACACGTCCATTGCGTGTTAATATTCAAATATATTTATATATAATGCATACTGCTTCTTGAAAATTACAGTTGAACAATAGAGAACAACGTTTATAAGTAATTTTTGGGGTTGTTAATTTCATTTTCTCCCCTTTGTTGGCAATGGCTCGTCAATCGTAAGAAAATTCTTTAAATCCGGAACAGCAACGAAACTGTAGAGCTCCCAAGAGTTCAGCGATAGGGGGAAAAATACAACAAATCTGGGCACAAGCTGTTGTTTCGAAAATTGTATACATCAGCTGGGTAGGGATAGACACGTTTTACTCATGGGCGGGGTATGGGGAATAGGAAACTGTAGAGGAAAATGCGAGGGGACACGAGCTAAACTTCTATTCGGCTCCCGTTATACATAATGCATGTATTGCCCGTCTGCTCCTTCCCCTTACCCGGCAATATTCGCGGCTCGGAATATCCCGCCTGCGACTCCCCGAATACACGTTGTACGGGCGCGGCGGGGTGGCCTACATAAAGATATATCTTAATGAGGGATGGGCGTACGACTGGAACCGGTGTTATAAAACACCGGTGTTATTGGCCATAATGCAATAACCCGTGCCCTAACCGTCCCCTACCCCGATATTCAATAGTAATATCCCTCCGGGAGTATACGGGGGCGGGGTCCGCTTATCTCTAGTTACGGTGCGTAGGGTAAAAAAACCCTCAAAATATAGCCCTGATATCCCTTGGTTATTCGCCCGTTACCCTTCAACTACCGTTAGCCCATTGTATTGTGCTCTCCAAATATTTTTGTTAGTTATCTTTATTACAATCATATTTTACTTCCTGTCAAACATTATACAATTTTATGTTTTATTTTCCGTTACGTGAAAACTTGTAATGAATTTAAATTGAATATTCTTATGCAGAGTATAATTTGAAAATTTAGATCTTCGTACTGAATAATTCCGGGTAAATACGAATAGTAAAGAAAATTCAATAATACCCATTACATTCAGACATTATTTGACTTTTATAAGTCATGAGCCTAATAACACCGTTTCGAGGAAACTACATGGATTCGATGCCGAGGGCGAATAACCGATTGTACGGGGCAGGGCGGCGATGTTTAGTGGGCAGTCGGTCACGTACTCACGACCGAAAGGAACGATATTTCACCGGATTTTCAGAAACAAATGGATTGAATCGTGCTGTTTACACGGGCAGTTTTCACGGCTGACTTCGGCTTCAGCCAACGCGTCAGCGTTCATCCAGCCCCGCTCCGCGACTAATAAGCACGAACTGAGCTTAGGGGACGGGCCTGAGTGGAAACAATGCGGGCTGAAGGGAATTATTTCCAGCGTACGAGACTGGGAAAACGTAATCGAATATATCGGTCCCTTTCATTGTAAATTCGTAAATTTAAATTATAATATATATCTCCGTAACACTCTTCTGCTAGGCCGAAGATGAATGAACGTTTTAGGCTATTAGACTTTGGAATAGACACATTTAAGCGTGCGAAAATAACGAGTTAATTATCGCTTAGAACTTATATTTCCACATGCGTAGTTTTCAGCAACATAATCTTACATCACAAGTAGATATATGTAAAATAGTTATTTTCATTTATAGATGAAAAACGCACTGAAAATTATGGAATGTATTGATATTCATAAATTATGCTATTTCACAGTATATTTATAGAACCGGCTGATTTACCGAAATTAAAGGCGCGATACCGATTATCGGAAACATGAATTATCGGGGAGACTGACCCAGCGAAGCAGAAATTATAGATCGGCGGGTGCCAAATGGGGCCCGTCTTGGAAGTGATTTAGGGGCCTTCAAGTGGCGTTGGCCGGCAACAGACAAATTGCCCCCCCAGGGGGGGGGGGGGGTAACAGGCAGTCAGTAGGTCTTGACTGGCCATGTTGAAATGCCTCACCGCAGGACTCTACATAGGCGTAAATTCTGTAAATCAGCCTAGAAACACTCCCCTGAATTAAATTTATAGATATTTTAAGACATTAAGATTCCCATTTCACGATCTACGAGCTTTGAGAACACTGTCATTCCCACTATCTTCAGCCTGTACTCGCGATTCAGTATTTAGTTGCAAATTACCTTTTTGCACACAAGAGGATATCAGATGTATAGGTTAAATGTTACAATATTTCCCCCGCAGTACTAAATTAGCACTCGGTTTAATTTAGAACGAATTTTTTTCTAAAGATACACAGAAGTAGTGTACATCCATCAAAGGGTACGACCCCACTGCCTTTATCCTAATTCACCGTATTAATTCGGACGGTTGGAAGCGACACGCCGGTAAGCGGTTTCGACGTTATCAAAGCCAAAAGCCCGGGGGCGTTTCACGGTGGGCAAACATCTAAAAGGGGCAGAGTGTGCGGCGGGGACCGGGGACCGGGGACCAGGGACCAGAATAGGCCTGAATACGGGAGCCGGCCGGGATTAATGTCAACAAACAGGTGGCCACCGCCCAGGGGGAAGGTAACCCGCCTATCAATGTTTCACGCCGTTCTGAAGGGCCGAGCCCTTCTTAGAAACCGACTTTGGCGCCCCGTAGTTATCGCCACAGTGCCCAAACCAGCCAACTGTGTAGGGAAAACTGTATACATTTATATAATATTAAGTTATCGTTACTAAACTCGCCACTAACCGTTTAAAATGAAAGTTTATAATGAATAAATTATTGGTATATTATGAGCCACGTTCTTAATAAATTCCAGTTTGCAATTGAAGGAAAATTCAGTCCGCCATCGGGATTTCAAATTGCTTTAAAATTAATTACCGTAATTACTTAGAAGGAAGTAATAGAAAACAGGTTGTTTTGTAAGTTTTTTCTGATTCATGATACTACTGCGATTCTGAAAATGGCGTGGAATCCAAAAGTTTCAAATCATCGGTATATACCGGGTGCCCCCCGCTCCCTATTGCAGATATACGAGTGCAAACGTCGCCGTGTGTCCCGCGTTCGATCGTCTCTGCCGGCAAACAAAAACGAATTCCTCTCACCTTTTGATATATAAAAGTCGCATTATAAGTCCCTTTTCGAATACACATTTGGGCCTGCGGCGTTGCCCGTGGGGAAACCTATCGTGAGCGTCGATCGGAAAACTGTAAATAACACGGTATTGGGTGTGGGGGCGCGGGTGTCGCCGGCACCTGTCAGAAAGAAATCTCATTTTAAATAAGAATTGTGACATAAAAGGGAAAAGAAAATAACAGGCGCCCATTTTTCAGTTTCCTGGTCGAAATCAATTACAGGATCCGGGCTCCGCTATTGTTATTGGGTTGATTTATAAGTAAATTTATTTCCGAAAGAAATAAAATTGAAATGAGTGAATGATTAATTCTTCATTCAAGAGATTTATATATATATTATACAATATTTATTCATACATTTTTGTATATCCTGTCAGTAAAAATGTTTCTATTCCTCCATCCGATATGACCTAAAATTTGACTAGTCATTGTTATATTTTGGCTCTTAACTGTTGGACGATGCGTCCTGGTTACAACTCAATTGGTAAACGTTTGTAAAACAATACACGGAGTTATGCAGGGTTCGTTTCATACTTTCCGCATTCTGTGTGCAACCGTGTGAACCGTATAAAAAACATCGTGGTGCATCTTCACGTATGCGGGCCTACTGGATGAGAACATATTTTATCAATTAATATTTAATGTAATGGAAGTTCCGGTCAGAATATAGGACGCGCCATGCAGTAAAGGAGTGATTTATGAGGCAACTTGAAAGAATGTTTCTCACAAAACGGAATTAATAGTGATTTAATACGTTAAATAGATGAAGTTGATTTAAATTCCGATTAACTATTTGAATGGTGATCAACTATCGTCTCGGCTACTATTTGTTTAAGGCGACTGACCACTGACTTAAGTTCCAAAGGGAAAAAATAAAGGAAGTAATAGATCTTGATGGGCCTCTTTTTTTTGGACAAGTAAGCAAGTTTTTAATCATTCGTCTTTCAATTAACTGAAAGCGATTTCCCGTCGGAGCCGTTTGCCTGTTTAAAACGGAACCGTCGAGTAGTAAAGGACTAATCGAATGATTGATGCGACTGTAGGGTGGCGTTAAATCTCGGAGCGTCAGCGTTACATGGACTAATCAGACGCCATTAGTCATGATTATCGGTTGAAAGGAACCCGGCCGTGATTTACAGTCTAGTAAACGGGTAAACTGGGAAATTACAAAACGGGTACTAAGCAAATTCTTATAGGAAAACGTTTATTTACGTCAGTGGCGAAATATGTTCTCCCAAAAAACTGAAACAATATTTCCTCTTTCCTGGTTAGGTTCAGTTTTTGTTTTATTTCTTCTACAATCAACTGTTACAGTTATAAGCAACATTTGTAAAATAATTCTCTATTTTATCGTAGTTATTTGTAGTTTTATGTTAGCAATGTTCATTGCAACTTTATTCAAAAATACCTGTTTTATTAGCACATCTTAATTTTTCGATGAAGTTTAATTATTTATGTTGAACTGCTAAGATGTCTTTGATGCGTCTATTATACAAGGGTCTTCCATGTTTCAGTTCTGTCTCAATTTAACAGAGCATGCTCCTCAATTTTTATAGTCAATTTTTACTAAATTTTTATAGAAGTTCGCATAAATTAATTCTTTGTCAACTGAGTATAGCCGTTACTGCCTTATTTCCCCACCCAGGTTATATTTCATTTTACCCCTTCTTCCGACTGACCTAGTTTAACCTAGTTTTTTCGCTAAAATTTATTCCTCGCCCGCAGTGCGCCCTACTATTTTCTATTACCTATTTTTATAAAAAGAACCCGGGGGGACATTGGGGAGGGCGACCCTGGGCTTATGAAAATGCATGCATTAGGCTGAAGGAGGTAAGAAGCGTGGAAGGGGCGGAAGGTTGGATGATATCCCTCCCCTTTACCTGCGACTTTCATATCCCCGGCCTCATAACCCATCAGGGGTCGCCGCCGGGGAATATGAAAGCCAGTAAACTGGATCCTCGGGAACAGACCGGGATTGCGGTCCCATTTGTGGCCGCTCTTCTCTTCATATTGAGAGCATGTGCGGTCCCACCACCTGCACTACTAATACCGCCTCTCTGGTTATCCGCAATGAAATTCTAATATATATCTCCCTCCGAAAGACTATTATATTGCACTGCAGTACCGTCCAGTTTAAGAGACACTGGTATATATTTTTACGGCAGCATACTGCTGCGAAGTATTAAAACTGTCGTTTACAGAAGATTCTTATTCTAGGAACTATTAAAGACAAAAATGATAATATTTTTAAGCAAATTTAAGGCATTTGTTTTTAATATCATCATTTCGGTTTTCTTTATAAATAGAGCGGCGTCGGCTTCCCGCCATCATCAACACAGTTACTTCTTACATATTTCAATGAAATAGACTAAAGCTGAATTAAAATATTTCACTTAGTTTCTGATTTTAATTCGAATTTGATTTATCGATTAAGTAACCCCAATTATATTATTTCACTTGGAGCAAACGTTTGAGGAAAATATTGGTCCGACAAAATAAATCAGAAGAAATAAGGTTCAGCCGTGAAATAAAATAGATTCGGTACCGAATTCATGAGAGTTGCAATGCGGAGGCTGTGCCTGGTGATGGTTGGGGGGCTTAACCGTGGAGGCCCGGGGCCGGCTTTGATTTAGGGTCAGGCTTCCTTTGGTCTTAGCCCCGGGCTTGATTTACGAGGCCCCCAACGGCCGTGATAAATAACCCCGTGAGTTATTTTTCCGGCATTATTCCCTTTTCCGGAAAGAAGGCCGGCCGCTTCATTACACCCATTGTTGGAACCTTTCCTAAAGGTTTTTCTCTACTCCTTGGATTTTTCGGAATTAAATATTGTTAAGGAGTGATATATGGAGTGGAAGCGGAGCCAGTGTATTAAGCCAGTTGGTACTTCCGAGCGGGTTTTTTTTTAAACAATACTGGCAACACATTATTGCCATGCTTGTCCAACGAATGCTGTTAATTCCGGTTCATCTAGGAAGTTTCTTAATGTCATAAAGCGTTGCTTACAAAAATTAAATCTTGGTTCCATAAAATCCATATCATACAAATGTTGCTGAATCAAGTATGGAATCATGCCTTCATTAATTAGCGTCGTAGTCTAATTTAAAGGGGGTCTTTGGCGGCACTGTTGCTAGAAGCTAAGTTTCCAAACTTACTTTGAGTGTTTAAGCTGTTATCTTAAGAATTAGATTAAGCCTAGGTTTACAGCAAGCATAATGGACTAGTATAGAACTTAGTTCACATGAATCTAACAAAAATTAAAATTATTCAGTTAGCTGAGATTTAATTATTAGTTCAAATGTTTTGGGATTTCACACAAGCCCGTAGTAATGTAAAATAGTGACGTAAAGAAAAGGTACTCACCGAGCTAGGTGCGTAATGAGGTTAGAATGTGGGACTGGGAAGTTTGCTTCACTAAAAGGGACGCCGCCCGAGTAATAAATCAAAGGAGCGGGTTAAAAGCTATAATATTTTTTGGGGGCCCCAGGCGGGGCCATATTGTTTTCAGGGCCGGCGCCCTCTTCTACATGACGGGCCCGACAGGCTTTTCCGGTAAAAGCCCTGGCCGAAAAGCCGAGCCGCACCGATGTTTGTGCCGCTACGCCGTTTTTCAGATCCCACCGGAAAACCTTACAGGAGTTTCCCGTTGTTCTGTCCGACACCGAGATATTAGAGAGGCATCTTGAAAATAAAAACTGGCTCGCTCTTGTCAGTTAACCTTAAGACAGGCCGCGAGTGAAACGGTTTTATTACTTCCCGGGATACATTTTTGAAAATAAGTGAAAAACGAGAGGCAGAATACGGGTCAGATAGCTTATAGCTTGAATATATGTTCCAAATCTATGAAGCAAAATTGTATTTTAAAGCTCACGTAATAAGTAAGCGAACATTCAATTATTATCCTGGATTGGCAACGTAACTGTCTGATATAGATACAATTCAATAAAAGTAGTAGTCGGGGTTAGAATAAATGCGAAAACGCGCATTATTATACCTTATATTTGGACGTAGCAATAAGTCGTGTCATGTTCACGACTATTGAGGCAGACTGACGGGTAAATAATCTCTCCCTCGCCGGGAAAAAGTTATCTCACGGTGCCTCCTCGCATTTATCGGGCACGTATTATTCGGTAGTGGGGCTCTTAAGGGGGATTTGAAGCGCGAAAATTGGTGCCGTCTCCTCACCGCCCGCTAAATATCGGGCTCTTTTGGGCGCCGGGAGAAGGGCTGTAGAAGCTTTTTTCTCAGCACACATCGCCGTCTCTCGCTATGTACAATCTCTAATGGGGCGCCACTGGAAAGCGCGGGTGGCGCTTCAAAAAGGACGGGGAGGGTGGAGGGTGGAGAGACCGATTTTTCGCCCTTCGAAGAAGGGAGAAAAGCCCTTCTAACACCCAGGCTTGATTTCGGCCCGGGGTGATCCCCCGGAACAGAAACCGATCCCGTCCGCTTAGCTTTGTCTCCGAACAACAGGATTGGATTCGTTTCGCAAGAATTCACACGAGCCCACAGTGTTTGTTACAAAGAAGGAGGATGTTTAAAACAGAGGGTTTTATAGTCTTTATAATGGGACTTTTTCTCTATATTTAAGGAATATGTACTGTACAATAGTCGGAGAATTTGACCGATAAATGAAGTAGTGCTGTTAAATAGTAAGTAGTAGGATTTTTTGGCGTCGTTTTACTTGAAAGGAAACTTTTTTATATTGGTTTTGTTGTTTTTTAATACGATGTATTCACCTAATCTCGCTTAAAATAAGTTTCTCAATTTTCTTGTCCAGAGAACGCAACCAATTGAGAACTACGTCCTCCACTGACCATGATGATATATAATCAGCTCTTCCGGAGTAAAGTATTATGTAATAATACTCCATTACGGTCAATATATATAGGAGGTAATGCTCGGATTAAATATTAATTCCCAGCGTCCCGCACACCAAAATCACCCGGTCATTTTTGCTCCGAAGCTTGAATCGATCAGTCATAGTAATTACTCCCGCGCAACCTTACCGCCCCAATTGTATTCTGTCTTATACACGCTATATACTGTCGGCATACACGCCCTTTCCGTCATTGCGACGACGCTTCGTCTGTATAAAATTACACGGTTAAATTCTGAACCGTAAAATTGGACATTACCCGTGGTCCTTTATTTTGGGAAAGAGTGAGTTCACCGGCATGGGCGTGATCCCATTTACATTTTCATAACCATAATCGGGCGCCCAGAAAACAGTCTCTCGGCCACCCACGTACGTGCCTTATTTTATAGAAACGAGACTGTACCTATGGTTCCCCTTGTCATGAACAGGGCGTTCTCAGTACAGGTTTTGGCTGTAATAACGGTGGGTATTGCACCGCAATAACGAGTGATAGTTTCCGATCAGTGAATCTGATTATACAGTCATCAGAATAATAGTCAATGTTAATGAGTACATACATATTATAGTATCAGACAACCTTAATACGCTTCTTCGATCTATAAACACCTGTTATTAAAAGGTGGGGTTGAAGTAAGGGTGGTTCGTTATTCTGATGAATTAACCAGTTCAATGTACCTAATAACTTACCGGTATCTTCTACGATCAAGGACAAACAACAGATGGAACAGAAAGCACATGGAAAGGACATGATGAAAAAAGTGTTGTTTTGCCAAGGCTATCAACGGTTGCAATGACGTGGCCGTATAAATTGGGTCAAGATATATCTTATCACTTCTCCCACAGTACTAGTTTCCTTATAGAGACCCAACGGAATTAGGTCTTGAACAAAACACTAGGCGAAATATATTACGGGAATCGATCTTGCATTATAACTTTTAAGAGAATCAGAAGATTGCATTCTACCTCACATTTGTAAATTTTATTATACATTTAATTCGTGGGATTTAACTCTAATGCACAAAAGTGAAATTACGAAGTATTTAAAAATAATCGATTATTTATTGGATGCTGTGGGTGAAGGGGGACACTAGGGATTAGTGCTCCCTTGTCACTACTTGTCAGTCACAGCCTTTTTACTCCATTAATTTCCAAATTAACTCCAAATTAAAATTCAAAAACATTATATTTTTAATTATATTGTTCACATTGCAAAGCGTTTTTCATTGTTAACTACTCACTGATATTTATGAAATACCGAACTCGAGGTGAGACTTTCAATTTATCCACGCCCTCTATCGATTCGGACCGACCCGGCGAAGACCCGGAGACCCCCAGAGAGGATCGGATGTTTGCGCGGGACAGGCTGTGTACACCGGATTAGAGAGGACGGGAGCTGTCGAACAGAAGGGGCGGGCAGGCCTCCCCGGGGGCCGTACACCCCGGTCGGACACCCGGTGTTCGGGCCGCCCCATTAGCTATGCGGCGTTGGGCCCCCACGCTTCCGACACGTTTCGATTCGCCCGCGGTTGTGTCCGGCCGGACCGGGGCCCCAACGATATGCCCGGCCTCATTTTATTATAATGATGTCTCCCAGCGCAGCTGTCGTGTCGGGTATAGGAACTGGAGCCAGGGAAACGTGTTCCTGCCAAACCGTTAAACGGACGGTAGATAGGTCACCATTCACGCTTAAATGAACATAAAAACTAACAAAAAAATTTGGAATTCTTCTCACAATATTTTTGATCATTTTAATACTTTCTCTTCCGAATAGTAATTATTTCAGATCCCCAGAGCACTAGTTTGGTCCGCGGATGTGAAAATAAGTTTTCCATCCTCAAATTGTATTTAAATTTAATGCCGGAAAATCCGGAAAAATAACACTGGCAAATTTCAGTTGCGCCTATTTTTTGACTGGGACGGGTTAAACCGAAAGATTACGTAGGATTCGGCGATAATGGAATAACAGAGAGCCGAACAGCTGGGTAACTCCGAGATTGAATAATTCAACGCTTTCGAATGGAAAGGCATTCAGAATGGATTTGCGCCTATTCCCTCTCGCTCCTGACAATGCCTTTTAAATTCTGTCCCAATAGTGATTTCGCGCCTTTCTAACCCAGAAAATGAAACGTACGTAAAGACGTTCTTCTCTTGTCCTCTAAGAAAAATGCAATTCATACTTGTTATATGTAGCTCTAAATTAATGAATGCAACCCAATAAATAAATAATTGAGTTGCGAACAACGTTCTGCGGAGTATTGTTTCATATGTTAATTATTTCATGTTAAAAGGTTTATACTCCTCACTGTTGGTTTTTCCTCCTGTAGGTTTTAAAATTCGTATGTCCTTTTACGACAATCTCCCAACTTGCTCCAAAATAACTCGATAAAAATGTTTAATCACTTTCGGCCGAAACCCTTTCGAGTGGCGCCGAGCCAGGAAACGCTCCTCGTTTTTAAATACAGCCCACTCGCACTGCTCTGATAACGAAAATTAATTTTCTTTTCTCGCGTAACGAGGGCCCGTGCGTGATTTTAATTTCGTCGTACGCACAAAAGAATGGAAATAACCGCAATAACGTTCACGCGATACAGCGAGTTCGGAAAGATAAATATGAGCGCACGCGAAAGTTTAGAAAACTGAAAGAGCTCAGATTAGTAACAGAAACTGTAAACAGTGTAGTTAACAGCTCGTTAATTGAGTATCTTTTATTATATCCTGAACTTATTAATATTGATTAACCTGAACTAATTAATATTAATAAGACTTGTCTCCTTTTTCGATGTTATTACAGCATTATATTGAGGGCTGCTCTAGATTACACCGCTCATCGTAGGCTGCTCAAAGTAAAATTAACAACAAACAAAGACGCATTATTTGCCTTTTGGCGCCTATTTTATTGGTTTCAACGATGATTTCAAACGGCCGGGAACGTAATCAATAAAAACGGGATTTTCTCTCCCCTCGATTCCCGTATCACCTGGCGGGTAGGGGTCGGTCCTGGGATCATTTTTCAAGAACATGAATGGGGCGGGGGCGGCAGTTTGTCCCGGGCACTCCAAGGGGGAATCAGAACTGCGCCCCATCAATAATCAGAGCCGCCGACCCTCCGCAGAACCCACCCCTGAGCCCACGCAGTCTCTCCACTGCTGCCATTCTTTACGATTTACTCCAATTTATCGGCCAACGCGTGTTGTCCCGTGTGTTTTCAACACGTGCTACCGCTTATAAACGACGCTTACGTTCGAAGCGTCATACTTCTTGAATTACTGTCGTTCTGTCGTCCTGGAGTGAAAACGGGGAACATTGCCGGTCGCGCAGTGTACAACGAAGTATCTCCGAACATCGAGGTAGAATTGTATATACCTTTTGATTCCTGTATTTGAATATTTCGAAAAATGAAATTAGCCCTCACGTTTAATAATTTGGAACCGTTTTCGCCCAATAAATTCGGCTGATGACTCTCCACCGATTGAAGGCTCAAACAGAAAATGAAAAAGGTGCGATATTAAAAAAAAGCTATATTTCTGATTCTATCCCAGTTTTAATAAACCATTCGAATATCCCTCCCGACATTATTGGTTTTCGGGCTCAACCGCCGTCCTACAGAACGGAGTTTATAAATCGGAGGATTGAAAAGCAATTTTACTGAATTTATCGCCATTGACCTGCTTCGCTTTTGTTAGGATTATTAGTTTCGTCTGTACTGAGCGGGCATAGTTGAATCACGGGATTCAGGTAAATTTCCTTCTGTATAATACTTTACTCCAAAAGGGAGTATCCACTCTAAAATTGCTTGTATATAATTATTAAATATTATTTCTTCTCCATTGAAAATTATGTTTCAAGAGAGTGGGTATTTTAATCGGATGAAATGCCTTTGATGACGAGCATTAGTGAAATCTTTAGGAGATAAAAAAAAATGTGCCGAAAGCTTTGTAAAATTTAGGGTTTAATTTAATGAAAAAAATCCTCGTAAACTCCCCTCACGAATTTAATTTTGCGATTGATATATTAAAGAAAATACTGGAAGCCTGATTTAGCATTGGAAATCGTTTGAAAGTTGTTCACCCGATAGTAGCAGTTCGATTACTTTGTTCTTGAATCACTATTGGAATAGCCATCTCCAGTGAATTTAACTGGCGTTTCTAATATTTGATCTAGAAGTGAATCCTCTTTAAATTCCTATTGATCTGTACTTCACTGCTCTGAAGGAAAGCTCTTGAATAAAGTGAGCGGAATTAAATTCCCTACACACATAAAACCTATTTTACTTTTAACCGATTGTTTCTCTGACTATAGGTTTGTTTTAAAACCTTTGAAAAGGTAGGTCTCGAAAAGGTTCTTCCGACTTAAAACGTTTTACATGCTAATCCTTCAATACTGCAAGACTTGAGAGTCTCTCCATAAAACATTCGAACTCCAATTACTTCGATGCTGTCTCAATATTTTAAACCTCCTTTTAACAGATTGCTTACTAATAATTTGCATTTTAATTGCGACGCCGCATGATACATGGAGAGTGATCTGAATTTTGATTGCGCTTTTTCCTTCGATAACTGGTCACAAAATTATAACAATTAAGCCCAAACAGAAAATTCAGACTGTTACAGTTACTTTCAAATATTCAATGTTTGCTTTTAGATAACTCCAGTTTTATAAAAGAGGTCTTACATTTTATTTCAAGTTCTTCTCTTCCTCAGATAGACTGTACTGACGTCAGCGGCTGACAGGCCCTGTGGAAGAAAAACTGATATTAGAAAAATAGACAATTATTGCTCCATACCAATTGTATAAGTATCCACTCAATCTGCACAAGTTAAATAATCATAATTGTTCTTAAGGGGTACAAAATTACTCTGAGAATTACCTATATTATTTCACTCATCAATAGCCTGATGTTTGTGATCATAGATAAGGCACAAGACTTACATTACGCTGAGTTAATAAATTCCAGTATTCTTATTATCATCCTTAAACATTACTTATATCAGTAATACATATCAAATCCAAAACAATAATTTTATTGCTAATCCTCCAAAATATTTTACATAAATGTGAATTCCTAAAATTTCAAAATAGGATTAGGAATTGCGAAATTCCTAAAGTAAAGGAAATAAAATATTTTAATAGAATTCAAACACTAAACAATTTAATAAAATTAAAAATATTGAGGATATGAATTCTTAATTTTTCGTATTTCTTGTTACAATTTGTTCACAATTGGTATTCTGTCGGCATTCCAAATCCGCCGCTGTGCCGAAATTCAATCATTTCGAAAACTCAAATTCCGGAAATGTCATCCGACCGCGCTTATCCAGCATAACGGAAATGGGCCATTTTTTCTCCCGTTTGTTCTGCCGATTCGATTCGGGTAGTGAAATCCCGCTTTTACGATGATTACACACCGTCGAATTTTACTGGAATTGCCGAATTCCCAATTTCGAATGGAAACTTCCGATTCCATAGAACGTTGCAAGAATGAGTTTTCGAATTATTACGCCGTGTGGTCTGGAAAAATAAAAGCCTAAAATGAATAATGCTTGAATGAGTACCTCGAATGATTGGTATAATGATTATCGAAATGAATGATAATTTCTGGTTGATGACTGTTATTAATACCTGAAAAATGTTAACAAAAAGATATATACCATATTTATCCTTTTATTTAAGTTCGATATAGTAAGAGTGATGATATTCCATACACAAAAACCGTATCCACCAATTATCCTGAAGACATTGACTAATTTGGATTTTCTGCATGTTTTGATTCTGGTATAGTCATGTTCACGTTAGTCTCAATGTGTGTTCGGTAAATTTTATGAATAAAATATGATAGTTTTAATACTGCTTGGTCAGCTCTCCGTTAGGGTACGCCGACGATGATCAAGTTCGTTCGAAAATAAGACGTGGGCTAACTGGGAATACATAATACCCAGTCGTAACTCTCTTTTCTGGGTTCACCGGGCTCGATCAATCTTGCTGAGGGGGCGGCTGAGGGCCGGCCCTAATGCCCCCACTTCATATTAAACTGGGAGAACTTCTTGAAATACGAGCCCGTCCACCGATTTGCATGTGAAAGAGAGGCGACGGCAGATTTTATTTTTTGTTATTTATTTTATCGCCGAGTCTATATATATTTTTGCGAAATTCATAGCTTCCACGCTTTCCAGTCGTCCGCCTAAGCCAACCGAAAGACTAATTTGGTCTGTGGCGCAAGCCTCGAATTATTATAAAAATTCACTGGGAGGATCTAAAACACTGTATTAATCAAGACTGATTATAAAGTAGAGATTGTCGCAATATAAACTCTGTGTTCTGTTCTGATGAATTAGAACGACGATATGACATCCGCACATTTGTTAGCGCCTTTTTTGTAATTAAAAGGATAAAGAAAATGGGAGTGAAGTGTTATTAAACCAAATTTTACTTTTCCTGTGAAAAAATTAAAATGGTAAATAATAGTTAATACAATTTACCGCATACATTATTATTAGGAAATTGATGTAATTTTCTGGATATTATATGTTTTCTGAATTTATAAAATTTAGCGATCTCAATAATAATTATTTCTTACAGCATTATAAAATATCGATGCTAGTTATAAGTTAATTTTATAGTGCTAGTAGACTGTTTTGTTCACGTGAATCTGTTATTTGTTCCACGATTGGGCTTACAATATTGTTATTCGTCAGTAGACTTCTGTCATTATACCGGGCGTTTTCCAATCAATTAAGGCGATCCAGGACGGGCGAAATGTTCGAAATTCGTTTTACTCGTCCCAACCCCCTTCGCCCCCCCCCGCCCGCGCTCCAATATTGTTTGTACATGTCGAAAACGGGACAGATCCGATTACAAACTGGTGGGAAGTGGGCGGAGGGCACAACACACCAATCAATAGCTTACAGTCAGGGCACTCCAATCCGGACATCACCAACCCCCTCTGAACCCTCCCACCGCCGCCGCTCCAAGATCGTCCCGACATAGCAACCGTTCATTCCGCACACAGATTTTCACCTGGATTTTCGCTGAATTGACGAATGACTTTCATGGAAAACAATATCCAGTTTGAAGCCCGGCGCGGACGGAGCATAAATTCCGGAATACGAGATAAAACCCTGTTGACAGATTACACTGTCTTGTGAAATGGCACATTTTTTCCTCATTTTTCTGATTGGGGATTTTCCACATTTCTATTATTCGATAAATCAAATCGGTAATAAAGATATATTAAGATTCCAGTTTCCTGCCTGTAGGATAAGCAGGGTATCAACTAACAGGGAAATGATTACTATTAAGAAAGTGCGTACTTATAACGTCGCAATACAGAATTACATGTTATCATCTATTTGCTTTAATTGGATCATTATTGAACAGAATAGTGTCCTTGAATTTTAATGCTGTATAAATACCATACTACGACGGGAACTAAATTGAAAATTGACTGAGCCATACGGCTCGTTTCGTTCCACTGAGTTTCACTCCGTTCCCATTCGATCTTCGACAAAGGGACGGCGACTTACCGTATTAAATTTAATCGAACGGCAGTTAATTCAAGTCGGAGAATGAAGCCGAATGCGAGCATTGTGCGCGGCTCTTCCCGCGGAAAATGTGGCCGGTTGTTGGCCGGTATCCCCCCGACAACTCATAATCGTTTTACACCGTTTGCATCTACAGAACGACTTCTCCCTTTTGTATCAGTACAGTAATTACGCTGCGTACAATGCCCGGTTGTGGCAAAAGGAATTGTCTCGTAGCCGCGTATAAGTCATCTTTTCGCCATTGTTTAACAGGCCGGACCCGTAATATATTTTGAGCGGATGGTGGGGGCGGTAATTCCGTGGCCGGCTATCCTCGTTTTAATTGAGACCTCTCCCGGTGTTCCCCTACAGACTCCCTTATCGGTATTATGCGGAGGTTATGAATATGTCCACACTATATATATCTTCGGGATCATTTAACAATTTCGAATGAATTTCTGTACTCCAGTAGACAACGTTATCATTTACTTTGGACACGTACATATTATATATTAAAAACAGATTAGTTAAATATCGGTTTCCTTTTTAGTAAAATCTAAGAAAGATAGTTAGATAGTTCGCAATAATCTAATATTAAATTTTAGTTATCTCTCTTGTAGTCTTCCTTTAGTTACCGATTTTTCATTTACTCTTTCATAAGCTAAAGCATTTTACGGTATAATGTATAATAATGTTTGGTTCACAGAAATAAAATTTCGACCCCTCCTAACACACGAGGAAGTGAAATTTAATTGTCCGTTTAAAAAAACAACGATGGGACTTATGAAATTCGCCTTATGATTCACGAAGAGGAATTTAGTGCGCCGTGAAATTGAACTAAATTACCAAATGGGAAACTGTATAGTTGGTTGGCACCAAAGGTTGTTCCGGTTTGCCTGTGAAGGGATCAAGCGAGGGAGAGGAAGTGGGCGTGTCGGCTGACCTGTTTTTCCTCTTATTTCCCCCTTTTTTTTATTTTTAATTAACTCTAGGCTTCGGTTTAATCAGTCACATCCGAGAAAGGGCCCTATCACGGACAGGCGGGGTAACGAGTTAATTCGGTTTCAACCTGCCGCTACTACTCCCAGGCTAACTACTAATTAATGAAGCCCACGCGCATAGAAGACCTCTGATCCCGGGCGACCACGTCTTTTGCGATTTCCAGGCGCAAGCCCACGCCCCCAGCAAATTGGCTTTTAACGCCATCGGAATTGCCGCCCCCGGGCGGTCTCCTCGAGGGGGCAGGTCCCGACCGAATTACGCCCCGATCCCGGGGGCGGTGCATTCTGATCACCGGAAATAACCAATTAGAGGGTAGTAGCTACTTTGATAATCGGATTTGCGTTGGGTAAACTGTTTGTTAGTCTAATGTAAAAATGTGGAGATAATTGTAAGAGTTATTTATAGGTTATCTTATTTAACATAAATTAAAATGTTAATTTTTTAAAAATTATAATGTGTAATCAAAAACGTTTATCGTTATAAATAAATATCTACTATTTTAATCGTATAATTATGTAAGGGCTACTTTTTATGTCTAAATCCATCTTCAGTCTCTTCAATGTCCAGGCATAGTTTACGATATTTGGCATTCTGATTTTAATTGTCCGGTTCAAAAAGTTCTCCGGTTTCTACTTCCAAACTTAATATTTTTAGGCCTCATAAAGACGGGAACATTCCTTTTGACAAGCTATTTGCAACTTAGGATTGGTTCCGTCCTGATGACCACGCCCTGCCGATTATAGATCGATCCACGGCTATCTGAAATTCAGCGCGTTTTAATTCTTAATATCCGTTAGTGAATCATTAAAAAGGGGTCGGTGTCTGGGTTCATTATCGCTTCCTCGGAAAGCCGTAAAATCAAATCTGAAATCAATTCAGCCGAACGTCGTTAGTTAGTCGGTCTATTTAATACAGCTCGGTTTCATTATCGGTCTCCAGGCAACTTTTCATATAGATAATGATTTTGAGATAACCAAATGTTGATTTGAAACCCGCAATTGGATGACTACGAAACTTAATAAAAAAAAGGTAGCGAATTACCTCGCTAATATTGGACCTTGTGAGATTAAACAGGTAAAATGTATAAAAATATTGAAGACAATTCTAATGGAAGTGGAAATAAATAGTTTCGATGTGTAGTAACAGTCTGAAAATTCTGGCAAATCAGCTAATGTTCTAGGAATATCACAGTGAATACGCAGTACGACTATAAATTCTCGGTTTCATTCGTCGTTACGCAACAGTGACGTCCTCAACAGTGAAGCCTTACAGTTAACCTTATGCTACGTAAGTGTGGATATTTTGGACAAACTCGGTGCGCATAACCATGCAGTGGCTTTAACTTCATTCGACCGATTCATTAGAGGGCCGGAAGGAACGGGCCCGAATTTTCAGATCTTATTGAAAAGAACTCGAGATTGGAGCCAAAAACAATTCACCGCGGGACTCCCTCTGTTTTCGGATGTAAAAAAGTTATAGAATTTGAATGCGGAAAGTTTTGCGGGTACGAAAAAAGAGAAGACCAAGAAAGTTGGCACAGAAGTTTCTTGAATAAGCAGGTCCGGTACAAAAGGGAAGAAGTTTTTAACATATAGAGATAAACTTAGGTAACACAGCGGGAGAAGGGGGGACAGCGGTGTTCAAATGTTCTTTGAGCGGCGGCGAGTAGGTTCCTTTAGTTTTATCGAGGAAAGGAACCGGGAAGGCAGACAACTATTTTTCCGGATATAGAGCCAGTTCTGTGCGATTAGGTCAAACTGTTTAATCAGATATAAACAACCAGACACACTAACAACACAATGACGAATCTGTTAAACCGTTAAACCGTCTGTTAAATCGTTGAACGGTCGTGTACCTGAAAAATTACGAGTCACAACACGAATGTTTCACGGCCGTGGCGACTTGATGTATTCGTGGCCGCTTCAATTCCCAAATAGATATTCTTTATTTTCCCATTTTCTATTATCGTTTTTGGCCGGCTGCCACCTTCGGTGGGAGGGCTAAACGCACAAAGCCTCCCTTCGGAAAGAGATTGATGCCGGAATTAATTCTGAACAACCGCTCGTCGGGGGTTGGCGTACATTCAGGAGAAGCGGGAGGTTGGCTGGGGAAAATATAAAAAAAACTGAAGCCACCGACATATAGCACGACGGGGCATTTGACATTCCGGCCTGAAACAGGTTGTCGGGACCCCGCCACAGAAGATCTACTGCCTTGTTTTATGCCGTATAATAAAAGGGGGGAAAAAAGAACGAAGTAAACAGGAAGCGAAAATATATATACGGCAGCTTATCAACCGGACGCGCCATTAATATTAAGCGACATTTGTATATGCGGCCGCGAGCTCGGGAAAAAAACACGTCTCAATTTACTTTTTCATCCCCAGATCCTTTTCAAACTTCTGATTATGTCGTGTGTTGGAAATTAAACGAGATATTTCCTTCAATTTATTTTCATGCCTGCATACGTATTACAGTTTTGTAGCAAAATTAATTACCTAGTAGAGCAATGTGTACACAATTACATATAGAGGGTCATGGAGTAGAACGTTCTTCTACCGAACGTATTCGTTTACAATTATGTTGATATGTAGCACATAAAGTGAAAAGTTTCTTTTCAATCTTTAATTCTATGAAATGCAACCGCATAACATTTAAGCGATATCAGAGGTTGAATATAAACGTTAGTTGGGAAGAGGTCTGGGGGCGGGGGGATCTCGTAGCAGCCCCTGGTGTATAATACACGGGGGAATATCCCGGAGGAAGAGGATAGATTGGGACGTGTCGAAGGGACGGGTGGGGACCTTTGAAAGTTGCCTTATAGAAGAAATAAAGCGGCCCTATAGGGCCGGTCACGTCCCTCTGTGTGGGCAAACCATAGCTTGGGTTTCCCAATATTTCCTCCATTTCCCCTCCTACTCCTCTCCAACCACAGTTGTGCTCCCCGCCTGGACGCTCAAAGTTCAAAGCATAACTATCCCGGTAGTCTTTTTGAAAGAAGAATATTCGGTATTAAATTCCTCCTCGTACTTCTGAACCTGGGATTCTTATAAAATCGCCTGGTCATAAGGACCTTGTTTTCCAAAGGAATTGGTGTAAAAATCACCGAAAGTTATTAAACGTAAGATTAAGACTTTAACAGCAACAAATTCGTGTGATTTTTTAACTGCTACCTTGTATTGCCACGACGATCTATCTGTAACCATGCGTATGAGGTCTCTAGTGAAACTAACCGCTTATGGACTAGCACGTACTCTCTCAAACTGACTACGCAGTAACAAGATAACAAGTCTAATCATAGTTAATGGAAAATGATGCTTAAATATCTCGGTTTTATATTTATAGCCCGATGCTTTTTCCTGTACGGGGTCGTGAATGCAAAGGGGTTAATGCTGTTCTAATAGAATTTCGTACATCGAAGCGGGGGTTCCGCTTTGTGGGACACAAGTTCTGAGGGAGGACTCTGCCTAAGTAATTTGTTTCGGTCCGGTTTCTGTGTAGGGCGGTCGGCCGCAAATCCCCCCCACCCCGGTGAGGATTCACCGATGCGGAATCGGGGTCTGTTCCGCAACCCCTCACTCCCTCGCGCGGATTTAATTAATTTCTTTCCAGACCGCTTCGGCCGTGGTCCCACAGCCGGCCAGGTGGTCGAGCCCCCGGACATAAATTCGGTTTAGTCCGTGGGTCGGGGAGTCGCCCAATGAAGATTTATCCCGGCTAATTGGAAGCCGGAGCGAGGAGGGTCCAAAAATTATATTAGGCTTGAGAAATTGATCCGCGGTTTAATTTGGTTTCGAGACTAATCCAATAAAAGCCTCGGATCGATTCTTTGAGCTCCTATATCCCATATATATTAATCAACGCCAATGAAGTGGCTTATTTTAGAACCACGGAAGCCAAGTGGTTGCCATGATACTCCATTGTTACGGAGTGCAAACAACTTTTGGTTCAGAAGTCGAAAGTGTTATATGTATACATTCCATCCCCTACAAATAAAGGCACCGTGAGTTTTCTACTGTTGCATAAATATGCTGTGAACATGGGCTATAACACGAAATTATATATATTGTAAAGAATATTCCTTTTAAAATAACTTGTTTTTTGCAACAGCGAATAAGAAGGTGCGTTGAAACCGGATCAATACCGATAGCGAATAAAATACGGCCCTCCCGGGATTTGCTGGTCGGATTGTCTGGTGGCTTAACTTTCTTCGGTTGTAGAGTTCTATAATCCAGACTGACTAGGGCCCTGGTGGCTGGAAATGATTCAATGTCTAGGCGGCGGCCACAATAGGGCCGGTGATTTTCATCCGCTCCAGCCTTGGGGTGGGAGGAAAGAGCCCCAATAACAACCCCACTCCCGAGTGTTCGCAGCCAACTTTGGAATCTAATTTGGAGGAAACATGATGAACCGCTTCTTTCGCCAAAGTTTATTTAATTTAATAACATCCATTCGGAGATTCAAAATTAACCGATAAATTTTTGTTTATTTATAATCTAGTTTATTTATTGAGTATTAGGGTGTTTTCGAAAAAACGTTACACAAAACGTACAAACACTATAATCTGTTTCCTTGTCTACTCATTTAGTCATATAAATTGGGTATTTTGTTGCGAAAGTGTTTGGAAGAATCTCCGATCCAAACTGAAAATCCGAATACATCTGAGATTTAAAAACCCGTTAATAATTGATACTCTATATTATTTGTATTTGACGCTTATTACAACCTGATGAGACACTACCGTTAATACTACCGCAGGAACCTGCGTATTCAGTATCGAATACCGTAATTGCTTTTTCATAAAGTTTCATCAGGTACGGTACTGCGACTACTGAAATTATTCCCGGCCGAATTTATAAAAGGGAGCAACTTTTACCACGAAGTTTAAATTAAACTCCGGAGGTTTACGAGCGGGGGCGGTTTGTCCTCTCGAGAATTAGGAAGATGCGCGGTGCTATCGAGTCGACTGTAGGGGCACTGTGGGGGGCGGGTGATTTATTTAAGAAAGTTTCGGTCCCGGGTGCACTGGGGACCCCTAATGCGGTTCCTGCAGCAGGGACCCTCCCGCTTCTCCGGACCGATAAAACCAGAAATACCCTTCTAATCCTCCCCCCTCACTAAAGATGCCTCGGCTAAAAGCTGTATTCTTACTGCCACCAAATATAGCGCCCCTATCGTGTGGTAGCACCTAACTACGGGGGCAGAACTATGGCCGATATTCTTTTATATAGTACAGTTATTAGAGGTTTAAACGTGTTTAAGTAGGTTTGACATAATGAAAATCGATGTAAAACTAATTATACTCTTGTGGTTTGCTATCTCCCCTCACTTATATTTCGTTATAAGGTAAAGCGGTTTTGTCTTTTCACTCAGTGATATAGACTCGTATTAAATGTCTAACTAGAATAAAATATACAAACCTCAAGATTACAAATATGTTCAAATGAAGTGATACAAGATAGATTCATATATATGGTAGAGTTGTTGTTCAGCGTCCATATTCTTTTCGGATTGCGAGCCTGAGTTCCCGGGACAATCTCTCCGGATATATTAGCCTGCGGCCGACACGAATTATGGGGAATTCGGAGGCGGTGGCCGGGTATAAGTCTGACAAGAGTTGAAGGACGGGGTATAATCAGTTGAAAGCTACCTCTTAGATCTAATGGGCTCGGAGAGTCCTGGAGAGAGAGAGAGAGAGAGAGAGAGAGAGAGAGAGAGAGAGAGAGAGAGAGAGAGAGAGAGGGAGAGAGAGAGAGAGAGAGAGAGAGAGAGAGAGAGAGAGAGAGAGAGAGAGAGAGAGAGAGAGAGAGAGAGAGAGAGAGAGAGAGAGAGAGAGAGAGAGAGAGAGAGAGAGAGAGAGAGAGAGAGAGAGAGAGAGAGAGAGAGAGAGAGAGAGAGAGAGAGAGAGAGAGAGAGAGAGAGAGAGAGAGAGAGAGAGAGAGAGAGAGAGAGAGAGAGAGAGAGAGAGAGAGAGAGAGAGAGAGAGAGAGCGAGAGAGAGAGAGGGGTATAAGGGATAGCTGACTTGACTTAACTAAGTTAGAGCTTGGGAGGTCCTTTCAGTCGGGCCCAACTCCCGGGGCCCTTTTCCTCTCTCCTCCCTTTTCCTCTTAATGCGCCCCGGGGATATCGGACCGCCTGTCATCGCTCCCAAGACAACAACGCTCTGATTGTCCCGGTCGATATTTGTGTCTCCCCCTGCCCTTCTTGTTTGAAAAACGAGGGCCGACCTCCTCAAGGTTCTTCGGGGTAAAATCGAAAAAAGCGAGCCGGCTCGAAAACGTATGTAAATAAATTAGGCGCCTTGGTACATATTAACTTGGGCATAGGCAGTTTAGGTTTTTGTCACTTGGTACTCTTTTCAAACTATACCATGTTAAAATCTTGTTTCTCTAATCAATATAAAAGATTTATGCTTACTTTGTTGGCTAAGCGCAATTATTCCGTTAATAGCCGCAGTATTGATATTTGCTTGATTTGTGGAATTATATTTTGCCATTTTGGACTTTTTTCATAGTACTTCGTTTACCGACTCTGGGTTTTGCTGAGTATTTGTAGTAGATCTTGCGTATCTGAATTAGAATAACTGGAAATAATTGCAGCTACATGTACTTTTTTCTAGAATGAAACTAAAATAGTATACAATGGCATAATACTCTGCAGCTTTAATAGTACTACAAATGAAACGTATTGGAAGTGTACTTGGGTTAACAAGACGTAACAGGGATGTCTCACTCGAATTCAACACAGCGCAATTACTTTCAACAATTCATTCGAATTTATTCCGGACACGGTCCACGGCAAGAAAACGACCGTTCGTTTCTCCCGGCCTCGTCTCATCAGAATGCAGCCGCTGTCCGCTCGGTAGAATTACAAGTTAATAGAATTATTAAGACGTTGCCCGAAGGAAAAGGGGACCGGCGAAAGAAGAGGCCACATTTTAAATTGGCCGAGTCGATGCGCCGTCAATGTTGTGTGAGGGGCGGGGGATGAACCCGCCTTCCATCCCGAATGCCCGACATTCGCTGAATTACGGGCCTCAAAGGGCATGCTCCGCGGACCCTCTCAATATTAATGTCCCGCTTATTGAAACCGATATTTTTCTTTTCTCGGGGTAGTTCAATGCTTTGAACTTATTCAGGGGTTTTTAGGAGTTAAGCGGGTTAAGACGAGAGCTATAACTGCCAGGCGCGATCTATTATAATATCCCTAAAATGTATATATTCAATGTCAGTTCGTGGTTCTTCTAGATTTCATAATTCTAATTGAATGAATTAATTTGACCAGGAAAGTGTCGACAAATATTAATATTTGGATTAAATGGAGAAGAACCATTTAAGGGGTGATAAATTCTAAGCTTATAATATTTAAGTATTTGTTGTTAAAATTGTGTTATTTACACGATAGAATATTGGCAAAACATCCCGCGATTAGTTCAAAACATTGATCCCCGGGTATATTTATAACGCGGAGGGCATTCAAAACTGAGCTTTCCTACGGAGTCGTCCCAACGCTCAATTTGCATGTTTTTTTCCACGGGGCGCCTAAATTTACATTTTAATAATTGAAGGAAATCGGGACCCATGTCCGCTCGGATATTCTGGGAAAAACGTCTCGTTTCGGTTCGAAGAGTCCGCAGAGCGAAAAATATGGTGCAAACGGACCGAGCGCAGGGTCGGCAGCTGCCCCCGCTGTAATTTTCAAACTGTCCGAATTTAAAATGCGGTCCCCCGGGTGCCGCCCAAATGTGCCCCCGGAGCGCACGGCCGAAAAAAAGCCCCCATACGAATGGTCCCATTTTTATTCTTTATGGCGGTGGAAGGTTCCAGCCTGAGGTTTTTAACGGATCGGTACTCAATTTCAGAAGGGGACCCATTTTATTGTGTACGGATGCGTTCTGTGAATCTTAAACACGATTCCTAAATCATGTAGTTTCAGATAAATTCATTCGTTACACAAATTATTTTCAATACCCGCTCTTTCGGCTATCTAAACTTCTATACACCCTGTTAAACATGCGTATCTAAATATAAATAATAAAGAAACGTTATTTACAAATTGCATAAAATTATATTTATTAAAAGTTATATCTGAAATATCTAGTCTTACTTAGTACATCAGTATTATTTTTATTTGAAATACTATGACATTAATTCATACATAATATCATTTCTATAGGCTCGCGGCGGAAACGTCATCAACCAAATGAAGCCTGGAAATTTCCCATACAAATCAAGTTATTACATGAGACATAAATAATAGCATAAATTCCCATAAAATCAATATTCCCAATTTACTTTTCGAATAAGCATTTATACCTAACTTATATACCGATCTGCCGGAAGGTTAGGTTACAGAGTTCAGGTTTATTACTAAAATGTCCGTGATCTCAAAAAGTCAGAGTAAAAGTGTTATAAATTTCATAAATAAAACTTTTACGACTCCATGAAAACTGCATAATATAATACGAACATTTTTACTGCATTATATAACGTAAGTGGGTAAAGTTTTGGTTATCTTTAAAAGTTAGGTTTTAACGACATTTTCTCCTCGGAAGTAATATACTGGCTCAGTTTCTGCAATAAATAAGCAAAACTGAAGTCCAACCCATTAAATTAGTTTACTGTATAAGTATATCGAATGAAATACAAGAATAACTTTCAAAATTGCAGTTGAAAGACGACTAAATGTGTCGGGACATCTTATTTATTCGGCTTTGAAGAGCGGCATTCCGCATCGGTCTAAAGATAGTTCGCTATTTGGGAAAATCTGTATTCCGAATGGATATCATTCTGTTTCTATTCTTGTTTTAACCAGTAAATACGCTGTGAAGACAGGCCGTGACTAAACAAGTCTTTCATGCAGGATTCCGATTTCAGAACTAGTTCAAAACGACGTCTAATTCTGTCAAGTAAAATATGTAATATCGATAAACCCTGACATCGCAATGAATATTTGTGTCTATTTCACAAATAAATATATTTTATGAAGTCAGTAGAATTCGTTCGAAATAAACCTCCAAGACAATCGCACAACCTTTATAAGCCTGAAAACGTGTCGCCTGAATGGCTGTTACATTTGGTCGAGTGGGTGTGGGGTGAAGGCGCGCCCTATTCCACACGCCCTCTTCTAAATCTGTTAACCCTTTAATAATAAAATGTCCCGGAGTGGAGTACCCGTTTTAAAATGGCCCTGCCTACTCTCCTGGCTCAAATAGGGGAGGCCTTCCTCCACCCCCGCCTCTCCCCACAGGGCTCTGTCGGCAACAAAACGCACTCTCGCCCCGGGTACCCGGCCAGCAGCTTTCAAGGGCTATCGAACGATTATTACTAAATTTCGGACCTTTTCAAACTTTGATTGGTGAACATATTTCGAAACGAGGGTATCCACTCTTGAATAATGAGGAGTCAGAAATCAGAATTTTCTGTACTTTGCAATACTGTTATAAAGCAGTCACAGTTGTAAATTATATTGGAAAAATAAAATCTCTCTCTCACATGTACAAACATACATCCCATACATACAGATGTATCATAGAAATAATTTATGGGTTTTAAATGACATTGCGTTAACCTTTTTTCGTTCTGCCTCCTTAAATTCTCGATTAAGTTTAAAATACTTATGTGCTATACCCCAATCACCTTATTTATTTAAGCACACTTATACTGGGGAATATTTTCTTCTGTTAATAGTATTTCAATCTAACTGAAGCCATACAAATTGTTTTAGAAAAATCCATCCCTTGAGTTATCCCTATGATCCCTGGAGTAAGAGTTGTAAGACATGTTTTCCCTTCAAAGAGGAGCGCTCATGGCAAAGTTAGCAAGCAAAGAAAAATTTACCCGGCAAAGCAATTTTTATAGTCGTTAAGTCGCGATTGATTTTATTACTTCGCGTTTTTTTCCATGGGACCTCGATAATAGTCAAATCAGAAATCGTTTCCCTGTACCAATAATAATAAAATCGGCGGTGAGCCATACTATTAAGGAGGGTCGTTCTACGAGAGGATAGACTAGACGAAATCGTAACGGGGCAACTTCGATAACGGCTCGGGAGCAATGATAGAAAAAGTAATTCCCCGGGACCGGGGAGACGGCGACACAAAAGGGGATGATACCTTCACGCCCCAAACAACCCCTACAATGAGCCCCCGGAGGGTGGCCCGGACTCTTTTTCTCGGCCTCAATCGACCAAAGAACGCGGGTCACAGATTTTTTGACAAATTAAAAAATTTTTCTCCCCCATTCCGGGAATAAGCTATTGTGGCGCTGACAACGAATTTAATTCCCGGAGCCGAAAGGAAATTCTATTCTCGCCGACGAGAATGGAATATGGGGAGAACGATTACTGATTATTGAATATGATAAGTATTATGGTTATTATTAAGTATAAAATACTTTCTAACTGAAGGTGCAGAAGGCTGTTGTCCACGAGACTATCGCACCAATGATGTATAAATTAATCAATTCACAATTAGGAAGCAGTGCCTTAATATTTCTAAAGACAAGTTTTCATCACACAATAAAATAACCCTATCAGAGTTGAGAAATGTTTGGCATCGATCAAACCTTTTCTGAGTGAACCATATTTTGCCGGATGAACATTTTATGTCATGGCGGACGCAATTATAGCGCTCAGGCCGTACAAAGGTATCGTTGCCCCCGGTCTGCGGGGAGACTTGGGGTTGTGAATAATGCTTTCCTGGTCTTTAAGTCCCCTCAGTTTGGCATCGACTCCGGTCTTTAGGGGGGAGATAGCGACCTCACCCCTCGACTATTCCCCGCCCCCCCATTCTTTTTTTGGCAAAAATCCTCCGCCCCCTATTTATTGACAAGGACATCCCCACTTTAGGTCTGGTCCACTTCCAATTTGCTTCCGGCCGGGAGGAAAAATAGGAGATTCCGAGTATTTTTCCGATAAAAACGACCGGAAGATATTGCCCCCAACCCATCCACGGGGAGCGGACCCGGGGGAGATCCATTTATTTGTGCGGCTCGCATTATACAGGGAGAGAATCGTACCTTGTCCCGTGATCCTATTTGAACGGAGCCCTGGTTCGTGAAATTGACTTTTCCTGTTTTCATAAGATAAGGCTCGGGTAACTCCCGAGCGGCCCATTTTATATTTTAATTTTTTTATTATAGACGATTCTACGGAAGGTATAGACAAATAATTGTCTTATTAGCAATACATTATATACTTCGATTCAAAAAAACAATTATCGGTGGATTTACTAATCATTTTCTTCTTTGGTGTTTAAATCGTTACCATGCTCACCGAGAAAACATTACCAATATCATTCTGTAAATTACAGTGTAATTTACGACTTTTCCCCTCTGAATAGTATATATGTGGTTTCTGGGATGATAATGGTATATTAATATAGCTATATGCCATAAATGAAGATGATTTTGATATGATCGTATGAGAGCACATGGTTATTTCTGTGGCGGCTCGATTTAAATGCGTAGGGCACAACCTGTTCATCGGCAGTAATATATTACAGAGAATGAAAGGCTCCGGGTGGATTCAAGTGGGCGGTTGTCGAAGACACTCGCCACTGAGTGGGCCCCAACAACAGGACATACAATGAGTCGGTTAGGCTCGGTTCGCAGCTGCCATCAGAATAGCCCTGAAATGATGTTTCCTCTCTCTCTCTCTCTCTCCCCCAAAAGCTTTATAGGCATTCAGACCTCGAGTAGGGAGACACTCCGGCGGACCATCACACACACACAGCACTTCAAGTGCTCGAGTATTAACATCTGTTGGACTTTAGAATTGTCTCTACTCGCTGCGACGTTCGGGCGAATTGCTTAATTTTCCCTGCAATTAGTCACAATGAAGTGCGTCACAATAAAATCGCAACGAGACATTTATTGGATTATAGTGGAGGCTGATGTTTTGAAATACCAGCACTTGCTTGTACGGTTGGATTTTCGCCATCGTCAGTAGCATAGGCCAGGGGGGGGGTAACACAAAATAAGTAAGTAGTGGAAATAGCAAGAGTTATGAACAATGTAAATTAAAATATAATGAAGTAATTGCGTAAAATAGGGAATGCCTAGCTCCGTCAATAAAAGTAAAATGCATATAGATCTTAATTATTTAATCCAGTGTAACGTTTCGGTTAGCATCAACGATTTCCTGATTATCACTCGCCTATTTGGTCAGTTTTTCTTCCAAACTCCAGCAGTTTGGGTACTCATAACTATGTAAATTATGATTAGTGAAAGAGTTTAATATTAATCTCTGTTTTTTTTTGTTTCAGAAATCAACCAATGGTCGAACATTATTTGTGGGTAAGTACATTTCATATATATTTTAGTATAAAAATTCATTATACTAATCTTATACAATATTACGTTTTATTTAAATTATTTTTCGCAATAAAATTACGCTTAGTATTATTATGATTGCGTTGATTCCTGTTATTTAATGTATTGAAATCATGTCACTGTCATTTCGGAAACTTTTATTAATTCAATACGAAAACAAAAGATTTAACGTGCAATAAATACGTTTTCCAAATTAGCACCTTCGTTGTGGTTGTTTACTTCCAAAGATACTGTAACGTTTTGTCCATGTTAATTCCCGGGGATAATGAATTTAAAAGGATATTTTAAATCCTCGACTTTCGTCAGTCGAAGTAGCTTATTCAACACGAGAAGTTCGTGCTTCGGGCACAATCATTCACAGCCGGGACCTTGAATTTGTCTCGGTCATTGTAACGAGGTCGGTTCTATTTAGGACTCGAGTTTTCTATCCATCGATGACGGAGGGCACAGAGCATGGACATGCGTCGTTGTCTAACAGCCCGATTTGTTGTCCTCCTACTAGATTATGTTTAAGCTACTTTCTTAAGTTATGTTTATTCTAGTCCGTGTTTCAGCCAATTTAGCAGAAAAGAATAGTTTTAAACCATTTGTAGGAAAAACAAACAAGACAGTTTAATATTTCCCTTTCGAAAATCAATTATTTCTATAAATTCATATGACTAGGTATTTAAAAACTTTACTAATTTTAAATCTACTGGAATAGTTTAGAAACAGGGCATAATATTTCGCAAAACCTGCATGGGGAAGCCAAATTTGCAGTTTACTCGCGGAGACTTATTCCATTTCATCGGTATTATTGCGGTCGGCGTTAAAGACCCTGTTTATTGTTTGGACTGGGGGCTGGAAGCAGAAGCCGAGCGGCTGTACAAGCACAATGGCCCCGGGGCTCTGGGATTAGTGTCCTGCAGTACAAATATGGGGTGGGGGCGACAATGAGGGCTTAGCGGCCCTTCTTTGTTTGCCTTTCTACGCGGGCGGCCGCCGAATTTATAACCGGGATTTTTTTTGTCTATTTTTATTTTAACGAGCGTTAAAGTCCCGTCGGGTAAAATTTACACCGGGGTTTTCAAACATCGGAGGGCAAATTTACGCCCCACGATTTTATTGTTATTGGGACTCTTATTTGACCGTCGGAGGGCAGAAAATGAACTCTAGGCTGCGATTAACCTGAGATAATTTTTTATGACAATTACGATTCGCATTCTTCGCTTGATGGTTAATCAATAAAATATATAATGATAAAATAATATATGGTTAATTAATAAAATATTGTCTCTTCTCCTCAATATTCAGTTCATGACGTAACAACTACACAGGGACAAAATTATAAACCAATAATATTCGATAAAAAAACTTTTATGAATTTTTTAAGGCCTTATTTAATAATGTAGGAAATATGTTAAAATTGGAAAACTGTACATAAATTTGACAATTAAATCCGATATCGATTAATAGAGTTTTATTGCATTCTGTTATAGTTTTTGTTGCTTGGGGCCATTCACTAAAATTCCGTAATACGATACTATTTGTTGTATTGTGCTACACAATATATTTCGTAAAACAATAGCTCTACGGTTGCTTAGACTGCGTGAGAGTACAGGCGATGCAGGAGTTCAATCCTTTTTGAGATCTCATATATCCCCACCCTTAATATCATACAGTTGATAGCCCACGCACGTACATCCGTCTCACACTAGTGTCAGACTTGTCTGGCACCTTGTCAGCGAATTAGCAAATATAATTGCGGAACACGGAGGCGAAATCGGTCTTCTTATCCGCCGGGACGTTTTTCTGCGAAAGCAATATCCGGTTCTGAGTCACAGTCGATTCGTATCGATAATACCGGCATATGACCGGCATTGTTTCATTATTTTCCCCTGCCAATAGTAGAAGAATATTCGGCGGTGTCTGACCTCCCGCCCTTTCGTTAGCTGCCCTTGTTTTATTTGAGGCCAACCCCAGTCATTTCGATTGACACAATCAATGAACCGTAACTACAAAGGAGAAAAGTAAATAGAGATAAATACTTAATATTGGCGAGATAAAACAACTTTGGGCTTTTACCGCCTGCACCTTTTATTACATACTATTTAGGGCAAAACTGAATAATTGGGGGAACAGTATATTTCCGGCAAACAAACGGCCAAACAAAGGCATCAGGCGACATTTCAGATAGAACATTGGTTGAAAAAATTATTCTCGTTAGTGATACTTTTATTTTAGGAATATAACAAAATTAACTGTATAGCAACTTTATAGTACAGTCGCTAAATGACAAGTGGATCGATACTGCCAATGTTAATTTCGAAATGCTAGCGAACCGATGATTAATAGTTATTCCATCGCCGATTTCCCCGGATATATTTACAGTGGGCCTAACGATCCCCTTGTGTTGTTATTACTGTCGTTACTGTTTGACATATCCTGACGTTAATTATCTTTCTATTTGCTTTGTCCCAATTCCTCTCCGGACGAGAAACGTTTCCGGCGGACAGTCATTAGCGTTATTGGAAATGGTGATTGAAAAACAATTTCGCTCCAAAGGGGAACTGGGACGATGCTAAACCCCGCGATCAATACAGGATTTAATATTGGCATTAAATTGGCATCAGCCATAAAATCGTCTGAAATAAGCATACATGAACAAAATATAGTAGTATTCTTATTTATTATATTACGTACAGAGGAAATATTTAAGAGACGAGAAATTAAATACTACATTCAATGAGACAGAATTCGGAGTCGAACTATTTATGTTGAAGTAGTTAAATAGTCTAGTTGTAGTTAAATAACGGGAACAGAATTTCAGTACTGTCGTAATATTTTTTAATATATAAATATTTCAAATGTCAGGATGTAGCTACACTAAGAAATGAATCATTCATATTCTTATGCGCACAACCGCGTTTCAAACTCATTCGAGTGAAAATAGTATTCTAGGTGCCATCCCTTTCCGACGCGGAGGATGATTCACGGCTAGTGACCTTCAGGGTTTCAGGAAAAGGGACAGAGTAACTATAGCAATAGGGGGTGGAAAAACGACACCGGCTAAAGACCAGGTCCCTTCCTTGTTCCCACCCCAGTACCCGAGCGCCCTAGGGACAGCGGGAGTAAAGAACGAAGGGGAAGAGATTAGAAGGATAATGTGAGTTCTAAAGTGGGGGAGAGATTCCGACGAGGGTAAAGGAGCCGGCGGTGGGATGGCGCGAACCCAAGGGAGAAAACCGCTCTTGATAACTCCCGGGTCGGTGTGAAACCTGTCTTCGCCTAATCCTACATTATCAACACGCAGAAGGGATGAAAAGCAAGGATTAGGACTAATAAGATAAAACAGTTTTTTTTTACTTTAGTCCGCCTGTTAAATATCTACAACTGCCGCCATCCGTTTTAATAGAATACAAAAAGTCCGCATATGTCTAGAGTGAGCTTCTCTAGAAGATTAATTATTTAAAGTCTCTAAATTATTACCGATAATTTTACAGAATATACTCGTTCAATGTTATATTCCTGCGACAGGTCGACTCGTTATTTGAATTGCGATAACTTTGGATTTCACCTGTATAGTAGACCTTATTAAAATATCTTAGATGGGCGAATAGTTAGCGGTCGACAGCTGGCCCGTTAGGGTGGTACCTGATACAAGATGTCTTAGATTAGTACCCCAGGGCGCAAAGTGTAGTTACTTCTTGCAGTTTCACGGCTCCCTCGTCGCCCGTCTGGATAGATGTTGTTGGCCAAGTGTAGAAACTCTTGTTGAAGTTTCCCCCAAGGCAATCTGTAATCGCCCGGGTAAACTCCTTCGGCCATTAATAACCCGGGCGTTGATCGTTGTCCGTCCCGGCTCGTCGGAGGGACGAGGTCCGAATTATTAGCGGCAAAGGACAGATTGCCGAAACAACCCCCGGCATTAATCTCGCTCCGGCCGGGTTGTCACGCTCTCTTCCCGGGACAGAAATTAAACACCGTCCCCCTTCTTACCCACTAAATCTTTTATTAAATGCCTCGCCCTCTCATATTTTTTGTTGGGGGGTGGCCCACCATCGCGCCGAGGGGTGGCTATTGTGTCGCTCAAAAATGTATTTCTTTCGACCCTCGCATCCCGCCCCCCTACGGATGCGCATTTCATCCCTACCGAACACAAAAACGGCCCCAGGATGGTGTTCATTATTATCATGGAAATTTAACGAGGCCCGGTTTTCAGTGTTGGGCCTACGGCTCAGTCAACAAGTGCCAGCTTTACATTTTCATCTTCCCCCGAATACCTGGATTAATAACCCAACGGATAAAATACCTTTTCTTATATATTTAAAAAGGAAAGAAAAATATTTAAAAAATAATTTTAAAATATAGTAGGTTATCCTAATTATTCTTATCATCGCTTGAACTATTAGTATTTAATTGACAGAAATGTCGTTAGGAACCATTAGGAAACATGTACGAAGGTAGGGATTGTAAGATGTACTCGTAAGGAAGACGTACCGTCGGAAAATTTATTTCTGGCAGGAGGAAAGCGTATTTAAAATCAATCCCGGAAAAGTGTATCCCTGTGGGATGCCGAACCCGTCTTCACAGCTCGCTATCTCTCTCCAACATGGCCACGGTTCACTGAGCAGCCCTTTCCGTTCCAGTTCCCGTAGATTTAAACAGATATCCCCCTATATAAATCCCCGGGATACGTTTTCACATTACGTAGCTAGTAACCGATGATAAAAATCAGTCTTATTAATCGTTATATTATCGATATATATATTGAATATTCGTTCAAATTTATTTAAGCTGTTTGAAACTATAAAGTATCAACATTTTTTTTTTAGTGTCATAAGATTTTTTCCTTCCATAAAAAGTTTTTGATGTTTCAATTAGTTTCGGAAATTAAATATGTGCAGGGCTGAACCTGATAACTTGTGGAAATAAAAATCTCTAATCCACCGTTTGGCAATCTACTTGAAGGCTTCAAGCTAAACAACCGAGTAATAAACGGCGTTGGAAATAATTCAAATTTCCAATTGAATTTCGAACGTCATTACTGTTTAAAACCCTTTTAAAACATCGGAGTGGTTTCGGCCGAATAGGCTTCTTCCTCCTGAGGTGTGTTCAATCTGAAGTTTTTACGAGTCCAAAGTTCTGGCCAATAAAATCCCTGAAGTCCGATGGGAAAACCCGCACGGAGGGGGGTGGTTTGGAACAGTAGGTCAGCGGCCAGCCGTCCCTTCCGATACTTCAGGGGCCCGAACCCCGAAAATTCGAAGGGGTGAAGGTGTGGTAGGCGGGGACAGAGTCCAACCCCTGTAATTCGTACCAGACTGTTTTATGGTCCCCGTCATCCCCAGTTGCGGAACTGGCTTAATCATTCCCAATTCGGGTGGGTCAACTGAAAACGTAATTCATTATTTATAAGTGTCTGGACTGTGCGGTGAATGGCGATGAAATTCGGTTCGTCTGATCTAATTAGTAGTGCAGATGTCTACCTTTCGGTTGGCGACAATTCATCATCAGATGTTATCGACCCTGAGTCGGTGTTAAATAAAGTCGTTGACACCGGGCTACAACAGTCGTGTATAAAATTGAGTTTTCATTAGTGTTTGTTCGCACTTCAAAAACTCTATTTCTATTAATGAGTTTTGGAATCGAGACTAGGTATTTTGTAGAGAAATTTAAAGTAGAGTCCACCAACTTCAATTTCAAGATTGTAATTTAATTTAACGAACCTTCGTCCAAAGTTTTGTAGGACCACTGCAGGCAATACAGTATTTAAATTTCAGTCTGAAAAGAATATTGCAATATTTTATACGTTTAAGAATAAACAGAACCTGACCGCTAAACAACGTATGCCATTAAAATCAACAAATTGGGGGTTAGGGTGTGTGTTGCCAGTGGCTTGTATTTTAAAAAAATTTCAAGTATAACGGGAATCACAGTTGTTCAGGGTGGAGTGTCCCTTTTTAAAAGGGCTCTCGGGCTTGAGGACGAGTCGCAGAAATAAAGGTTTCCCCCCCTCGTGAAACGTTTATATGGATGGCGCGTGCTCTCTCCACCTTCCGGGGACCCTTGAGGCACGTACGAGTAGGCCCTACGTGAGCAGAGAGGGTGCGAACCTTCAATGAGGGCCAGCACCTTATCCATAAACAAATCAGAGCTTTTGTCCGTGGGGCTAAATGTCTTCTTGAAATATGCGGGATGATTTTGTTTCGAAGTTTTGAGTGGGTTTAAAGCTTTCCTTAACACAATTTATTAGGTACGAATTACTTGAAGTAGACAAAGAAACTGCTTAGAGAGTTAATTTCAAAATCTCTACGTGGATAGAGACACAAAATCACGCTTAGGCTTTATTATAATTCAATATAATTAATAGACGAATAAATATTATAGAATATTATAAAATAATATTGAATAGATTGAATAAATGACATAAAAAGGTATTTTTATTCTAGTACTTTCCTTGCTGCTCTTTATGTGCAGTAATATAGCTGTCTTGTACGTTACCACAGCTGCGACAATAAAATTATTTAACTATCAACATCACATAAATTATTTTATTTAGTAGCATCGCTAAATAAATTAGGGTGCATACATTAGAGACAGGATAGATATACTAAGTGGTCCCACTTGCATTTCTACTGCCGTAGGGTTAAATATTTTAAAAGTGCTGTAGAGAAATTTATTTCTCTTTTGCCTCATTTAATTTTAAATGAGCCCATTCCCAGTCATGGGGGGCGAAAGTATTTTTGTTTTAAGTTCAAACTGATAAATAAACCCTCGTTAAAATGGTGCGCCTTTTAAGGGAAGTTTTCGTTTATCTTGAGGTATAAATTCCAAAGTATAAAAAGTGGACTAGTTGTAATAATTTGGCCATTAAATACTAAATACACAAACTCATGAATTATTAATTTATATAAAGAGCGTATTTGGAGAAACAAAAACGGACAGACGTCACTGGTCGGTTTCTTGATTTTTTAATAACGTTAAAATAATTTTCACGGACTACTTTTAATTCGAATTTCAAATAATATTCTATTTGTAGGATGATTCCCGTTCTGCATAAATGTATGAATACTGTCGGGATTACCGATTTTCGGCCTAGTATAGTATGCAATTAGGCTCCTCCGGCATGTTATCCGTGGCTTGAACATTTGATATGACGCTAATTGATGGGTGAACTGGGTGGATGTCGGCCGGGACGAGCGTCTGCCGGCAATTAATGACGCCGGGCTCCGGAGAGAGAGAGCTTACTTTTAAGTGCGATTGTCGTTTGACAACGCTGGCTGGGAGGGCGGGGGCGTGGAGGTAATTAATATCGGATGATCGCTTCAGAGGACAGAATTAACGAGCTGTCAAACGCATTTGGGCGGAGAACTCCCTAGCGCTAATTCGATCGGAGTTGTGTTAGTCGTGAGGGGGGGGGGGCTCCCTTTGTCCCCCGGGCGCGGTTTCCGTTCCACACCGCTCGTTTCCGACTCGGATCCTTCAAATTTTACTCGATTTCGATCGCAGGATCTGTAATGATTTTCGATTCTTTGCCACAAGCATAGAATAATTATACTCCGCGAATATCATAAAAAATATTTACACTATTTTAATATCTGCCGTGACCCATTTCACAGGTATGATTATAAAATATCATGGCTCGGAAATTTTGAATCTCCACTTGCCGATTTGGTTCTCGTTTTAAGATATATTTTAAATAACTATTATATAAAGTAACTAATATCTTATATTAGACGGAGTCTACATTGAAATGATCGATTCTTCTTAAAATAATTAGTTGATGATGGATCTGTTAATTCTGCGTACAAAGCTTGACGGTACATCGTCTTATTATTTATATATTATAAGACAAAGTGACAAGCCAGTTTACCATGATTGGATAAAAGCATTTTACTTACGTCAACATTCGTGCAAATATTGTGAGAAACCTAAATTTTTGACAACAGCTTTGAACAAACCCAGTTATTGAACCAATAAATCCAAAAATCCGTGGAAGGCTGCACTGTTGACCACCGATGCCGAGATGTTTGTCTCCGCCCTCACGCTTGCCGTGTCGGTCTGCGTCAAGACCTGTTTTGGCTTTCAAAATTTTACAGATAATAGCGAATAGCTGAAACTGGTCTAGACGCAGACCAAACATGCTATTGGCGAAATTCCCAGCTGATACTCCGGAATGTTGATCCTCCAGAAATCTACTTACCTTTAAGTCATATTTTCAATCTATATTTCATGTTATATTCGTTCTTTGATAATCAATTTTGTATACATGACTACACTAGTATCTTATTTTTACTTTTACATTCTGCTATGAGGATTTTTACAGTCATTAAATTAATCACAAGCACAAATCAGAAGTTTTACAATATTTTTATGATCGATTTTATACATCAACATGAATTCATATGACGGATAATAATTGATTTGATGTTTCAAATAATACGATATTAACAGGTAATTAATTACTGACTTGTTTACTTGACGTAAAGCTTGAAACGCAGACGTTACTGATTGCTTACCTGAAACACAAGAAAATGAAATTAATTGCAGATATACATACATCATATTTTAGATCTGCCAGTATAGGGGACTGTTTATAATTCAACTGCCTATTATTCAATGAGGAATAAATTATTTCCGACTGCTATAGACGTTTCTTATCAACTTTATTATTCTTTAATATTTTCGTTATTATTCCTGTCTCCGAACACGGTCTCCAATTTTTCACCCCCAACCGAAATACACTCAGTATGAAAAGGAAATGAACGGAATCATAACTCTGAGTTATCGCCGATGCCAACTCGTTATAATTTTTATGAAATAATTGACGTTTCCTCCGCCGTTTTTCATTCCGAGTCTTCACAGAAAGCTATTTTAATTCTTTCCGGCAGGATATCTTTAGAGTGACGTACGGTCGTGCCAACTGTTAGTCTAGGCGCAACTCCACCAGCGTGGGTGGTACCCCTGTTTGTGTTCCCAGTTAATGGACAAGGTATCGCACACCCTCTCCTGTTCATCACAGCATGAAGTCTGTTTATTTCTTCTTCAGTGTCAATACTCCTTAATGGGAGTCTCGAAGGAACTTTTCCAGATGTTCTGTTATCCCTTGCCTGACCACACGCACGATGAAGTACTGTACAACTTCTATTTCGAGTATACTATGAAGTCTGATATACTGTGATCCTAGATAGGGTAATCCTGGTATAAATTATTTTGGAAATAATCATTCTCGAATTCATCTTTTGTAATAGAGACCTATACAAAATTTAAGTTCAAATATTCTCTTAACGAAATATTCACAAAAGAAAGCAGTTTTAAATGGACGTGAGTATTTTAAACCCCGTGGGCCTTGAGGAATCCAATAAACAATTCGAATTTCGTAGTACGATTATTTATGCAGATAATTTACCGAAATATCGATAGTCGCAAAAGTGTCACCGCCAAAAAAATAATTAATTATTGTGATTCAGGCAAGCTGTACGTCATTGGTATTATTTATCACTAGCGGAACGCTTTTTTTTCACCAGGGCAAAGAAACCCTAGCGTGTTAGTCCGCATTTTTTGAAATATTAAAATGTCCAGTGGTCTGATGTTAAAATGATTTATAGTTCTTAAACGAACGAACACGAAGGAGTCCACCTGAAGACCACCTGAGGATAAGGAAATTCGTATTGAAAATATTCAAAGATTAGGCCTCAAGCGTTAGTTGAAGTGTAATTAAAAGTGTAAATTTTACCATTACATATAAAGGAGAAATCAACCGTAGTATTTCAATATAAGGATTTATAATTTATTTCCAATCCAATTAGTCGCTACAGATTTATCACAGGGGAAGAGTTAGGACGCCCGTCAAATTTAATGCAGACAGGACTATTTTTAACGGAACACCGTGCGTGTCTGAATATCTAGTTCGCCGAAGGAGATAAGGAGGCCAAGTGTTCTAAAAGAGAACGCACAAAAGACAGATAAAAGCCCGGGGGCTATCTGTCTGCATTCGGAGAAAGGCAATACGTGTTGGAGGGGGGCAGACGGCGGCGGGACGGGGTCGAAGGGCGGGTTCGGAATCGACTCGGACTCCTCCACCCTTTAAGGGATTGGATGTCAGTGGACCCACACGATAAGGGACCAGTAGATCTCCGGGTGGGAAGAGGGGGAATGGGGAGGCCTCGTTTCTTATTCAAACGGCCTCGTTCAATATTTGAAAGTGAATTATTGGCCTCGTCCGCTTCGGCTACAACCGCTCCTCGCCCCCCGCCTCTACAGTGTCTACACGGCTCTTCAAAATAACTCCGACCTCTCAGTAAGAAAAAACATCCACCAATTGTTTCTTCCAGTCTCAGTTCTACTATTTGCCAATGATTTCAACAACGATTCCAAGATATAGAAGCACAATATGTTCGTTAAAATGTTAAAAAAATATTATATTTCCCTATGAGGTTATTAAAAAGTCTTAAAAATGATTGTGCACTGCACGATGAACATTCAGCTAATTTATGTATTTCATTCTACGTGATTGGCGCTGGGTTCAATTTAATTGTTATTGATTAATATTTATGCGGAATTGAAGTGTTCTATCAGAACACTGTATTCCCGTGATCCGTGCGAATTTATTTCTAATAATCCTTAGATTTTCATAATTAATGAGTGTTGTCACGGCAACCTCCACACGCTAAAACTAATTTGATTCCACTATAAAGTCTTAATTGCGAATATACAATCACGTTTCATTACGGGTTCTGGGATCGGACCGCGCGGTTACTAGCAGTGTTGCTATGGGGACGAACAGTGATTAATTAATACTGATTAATACTCCATTAATATGCCTCGGGCAGTTGACTAGCAAGCATACCACCATTGGAACGCCCCTACCTATCTTCAATAAACCTATCCAACAATATTTAAATTATTGCTCACCCATCACTGTTCATCTATTTACCAGTGGTCATCAATATACTTAATATATAATCGATTCTATTTTTTACTTTTGTCCTTTGAACACATTACTTGCATTTTCAGTTCCATAGTCGATTAGCATGGGATTCCCTTTACTTTTATTTGTAACCGTGTTCATATGGCAATTTCCGTTCCCTATATTATGTAACACTAATTTCATTAATTTGGTTACAAGGAATGCAAACTGTGGATGGCATCGTTTCATTATTGTTATTAACAAATAAAGCAGAGCTTTAAATCTTAAAAAGTCCGAATAAAAGTCAGAATAATTTTTATACTTCATATATAGAAAATTATCCCGACAAAACACTTTTTAAGGTTAAGTTATCAAGCTATCTTCTCAAGGTAAGGTCCACATTTACCATTTTAAAAATATGATGGTACTTAAACGGGATGACTCTCCATCTTAAATCTATGTTGTAAGCATTTATCCACTAGCCCCATCTTCCCTGCAATCATTAAGGTATGAAAGGATCTCCTTTGTCTTAGGAAGCGTCACCGCACTCATTTGTTAAATGAATTAATTTATTTCCATTTTGCATAGGCCTACTAATGAGAATCTCAAATGGCCCGTCGTTTAGCTGCTGTTATTAGATTCAAAATGAGAGTGTTTTAAAACAAAGAAAACGGTGTAAGCCGGTTAAAGACGAGTACAGAACGTTATTTATAGGGTTCCGTGCGGGCGTTCATAACCTCGGTATGGATACGGGTGGGAGGAAGTACATTTATCTCGTACCATTCTACTGGTCGAAAAAGAAAGATAAAACTGAAACCTCAGTAATATTATATGAACTCAGCGAACGTGTTTACAACGTGTGTAAATAATATTCTGATAGACAATTTTACTTTTATTTCGTGTATATTGCATTACACGCTTGTTACGGCATTGACTTGCTATTCTGTGCTTCGAATTAAGTTCTTGTTACAAATCAGTGATAGTCTGGAATATTACACACGATTAGTTAAACATTTTAAATAAGTAGATCGATAATACATTAATGATTCCTGCTCCAGTTAAACGCACAAGCCCCAGCAAGGGCCCCGTGTACTCAGGGACCCACACGTTTGTGGGACTTAATTAGATTGATTAACAGTAGTAGAGACCATAATTATTCCCCCGTGGAGGCCTTAATTGTCAGTGCGAAGGTAGGTCAACGATGGGACAGAAATCTGATTACTATTATTTTTGGGAATTATTTCCTTATTTGGGGGATTGAAACAACCTAATATTATTCTGTCTGTGACAAAATTCCTGTCATAATTTATTCGAAAAATGCGCCGTTCGATATAGGGATGGTTGCGATAAATCCTGAGAGGAAGTACAAAATCACACGTGTTGTATAATGTCCGGAACCCTCGGGAATACTCTCTAACAGCTTTAAAGTGGTTGCCATTCTGTTCGATTGTGATGCTTACGAAAGGAGGTCAGTCTATTAATACTAAATTTACAAAGGTTGTGAACAGTAATAGCTCCATACACTTGTGCTGAATATGTAACTCCATTGTAAATATCCTTGCAATCTTTAAGATTATCCCTATTCATTTTCGATCTGTGACTTACAAATTCTGGAGCCGTCCCATTATTAAAACGCTTCCAGTTGTTAGCCAATTATGTTCCTTCGCAGCAGAAGGGCGTACTATAATCCAATATGCATATGAAATACGTGCTTGACATTCAGATTCAAATAGAAATGAGAATCTTTGTTTTCACTCGAAGTCCTTTTGAGTGTAATCTTAGTGATTACCGGCTTAAATTGTTTGTATAAGTCTCGCCATTTAATCGAGATGCTCTAAAAATTCGAACAGTAGAATATTTTAACTGTTATACAGCTATTTAATCACATTTTTTAAATTAATATAAGGAAATGTGGTCAGAAAAACGTTAGAAAATATTAGATATTTGTATTTCCGAAGAATTCTAATAAGCCTGTTTTAAGCCTAATTTAATCTTTTTGATTCCTGCGGTCTTTTAGTCCATTCACGATTTGAAATGTTAAAACATTTAGACAAATTAAATTGACAATTGCGTCAATAGTTTTGTCACATTGTATGTCATTAAACTGATTGAAAGGATGGAATGCACGGAATAGGCGGACAATGTTTTGGAAAAAGCCTTTGGCCTTGCGAGATGGATTATGATTGATCGACGCAATAATGTAGGCGCTGCAGGAGTTGATGTATGGGCGAAAATGTTGGATACTGAAACTTACTTAATAAAAAATCCGAGAATTTGAAACTGGATAGTTTTTTCCGCGTTCAAAAAGATTTCCGGGAGTTGTAGTTTAATTATAGGACAAAGTACCAGAAAAGCGATACTCCGTTAAACATTGTGCGCAATATCAGATTGCGCCTCTTGTTTCAGGGAGAATTAATTGGACAAATAGTTGTACTGTTCCACAGTTTAAACATTGCTCGATCAACCATTTCCGTGTATCGTGAGCAAAAAGGAAAGCCCGTTATTTTTATCAGGGCCCGAACGTTCAGCTCGGGGAGTAGGAATATCTCCACTGTTTGTACTAGCGGCGGCCCTTATATAAATTGGAGTTCGTTAGGGATAAAATTCCGTTGTCACGAACAGGCCTTCCTGAACGCGAATTGAA